>CM076600.1:51387500-52012500 GCA_038502835.1 Octonoba sinensis
CATCACATGGCCTATTGATTCCATGAACTTTTTAAAAAAATGTGAAATCCTTTCAGATGAATGAAAATCATTACTAGCTACCATTTTGTGAGCTTTAGCATAAAGAGGCTGATGGAATAACACCATTGAACAAAGTTGACCATTCATAGTACTTTTTATCTCCTTACAAAAGAGTAGTATATATTGTAGTTGGATTAGAGGGACCCAAATTAATAAGCGAAAGAGCTGTGGCTTCTCTTCAGCATTTTCATTCGGAATTTAAGAGGTTTTATATATATGTGAGTGTGTGTGTGAGTATTTTATTTTAAGACATATCAGCTCTTCCATCTGCGAGATCTTTGCTGAGCAGTTTTGTTCCAAAGCCATCATTTCCCTCCTTAAACTCGTGCTTGAAGAAAGGCATTCAAATTTCCTTGAACCGCATTATAATATGTAAAACCGTTCATACTTTTAAAAAAAGAACGCTCATTAGCATTTTCAATGTCGAAATACATCGGCGAGAATATAGTGACGTCTAATATTCGTAAAAGTAGTAATCGGGACATCACGACACGACTGTAGTCGATAAAAAAAAATAGCAGTCATTTGATTGTGTGGCTGAATCGAATTTAGTGGGGATATATTTTTGCTGCCCGGAATGTTCCAGCTTAATCGTTTCTTCCGAGCGAAGAATGACACAGGTTCGGTTATGACACTTGCTGTCATCAAAATTATTCATAAACATGCCTCACTGACATGCCATTTGTCATGACGCTTTAGAATGGGACAGAATAAATGGTAGCCGAAAAAACGTTGCAATTTATTAGTTGTTATTTTCAGCACACATTCGAGAAGAAACAATAAGCAGTTTCTGACAAGATTAATGGAGTGCCAAAAGACTTATAAATTTATATTTACTGTAGGGACTCACGAAAAAGGAACGATACCTTTTATGTTCCTCACTTCTATATTTTGATGCGTCGTTATCCAAACATACGGTAAAAATATTATTATACTGATTTGGACTGCTCTGTATTTTGCTGTACCCTTATTTCAAGAACTCCATACTGTATAATATTGAAAAATATTTCCTATTCGTTAATATCAATACTTAACAATGGTTATCCTTCAAAGAATTCTTCGTCTATTTTTACTGTATTTTGACGCATTGTAATAAGTATATTTCTGTACTATTTATTTCCTTTATTGTTATTTCAAAAGTTCTAAATGCCAATAGTAAAATATTTCCTCATCGTTAACAACTTTACTCATATCGAATATCGCTCAAAATATCATATTTTCAGAATAGAAACAAGAAGGGACATACTAGTATATCATTCACCTTCGTCGGGATTCATATATTTTGTTGCTCAAACAGTTGAATACAGGATATTGTGTTACGATTTTTCGAGAAAGACATTTCTCACGACATTCCTCCTATTTATCCCTCTTATGGATGGATTTAATGCAAAATGTTTCCGAAGAGTTTTTTTCATTATGTTTCAGTTATAGCACGCAAGAGTATTTTTGTACAGGAATAATTTTTGGATCTTATTTAGTATACAAAAATGCAGGTTTCATTATTACAAGAACTTTGATAATAGAAAAATTCATGCATTCGTTGATGATAAAAATTTGGGTGTTTCTTTTCGGGTTGTTATTCGGCTCGGACAGACGACGGACGCTCAGATAGCAATCCAGTTAGTAATGCAGTTCAGGGGATTGGAATATAGAAAGACGTAATTCTAAACAAAAACTGCTTGAGGTCAGGAACACTTCAATGCTTCGTTCCGCTACCGGACATACTATTTCAGAGTAGCCCCTAGCAACACTTTTGCCAATAACTATATTTTTCCTCTTCCAGGGCACCGGGGTTGTCCGAAGAGATTCGTATTCGTGATCCTCGCCTTCATGGGGATGTTCAATGTATACGCCATGAGGGTGAACCTGAGTGTGGCCATGGTGGCCATGGCCACCCCAACCTCACCCACGTTCCATCACCACAATGACAGCCGATTCATCACCGAATGCGCGAACCTCGTGCACAACAGCAGTGTCACCACGTCCACAACATTCAAGGTAAGAGAAATCTGCTTGCTTTTAATTAGTTGGGTCTTTTCTTAAGATTTTATTTCCAAAAGTAGCCGAACTAACACTGTCCACGTGCGAAAGGAAAATGTTCGGCGCCAGAACAATACCTGGAGAAAAATATTCAACACTCAAATGTTATGGAAGTCAATATATAGTGCCACCCGTAGGTAACGTCCTGCCCTCAGTCCTAAACTACCAAAGCAGTGCACATGAAGATCAAAGTAGCACTTATCTGTTAATAACCGTCGCGCCCAACTCAATTCCGGCCCAAAAACTATTCCCACGCTCAGTTATCTGCCTAAGAGAATTAGCTCAACGGACCGTTCATAAATAATGTTATCCTTTTTTTCAATATATTTGACCCCTCACCCCGCTTTGTCACAAAATGTCACTTCAACATACCCCCTACCCTCTTTTGTCCCATGTGTACATAAGCATATATATATACTTGGAGTTGAGAAAAAAAGCAATGCGTTGTAGATCACGTTTCTAACTTTATTTTTGAGCTTTTAATGACATTTGTGAGCATAATAATAATAATGATTACATGTGAACTTAATTTGTATAAAATAGGGTTAACCTTTACAACACGAAAGATAATTATTATACAACAGTAAAATATATTAATTGTTCGAATTCTGAAAAAAATGACCCACGCAATTTTATCTTAAAGGTGTAAATGCCCAAGAAAATGTCCTTTTAAACTTCAAGCAAGTAATTTTAAACCTTAATTAGCATTCGGGTTCAAGATACAAAATGATCAACGAAATTTTAAAATTAAATTATGAAAATCAAAAAAACTTTAAAATTAAATTTAATTTGCTGATTTTAATTGTTTTTACCGAAGCCAAACTGCGTAATGTCACTCTTCTTATAACGCCCTCCCCTTGTCAAAAACTGTTACAATTTCTCGAACCCCCCGTCCCCTCGAAAAGAGACATCAATTATGATGACCCCCAAAATATGTGAGCTTTTCTAATCTGACTAAAATGCTCTCTTTGCGTCTGTTGCTTTTCAGGCCTTTTAATCCACTCATTCATAGTGCAACAGAAGTTAACATTCGAGCTCTACTCTAGTTTGGTGTCACAATGTCTGGAATTACTGAAGAAGCAATACCTGGTACCAAAAAAAGTCTATCTCAAAAATTGAGAGTCAAAGCTGGATAGCAATTGGGCAGTCATCACTATGGCCATAGCCAAGAAATCTTCTTTTCGCAGACTGTTATTTCAATTATTTTTTCCAAACTATTTTACATCGTGATACATATTTTAATTTTTCTTTTAAATGAAAACTTTGTTGCAACTTTTGGAGAGTATTTGACAACTAAAAAACCGTTTGACTAAACCCTTGATTGAGTGTACTCCTTTTCACTCATATGTGTACTCATGTTCAATCATTTAAAATCATTTGTTCTTATGTTGTCTTGAATCCTCTTTATTCGACAGGGCGATCACTTCGACTGGGGTCCAGAGGTCAAGGGGCTTATCTTGGGCTCTTTCTTTTACGGCTATGTCATTACCCAGCTTCCCGGAGGATATTTGTCGGAGAGGTACGGCGCCAAGTGGTTCTTTGGCATAGGCGTGCTCGTGACAGCCATCTTCTCACTCTTAACCCCAGTTGCTGCCAAGTGGGGAGTGGCGCCATTTGTGGTGGTGCGGATCATTGAAGGACTTGGAGAGGTGGGTCACTGATTTGAATGATTCATAAATATTCCTAAAATATTTTAAAGCGGTAGCATTTTTAATCCAAAACTATCCTTTACTAATATTGTTTTGATTGTCTTTTCCTTGGCGGAAAATTAATTTTTGAGCTACTTACATTACCCGTCATCTTCTAAGAAATGTACCGTTTTTCTATCACATCCATCCGAAAATTCTGATAGGTAATGAATTTGTTGTTTACTGCGCATAGTACATATACTGCTTCAACTACGTATGAGAAAGATGTAGAGAGACAGAAGATGACTGGATACAAGGATACAATTTTCTACTAGGCGGAACGCCGTTCCGGAACTTGATCTTGAGAAAAACTTTTTTTTTTATTTTATTTAAAATCCTAATTTCTTTCTAAAACAGACTAAATTTTCTCTGTTCAAATATAAATCCTGCCTAAAATGGATGATTATATATATTTTTTAATATCTTTACACCATATTACAAAAAGGGTTATTTTAAATTGTGTAAGACAGAATCAGCTCAATATGGAAATTCTAGCGTCGTGCTTTGTAAAGACTCCAACTAGAATACAATTCCTGTAAGGCTTTTCTTTTTTTCTTTCCAGTAGTTTTCGAAAACCTTGGGATTTGGTGCTCAATACACGCTGTACGTATTTCAAGTGAATGCAAAGATCTGTTGTTCTAAGAGACAAATAGGATTATTTTGTAATATTTAACAACAGAAAGAAAACGTTGATCGACAGAGTTGCTGTTCTTCCACATTCCATGGTTTGCTCAAATGCATTTTATCAAATCAATTAGTAACATATTTGGCGTCTATGCGTAATGTGTTCTGTTTGACTTTTTGTTCTTTGAGGGATTTCCACAGATAGGAAAAATCACTGTTGTAGATGAGAGCAAAAAATTCCGAGAAGCACTACGTTCTTACAATCAATATAAAAAAAAAAATGTAAGAAAGAAAACAAAAAACACAAATGTTTTAATGCTGAGGTTGCATCAATGTATAATGAGTTTACCCAATTGCATTAGATAAGTTTCAGTCTTTTTCCCGAAAATCCCTCCATTCCGTTCACTAATAAACAATGCATGATAACTGAAGTTTAATTTTAAGAAATCTTCCCCAATCTTGGTTTTCGATGAAGAAAAAAAAAGTCCGTACTACAACACAATATTGTTTTCTCAATTTTATATATAGTCTGATGTATATACTATTACAATACTATAAAACAGCATACTTTCCAACTATGAACTTCATTGTGTATGCATTTTCCACATATTTTTAAGTTCAACCTTTAACATTTTAAAAATACAGTTGGCAATAAGGACATAATAACAATTAATAAAATAAAACCTTATTATCACAATACCTAATTTAAAAATCGAAGAAAAATTGATCTGCGCAGTTAAAAAATACAAGATGGGTAATAAAATAAAACCTTATTATCACAATACCTAATTTAAAAATCGAAGAAAAATTGATCTGCGCAGTTAAAAAATACAAGATGGGTAATAAAATAAAACCTTATTATCACAATACCTAATTTAAAAATCGAAGAAAAATTGATCTGCGCAGTTAAAAAACACAAGATGGGGAAAAAACATTTTTTTTAAAAAAATAATTTACCTAGCTATAGATCAGTAAACAAAAGACATTTGACTTGATGTAAATGTTGAAATAATTTTGTGTGGAAATTTCTGTGCATTGGTGTTTGCTGACAGAATGTATTGTTTAGGGCGTAACCTTACCGGCCATGAACACCCTCATTAGCCGTTGGTCTCCGAAGCTCGAGCGCAGCCGTATGTCGTCGTTCATCTTCACTGGGACACAAATTGGCAACGTGGTGGCCATGCCCATATCGGGGTGGCTCTGCAGTACGGACCTTCTCGGGGGCTGGAGCGCCGTCTTCTATGTCTTCGGTAACACAATCTTAGTTTTTTCAATAAGAACCTTATTACTTTTAAAGCACATTCGATCACACTAACTACATCAGTTCAATGGCTTATAGCTCCATAGGCGTAACCAGGGGGGGGTTTTGGGGGTTCAAACCCCCCCCCCCCCTTTGGGTATTGACTTATTGAGGCACATTTAGGCTCACAAAATTTCTGGCTACGGCCTTGCAAAGCACATATTTTTTTTCCCTAAGAAAATTAAACACATATGCATATGATTTTATTTCCTCTTTCTGTGAAGGGTTGTGATCATGACCAAAGTATGCAGCTCATAATAAAGAGGACTTTTCATTTGGTTATAATCAACCCCCTTATCACCTGGGGGGGGGGGTTTACAGCAAAAGGTGGCTTCAATCACCGTACAACACACACACAAACAGAGATCCTTTCAATCACTCCAGATGGTTTTCTTTCCTTCTTGATGTCTTTTTTACCCAAAGGCAGCAATTTAGGTATACAATCGCACAAGTAATAAGTTTCGTGGAAAAAATTCTCTACTATGATGGAGTTTTGTTTTATGATAACCCGGCGCTGGGGTCTGAAAATAAAGGACCCCTAGCCAACAATTGTCCTAATGGGTTAAACCCTCAAGCCAGGAAGTGATGCTGATCAAGAAACTTAAAGAGCAATTTGTATTTATTTATGACTTCCTGTCCAAACACCCATTTTGGTAAAATCTTTTTTGTAGATGAGCCGATTGGAAAAGTGATGAACTGTATTTGCATTGCATTCTCATTTACAGATGTTCTCTCATCTCTTATATTTTAAATGTTTTTTTTTTTCTTATTATGGTCCATCACTGATTGCATTACGACTCTGGAAATCATCCGTTCAACGTTTCCAATCTCACTGCTACGGTTTAATGCTGCACTTTAATTTACAATCAAGTATTATTTATATTTAAGCTAAATTTTTAGTTATTTTCGATACATAATAATGTTTGCACTGCAGCGATGGACGCGTTCGTCATCCAAAAAGAAAAGAAAATTCAATTCAGACGCTTCCACTTCTGATGTATGTTTTGCTACAAATTTAACAAAATTTTTAGAAATTTACTGTGGGGATGATCATATTTGTTGGGGAATTTGGATTTTTTTCCCCTAAAATTCCACTATTTCCCAGTTTTAATATTATGAATGCCTGGACATAGAAGATTGCTTAGCGCTGAATATTGAATATTCTATTGCATTTGAATTAAAAAATAAACTAATAGTAATGAATGTTTAATGTTTTTGTGAATCAAGGCCGTATCCAGAAGGGAAGGGGGGGGGGCACGGGTCACCCCCCCCCCCCCCGCCAGAAATCTTTTGCAATGTATCATATATTCCTCAGTAGATGAAAAAGGACAGTTCACCAACAAGAGGCGGTGGATGGTGGAAGGGGGCGTGGTCCCACCGCCTCTCAATGCCCCCAGGCGTGCCCTCAGGCGTTAGTCGAGTGGAGTTGAGTTGTATGCCCCCCAGGCGTTTTTCGAGTGGAGTTGAGTTGTTTTTGCCCTTAGGCATTTTTCGAGTAGAGTTGAGTTATATGCCCTAAGGCGTTTTTTTACGAGTAGAGTTGAGTTGTTTTTCAAAGGTTTATAGTTTTGGAATGGCAACACTTTTTAATTTAGGTTTTACCCCTATTATTCCGCCTCCTAGCGGCAAATAGTGGAACTACTATAGCACTGTTTCAATACTACTAAAACCGGTTTTTTAAGTTTATAGTTTTGGAATGGCAACACTTTTTAGTTTCAGTTTAAGACTTGATGTAAAACCGATTGTAGCGCCATCTATGTGAAGAAAAGGGAACTATTTTGGAACTTAGAATTTTTTTTCTAATGTTTTCTCTCAGAATCCAAGCAGGAACTATTTTATATTACAAAAAATAATTATAATGTATAATGAATTAAATTTATTGTCACTATTTACATCCTATTATGTATTTATTTCTTTTTCGAACTTTTTAATGTTTTCACTTACCATTCACGCAGGAACTATATCATATTAACAAAAAAATTAATTATAAAATGATAGCGCTAAAAAGTGAATGCTTAAAAAGAGGTTATTTTAAATGCAAAGGGAATTATTAAAGTATTACATTTAAATGATATTAAAAAATAATAATAATATTCTTAATACAAAATAGTGATGATAAAAGGTATATTCAACTTACCCTAGCAGGAGATTCAGTAGATTGATAATTGATTCTTGAAAAATCCATGGTCGAGCGTGTAAGGAACTTAGAAACGCTTTTAAAAAAGAGCAGAGCAAAAATTCATCTTTACTAAGCAAGCGTAGAAAGCGAAGTGAATTTTCACTTTTCAATCCTTGCAGCATTTTTCTCTCAAGAAATATAGAAGCTAAAAGTTAACCAAATAGAATGCAGTAATCCATTCAGGGTACATTTGCCGAAAGTTATAATTCCTGCAGCATTGCAAGACATGACCAAACTTGTATTGCGCTAAAAAATTGAAATCATAGTGCAGGTGTTTTTTTATGGCTTTAGGTACTTTGTGACGACCGGACAGAAAAGAAAAGGTCCCCTCTCCACCCCTATAGGTATACTTTCTCTTTCTACATTGAATAAAGTGATTGACAAAGATCGCTTTCCTTTTCACATACAAAGCATCTCCATTGTACTTAATTTTTAACTGTAGATAATGGATACATTACTTGATGGTGGTGAATATCGGCTTAATGAAAACAAAAATACGTTAATGAGAGATGATTTTTACTCGCAAAAAAACATGTTTGATAGTGTTTTCTTCTATTAGCCCCAAACTTTTTTTCATTGGTGCAGAAGCTACTAGTAGGATTCATTCTGTAAAACAATAGAGAATGTAAGATTTTACTAAATAAAAATGTTTGAACTTGCAAAACAAAATTATTTTCTACTTGCAAAATTTTAGAACTTCGCATGAAAATTTTTTAAAAAAAAGTACTTATTCAAACGGTTGAAACTTGGAACTAAAATTTCAACACTGAATCATCAAAAATCCGAAACAATTTAAGCTGTGGAATAAGGATTCGAGACTTAAAAAAAAAAAAAAAAAAAAAAAAAAAAAAAAAAAAAAAAAAAAAAAAAAAAAAAAAAAAAAAAAAAAAAAAAAAAAAAAAAAAAAAAAAAAAAAAAAAAAAAAAAAAAAAAAAAAAAAAAAAAAAAAAAAAAAAAAAAAAAAAAAAAAAAAAAAAAAAAAAAAAAAAAAAAAAAAAAAAAAAAAAAAAAAAAAAAAAAAAAAAAAAAAAAAAAAAAAAAAAAAAAAAAAAAAAAAAAAAAAAAAAAAAAAAAAAAAAAAAAAAAAAAAAAAAAAAAAAAAAAAAAAAAAAAAAAAAAAAAAAAAAAAAAAAAAAAAAAAAAAAAAAAAAAAAAAAAAAAAAAAAAAAAAAAAAAAAAAAAAAAAAAAAAAAAAAAAAAAAAAAAAAAAAAAAAAAAAAAAAAAAAAAAAAAAAAAAAAAAAAAAAAAAAAAAAAAAAAAAAAAAAAAAAAAAATACATCAAGTCTTAAACTGAAACTAAAAAGTGTTGCCATTCCAAAACTATAAACTTAAAAAACCGGTTTTAGTAGTATTGAAACAGTGCTATAGTAGTTCCACTATTTGCCGCTAGGAGGCGGAATAATAGGGGTAAAACCTAAATTAAAAAGTGTTGCCATTCCAAAACTATAAACCTTTGAAAAACAACTCAACTCTACTCGTAAAAAAACGCCTTAGGGCATATAACTCAACTCTACTCGAAAAATGCCTAAGGGCAAAAACAACTCAACTCCACTCGAAAAACGCCTGGGGGGCATACAACTCAACTCCACTCGACTAACGCCTGAGGGCACGCCTGGGGGCATTGGGAGGCGGTGGGACCACGCCCCCTTCCACCATCCACCGCCTCTTGTTGGTGAACTGTCCTTTTTCATCTACTTTCCTCCCTGAAACTTTGCTTAACATAAGTGTGTCGAAGTCTGGGCCCCCCCCCGAAAACAATTCTGGATACTGCCTTGGCTCCGGAGCAGGGGGAGCGAGTTAAGAATTAGGAAGGGCAGTGCACGCTTCAAAATCATACCCTTTATATATACATATATATAGATATATATGACTAGAAATGATGTTAAGAGGAATTTTTTTACATATATGATAGCTTTTTGATGTATATATAGTAGATGTATGTTTAGATCTTTGGTGAAGTTAGAGGAGTGGGTATTTGGGGCTTCTGCAACTTAAATGTTTGTAACTGGTCTTACATCTATAATGCTTAGGCTAACTCTGGAGGCAAGGCTTCGAGGGCTCTCCCCAGGAAACTTTTTGAAATCTTCCTAGCAATGCAATTTCGGTATACTTTGGTGATGTTAGAGGAAACAGAAAGGAGTTTGGTTACTCCCCTCCCCCCCCCCCCATTTTTTTCCAAAATAAAGTCTTATGTCTTTTAAGTTACTTTTGGTGTCGCTCGTGATAGTGTTCAATGTCCTTTCCTGAAAGTGTTTCTGAAAGTAAAGTGCCTTAAACGCGTAATTTTTCTTTCCTTTCTTTTTTTAAAACTTGTGATCTGAAGGTTTTTTGTCAGGGGGAGGGGGAGGAATTGACTTGCTCCGAGGGGGTAGCTCCCCCCCCCCCCCGGGAGATGCCTGAAATAAACACGGAGTATATTTTTAGAGACAAGTATTTATGACTAATAAATTTTCAACTCTTTTACACTTCTTATTGGTGTTTGGTCTGTACATTTTTAGTGTGACCCCCCCCCCTTTCACCAACCCTAGTTACGCCTATGTATAGCTCTTCTTTCGTTTTTATCCCCTTGGACTGTTCTACGTCATAAAATCCCCAGAGGTATCTGGCAATGTGTGATGATGAAGACATGGTCACCGGGGGGGGGGGGGGGGGTAGGATAAAACTCGTGCAAAAGTTCTGGTGAAGACGGAAAAAGTATCTACTGTCAGAGAGCCATGACGGTGCCACTAAAAATCTCTCGCGATTTAGTCACCGTCGGTGGCCTTCAGACCACGTGCTTTCATTTTCAAGAAATATGAATCAAGACTGAAACTGAAAAAGGTGTGCGTCTCATCCCCAGGTTCCGTGGGCTGCGTCTGGTTCTTGTTCTGGGCGTTCTTGGTGTACGAGAGGCCATCTGATCATCCGAGCATTTCCATGCACGAACTTCAGGTCATCCAGTTCGACGAGAAAGAAACAGCATCCATCAAGGTACGAACTTTTCATGCAGGTAAAAAATTCAAAACGATATTCGTTTGAAGTGACGTCATGACGAAACTCCTCAAACATAAATCCCCCCGTATTGTCTGTACTTTTTATGCTATGCATGATCACCCACTAGGGGCCGTTCATAAATGATGTCACGCTTTTTCCCCATATATTTGACCCCCTCCGCTGAAGCGTGACACTTCTTGCTACCCCCTCCCTCCCCTTGTCACAATTTCATGAACCCCCTCCCCCCTCGAAGCGTGACATCATTTATGAATGATCCCCTAGGAGTGCAATTATCAGGAGAGGTGCCACAAATAGGCCCATGGACCATTCGGGATTTCTTCATCATTGAGTAGTCGGAAATGCGTTCTTTACAAGATAGGGCCAAAATGAAGCAAGAATTGAAGCAATAGGGTAGACCGAGGCGAATCGGATCACTTCTTCTTTGAGGTTGAGCAAATCATACTAAAGTGTTATATAATGTTATTTTTATTGATAAAAACGTAAGAAGTAACAATCAGCTATGAAATAAACATTTGAAAACTTAAATCATCCATATATTCTGTTAATTAGCTATTAAAAACTAAAAAAATTAAATTATCCAAATTGCCCCAATTTTCGGAGTGAAGCGGATCGTACACAACATGTAACAAAATTTTAAGTTTCTTAACACTATAGCTTTGGAATAAGTAAAAATTAATAATGAGATCAATTTTTATTATCGGCACATATTTATGGTCCTTTTTCTCCCCATATCAGCACATTTTTCGTGGCATCATTCTTCACAGGCTCTGTCATTCTTCACTGAATCCAATTTTCTGATGGTAGATGAACGAATATTTCGGGACAGTAAATGCAGTGCCACTTTCTCTGTTTTGCAGATGAACTCTTAATTTTTATCGCAGGCGTTGCTTTATTCTTCATCTGCTTCATAGTAGTTTTTTTTTTTTTTTGCCCACAGCCTTTTCCTTATTTACCTCGGTTTTATTGTCTGCCTTAAATTTCTTCTTTGTTTTTTTTCGTAGAGTAGTCTTACTCTGAGGTGATGTTAAATGCAAGACCTGTTTTGAAACTTTACGAATTCTTGCTGTCCACCTCGACGCTTAATAATGCCCCTAGATAAAGTAACTCTTCTCTCTAAGCTCGAGAACGGTACTGCAAAAATCTCAGCAGCCCCACGTAAGGTCAACTCTCTGTTCTGGACTTTATTTACAGTCTTTTTCATTGAGACCATTCTCCGGCATCAGTCTTTCTTTTGTACGTGCGAACCATCTACAATGAAGTAAATATGAATCAATAACCTCAAACACGTAATAAATCAGTTTAAAAGTGTGATCCGCCCCTGACGATATGATCCGATTAGTCCCATAATAAAGACTTTTGAAATAAATATTTTAGCCGTTAACCTCTAAGATCATACTTAAAAGCGAATTGGTTCTCTAATATTGCTTAACAATATAAACCAATATAGTTGAGTTTCAGCACAAATCCGTAATATGACACAAAGAAATCGTAAGTACGTACCTTAGATGAACGCTAAAATTGCGACACACACAAGCGACCGAGTCGCTGACACGAGCAGTGTCGACACTGATTCACAAGCGCGATCGAAATACTGCCTATGTCGGGAGGTGCGGGGTGAGAGGAGAGACGCAAAACGCCGGTTGAGTGCGTTCTATGTGAATACGGTATTTGAATTATCAACAGATTTCTTATTTTGATACGATTCGCCCTGTGATCCGATTCGCCTCGCTCTACCCTACCATATTACTTTAACCATAAAGCCTTTTAATGGTAAACTTTACATTGTCAAAAAGCACCATTGCTGCAGAAGGGGTCCAAAATTTTCACTACAAACAAAATTTTCACCCCAAAATTTTCTACCCGGTATAAAGTCCAAAAAACTATTTGGAAAAGATTCCTCTCGAATCTCAAAACTCTCCAGTACGACCGAACAGATCTTTAACCTACTCAATCCCTTTCAGCAGGTGGTTAGAGGGGAGATCGGTCAAATTTCAAATATGCCATATTGTTCTGGGAGCGTGAATGTAATTTACGACTGTGAGTGCGCTTTCATGCTGCGAGGAACGGAGGGAGGGGGGACACAAACAGGTCAAGTTAATCCACTGTTGCACAGCGTAGCCCCCCCCCCCCTCCCTACAAAAATTTCTAACCACGCCGCTATGGCTGACAATCGTATGGATTTATTTGGTTAGTTTGACCAACTCCTCCAAACGGTGCAATCGTTAGGCTCGAGCACTTGTTTATGGTTTACATCCCTATTGCTCTCTCAAAACAACCAGTTTTCTTCAGTCATTTGTGCGCATGTGCAAAGATTGTGTGTTGAAGAGTGCGTATCGCTTCTAAAAATGCCCCTGGGGGGGGACGAAACGCTCAAAATTACTCAGCCATCGTCTCTTGAAACACAAGTAAGGTGTCAATCTTCATCGATTAATGTTCATTTTTTAAATTATTGGAATAAAAATGTTTATTACCTTCCGTCTCTTTTAGTTGTTTCCATTACCCTCTCCCAACAATAATGTTACTTCCACCCAGTCCCACACTCTTTCAAACGGAGATTTATTTCCCACCATTTATAGCTTTGGGCTTTGATTAGATATTTTGAACACTCGGGTAATATATTCGAAAGTTGATGCTTCTCTTTTCAGAGTACAGGCCAACGCCAACAACAAATTTTGTTTCCATCACCTGCAGTCTCAACCAAGCTGAATTTTAACCAGTCACGACGTTAAATTCATTCATTTGTCGTCTTTCAGACAAAACTGCGGGTCCCGTGGAAGTCCATCTTTCGGTCGGTTCCAGTGTGGGCGCTTGTGGTTGCCCACTTTGGCCACAGTTTCGGCTACCTCATCCTTCTCACGGAGCTACCCAGCTATCTGAGCACCATCTTACATTTTGATGTCAGAGAGGTGAATTCCGTTTTCTTTCTTATAGTCCGGCAGATATATGACATAATTGTGCCTTTAATGATAGAAGCATAAAATTTGGGGTACACGTACTACACATATTAAGATTTAATTTTAGATAGGAGGACATCGCAGATTTCGCCTATTTCATTAATGGCGGGCATTCAAAATGGCGGCCTATTGATTCGTTATGTGCGCTCTCCTGAAGTTTCTTTGAGGGTATTAAATGATCAGTTATGAAAACAATGACAGGTAATAATTGTTTCATACATGTAGTGTGCAATTTATAATAATATACCATATTTTATTTATGATATACATACTTTTACTCTACTTAAGACCTGATTATTTAATGAAATTACTAATACTACTTTGCCTGAATTGCATTGCATAAATACACTAATCGATAAATGCGTAATATATTATAAATAGATAAATACATAATATATGTAATACACTGAAAATATTTGCCCGAAAATACATGAAAATCTCTTTGGAATCATGTATCTGAAATCTAACGTATAATTAGAGAGAATTTTTACAGGAAACTGCAAACTCCTTAAAATAGAAATTTAGAGAACATTATGTACAAAATGATGGTAATGAGCCGCAGTAGTGTCACCATCTAAGAGTAATTTGAGTTCGTATTTCTGGTACACAAAGTCAAAGGTGAGTTCAGTTGACCTCATACTAACTTAGGCCCTTCGGCCCAGACTGGCCGCCGAGGGCGCTGCTGCTTACTAGACCTGGGAATAAACCGCACGGTATATAATATACTTACAATATATAATGCATTTCTTGACAATTTATAAAATGGTAGTCGCAGATCTCAAGTGTTCAGATTTATGTAACTTAACAGATCTTTCTCAATAATTGTACAGAGTGCGGAAAAACAAGAATTTTATTGAGAAACTGTTATCAAGAAATTTAATTATTTCATTTGAAACTAGTTCTTAAAGTGTAGGCAATAAGTTAGATTACAAATATATCACTAATTTAAAAAAGCACCACAATCATACAGAGCAGTCTTCCAACATTGACACTTGTGCGTGCAGCCATATAGAACCCGTTCTCTGCATGCTTGTGAAGCCTCTGATGAGGTTGTCCAGAATATTTCCCAGGGACCTTCAACTTCCAGTCACCTGGTGAGGGAATCACTGGGGTTGAGACCATCCTTTGGATCCAGGAGTAACCTGCTGGTAGACGGCTCTTTTTAAGCTTTGAATGAGCGCAACCTTGTGAAGGAGGAAGACTGTCCATAGCTCTGCATTGACGAGTGAATAGGTGTTTTCTTGCATCATTCACACATTCATCACTACTAGTTTCGTCATAAAGCAGAACTACAAATCTTTGAAACGGTTTTATCATATCTTGTACTTTCTGTTGAGTTGGTCTATCAGCCAAGGTACAAAAAGTACCAATGATGTGTTGATATGTATTCCAGATGTTCCTAGTGGTCTATTTTCGTCTTCCGCCAAAGAAGGATTCAGTGTCACACCCAGTTATTGCATTGAACAATGGTAATGCAACGCATCCACCACCACCCAAATATCTTTCTAAGTCATGCACAGCGAAAATTCGATATTTCTTCCCCACTTCAAGTGCCACCCAAAGTTCCTCAATGTTTAGGCGTTCTGCGGATGAGATGGCAAGAACTAAAACCTCAGTATCCATGGTTCATATTTCGGTTTGATATCCCCACGCTGCAAAGAATCTCATAAATGATGTGTAATTCGATTTTCATCTTTTTCGGAGGTGCATGGAGTCAACCATGCGACATCTTGACGATTTATGACGAGCACATCGCTGCCAATTGGGATAATTACTTGCTTGTCTGCAGAATTAGTTACTAAAACTGTAGGCAGGGAAGATGACATTTCAGACTTAGTCTCGTCAACTCGGAGAAATTTCTCCCAGTTTGTAGGAAGTGGACTACTTCCTTCAACACTCATTCGAGCACTTTTCCCTCTTTTGCTGCGTGGGTCACTCTTCCAGATGTCATGCAGATACACATCCCAGGTGATGTGTCTTCTTCTTACACATTTCAGATGAGGTTTGGCATAGGGTATGAATATATTCATTAGCATAATCTTCAAATGATTTTGCTAATCCTGGTCGCAGCATGTTGACAATTGTAGCACCATCAATGAATATAATTTCTGCTGTTGACTTGAAAGTTCTAGTAAACGCCATTTAAGACAAATCCCCGGTTCTTAGACTCGCTGACTTCGACAGAGTATAAGCTTGGTTTTCGTGTCAAAAAAATGCATCCATTACGCATCTGTGAAACATAATAACTGAAGCATTGCCATTATGCATCTGTGATTCAATATGCAATTTATTGAACAACGAACAGTCATTCTTCAATGATGTTAACTGTAATTGTTTGTTAGACTTTTCTCGAACTGGAGGTCGGATGAACGACTGAATATTGAGGTGTAAGATATTCCACTTTACAGCATTCAATATCAGTTTCGTTTTATTAATGCTTCTTCTGCTGACATATTAACGCATATTGTTCAACTAAGTTCTTTCAATGCGTAACAATATGTCTGCAAGTGCTATATCAACAATATTTCTGCTCTCAAGAGCAAGAAGATCAGTGATCTTATCACTGGGTGGGTTTCTCAGATCTTGCATGACACCAGTGTGACACTTGACATGTTTTGCAAACGCCATATGTGATTGCTTGGTAGCTTCGTGATGGCGACGATCTTTTCCCTTCTTCTCTGCCGCGGTGAAATTAAATTATTCAATTAAACGGTCCGTCTCAGGTCCAGATACCATCCAACGATGCAGAGCCTCTGAGTTTGATGTTAGACCTACAGGTACTCATCACCTTTGACTGATGCGTTGTTTTGTTCGTGAGACTGATAAATAGCAATAGCAAAGATTTCCCCTTCTTGATTTTTGTGAGAAATTTTTTTTTTTTTTTTTTTGCGAATTCTTCACAGGTTAGGTACTGCTGCTCCGAAAGGTTGGTCTAAACGCCAGTGATTCCCTCACCAGGTGACTGGAAGTTGAAGGTCCCTGGGAAATATTCTGGACAACCTCACCAGAGGCTTCACAAGCATGCAGAGAACGGGTTCTATATGGCTGCACGCACAAGTGTCAATGTTGGAAGACTGCTCTGTATGATTGTGGTGCTTTTTTTAATTAGTGATATATTTGTAATCTAACTTATTGCCTACACTTTAAGAACTTGTTTCAAATGAAATAATTAAATTTCTTGATAACAGTTTCTCAATAATATTCTTGTTTTCCGCACTCTGTACAATTATTGAGAAAGATCTGGTAAGTTACGTAAAGCTGAACACTTGAGATCTGCGACTACCATTTTATAAATTGTCAAGAAATACATTATATATTGTAAGTATATTATATACCGTGAGGTTTATTCCCAGCTCTAATAAGCAGCAGCGCCCTCGGCGCCCAGTCTTGGCCGAAGGGCCTAAGTTAGTGTGTCAACTGAACTCACCTTTGACTTTGCAGAGTGTACCAGAAATACTAACTCAAATTACTCTTAGATGGTGCCACTACTGCGGCTCATTATCATCATTTTGTACATAATGTTCTCTGTAAATTCCTATTTTAAGGAGTTTGCAGTTTCCTGTTTATAGTTCTCTGTAATTATACGTTAGATTTCAGATACATGATTTCAAAGAGATTTTCATGTATTTTCGGGCAAATATTTTCAGTGTTTTATATATATATTATGCATTTATCTATTTATAATATATTACGCATTTATCGATTAGTGTATTTATGCAATGCAATTCAGGCAACGTAGTATTAGTAATTTCACTAAATAATCAGGTCTTAAGTAGAATAAAAGTATGTATATCATAATTAAAATATGGTGTATTATTATAAATTGCACACTACATGTAGGAAACAATTATTACCTGTCATTGTTTTCGTAACTGATCATTTAATACCCTCAAAGAAACTTCAGGAGAGCGCACATAACGAATCAATAGGCCGCCATTTTGAATGCCCGCCATTAATGAAATAGGCGAAATCTGCGATGTCCTCCTATCTAAAATTAAATCTTAATATGTGTAGTACATGTACCCCAAATTTTATGCTTCTATCATTAAAGGCACAATTCGGCCAATTTTTGTCATATATCGGCCGTACTATTACTTGTTCTAGATTGAATCGATTACGTTAAACATCTGATTATCCGTGTGCATTATATGCACTCCGATCGCTTTTGGATATGTAGCTCAACTTGCATATGAGGATTATAAGACAAAAAATATCATCAATTGTTTATAAAACATCGTGCTGTTTTTCTTTCACAGAACGGTCTCTTGTCTGCTTTGCCTTACATTGTTCAGGCAGTCTCCTGCTGGATTGCTTCATATCTTGCTGATAGAATGCGGCGATCTGGTGCCATGAGCATTACGAGCATCCGTAAAATATTCAATACCATAGGTGAGTTTGAGAAAAATATAATTAAAGAATTTTTCACCCACGTACAAAGATCTCCACGTGTATTGTTTCTATGCAATTGTGCTATGTGCTCTATGATGCTAGATTCCAAATTCACTACAATGTAAAAACGGCTTCAACTTTTGTCTTATAGCAATTGCAGAAATTTTCCTTAGGTGACTCTATTTTTTGTCAGTTTTATATAGCAGTAAATTTATACTTTGTGGTGATTGATTCGTATCGAATATCATTACCAATATTCCTGTTCGCGACAAATAGAAAAGAGATGCCAACGTATGGGAGTGCAACAGAACCGTAAGGCTTCAAATAAAAAAATATTTTAAATGACAGCACAACCTGGCTGGCCTTTCCCCATAGTTGTATACTGCCGTACTACACTTAAAAGCGTTGACTTAGCTGGATTTCAAGATTCCTATTGTTTCCCCCACCAGGTATGTTGGGCCCCGCTGCGTGCTTGGTGGCTGTGACCGTATCCGGATGCCGACCGCAGCTTATAGTGGGTCTCATCACTATGGCCATGGCCCTCAACGCCTTCACATTCTCCGGTGTCAACGTCACACACGTTGACATGAGTCCCGAGTTCGCTGGTAAGTCTCCCGTGGTCAATGGGCATTGCCTTTAGTTCAACACCACATGCAACAAAAGAACAAAACATTTTTTTTCCCCCGCAGGAATTCTATACGGGATAACAAACACAGTCGCCAATTTGTGCGGCGTCATTGGACCTGCGGTAGTTGGAGGATTCACGGAGCACGGGGTAAGTCAAAGACAGATGAGGAATTTTATCATGTTTATTTACTTGTTTATGTATAAATTTATCACTTATATTAATTTATATTATATAACTCCCAAAAATATGCCCTAATTTAAATATACGATTTCGCAACACCTTGGTTAGGCTTTTCTTCAGCCTACTTTCTTAAAATTAATTTTGCAGCTATCTTGGGTAACACTGTTTTTTTTTTTTTTCTTTCTGCTTTCTTTAAATTACTTTTACAGTTAAATATCTTGAGTGGCTACACACCAAGTTTCAATAGCTGAGAATCATGGCGATTTTTTATAATTCGTATTTTTTTTTTTCTCATGCGTTATTATATTAAAGTAAAAAATTTATCTGGAAGAAATAAGCCAATTATTTTCCTTTCTTCGTTTTTTGTACTATCCTTTTTAATCTCTACAATTCACAACTTTTCTGTGGCATTACGATTTGTTGGGGGGCGGGGGATTGCTTTTTTTTTTTGCCTACCCTATTTTACGCCCATTTCAATCGTGCTTCATTACTGTAAATCGGTTCTTACTGCTTAAATATGCTCTCAGGGAAAAAAACAACATACACAGATACCACATAGTAGGGGTTGCAAGAAAAATCTCAATTGTTTTTTTAAGTCGTAACTTGGCAGGAAAATTTTGAATTGGAGGAGCTGCACTTTACTAAATGTCAGCAAATTTTAGAGCACATGCGCGACCGGAAGATATAAACCAATTTTTTTATATTTTTATTTATTTTCTTAACAACTTTTAGTCTCCCCAACTCGCAACATTTCTGAAGCATTCTGATTAAAACAAAAACAAAAAAAAGAAAGTTCGCATTTTTTGGCCCTCTCTTCTACACGCATTTCAAGTTCAAAACTTCAGTCACACTGCATTACTGTAATTCGGTTTTTATTGCATGAGCATACTTTCAGAGGAAAAAACAACATACTGATGCTACACAGTACACATCTATATAGACCACTTTGGGAACGAACACTGCTATAGCAGTGATATAAAGTAATGATTTTTGCATATAAACTTTTTAAGAATTTAAAAATAATAATATTAGGAAAAAAAATAGGCAAGAGTAAAATAGTAACTTTGATTGCTGAAAAGTCCATCACACCGAGATGATGTATAAAAGATAACTTTTTTTTTAATGTACATAAATGTTTCTTCGATCAATACCTGAATATTTTTTTAACTACACTTAAATTCTTAAT
This sequence comes from Octonoba sinensis, assembly GCA_038502835.1. Taxonomy (NCBI): domain Eukaryota; kingdom Metazoa; phylum Arthropoda; class Arachnida; order Araneae; family Uloboridae; genus Octonoba; species Octonoba sinensis. Next base: position 51,407,724 of record CM076600.1, read on the forward strand.
ATAAAAAGTACTAAATAAACTAAATAATTATAACATTAATTAAACATATTATATGTATCCACAATCAACTTTCCAAGCATTAGAAGTGATTGTATGAAGATTTTTCAAAGGTGGAGAAAATTTTCACAAAATGCGATCGCCATGCTTTTACTTCCATGTACAAACTAGAATATGGAGACAAAAGTTGAAAGTGGACGCTGTATGTCGCTACTAAGTGGGGACGGTTCGCTTCAATATACGGGAAAGAAAACTCGTTTAGTTCTGGCAACGGCGGATCTAAGGGGGGGGGGGCGATCGCCCCCCCCCCCCCCCCTTGGGCTGATTCAAGTGGATACTACAACGACACTCCTAAGTGAGTTTTTACTCTTTGTGCCCCGGGACCAGCCATTTTTTTATGTTCTTGGAATCCCAGCCTAATAGCCCTTCAAGTTCTATGCTTTCCCCCTGTTCCTTTGTCCTTTAGTATTGCTGAGTTGCTAATCCTCGGAGTAATGGGAAAGAGATTCCTTGCTCTTTTCTTCTACCCATCAAACTGGTGACAGCTAGCCAACCCTTAGCACGTGATGTAAATTCCTGCAGCATTTACGCTAAAACCTGGAGCCTGAAACATTTCATTGAACATTCATAATTACAGATGTTTATATAAATTGCACATACTCGTTGATGGTTTTTTTAGTACATATTTAGTATTACATTTTGAAAATTTTAGAAAATATATTACTAATAATTGCTATTATTTTGTAATTTAGACATATCAATTCAAATTTAGAAAATGTATTTACAAGCCTACATTTTTCTTGAGAAAGCTTGAAGGAAATCCTAACTCGGTTAAAACTTGGCTAAGAAGCAGAATGAGTGATGGTAGACTAACTGAATTAGCGTTATTGCATATCCATAAAGATTGGACGTTGAAAAAATTATAGACAGATTTGCGAAAGCAAAAAAACGTCAGCTTGTGTTCCTTTTATAAGGGCTTTGAATAAACGTATATGCATTGAAAAAATGTGCTAGTAAAATTTTAAATATCACTACACTAGCATTTTTTTTTTTTTTTTTTTTTTTGTTCCTGCTGTTTGAAAAAAAGGGGGGGGGGCGGAGGGACTGTTGAAAAGGAATGAAGAATCTCCTCCATCCATCCTTACTTTGAACCCCGAGATTTCCAAAATCGCCCCCCCCCCCTTGAAGATTTTCTAGATCCGCCCTTGAGTTCTGGTCGTACGTCTTTTTTTTTTTCTAAACATCTGCGAATTGTACGACTGACGTTTTTACCTTTCAGGAGACTCGGGCGAACTGGGCGAGCGTCTTCTACTTGACGGCCGCCGTCTACGCCTTCACTGCCGCCATTTACGACTTCTTTGCTTCGGCTGAGCTGCAGCCTTGGGGAGAACAGAAGGACCTTCGAAATGACGACTGCCGGACATCCGAGACGACGTCCTAGCTTCTGCCACGCTTGCGCTCAGGCTCAACTGCAATTAATCATTCAAGATTCTGCAGGCAGGATGAAAAGCAGAGGAAAGAGAGCTTACCGGTTTTACCTGAACTATACAAAACTGTGGTTAACCGTAGTGTTCACCACAGACAAAGATAAATCATAGACTGAGTGTTCTATTTACGTTTTGAACTGCTAACCTTTTTATGCATGCAAGTTTGAAACTGGTTGCCAAGACAAAAACACATTTTGTGGGTCCAAGAACGGGAGGGGGAGGCTATGCATTAGCAGGGGTCACAATCCAGCATTCTTTTTCCCAGCAAAACTTGGATTTTTGTAAAGGGTTCGTTTTAATTAATTGGAATTTTGTGAAGGGTCCGATAACGGAACCTGAATTTCCTCTGGCGCGGCCCCTGCCTAGGCACCTTTATTGCCATCGCAGTAAAAGTAAATTATTTTCGTGTAACCGACTTTGTGTGAAACGCCATTGTTGAAACACCACTGGGCTGAAATGAAGGCCGTTCAGCTCGCAAAAGGGGCACGTGATTGTGGTCAGAAACGCTTTTAAGTTCAGACAACCTAAAACTGAGCCTAATGCTGTCGTTTCCTCTTTGATCTGTGGTGGTGCTACCATAGTGTGCCGTTTTTCGGACACAGACTCCTGGTAAATGAGTCTGTTGAGTTGTACTCCATCTATTAAACGATAAAATGCGCCAGACAAGTTGTTCCCGTAATTCGTAGAAGATTGAAGAAGATTTTTCATGCAAAGTAGAATATGTTTTTTTTTTTTTTTTGTAATAGCAGCAACTGATAGTTTCAGTTTCCTCCCTGCTCCTTTGCGTAGGTGGTTAATTACGGTACTACACTACTGCTGTTTCTTTTTTTTTTTCATTATTATTCCCGTTCATTGTCAAGAAACGCAATCTTTTTGTTTTGGTTCAATGTTAACGTTTAGTATTGAGATGCTCATGAGCACATGGTACCAACTATGAAAATAAATTATAAAACTGTTCCAAACTCTGTAACGTTTAACTTATTCTGCTTGTAATTCTGTGATTCAATTATTTATCTTCGAATTCAATCTTACAAATTGTAATCAAGCATGAATTCATTTCTAATTATTTAACTTTTGCTGCATTATAATTCATGAAATTAAAGTTAATTTGAAATGTCTTCTTTTCTTATTCTGCTCATAACTAAAAATCAATTTAATTGAAAAAGAATTAAGTACAACAATTTACAAATATAGAGGAAGTTTTAGGACCTGAAAATTTTAATCACGGGTATGATAAAGTAGCATAAAAGTAGTTATGTGAACTTTTAAGTGACATAACTTTTAACTTTAACATAACTTTAAGAATTTACTAATTAAGATTTTCCAATACATAATAGACGACTTAAAAACTTTGTATTACATAAAGTTTAAAATACATAAACCAAAACTTTTCTTATTTCTAGCATTTTATAAGTCAACCATTTTATATATTCCAAGGCCGTAACCAGAGGGGGCGCCGACGGGCCCCGCCCCCCCCCCCCCCCTCCCGAAATCCCAAAAATTTTCGCAATGTAGCATATATTCTTCCCTGAAACTTTCCCCTACACTAGTGTTTCAAAGTCAGCCCCCCCCCCCCCCCCGAAAAATATTTCTGGCTACGGCCTTGATATATTCCAATCTCTCAAGCCTTTAACGGACATCACTGCTACCAATTAGCCTCGTTTATTGTTTTTTGTTAGCAGTATTCAGTAGTGAATTCCTTTAGCTGTGAGGAGAACAAAATTAAAAAGACAAAAAAGAAGACTGCCAGTTGCAATTCGAATCATCTTCGAGAATGAGTCGCATTATTCTACCAAGCCAGCCATTTTAGCGTTTTGTGTGGGAGGAGGGAGCACAGATTAGACGCTTGACATACCAGTGAGTTCTATGTAATATCGGGAGTCTATATAATAGCTAAGCAGTCTCTTTTGAAGTGTGCAGCAATGAGGATAAAAAGGACCTCCGCTAACAGGAACGAGTCTGTACAGTTAGTTTCGGATTTACGGGTATTGTATTTTTCAGCTCAGACCGCTCTCCTCTATGTTGACTATAAGATAGATGTCACTCCAAATATTATATAGAACTCAATGCAATATACATTTTTGCACATTTGCATCTGATAGGTATTTAAATAGTTGTAGTGTTTTTAATATGACGGGGTTATATTCTACTGATCGCAAATCGAATAAATGTAGAAATTAATACCTTGATTTTTAAGGCTAAAACTCATAAGTTCAGTTTTTTTTTTTTTTTTTTTAAGTTCCAAAGTAAAATTTAGGTTGGAGATAGACAACATACAGACTGCAAATAAAGCTCTGATTTCAAAACGCTAAAGAAATCATTAGTCAGGCTTAAAACAAGAACAATACATAAAAAAGACATTGGACATTAATTTGGCAACAAAAAGAACTAAGAAATATACATGTTCTGCATGCTGTGCAACAAAACAAAGCCTTTAGCACATTTGGTTTTAAAATCTTTAATAACAGCTCATAAATGAACAGTAAAAATATGATACAGACAATAGTACAAAGGCATAAAGCATTAAAATAATAACAATATCCTTTCTGTACACTTTTCTTTTATCCCATTTATGTTACTCATCTAGAAATAGTTCAGATTGCCCACTTTAGGACGATATTTTACGCTTTCCATAAAGAAGTTTCTTACTTTCTAGTCATGGTAGAATTTCGTCAACAGTTTCAATCAAGGAGTAAGGAAGGAGGAGAAGCTCATCAAAAATCACTGCACGTTCTCGAAGAAAAGCATTCTTCAAAATCATCATAGGGATCAAAAACAAAAAAAAAAAAAAAAAAAAAAAAAAAAAAAAAAAAAAAAAAAAAAAAAAAAAAAAAAAAAAAAAAAAAAAAAAAAAAAAAAAAAAAAAAAAAAAAAAAAAAAAAAAAAAAAAAAAAAAAAAAAAAAAAAAAAAAAAAAAAAAAAAAAAAAAAAAAAAAAAAAAAAAAAAAAAAAAAAAAAAAAAAAAAAAAAAAAAAAAAAAAAAAAAAAAAAAAAAAAAAAAAAAAAAAAAAAAAAAAAAAAAAAAAAAAAAAAAAAAAAAAAAAAAAAAAAAAAAAAAAAAAAAAAAAAAAAAAAAAAAAAAAAAAAAAAAAAAAAAAAAAAAAAAAAAAAAAAAAAAAAAAAAAAAAAAAAAAAAAAAAAAAAAAAAAAAAAAAAAAAAAAAAAAAAAAAAAAAAAAAAAAAAAAAAAAAAAAAAAAAAAAAAAAAAAAGAGAAGAGAAGGAAAGTTTGTTACTAGGAGCAAAAACGACTTGAAATTGAAACCTTTTTAGGATTTTAGCAATACGGAAACTGACAGAATGAAAGAATGGTAACACAACCAAATTCTTTCTAGAAACTACATTATTGGGACCAGAAGTTTTCTTAGAAAGTTTGTTATGAATAGAATCAATTAAAGAGTGAGAAAATCCTCTATCAACAGCTACAGCTTTCAGATAGTTGAGTTCAATCTTGAGAAGCTCAGGAGAAGAGCAAATATTAATAGCACGATGGACCAGAGCATTAAAAGCCGAATATTTTTGGTTGGGAGGATGAGACGACAGTCTGTGAGGAGGTAAAGAAACAGCGAAAGGTTTACGATAGACAGAAGTAGTGAAACCAGACTCACTCTTAGAAATAAAGACATCAAGAAACGCGAGGCTACTATTAAGTTCTTTCTCACAAGAAAACTGGATATTAGGATCAATGGAGTTCATAATAGAAAGAGCATCATCAATACCTAACAAGTTACTGTCCGTTAGGACAAAACAATCATCCACATAACGAACATAAAATTGAAATTGCAATTTCTGGAACAGTTTTTCCTCAAAATAATGCATATAGAAATCACTTAAAATAGGACTAAGAGGACTTCCCATAGCCAGGCCATCTACCATAGCATAGAATTTACCATTAAATACAAAAGTGCTCTGTTGCAAGCACACACGAGTAAGGAAAACTAATTCCTCAATTTCCACAGAAGTAAAATGGAATTCAGAAAGCCTTTTCCTGAGGCAAGTCAAAGCGCCATCAACAGGAACATTAGTAAACAAGGAATTAACATCAAAAGAGGCCATAACTGAATTATTCGGAACGAAGTTATGAAGTTTCTTAACAAAATCGGTGGAATTTTTAACAGTGAAAACATTCTGACTCCTAAGTGGAGAAAACACAGAAACTAAATACTTGGAAAGTTTATATGAAGCAGTGCCAATATTGGAAACAATTGGTCTGAAAGGAATACCTGCCTTGTGTACCTTTGGTAAAGCATAAAAACGTGCACAATTAGCAACAGAAGGAATCACAGACCGTTTAGCAATCAAAGGAATAGAATGAACAGACTTAACAGCAGAAGAAATAGCTTTTAACTCTTTGTCACTAGGATCTTTATAAATTTCAGAATAAGGACCAGAAGCAATTAAGTCATCAGTTTTTTCAACATAAGATGATTTATTAAGAACAACAATCTGACCACCCTTGTCTGCTTTGGTAATGACCAAATCAGAATTGGAAACTAAATTATTGACACATCGTTTCACAGAATGGGTAAAACCAGTATTAGGAACTTTTGAATTGAAATCAACATTGGAAGCAATAAGATGCCGAACCGACTCTTTTTGAGTGGAAGTTAAGGCACTAAATTTGAAAGCTTTTTCAACCGGAGCAATAAGTTCAGAAAAAGAAGGCTTTTTAGCCAAAGCAAAATTGTTATTACATTTCAGAGCATTGATTTCATTACTATTCAAAGGAAATTTCGAAAGATTTACAACCGTGTTCCTATTAACAAGAGGCAAATCAGCCGGAACAGGAACATTTGAATCGTTACACAACTTAGTAAATTTCTTATTTAAAGTAATTTTGTGACTGTCGGATGAACGAAGAGCTCTTGCCCATGACGTTCTATCAATAGACTCAAAATCGAAATTAGAATTAGATACAGAAAGATGTAAATCATAAAGTTCACGTTCTATGAACGAAAATTTTTCCTAGTTTCTTGGATAGAAGCTCTAAGTAACGCTAATTTAGAACGAAAAATTACCTTATCAACCCTAACAGAACGCGGTAAATTACACTTCAAGGTGATAAACTTAGGAATAACTTTCTTGCGCCTGCAAGACTGGAGAAATTTTAAATGGTTCAAAAACCGAACCTTTTTAATCCGTAGATTACAAAATCTGTTAACCTGAGACATAACCAGAATCAGAACAACCAAAACATAAGGGGAAAAACAATAGCTAAACCGTTCAATAAATAAAAATAAACAGAAAGAACAAAATTCAAAAACAAGTGCGAAACATACACAACGTAACAATATGCGGAATAAATGTCGGAAAACAAAAAAGCAAAAACAAACACAGTCAAAAAAAGCAATTAAGGAAAGAACAAAAAACAAACACTCACCAAGCCGCGAACAGATGGAAGAACAAAAACAAAAGAAAGAAGAACAAAATTCAAGGCACGTTAAGCCTAACGGATAAAAATAATTTAACTTTGTGCAAGTAAACAATAATAATAAAATTACACGTTAATTTAAAGCACAAATGAGCAAAAAAATGCAGACATATGTTTCGGGATTGCTTGGAATCCCTTTTTCAATGCGACAGGGAGCTTCTAGATGCAAAACATCCAAATGAAGCAGACAGAACAAGAAAAACAAAGCTTATATAGCCTAAGAATTATCTGTAAACCAATGAGAATAAAGGCAGCGTGAAGTGGAAGTAGAAGTAGCAGGAAGACACCAATAAGAGAGCAACAAACGAATCCAGTTGAAAGTACAGGAAGTAAAAAGGAATAACAATAAAAATAAAGCAAAAAAGACGACAGCATGCATAAAAATTGCAAAAATAATAAAATAAAATACAAAGAATAAAATTGAAATAAAAATAAGTACAGAAACTACAAAACAAAATGCAAAACAAAGTACACATGTAAAGGAGGGGGAGGGGAGGGAGGGGGGAAGGAGAAAAATAGACACAAAAAAGGAAAACAACAAGAAAACCTAGAAAGAACAACAAATTAAAGAAATTTATGCCAGACCTGTGAAAAATAAGGAGTTGAAGAAGAATCATTAACCAAATTAGAACTATTCCTGTTAATATGATAAGCTTCCCAAAAGTCAAGCTCTAAAGGGGAAGAACATTTTTGAATAATTTTACCAGAATTGAAGTCAAAAGAGTGGTTGGAATTCCAACAATGTTGAGCAATGCTAGACTTATTTAACTCTTGCTTTCGTACATAACCTTTATGCTCATTTAAGCGAATTTTCAGAGCACGTTTTGTCTGCCCAATGTAAGAAAGGCCGCAACGGCAACTAATTTGGTAAATACCCCAAGTGTTAAGTTGATCGACAGGATCCTTAAGAGAAGAGAAGGAAAGTTTGTTACTAGGAGCAAAAACGACTTGAAATTGAAACCTTTTTAGGATTTTAGCAATACGGAAACTGACAGAATGAAAGAATGGTAACACAACCAAATTCTTTCTAGAAACTACATTATTGGGACCAGAAGTTTTCTTAGAAAGTTTGTTATGAATAGAATCAATTAAAGAGTGAGAAAATCCTCTATCAACAGCTACAGCTTTCAGATAGTTGAGTTCAATCTTGAGAAGCTCAGGAGAAGAGCAAATATTAATAGCACGATGGACCAGAGCATTAAAAGCCGAATATTTTTGGTTGGGAGGATGAGACGACAGTCTGTGAGGAGGTAAAGAAACAGCGAAAGGTTTACGATAGACAGAAGTAGTGAAACCAGACTCACTCTTAGAAATAAAGACATCAAGAAACGCGAGGCTACTATTAAGTTCTTTCTCACAAGAAAACTGGATATTAGGATCAATGGAGTTCATAATAGAAAGAGCATCATCAATACCTAACAAGTTACTGTCCGTTAGGACAAAACAATCATCCACATAACGAACATAAAATTGAAATTGCAATTTCTGGAACAGTTTTTCCTCAAAATAATGCATATAGAAATCACTTAAAATAGGACTAAGAGGACTTCCCATAGCCAGGCCATCTACCATAGCATAGAATTTACCATTAAATACAAAAGTGCTCTGTTGCAAGCACACACGAGTAAGGAAAACTAATTCCTCAATTTCCACAGAAGTAAAATGGAATTCAGAAAGCCTTTTCCTGAGGCAAGTCAAAGCGCCATCAACAGGAACATTAGTAAACAAGGAATTAACATCAAAAGAGGCCATAACTGAATTATTCGGAACGAAGTTATGAAGTTTCTTAACAAAATCGGTGGAATTTTTAACAGTGAAAACATTCTGACTCCTAAGTGGAGAAAACACAGAAACTAAATACTTGGAAAGTTTATATGAAGCAGTGCCAATATTGGAAACAATTGGTCTGAAAGGAATACCTGCCTTGTGTACCTTTGGTAAAGCATAAAAACGTGCACAATTAGCAACAGAAGGAATCACAGACCGTTTAGCAATCAAAGGAATAGAATGAACAGACTTAACAGCAGAAGAAATAGCTTTTAACTCTTTGTCACTAGGATCTTTATAAATTTCAGAATAAGGACCAGAAGCAATTAAGTCATCAGTTTTTTCAACATAAGATGATTTATTAAGAACAACAATCTGACCACCCTTGTCTGCTTTGGTAATGACCAAATCAGAATTGGAAACTAAATTATTGACACATCGTTTCACAGAATGGGTAAAACCAGTATTAGGAACTTTTGAATTGAAATCAACATTGGAAGCAATAAGATGCTTCTTCTTTCTTTTGTTTTTGTTCTTCCATCTGTTCGCGGCTTGGTGAGTGTTTGTTTTTTGTTCTTTCCTTAATTGCTTTTTTTGACTGTGTTTGTTTTTGCTTTTTTGTTTTCCGACATTTATTCCGCATATTGTTACGTTGTGTATGTTTCGCACTTGTTTTTGAATTTTGTTCTTTCTGTTTATTTTTATTTATTGAACGGTTTAGCTATTGTTTTTCCCCTTATGTTTTGGTTGTTCTGATTCTGGTTATGTCTCAGGTTAACAGATTTTGTAATCTACGGATTAAAAAGGTTCGGTCTTTGAACCATTTAAAATTTCTCCAGTCTTGCAGGCGCAAGAAAGTTATTCCTAAGTTTATCACCTTGAAGTGTAATTTACCGCGTTCTGTTAGGGTTGATAAGGTAATTTTTCGTTCTAAATTAGCGTTACTTAGAGCTTCTATCCAAGAAACTAGGAAAAAACTTTCGTTCATAGAACGTGAACTTTATGATTTACATCTTTCTGTATCTAATTCTAATTTCGATTTTGAGTCTATTGATAGAACGTCATGGGCAAGAGCTCTTCGTTCATCCGACAGTCACAAAATTACTTTAAATAAGAAATTTACTAAGTTGTGTAACGATTCAAATGTTCCTGTTCCGGCTGATTTGCCTCTTGTTAATAGGAACACGGTTGTAAATCTTTCGAAATTTCCTTTGAATAGTAATGAAATCAATGCTCTGAAATGTAATAACAATTTTGCTTTGGCTAAAAAGCCTTCTTTTTCTGAACTTATTGCTCCGGTTGAAAAAGCTTTCAAATTTAGTGCCTTAACTTCCACTCAAAAAGAGTCGGTTCGGCATCTTATTGCTTCCAATGTTGATTTCAATTCAAAAGTTCCTAATACTGGTTTTACCCATTCTGTGAAACGATGTGTCAATAATTTAGTTTCCAATTCTGATTTGGTCATTACCAAAGCAGACAAGGGTGGTCAGATTGTTGTTCTTAATAAATCATCTTATGTTGAAAAAACTGATGACTTAATTGCTTCTGGTCCTTATTCTGAAATTTATAAAGATCCTAGTGACAAAGAGTTAAAAGCTATTTCTTCTGCTGTTAAGTCTGTTCATTCTATTCCTTTGATTGCTAAACGGTCTGTGATTCCTTCTGTTGCTAATTGTGCACGTTTTTATGCTTTACCAAAGGTACACAAGGCAGGTATTCCTTTCAGACCAATTGTTTCCAATATTGGCACTGCTTCATATAAACTTTCCAAGTATTTAGTTTCTGTGTTTTCTCCACTTAGGAGTCAGAATGTTTTCACTGTTAAAAATTCCACCGATTTTGTTAAGAAACTTCATAACTTCGTTCCGAATAATTCAGTTATGGCCTCTTTTGATGTTAATTCCTTGTTTACTAATGTTCCTGTTGATGGCGCTTTGACTTGCCTCAGGAAAAGGCTTTCTGAATTCCATTTTACTTCTGTGGAAATTGAGGAATTAGTTTTCCTTACTCGTGTGTGCTTGCAACAGAGCACTTTTGTATTTAATGGTAAATTCTATGCTATGGTAGATGGCCTGGCTATGGGAAGTCCTCTTAGTCCTATTTTAAGTGATTTCTATATGCATTATTTTGAGGAAAAACTGTTCCAGAAATTGCAATTTCAATTTTATGTTCGTTATGTGGATGATTGTTTTGTCCTAACGGACAGTAACTTGTTAGGTATTGATGATGCTCTTTCTATTATGAACTCCATTGATCCTAATATCCAGTTTTCTTGTGAGAAAGAACTTAATAGTAGCCTCGCGTTTCTTGATGTCTTTATTTCTAAGAGTGAGTCTGGTTTCACTACTTCTGTCTATCGTAAACCTTTCGCTGTTTCTTTACCTCCTCACAGACTGTCGTCTCATCCTCCCAACCAAAAATATTCGGCTTTTAATGCTCTGGTCCATCGTGCTATTAATATTTGCTCTTCTCCTGAGCTTCTCAAGATTGAACTCAACTATCTGAAAGCTGTAGCTGTTGATAGAGGATTTTCTCACTCTTTAATTGATTCTATTCATAACAAACTTTCTAAGAAAACTTCTGGTCCCAATAATGTAGTTTCTAGAAAGAATTTGGTTGTGTTACCATTCTTTCATTCTGTCAGTTTCCGTATTGCTAAAATCCTAAAAAGGTTTCAATTTCAAGTCGTTTTTGCTCCTAGTAACAAACTTTCCTTCTCTTCTCTTAAGGATCCTGTCGATCAACTTAACACTTGGGGTATTTACCAAATTAGTTGCCGTTGCGGCCTTTCTTACATTGGGCAGACAAAACGTGCTCTGAAAATTCGCTTAAATGAGCATAAAGGTTATGTACGAAAGCAAGAGTTAAATAAGTCTAGCATTGCTCAACATTGTTGGAATTCCAACCACTCTTTTGACTTCAATTCTGGTAAAATTATTCAAAAATGTTCTTCCCCTTTAGAGCTTGACTTTTGGGAAGCTTATCATATTAACAGGAATAGTTCTAATTTGGTTAATGATTCTTCTTCAACTCCTTATTTTTCACAGGTCTGGCATAAATTTCTTTAATTTGTTGTTCTTTCTAGGTTTTCTTGTTGTTTTCCTTTTTTGTGTCTATTTTTCTCCTTCCCCCCCCCCCTCCCCTCCCCCTCCTTTACATGTGTACTTTGTTTTGCATTTTGTTTTGTAGTTTCTGTACTTATTTTTATTTCAATTTTATTCTTTGTATTTTATTTTATTATTTTTGCAATTTTTATGCATGCTGTCGTCTTTTTTGCTTTATTTTTATTGTTATTCCTTTTTACTTCCTGTACTTTCAACTGGATTCGTTTGTTGCTCTCTTATTGGTGTCTTCCTGCTACTTCTACTTCCACTTCACGCTGCCTTTATTCTCATTGGTTTACAGATAATTCTTAGGCTATATAAGCTTTGTTTTTCTTGTTCTGTCTGCTTCATTTGGATGTTTTGCATCTAGAAGCTCCCTGTCGCATTGAAAAAGGGATTCCAAGCAATCCCGAAACATATGTCTGCATTTTTTTGCTCATTTGTGCTTTAAATTAACGTGTAATTTTATTATTATCATTTATCTGCGTCGATAGTTTATGGCAAATATGAAATAGGGGGCAATTTTCCCTCCTTATAAAATAAAGTATTTAATTGTTCAACCATCTTAATGTAATAGTTTAAGAGTTTTCGGAAGACTGAACAGCTTATTTGAAACATTTTAAAGGAAAAAAATATCGTAAATAGTTTTTAAATAAATATGTAACTTTGGAATACACTATAAAACGAATCTGAAGTAAACATTCGACGATGAAATTCACCTTGAAACGAAAAAGTATTCAATGTTTATCTTGTAAGCCTGAATGCATGTCACAATTACTCTAAGGGCTAAATATATATATTGATACAATAAAAGCACGATACACAAGAATGAATTAATTCAACATTTCAAACGAATAAATATTTACAGATGGAGTTTTAAATTGTTACAAAGTAATGTAGAAAAGATTCTTAAATACGTAGGATTCATTGTCTGGAAATTCAAGTAAATGTTTGTTAATTCCGTATTGAAAGATTCAAAGTTTTAATTCTTTGCAGTCTATACTTTATTCCACTTTTCTAATTCGTTTCATAAGACTGCATTTTAGTATAGGTGAAAATTAGCAGTCGCCACATGGCGATGAAAGTAGTAAAAGTGGAGATAAAAAATCTGTTGACAATCGCAACTTCTGCACGGTCACTTTTTAGCAAATTCTACTGTAATCACCCGTTTTTTGTGAGCAAATTACCTTTTTTGGTTTTTCCTTGGAAACATGCCAATATTGAACACGTGCTTCGCTGAACATTTCATGCCGTATTTCAAGTTTCAATCCTTCAGCATCCTATATGTATTTAAACCATTTTAAAAGTTTTGCAACATTTTAGCACGTGCTAAATCAAATCTTCATTTTTCTTGTTTTATTCAATAAGTTATTTATTTTCTAATCGATTTTAGAGTTAGTTTTCAGTTCTTATTAGTATTTTAAAAAGTGGCTACTAACAAAAAGTCTATTGTCCATTGGCTACTAACCAAATTTCCCAGTTTTCACCTGTACATTTTAGTAATGTGCACTATTCACGCTGTTATATTTCTTGGTGCCAAACGACTTGATTCGACACGCACGAGCCGAGAGTGATTCTGATTCGAAATTCTTCGACAATTCCGAAAATTTTCGAGGCCCTGTTCCGAAAGTAAATAAAAAATCGGTTTACCGAAAATTTATCAATTTTTTAATCTTAAGATTTGATGTATAATATCTGTACTTTTCTTCAGACAAGCAAAATATTTTGTACTACTTTAAAAAATTTTCAAGCCAACATAATAACGTTTACGGTGGGGGAAAAAAGACTTTTGGCACTAACCCATTAATGTCTGACTTTTTTTTTTTTTTTTTTTTTTTTTTTTTTTAGGGACAGTTTGAAAAGTACGTCTAGAGCACCCAAAAATAAACATTTCAACAGAAAATTATTTTAATGTAATTCCTAACCAGTTATTTTAAGGTAATTTCACAATGGCGGTACTTACATGCTACTGTGATGCATTTTCTTCAAAATAGTCCCTTTCTGACTGAACACACCGACTCCAACGGTGTTTCCACTTTTGGAAACATTCCTAGAAATTTTTTCCCTCAAGCGTGGGAAGGAAGCTTGCCGATCATCTAGATGTCTTCAATCGAGTCAAATCGCTTCCCTTTCAGTGAAAATTTCAGTTTCGGAAACAGGTAGAAGAATTTTTGACCAAATTTAACATTCATGTGCTTCCACAACCGCCCTATTCCCCTGATATAGCCCTTACGGACTCCTACCTGCTTCCTAAACTGAAATTTTCACTGTCGAGTCAAATCACTTGCCTTTCAGTGAAATTTTCAGTCTAGGAAACAGATAGAAGTCCGCAAGGGCTATATCAGGGGGTCAGGGCGGTTGTGGAAGCACAGGAATGCTAAATTTGGTCAAAAATTCTTCTACCTGTTTTCTAAACTGAAATTTTCACTGAAAGGGAAGCGATTTGACTCGATTGAAGCGAATCCGGCGACCGTCTTAACACACTCGAGGAAAAAAATTCTAGGAATGTTTCCAAAAGTGGAAACACTTTTGGAGTCTGTGTGTTCAGTCAGAAGGGGACTATTTTGAAGGAGATGCATCGCAGTAGCATGTAAATACCGCCGTTGTGAAATTACAAGCCCATTCTTAAAACATTCCAATCACACCTCGTACATTAAAACAATTTTTTGTTTAAATGTTATTTTTGGGTGCTTCAGAAGTACTTTTCAGACTGTCCCTAAAAAGGGACGGTAGCCATTAATGGGTTTTAATATTGGACCTTTCATTTAATTATTATTTAAAGCATTTTATTTATTTAGTTATTTAATTTGGAATATGTGTGTGTTGTGTGGAAGGGGGAGAGCATGTTCGTCTTAAGTACGTCTGTAATATTTATTTTAAATTAATGGTGCAGCCTTTTCTCGAAACCGTTGTGTGAAGTTTCGAAAATTTCTTTTCGCTGAGAATCACCCATGGCGCGAACATCAACACAGGTAAACGCTGGTATTTAATGTAATATGTGCGTTTTCTAGAATTCGGGTAAATGTAAGGCTTTACACTTTTAGAAAGTAGAAACTTTCAAATAGTGAGTTATTGAGTGAGTTTAATTTCCTAGCATGTTCTTAAACTCAGAAGAAATATACATATACTGTGTGGTAAACACGAAACACTACGCTATTGTTTAACATTAGCGTTGCAGGGGCTAGACGAAACGAAAAAATTTTTGCACGCAATATTGCGTTCCATTTTAATGGAAACATTAAACTTAAAACTATAGGGTTTGAGGGGGGAGGGGGAATAACACGAGGCTTTCAAGTTGGAAATCAGATACCTATATTTTCAAGTACAGTCGAGATCGTTTATTTGCAATATCGAAATGAAGGAGCGAAATTAAATGGTCGGTTCAGTATTAAGAGCCCTGTGTAAAACTTGGCTATTACAAGACTGACTCGGATTTAGAGAGAAATTCTTTTCATGATGAAGTCTTTCAATAAAAGCTCTCATTGAAAGCAAATTTCTCGAAATGTCATTGAACTTTTGCTAGAGTTAGACAAAATGAAAAAAAAAAAAAAAAAACCCTTGAAAATGGCAAAAAGTATGGTTTGTATTTATTTATCTACAGTCTCAATGCCTACAAAATACCGAAAAACAAATAACAAGAATTTTCTGAATAATACTGACCTAGATTTATTTCTTGTACAATAAATAATGAAAAGGGCTTTTAAGCTATCATTTTTATGCAATAAGATTTGAATTTATAGTACCGGTTAATACGATCCGTTTAATACGAGCAATCACGTTTAACGAGCAAGTTATCGCGTTATAACAGGGTTAGACTGTATTTGTTAAAGTAAACATTGGATTAAATCAAATTATTTAATTCCCATATCCATTAAAATTTTTGCTTGGCTTTAAGTAATAAATATAGATCTATGTAAAAGACGTATGCAAGAAACCTGCATTATAATTTATTTTAAAATAAGCAAAGCACACAAAAAAGGATTTTAAATCTTTATTAATCCAAATGAAGTCGAATGCCCGTAAGTAAATCTTATTAATGTAATAAAATCCAAAATTTTTAAAATCTACTTAGCTATTAGCTAATGACTACTGAGAAAACTAACGTTTTTTTAATGCATTACTGTTAATTCAAGATTCGTCAATTCCCTTTGAGTAAGAATAAAAATGTCTACCATAAAAATTCTCTTTTTTGAGAAAGTATTTGGAAAAGGTTTTGACTTTTTATTGGAACAACTGCTTGCTCTGAGTTATTTCCATAAACGATTTTTTGTGAATTACAAAAAGAAGTGAACTGCAAGTAAAAAGGAATCTTACAATGGTCTTGACTTTCACCATTTAAACATATTTGAAAATTTGATAATGTTTAGATTATTGATTTGATTATTTTTTCAATATTTGCCCAGTCACTCATTCCCCAAAACTCTAGATTCCAAGCCTGTTTACCAATCCTAGTACAGTAATTATAATACTTATACGCGTACATATATAGATTGGAATCAATCTCCCTCAAAAAAATTTACTTGCGCCTCTGTAAATATTAAATTAATGCATTTTATGTAGAAGCATTTCCAGTATTTATTTATTATATTATTTAATAATTTTCATTAAAGAAAAAGAGAAATATATGCTAGTTTAGGATATTAGTGTTTACAAAAAAAGTTAATAGTCTTTTATACACCCATCGCTTAACGCCGGATCTACACCTTAACCAGCACTTTCTTTAAATATGAGAACAATCGAATTTGTATTCTCGTGTAATATCCTGCATCGGGATTACGGAAATTCGCATTTTCCGAAAAATAGTTCACTCAGTAATATGTATGTACTCTTTATTTATGCAAAAAACATGTAGCGTATTTCAACTGTAAATATTACCGATAACAGCAAAAATTTAGTATCGGAATTATGTGTAATTTCTTGCAGAACTCATCGCACTTTCAAGTGTTTAAAAAGCTAACGTTTTATCCATTGTTGGTTATTAATTTTATATTTTTGTAACTATAGTGGTCAATCCAGTATTTTTCATTTATTTACGGTCCGTATTTTGGAACTTTAAAAACATTTTTGTGAAAATTCAAAAAAATTTAAACATACCGTGATAAAACATTTTTATTATTTTTTACCGCTTATTTAATAAATAATTCTGTAAAAAGTACGGTTTGGAAGCTCGGAATTTTGTGAAAGGCCTCTTTTGATTGACTGCAATTGTGGGAAGGGTCCGTTTCGATTAAGGGGTCCGTTTCAGGTTTCCGAAAGAAACCTGAATTTTCTCTGGCATCATTCTCAGGTGTCAGAGGAATGACATCTGAGGCGACCCCTGTATGGGCACGTATAATTTCATGCCCATAGTTTTAAAATTATCAGCATGAAATAACTTAATATTAATCTAATAATAAATATATAATGCAAAATAAGAGATTCAATATACATTGCCAACTCTCCTTGCTCTAATTACGTCGGTAAATTTGGAAAAGGCGTAGAAAATTTGTGGCACTCTTCCGTCACGCAAAATGATATGTGATAAAATTGTAGTTCATCTCTTAAATTAGTTGTTGAAAAGTACTTACCATTCATCAACCAAACAAGAGAAAATAATGTATTAGTCTCTCAGTAGTTAGCCCATTTTCTAGTTTTTTTGCTCTTTTGTGCTCAAATACTTCCTGTTTACGACTATTTTAGTAAAGAGAAATTGCTGTTTTTCTGAGGATGCCTTTTGACAGGAAGTGAATGCATCTCTCCCATCTCTTTCAGAAAGTTGTCGTAAAAATGCTTTTCTACCATACATTTTTGCTATTTCCGATCTCATACAATACTAATGATATTCATAGAGAGTTCGTTACTTTTGTAAAGAAGTAGAATTCATTTTTCAGTTAGCCGTAAAAGTTGCATTTTATTTTAAAAACGTAGAAAATGGAATTCTATGTTATTATATTCTCTTTTTTTTTTCAAGTAAATAGAAGGATCTTAAAAAATATACTCTCGTTTTCTTATGGAACAATTGTTTGTTACAATGTTCGATACAAGCATTAAAAAATAATGCTAGTAGTTTTTTGTTTCTCCCGTGGGTGCGTATATTAAAGTATTTTGATTGTTCAAAAAATAATTTTGAAATAATTTTTTGCACATGATCTGCGTAAACATGTTTCCGATAAACCTTGTGTGAAGCAAATCCTCTAGTTAGATCATTGTTTGATCAGGATTATAAAATTCAAATTTTAGCATAGAGCATAATGAGAAAAGATTCTCTCTTTCTCTGTAAGTGTTCAACACGGAACAAAAAAATGTTCGAGTCAAAATATAAAACAATCATTAGATATGTTGGTCGAAATATTTCAAAACAAAAAGATAATAATATGTTGTTTGAGTAGAAGAGAAAATTTTTTGGGGTGGGGGTAAGAGGGACTTTACAAAAATGACAGACGGACTGAGAGATAGAGAGACTTAACGACAGACTTGCGTTTTCAAATCTTACCTTTCACTCTTTTTTTTATTTCTGACTTTTACGGGAAAGTAAAATAAAAGGACAAATAAGAGTAGAGTAGCAATTAAAATTAGAGTAGCAATTAAAATCAGCATACACAGTTATTTTGGAGTAGTAAAGAACTTATTTTTCAAAACAAAAGAAGGCGAGTGTTTACAGATGAAAAAACATTCGCCAAATGTTTTTTAATTGGCGAAGTTCTTGAAGTTTAGCTCCATAATATGCTTTTGCAAAGGAAATAGCCACAACGAATGTGTTTTACGTAGAAAAAAATTGTTACATTTATGCTGCTTCGCATTAAGTAGTTAGTTATGTTAGAGTTTAATCTTATCTAAATCACAATTTGTTGTTCTGCGGAAGAACGAAAAACTTTAAAAATTTCTTAAGGGGAATTGGCACCTTTCAAATGTAGAAAATCTATGAAAATACCGATTTTTCAATTTTTTTCTTAAAATGTAGTTTGACTCTCCTGGTATATCTGAGGGAAGTTTTGAAGCGATACAATCAATATAAATGTAGTTAAGAAGTAAGTAAATACAAATGTTTCTGATGGTTTTAGTAGGGATTTGTATTCTTTAAACTGCGTTTTCTCGGTTTGTGTTTTTTCGCAAAATTGTAGTACTTAAAATGCTAAAACTTCTACATATATTCATGTAGCAACTTGAGATTTTTTGTGTGTTCAATATGATGTGATTGATGAAATTACTGATGGATTTTACTATATATTTGTAAAAAAAAATTTTAAAATGAAAAGGTAACAAAAGTTACTTTTTCTGTATTCTACCATCGATGTTCCTTTGAAATTTTTTTTCTGAAAAACTAATTAATTAATAGCGAAATCCATCCCTAAAATTGTAAAACATACTATGATAAGTACTTTAAAAAATTCGATTAAAAAAAGGTCAATAAATGAACAAGAAGAAAATTTAAACTCGTTAAATGATTTTTGAAAAATAAATTTTAAAACTTTATATTAGTTGAGTTTTGATTTTTCACATTATTGATTGTGAAAACCAGTTTGTAGAACACTTGCACTTCATAATGTACAATAGATAAAAGTTCTTAAATTGAAAAAGTTGTCAAAAGGTGCCAAGTCCCCTTAAAAACAATGAACAAACGGAGAGAGACTCTGGTAATAATATATCTATTTTCTCAAATTTCGTTACTAAACCGTATTCGTTGTTTCATCAATTTCAACATTTTCAATTGGCTGGGGATTGATGATTTCATATAATTTTTATCTTTATTTAAAAAACTACAAATGTAATTTTTATCTTCGTTTAAAATTTGTATTTTGAGACTAAAAATGAGTTTTAAAACAGTATCAGTACTCCCTCTCAAAAACTAAAGGAATTGAAACTCTAAGTATAAGCTTCACGACATTTCAACGTGGTATTTTTCAATATTCTGTGGAGGAATTTTTCTTACACTTATTGCAAGTACTCAAGAAATATATTTTGACTAAATAAATAACGTGTTACTCGATTTAGGCATTTTACTTAAACTGATTCAACAGAAAACTTTCGATTCGGAGCAGTTGCAATCGAACGGTTTAAAAATTGTTACTTATCTCCGCTAAAGTGTTAGAAGTCTGCTCCGAATATTTTAAGATTGCTAATACTTTTACGTAGCAAGTATCATTTACTGAATAAAGTATTGAAGCATTTACTGCAGCTAATCGAAATTACCTTTGCTATCTAAATATTTATTTCTCGAAATATGTTCTCGCAGCTTTCAGAAGTGAGAAGAAAATGTTAATAATTTGCTGCTGCCTATGTTATGCAGTGTTTAACATCGCGTGATATTTTTCTAATTTCCGAAAATTGTATGTCACTGGATCTCAACACGCAAACGCGTGTATTTAATTTAAACAACTTGCTATTAACGAAATGGAGCATTTCAATTTAATTTCAAAGAGCACGTATTTACTTTTACCCTAATAAATTTTGTTTGTACATTAAAATCATTTTGCGTTTGACTCATTTTTTTAACTCTAAGCAAATTTTACTTAAAAAAATTACACTACATTCGGTCAGTAAGTTATCCAAGTGAACGTTCACCCAGATGACTTACGTCCATGATGCTCACATCTTTGTTTTTATGAAACCGTTCCTTGTAACCAGCGAAACACGTACATGTAATTTTCAACTTCTCCCAAACGATGTTCCCGCACGAAGTTAGGCATTCTCTTCATATTAACTGACAAAACAGTTAAAGAGTATAGCCTAATTTGAATGAAGAATAAGAAAAAGTGAAGTCCCAATAGTTCGAACTTTGGTAATTCCGAAAGCCCGCTTAACCCGAAGCAAAAATAAGGGAATATTTTTTGGAGTTGAAAAGTACTAAAGTTACAATGGTATCAGAGTTACTCCAAGTAAAATACAGTGTATTTCTGAAAATTACATAAAATTGTGCAAAGAAACGAACTGGTTATTACCGAACTAGATTTGTTTGAAAATAGCTAAAATTATTTTGTCGAAGAGAAGAATATTAGTTGATATAATTAACTAATAATCAACTAATCAACTAATTGAAAATATCCCTTGAGGCAAAACTCCTTGAGCGCCTTTGCATGCATTCATACCAAGAGCAACAGTGACGAAAACTTTCAGGACACTTCATTGGCTGAACATAAATTGATAACCACGCCCTTGTATCGACTGATTGACGTTTTTTACAGCGTCATTAAAAGTGAATTTCAAGCAGACGACCGTGTTTTGTTGTTTGCGCTATCGAAAACATACGTCATTCCTGTTAATTTCATAATAACAGCAAGTTTATTACAACGAAGGCAAAATGTCTTACTCGCATTTGGTGTAAACGAAAAAAAAAAAAAAAAAAAAAAAAAAAAAAAAAAAAAAAAAAAAAAAAAAAAAAAAAAAAAAAAAAAAAAAAAAAAAAAAAAAAAAAAAAAAAAAAAAAAAAAAAAAAAAAAAAAAAAAAAAAAAAAAAAAAAAAAAAAAAAAAAAAAAAAAAAAAAAAAAAAAAAAAAAAAAAAAAAAAAAAAAAAAAAAAAAAAAAAAAAAAAAAAAAAAAAAAAAAAAAAAAAAAAAAAAAAAAAAAAAAAAAAAAAAAAAAAAAAAAAAAAAAAAAAAAAAAAAAAAAAAAAAAAAAAAAAAAAAAAAAAAAAAAAAAAAAAAAAAAAAAAAAAAAAAAAAAAAAAAAAAAAAAAAAAAAAAAAAAAAAAAAAAAAAAAAAAAAAAAAAAAAAAAAAAAAAAAAAAAAAAAAAAAAAAAAAAAAAAAAAAAAAAAAAAAAAAAAAAAAAAAAAAAAGGAGCAGAGGGGTCTGAGAAGTATAAGTAAAAAAGCAACATTTAGGATGAGATTGGCGAGAGAATCTTGGCGAAAATCAACTGAGGATGTCATTGCGGCAGTAAGTCGCCAAAGTGGATGCACTGATCCTTTGAGGCACGCACGGCGAGATCGGCCGAAACCCCGGGGGTCGGATCGTGTATCAGAGAGGTAAGAAAACGAAAGGGGCCAGAAAGCGCTGAAATAGCCTGAGGTACGTTGTTCATGGTCGACCCTTCTGCTATTATTAGGCGAGTGTCAGTCACTTCTTAACGAGCTTCACATAGTTAAAATATATAAGGGAAAATAAAAGCAAACGCGAAGTGTTCCCAACTGTCGGGATGAAACCTATTTGCTCCTGTTAAGGAAGATTCGATAAGTTGCTTTCCTTTTTGGAAAAAATTCAATTACAGAAGAAATTTTGTTGCTGCTGCATGTAAATTATAGTACAAAGCGCTGCCGTTAGAAAGTCACGAAACAGGGAGGGTAATTTTATCGGATTAAAAAAATTGAAAATACTTTATATGACGGCAGTCGATTAGCGAAAGGAGTGGGGGATCTTTAGCTTCCTTCAAAATCGGAAGTTTAGACAAACTTTTTTTCTTCAAAAAGTACTTTTAGTTTACATCGGGGGCCGCGCCCCAATTCTGTCTGATGGACGTCCAATGCTGGAGCAATTTAAAAACACGGATTCCCGGAAAATGATTTAAATATTTTAAAGTATTGTTTCAACATACAAATATAGTAAAAAATAAATAGAGAAAATTCTAATAACAAATTTCTTCTGTGTTTATTCCTTTACGGCTCTTAAAATTGTTGGGCTTTGCTTATTAATATGTTTAAATTCTGTTTTGGTCAAATGATTGAAACCTCCTCTAACGATTACATTTTTTTTTTTCAAAATTTTCTCTTATGGATGTAGTTTTAAGTTGCAGTTCCGAATTTTAAAATTAATTTTTTTAACTTAAATACAATCATCATATAAAAAAAAAAAGGCTTCATTAAGAGTAAATGCACAGGTTTATCTAAAGCGCTCTTCATTCTTAAAAATTAAGATTTGCGTGGGCAAAACAGAAGAAAAAAGTACGCCGAATTTCAAATTGAATAATTATAAAACTACAATTCGCATCTATAAGTGTTTTTTATATCAGCTTTTCCACCAGAAAGTTCTCTGTAACTCACTATTTCCAAGTTTTCATTGAAAGGTTTTCCCCCGTAAGAGTTCGAACGTGCACGAAAAATATTGTCTCAGGCATTAGCGGCAGAAGCGAAGGGAATCGTTATTTTATCAAGTAATAGAGGAGTATCTTCAAAAATAAAACATTAAGCCAAGCCGAAAAATTAGCCTAGTGAAGCAAACATTTATTATAATCATGCCGGCTAACGGGATGTTGCCTGAATAACTATTTAAAAAACGCTTTGAATTCCAGTCTGTTCAATTCACATTCCTGTTCCCTTAGTATTTGTTTTTGGAGAAAAGCTGTCAAAGCTTGAAAACATTTTCAGCTGTATTCCCATTTATCAGATCATTATTTATATCATATTGTAAAACTGCTGCTGTTATATTACGTAGTGTTTTTATTTTTACTGAATATTTTGATTGAACAATTTTGTTTATTTTAATAAAAAATAATGCTACTAAGTAACATTAAGTCTTAAGTTTATTAGGAATAGATTTAGTATCTCTCAAAATTCCTATTCATTTGTCTTAATGGTTTTCAAGACCTACACCTACTGTTTTTTATAGTTCAAATTTTATTAGTTGTTACCAGTGGAGAACCTGGAAATTTCTGAAAGCCCTTTCCTGTGTACAACATTCGCTTAACTTGACTTATTTGCCCCCCCCCCCCCCTCGTTCCTAGCAGCATGAAAGCGCCCGACAGAACCCTTGAAATGGTGGCGACAGAACCCTTTAAATCAGGGATATCAGGGAAATCTGGAAATTTTTTCTTTGTTTTTGATTTATTCCAGAGTTCCAACGAACTTATCTGTAATCATTAAAATGATTCAACGTTCCCTTATTAAAAGTTAATTCTGAAATTATTTTACTCAAAAAAGTTAATTTTAATTGCCGTTTTTCATAAATTTTTGCCCACATATAAAAAAAAAAAAGTGATCTTTTTGCATCCGCAATGGGAACTGGACTTTGTAAGCTTTCGATGTTTCTTATGCTTTGTTAAAAGGTAAACAATTTTTTTCACCAAAACTTTAATTTGAAATTTTTAATCAAAATTTCGTGAATCGTGATCGTAAGGACGAACTTTCAAACGTCAAAAGGTAATACTTCTAGTTTTATTTTTATTTAAATTTCTTTATGTATGCGTAATTCTTAACATTGTTTAAAATACTTGAAACAAAGGTGGAAATTGTTAAATAATCTTTTTAAATTTGAAAGATTCAGAAAATAATAGTCATTAACTATGCACTTATGATGATAATGTTTTTTCTCTTACACACATTCAGTCATCATATAAATTGCTTCTACGCAGGAGGGACATGTTAAATATTTGCAGTTAATCGCAAATAAATAAATAAATAACTAAATAAATAATCAAATGAAAAACTAATTTAAAAATCACTTATTTAATTTCTTATTCAGTACGTATGTGAAACGTTTGAATAAATTCCCCTGCTGTAGATTGAGAGATTTACCTATTTCATGAATTGAATTTTTTGACGCGTTAGCATTAATCCTAAAATGTTTAATTTTATTATCAAAAGTCTTTTCTGGAGCTTGGTATTTCCGAATGTAATTAAATGCTTTTTTAATCTTTAAAAAATGCATAATTTTCTTAATAAAATTTTCAAAAAAGTTTGAAAGTTATGAATGTTTACAATTTTCTTTCAAGCAATTGCTCTACACCCGTCAAATATTCATTAATTATTTTGTTGCATAGTGTAAAATTCAATTAAATAAAAGTAAAATTAGGAGAAATGCTTTGTTTTTTTAACATTAAGTTGTTAACAAGTAACAAATAATTAAAAATTGCATCTTGTCATTCCCTAGAACTATTATAAAACAAGGTTGATACTTCACTGCAAAATTTTTTTGTGCAACAAAATCTTTTGGCTGTAAAAATGCTCGTTTCTTCTTCATCAAAATGACAAAACTAAATTTTGGAAATTTTTACCTGCTTTAAATTTTGTTATATCTAATAATTTAATGTAGCATTCATTGGTGTTTTGCATAGGTCTGCTTTTTATCCTTTGTGTATATATATATAGCATATAATATACAAAGATTCCGAGGCCACTCTGGCGTTCACGCTTCCAGAATAATGTAGTATTCTTGAAATTTGACAGAACGCCCCTTAACCTTCTGCTGAGAGAGAGGCTCCGAACAAGGAACACTCCGCCCCCTTCCAACGCCACTGGTGGTTACCGATAAATTAATTATCAGTAATTCATCCTTCATTTTATAATCATCTCGTTCTGGATGGGATAATTCAACAGCAAATATTTTTTAATGACACACATCCCATTCCATTTGCATATTTGCGTGTACATTTACTGATTTTTTAATGTTTTCATGATTCTTTTTTTTTTTTTTTTTTTATGTTGTATATATAGGTTATAAAATATCCAAATGATAAAAAACATATCTTTATTTGTACAATATGCATTTCAATATGGGATATATTTGGACCAGTAAAGTATAATAATATTAAAACAACTGAGCTCATCTGAAAAGTATTTATAAATATACACGATATTAACTAACAAATGTGCAACCAAATAATCACTATAAACATGAAAAAGGAGGTATTTTTTGGCTGATCGAGCATATTTATAATATTGTTGTAATATAGTTTATTGATTAGAAAAGTAATAAACTGATAAAATGATTACTCATTATTGAAGTATTCTTTTTTTACATCAGCTAAATCTATCACACTTACTCAATTTTATAATGCGATTATATACAATCACATTTGTGCTTTAAATATGTCAAGTTCAGAGAAGAAATGTTAGCATTTGATAATTCAAATTAAGAAAAATTGCTAATATGGGTGAAATATTTGAGTATAATAGAATGTATATGGAGTCAGATATTGTGGAGAATATCCACCACGAGAAGTTTGTTATGTCCATGGTTATGTCCAGTTGGTTATGTCTCAAAGGAGTAAATTAGCGCAAAATCGTTGTCCCCAGTGCGGACAAAAGAGGATCCATCCTGGGAAAAAGCTCCCCCAGCTGCTTCGGACTGCTTCAGGCGGCCGTTAATTAGGTCCTTTGGACGAATTTATTATCGTGAACTCTTCAAAATCCAGGACCATCTTCAAAATCAGAAAGGTTCGTTATGAATGAACTACAACTCTTCATGTGACTTTGTAGAAGTACATTTTAAATTTGTGTGTAAAAAGAAGAGGGTTTTTAAAGAATTGGTATATTTTGTATTGATACTTAGTGGGTGCTAAATGTAGTGTAGAGTTTCGTAAAGAAAAACAGAAACAGAAATGAAAATGGTCTATCAGTTTAGTTTATTATTTCCCTTCATTTTACTGTAAATCACTAACAAGTGTTTCTTGAGGTCATAAGATATAGGAACATAGATCGTATATTCGGCGACAAATATAATTAATTTGTGTTCAGTACATTTTCTGGTTATGAAGTGTTATTGGGTAAAAGAGGTACATTTTTGAGAATGCTAATTAAAATACCAGTGCGAATCTTTGCTCTTTTTTTTCCACACATTTTCATAGATACCAAACATCGTCAGAAAATGACAGAAATAAGTGTTGAGTGGAACCCGATATGTTAAGAAGTCATTCAAGGGATAAAGGGGACGTTTTTCCACCCCTGCAGCCATAAAAATCATATAACAACTTAGGGACCCTTCATAAATGGTGTCACGCTTTTCCCCCTATATTTGATCCACTCCCGCCTTCGCCAAATACTGTCACACTTCAACATACCCCCTCCCCCCTTTGTCACAATTTCACCAAACCCCCTCCCCCCTTGAAGCGTGACATCCTTTATGAATGATCCCTTATATTCAAGGCCTAAAATTGCAAATTTTACAGCGACAAGCTCTTTTATTGTACTAGAAACTGTACTCTTAATTTTTATTGAAATGAACTGTAATAACTTCTTTTTGTGTTGCGGAAACAACACTTCGTACAAAATCAATAATTCAGTGTCAAAATCATCGTTTACGGTATATGCTTTTTCAAACACGGAAGGAAAAACTGGCATTTTAAAGATTTTCGTTGTAATATTCGATCTAGAATAGATCACTATAGATAAATTTTCCTGTAATATGGAATATAGCACATTTCCGATTTTGATCAATGAGCAGTTATTTATGGTGGGTGCGGTGAAAATATAGACATGTTAATGAAAATCAACGTACTCCTCGGGGATGTTGATGGGAACTTAATCTTAAAAACATTATCAATCCATGAACATTTTCAGTGCCGAATTAAAGGGTGCAAGATCCCCCGGGCGGCATTTCTGGGAGGCGGCAAATTCAACTGTGATGCAAAAAATAGAAAGAAAAAGGAAAAGAAGAAGAAAAGAAAATAAAATAAAAAAAGAAAAAATATTTAATTAAGAAAATTTGAGTTTTGGAAAGAGAATTAAAATCCTAGTTCAGCGCTCCGATTTGACCCTTGACCGGCTATTTTGCTAACGATTAAAGCCGATTAGTAATACAATTATTTATTTGTATAAACTGTCGGAAGCTCTAAAATTTAAGTATGCTCAAAATGTTGCGTTGTTGACCAGTCGGCCTTCTCCTCGGAGGGATGCCAAATTTCGCAATATCAAAATTAAAAAATTTCAATTAAAAAAAGTCAAGGTTTTTCCCCCTTGTAATAGCAAAATATAAATCATGCTATGTTTTTCTTTTCCAAATTTTCAAAGCATCCATTTGGGAAGGGAATTGAAGGGAATTGAACAAGTCCCTATCTAGCACTTAAGATAGGGACTTGTGATAGTGAAATATAAATCATGCCACTCTGAAACAATGCAATAGTTTTCTTTTACAAATTTTCAAAGCATCCTTTTTGGGAAGAGGCGGGAGGTCGGAGGGAGGGGGGAGGGGAGCTTGTAAGTGTCGTTGGGGGGGGGGGGGGGAGAAGGCATACGTGTGGCTCTTCGATATGGACGCTAGTAAGAAGGGATTCCGGCTGTCCCCCGGGTTAAAAAAAATGCTTACTTTGTTCTGAATTTCTATGAGTATTTTTATGAGTAAAATCGTTTAAATTTTAAAGGTTTCGTTTGTTTTTTTCCCTAATATTTTTGCAGTCTCGAATGCATCTCCTAAGGCTTCAAATTTCACTAGTTTGCATTTAGTTTTTAAAATTTCTCCGGGGGAGAATCCACCCCTTCAACTGTCAGAATTTCATATATGAATTTAGGGGAGGGGCGCCCTAATGTTGCGATGAAAGGACCATGTCGTGGGAACATTAAGAAAATTTTCTGGGTTTATCAGTGACAGGGACGTAACTAAAAGTCCTTTTCTAACTGGGGCAAGACCACGATTTGTATTTAGGCAAGCATACATTTAGAAAATTTAGCGCCCCTAAAATAATCTGGCGCCCGGGGCATAGGCCCTGTCTGCCCCCCTTTAGTTACGTCCCTGATCAGTGGCCACCAAGTAAGCCTCAAAAAAAAAAAAAAAAAAAAAAAGCACAGCGCATAAAAGTTTATGAAGTGTGAACAATAATTGAATGGAGGGGGGGGGGAGGCAGTTCTTCCCCGCCTCGGGAAACTCCAAGATCCCGTACTGAACTTTTTCATACATTTGCTTCTAGTGTAAATTTAAATAAGATATACTTCACATTGTATCTAATAAAATAAACAGTTGAAAAATAGGCAATAATACTGATTAATATTTTTACTTATTAAGCTAAATTTATTTTTATCTCCAAACTTGAATCTTTATTCATGTTTCTTTTTTAAACTCACAAGGATGGATTCGTACTCAAACGACCCGACATGTATAATAACACAATGCTTTAGCTCTTTACACAGCTAGGAAAGAAAGACCTAACATCTGTTTTCATTTTGCGGTTTGCCTGAGAGCAACACATCCAACAAAAAGACTTATCTCCCCCGCGGAAGATGATACGATAACGACAACACCCCTCTCCCCTCTGAACCTTCTAATTTCTAGGAATTCCGAGCGAAAAGCTATGGCAAACCTTTCGCCAATTTCCAAGAAAGATCAGTTGAAGTTTGGCGGCAAATGCATGCGAGCTGCCCTAAATGTTTGTTTTTTTGTTGTACACCTCAGACCTGCCACGGTTGTTTTCTCGGCAATACCGAAACCGAAGTGTCCCATCTTCTTCTTTCTACCATCTTTGGTATGACCCTTGTCTAGGCAGGGTCGACTCAGACCTTTATTGAGTCGATAAAATGATTACTTGGTTTCTTGGAACCAAGTTTGTGGAGTACTGAACAATGTCTCCGACGGCAGCTCATTCCTCTAACACACGTATAATAAATTTTTAAATAATAAATCACAATATGTGTATGAATTATTATAATATTCCTTCCTTTTGTATGTATTAATGGAAATCCAGGAAGTTGACTTCTTAGTTATTTTGAATTGATCCCTTTCATGCTCACCAAATTGAAGTCTAATACATTATATGTACTTTTTGTTTTTTCAGGTCAATGATGAAGACATATCTGCATTTCTTTTGGCAGATGATGATGAAACTTTGGTTACAGCAGCAAAAAGTGGGATTATGAGGCATTACAGTTTCTCGACTAAAACTCTGAATAAAACTTGGAAGGTTTGTATATATTTTTTCTTTGTACATATTTTCATATGTATGAACACCTTTTTGATCCTGGAATAGCGTAAATTGAAAACATTCACCTTTGTGTAAAAAAGTATATTTATGGCAGAATCAACATTTTGAAAATACAGAAATTGCAGAGTTGTTGCAGACACATATTTCGGGGCTACAGGGGCTACCCTTTGCTTCATGTAGAAAAAGTTTTGAGTAATTTCTGGTTACTGTCAAGTGGCATAAGAATGTTCCTAAAAATTTATATTTTTGTCTTATTTGCATGTAAACCTGATTATGTACAATTTACCTTTTAACCTTTCTATGATTTTTTTTTGAAAATATGCTGCCCTAATTCAGCAATTTATTTTTTGAAACTTAAAACTGGTTATAGTATTTTTGATTCGTGGTATTCATTTTTGGCAAACCGTTAAATTTTAACTGAATAAAAAGTTAATTGTATAATTAAAAATTTTTTTGTAATTTGACTTGACTTTGGTGTTTGCTTAAAAAGTGCATACAGAAGTAGCTTAAAATAATTTGTAAAAAAAGAAATAAATTACATACAAACTTGATGCAGGATTGAATTAAATTTAAAGGTTAGAAAATAGCTAGCATCTCATTAATGCTATAAACTCAGAGTGGCAGCTGTCAAATAAAAGTTGGTAGCTTAAGGTGCAAAGATTTTGCAGCCTGAATTTGTATGGAACTTTTGTGTGACAGTTGTGGAATTGTGCCTGAATTGAATTTTTTTGTTAAATGTTATTCAAATAATATACACAAATTTTTAATTTTGTGAGCAAGTCAAGTTATGTCACTGCTGAATATTAAAGTTCTAATTATTAGCTGAAAGTATACTATTATTAACTGAAAGCATCTCATTCCAATCAAATTGTTTTAATAAAAGGGGGTAGGGATATAAACTTTGATTAGAAGCTACTTTTTGCTACTTAAATCTTTCTAATTTATGCAATAACTTTTATATTACGTAAGGTTACCCACCATCAAATAAACTTTTTTATATCTCGGACTTGTTAGCTTCCTGCAAAGGCAGCAAAATAATTTACAAATTTAATAATGTGGCTGCCAAAACTATTAAGTGGCTAACAAAGTTTTTTGTATTAGTAGCCACTGGCCATCAAAGACAAATCCCGCTCTACACCATTAGGTAATACACTTTTCTCAAAAATGGGTGTAAAACAAACCAAAATTATATTCACAAGCTTCCTACCAAACCTTAAGTAGAATGTGTATTTCACTTCAGGATAGTTGGAGTGGTAGTGTACAAATCCCGTGGAAAATTTCGTGAACAGTAATGCACTGGGCTTGTGATTGTAGCAACTTGCTGATCATGTGTCAGCAAGTTAAGATATTTTCACTGGAAGAATGCTGCAAGTTGGAGAGGGAAGCTTTTTCAAGCTTGCTATTGTATTCGATAAAATTTTCCCACTCGGGTTTTTATCTGAATTTCTATTTTAATTGCCCATGAATAAATTTTAACTTTACTTTGTAATGTCTATATCTATTTATGCACAAATGTAAATATTATTAATAATATTTACGTCTGTGCAGCATTCATACAATTATGTATGACTGCCTGAACAACAAACTTGAGCATTCTAAGTCCATTTTGACGAGTTTCATTGTAGTGTCTGTATTTGAGATATACTCAAATAACTCAAAAACGGTTAATCCATTCAAAGTTGAAATTTCATATGTACAAGCTGTGTCTAGCATTGAATTGTGCACCATCCCTTTTAGCGGCAATAAAACGTTCCAAAAGGGCTTCTTCGCTTTTTTTTTTTTGTTTTTGTTTTGTTTCAAATCTATGTTGATTTCATGCATTTTAGTATCAAGATTTTTTTTAGAAGACATCACTTAATCTATTTCTATAGTTAAGTAAATTGACCCCAAACTAGTGCAATTTCTAGTGAAATAAGTAAGATGCCCATTGCAGTGTCAGTTTGGCAATATTTGGCCAGTTACCCATAAAACTCCATAATCAAGCATTGACAAGAATACAAGGAAATCATGTGGTGCACACATCAGATTTTTACATTGTCCTAAGTGAAGAATTTCTAAATAGTTTAAGTCTTTTAACATTTTTATACAAAATATTAAGCCTTAGCAGACATTAAGTACATTTTAGTTTACTAGATACTTGGACAGTGATGAAAATTTTTTACTTTATTCATAATTTTTACATCTATTCTCATTTAGAGGGTGTCATGGAAAATTACCTTGACCAGTGTTGCCCAATGGTCAAAATTCAACCGTAATTAATTAAAATTTTCAAGTTTGCCTTGAATGTTTAAATAAATTTGAGATATTTTAGTTTTACTATTTGACAACAGTTTGTCTTGTTTAAATATTTCAATTAGTGAAAATCTCTCCTTAGTGCGACTGTTTAACCACTGAGTTAGTTATTTAATTT
This sequence comes from Octonoba sinensis, assembly GCA_038502835.1. Taxonomy (NCBI): domain Eukaryota; kingdom Metazoa; phylum Arthropoda; class Arachnida; order Araneae; family Uloboridae; genus Octonoba; species Octonoba sinensis. Next base: position 51,439,456 of record CM076600.1, read on the forward strand.
AATGCATTTAACACAAATTATACATAAATTTTATCTTTCTGCACTACTTCTTCTGTAAAGAAAACAGAAATAAAAATTTTCTTCTCACCTTATTTATGAATAAATTAGAAATATGAACACTCAGTTTCAATTTAATCAAGAATTCAAAACACTAATACAAGTCAACAAACTTATGAAATGTCAATTTGAAGAAAAATAGTGCTTATTATCTCACTTTATTATTACAATAGACATTATTAGCTTCAAATTCTATTTTGTTTTGTTTGACATTGCAATGGACAAAATATCTGAACTGAGTTATCATATTACATTAGACATTATTATACAGTCGAACCTGTCTATCTTGAATTTCACAGGAAGGGAAAAAAATTCGAGATAAAGAGGTTTCGAGGTACAGAGGTTTGGATAAAACTATTAAAATTTGCAACTGAAACAAAGACTATTGCTGTAGGTAAAAAATCTTCTGTATTATTTTTATTAAGCATTTTACTATAACATTAACTTTTTTTAACGAATTTTATACTCGTAAAAATAACATAGACAATAAAAAAATGGTATTCAGCATACCTTTTTGCAAGTCTTTCAAAATGCAAGACAAGTACTACTACTTTCTTTAGCAAGTACAAGAAAAATAGTCTTTCAGTGCTCTTTGTTGTCTGGTTGTTTTGGACTCGATTATACTTTTGAGGGTAGCGATCGCTGTAAGTTCACCTAGACCGAAATTTTCCTGAAATGCGAGGAAAGTTGTTAATGTTTCAATAGCCTTCTCTGCTTCTTTTTACAGTGACTTTTGCAACAACTGTATTTTCCTCAATCTCCTCTTCTTCCAAATCACCTTTTACGTTCGCTACGATTTCCACATCATTTTTGTTTGCTGCTGAAAGGTCTCTCGACTTCGAATTCGAAAATGACAGCAAAACCAGAATTTGAGATATAGAGGTTTTGGGGGAAAAATTTTTTCAAGATGAACATTGAAAATGCATTGAATTTAGGGTGTAAATGCAGGGAAAACATAACATTTCGAGATAGGGAAATTTTTGAGACGGACAAGTTCGAAATAAACAGGTTCGACTGTATCATGTAACTGACGTATATTTTGGAATTGATACGTTAAGGTTAGTATTATTTTTCTTTGACATTCATTTAATATATTAAATTTTCTCTTTTCTTTTGTGTCTTCATTTCTTCTTCTTTGAATCATAAATAGTAAAAAATGTATTTAGTATTGTACAAATATTGTAAATTGTAGATGTAAGAGAAGTATGTAATATGACTAAAAACTGGCTTTGAATTAACATCGAAAGTAGTTAGAAAATATAGGAACTATTTCCAAAATCTTTTTATTGAAAACACTAAAACTCATCAATAGTTACTTAATGAAAAAAAAGTAAGTTAATTGGTTGACAAACAACAGAGAAATGGTACTAACTGTTTGTCTTTGCCTATCGATTTTTTTTTTTGTCTATATAGGTTAGTTTTATGACAGGCAAGCAGATTGTGTAAATTTTGTGCTATGTGGCTTGAGGGCTATTTTCTGATGGATTAGTGTGCTAGATGTTCTTTCATTTGAACTTATTAGTTTTAAGTAAAATTGGCGGAGAGTTCCGGACAATCAAAATTTTACTATATAATGTATATGATATATAAATATGTATGCACACAATTAAATTTTTGCATAATTTTCTTGATTGTTGTATATATGGAACAAATTCTTACTAATGTGATATGAGTTTTTGTTTATTGTAACACTTTACAAAATTTTGCAGTCTCTTCATATTGGCCCTGTATCTTGTATGGCATTTGATTCGACTGTTACTTTGCTGGCTACTGGTGGAACTGATTCAACTATAAAAATTTGGGATATTATCAGAAAATATTATACACATAACCTGAAAGGTGGAAGAGGAGTTTATAGGTATATGGAAACATTTTTATGATTATTTGGTCAATGAATAGCATTTTAAAAATTGCTTTTCTCTTTTCTTAATTCAATTTCAAAAGAAATTCAATTAATTATTAAAAAGAAATTGAATTAATTAATAAGAATTATAATTTTAAAAATTAAATTTACACCGGAGAAAAAAGAAAAGCTCTTATAACAAGAAATTCCTTCAAATATACCTTTATTAACGATTAATACACATTCATTCATTTATTCACTCACTCATTCATTCATTCTCTCAATTATTCATTTATTTATTCATTCATTCAAAACTTTAAAATCCAGATCATAAAATTTCATGGGGAAATAGGCTCATTTAATTCTGGATGAACTTCCTATCTGTACATGTTCTATGTCATAAGATCCTTCCTATGAAGTTTGTTACAAGCAAATCTGTCTCTTAGATTAGAATTTATATAAGATTCAAATTTCCCTGTAGGCAAATGTCAAATTTTTTGAATTGTTCAAAATTAAACAAAATTTGTTCAAATAAAAAAATATTTCACATCGAGAACTCCTTCAAATAAGTTTGTTCAAAGAAACTTGGATCTTATATCTAGGGTTTATATTATTTGTTCCCTATTCCTCCTAATGTTAAGATTTTTTTAACCGTTCAAAATTGAATAAAAAAATGTTCTATTCAAAAAGTAAAATATGGAAATGAGATATCCTTGCCAAGATCTTTCAAACACAAAAAAAAAAAAAAAAAAAAAAAAAAAAAAAATCTTTGGAATCTTGCAATTCCCTTGAAAGTTAATGGGGGATGGGAAGGATAGAACCACGGACAAACATTTTCTCCTTCAATTTCTTTTTTAATTTTCCAATCCTTATTCAATTACTTTTCTTACTTTTGATTTTTCTTTATTTTTAGCAGTATTTTCACAATACATTAAGCCTTCTTTCATACTTTTTTTTTTTCAGTTTTTACTTTTATGGGAAAGTAGGCTAAAAATGGGTTTAACTGTGGCCCATTTAATTTCGGCCAAAATTGTGTTTAAATTTACTGATTTTATAACTAAAGTAAATCCAAAACTTTTAAGTTTTTTTTGCTTTTCTTTTTATAATTTTAATGTGTAGGTATTTAGTTTTGTTTTGAAAATTAATTGCTAAAATTTTTTAAACATAACTTGACCAGCTTTAACTTATTTATTGATGACTACAGTGAGATGGCCATCTTTCAAAGGTGGTCAACTTCACAGGTTTTACTGTACTTCTAAATACTGAATAGATTTGAGATATCCAATCAGTATTAATGCAAAGCACTAGTGTTGTCCTAAACTGTGATTTGCCTGTATTGTTTAACTTTGAATTTAGTTTTGATTATGTATCATTAATGTCATAATTTGCTCAATTTTTCTAATAGTAAAGTATGCTTTCAAGTGATTGGAGCTGAGCTTCACATATTTGGAGCTGCTGATGATTATGTGATACATGTATGGAAATTGAGTACAGGTGAATCTGTTGCTTCTTTGGAAGGTCATTACAGCACCATAAATGAAATTGTTTTTACAGAGAATAATACTATGTTAAGGTAATTCAGTTGCTTGCTTTTATCAAATCTTTATCTTAACAGTGAAAAAAGTTGCATTTATTAACTTATTTTTGAAATTGTCTAAGTAAAATCTTTAGAGACATAATAAATGACATAATAAGTGTAACATCATAAATGATGTCACACTTTTTTACAATATATTTGATTGACCCTCTCCCCCTTTTTGTGACATAGCATGCTTTTTTCCATAAGCGTATGTACTCGCAGTGTCGCAGTTCTGAAACAAAGCACTTACATTATAGGTCTCATTTCTAATTTTATTTTAAAACTTTTAGTGACATTTGTGAGCATAACAGTAATAATGATGAGGTGTGGACTTAATTTGTATATAGTGAGATTAAGATTTGCTTACAACAAAAAAGATAATTAGCATATAATAGTAAAAAATATTGTTTGGATTCTGAACAAATGACCCACACTATTTTATTTTAAATGTAAATGCCTAGAAGTGTTCCTTTTAAACTTTTAACTAGAAATAAATTTAAACCTCAATCAGCATTGATATTTTCGATACAAAATGAAATCAATGAAACTCTAATACCAAATTATGAAGGAAAAAAAAAAGAAATTAAAAATAAATTTAAATTGCAAATTTTAAATGTTTTTATAGAAACCAAAATGCATGATGTCACACTTCTTTTTACCCCATCCCCTTGACTATTTCTCGAGCCTGCTCCCCCCTCAAAGTGTGATGTCATTTATGAATGACCCTTTATCATATTGGATACAATTTTTCTAATTATAATACAGTAAAACCTCTCAATAAGGGACACTAACAGGACTGGAAATTTTGTCCCTTAAATAGAGTTGTCCCTTCCTCGGAGGTTCACAAATTGATGCATACATGTATAGTGTATTAACTTGGTTCAAATGTTTAATAATAATCATGTGTTACCATCTAAGCGTAAATACTGAAAATGTTTCATGCATACAAATAATAAGTTGAAATTATTGAAATTTAAAATTTTTTCATTAAAAAACTAAAATTTTAGCATAAATGTCGTATTGGCAAAGTTTTGTAGCTTACAGAAATGTATTTGAAGTAATCTATGAGAGGGGTTTGTTTTGAAGTACGAAATTCAGGCAGTACAGCATAATTTAAGTTTTGTGTTCTTTTTCCAATCCTTGCATCAAAAACATTTTGGTAGCCGGGTACTGTCTGTTAATGCTGAGCATACATGTATTCCACAGTACAAGAGAGGGAAAAGCCTTTTCAAGTAGGCTTTGGCTAGCACTTTAAAATGCACTTGTTTCTTTGGTCATGCTTATAGGATTTAGACTGGTACTTTCAGAAATTAATTTTTAGAAAAAATAACTTTAATTTCCAGTAATTCTTTCTTATCTATATAACTTGAATTTTAGAAATTTTTCTCTGTGAATGTCCCTTAAACAGAGTGTCCCTTATTCAGAGGTAAATACATTGCGGTCCCTATTCAAAGGGACTGGGACCAGAAAAAGTGTCCCTTAATTAGAGGTGTCCCTTAAAGGAGGTTTCACTGTATTTTTTTTCTGTGTGGATTTTTTTAAAAATCAGTACACTGTATCATTAAAATGAATAGATTGCTTTTGTCTTTAACCAGGGAAGGAATTCAGGTCTATTTCCAGACCGATCACAAATTTAAACTATATCAAAATGGCCCCTTCACAAAATTCTGAGTTACTAAATCATACTTTTTACAGAATTATTTATTAACTAAGCGCAAAAAAATAATGAAATTTGTTTATCACTGAATGTTTAAATTTCAAATTTTACAGAATTATTTAATTTTTCACAAAAATCTTTTGAAAATTCACAATAACCAAACCCTGTTAAAAATACTGTATCGACTTCTACTGTAACTTGCAATACTGCCTTTTAAACATTCATTCATTTTTGCAGATGCATAAAAATGTTCTGTAGTGCAATATATTGGAGCTTAGTTCTATATGAATTTTAAAATCTTCAAAGTTTCAACTAAATTTACTCTAATTGAGAGATAGATATCAATAGCAATTGGAAGTTAAATTCTTCTTTATTTAGGTGAGCAGTATAACATATATCTTAAATGTTCAAAGAAACTAGTGAATAATTTTTAATAGCGTTGCAATGCATGGCTTGAAAAGTGGTATAAAATTAGTTTGCTAGTTCATGTTTGAAGAATGTTGCTGATCTTTTTCTCTGTTCATAATATCAAATAGTTAAATATTTATTTTAAAGTAGGGCAAGAGGATCTCACAAATTTCCTCTTTTGAGCTGGTATTACTGCTGTCAATATCAGTTACAAATAAAATCTTTGATGAACTCCATGTTTTTATTTTTTCATAAAATTTCTTAAAAATTCTTGCTTAGTTCTGGGAGAGATAAAGTTGTTCTTCTATGGGACACATCAGATTTCAAGCTGTTAAGAACTATTCCAGTATATGAAGTGAGTATCGCAAAACTATTGAACTAGATAAAGTTTCATTTATTTATTTTCCATAAAAGTTATTAAATAACTGTGTTTTTTTTTTTTTTGCAGACAATAGAAGCTTGCATTCTAGTACCTGCACATTTGAAATTGGAAGGGATTTCTTTTAATTCGGAAGATACATATTTTATTACAGCGGGTGATAAGGGTAATTATACAATTTTCTTTTTCAGCGTTTGAGATGAGTTTTTGTAATTTTAATATTACACCCTTACATACACACAGACACTATATAGTGAAAATGCATTTCAGCATTTGACTTTTTTCTGAATTTCAAGAGAAATGTATGACATTGTTCTGTAAATTTGGTCATGTAAGAACTATTTTCTGTATAATTTTTTTTCAGAATTTGTATTAGAATTTATAAATTATTTACTTTTTGGTGTAATTTTTATGAGATATTGCAGCTTAGATGCATGGAATAATTGTGAACTTGTGCAACTGATTTGTGTGTGTGGAAACAATCTCTTATGATCCCTGTCCTTTTCCAGAACTTGAAATGATCATTTCTCGTGAGACCATTCATTTGAATAATGAATATTTAAAAACAATGCATGCAGGTTGGTATGAAGCAAGACTATGCTATTAAAACAAGACAATACATACAGGAAAATAACAGAACCGGTATGATAGAACAAGGTTCTAGTGCAGGGGAAATCTAGCAGGGATCTAGAAAAGGCACAAAAATCTGAAATGGTCATAGTTTTTGTATGAGATTTATATGAAGTTGCAATTCAAAAATTTAAGCAAAAATTTTTATATTTGCAAAATTTTAAGGGAAATTTTTTTTTGTGACATAATGCATTTTTTTATCAAAAAAAAAGAAAAGTAACATTAATTGAAAATATTCTACTAAAACAAGATATTATTTTATGTATCTAGTTTGTTTAAAGTGTTTAATATATATATAACTAAAATTTGCTTTATTTATTCACAAATTTATATTTTTTATGTGGTGTTTTTTCATAAGAAAAAATTAATCTCTTATTTTGTTAGCAAAAAAAAAAAAAAAAAAAATGTTACTTTTATATTTAGATCTCTTGTTTAGTTTTATTTTGGATTACAAATGCATTTTTATTTTTTCAATGTTTTTTTTTAACATTTCTTTTTGTGTTGGTTCTTGAAAATATTTTACAATATCTTTGAAAGTCATGGAAAATAATATGAAAACATATTTGGCAAAAGAGTGGGAACTCTCAATGGAGAGAGACAACTAAGTTATTGTTTCTGAGACATTTATAAAATTGCATTATGTACTGAAATTACATGTATTCTAATCTTTATTTTAGGAGTATTAAAAGTTTGGAGTTCATCAAGTGGAACCTGCATTTATAATCAGTCAGATTCAATTATAGCTCTTCCAGAAGATTCCAATTATGAGGGACCTTTGGTAACACAAGCAATATATGTTTCTGCTTTAGAAGCCATTGCTGTCACCACATTTGAGCATAACATTATTCTATATAGCTTAAACAATTTTTCTTTAAAAAAACAGGTAAATAAGTATTTTGTTTATTTTTATTTACCTTTTGAAAATGATTTACTTTAAATGAATATTCACATGCGAATAATTAATCTAGTCGTATAATTTTTTTTATTGTTTGCTCACATTCTTTAATTGTTGTATGTTGCCTTTGAGAATGGCATTATTTTGTATAGTTATAATAATGCTTTTTTTTAAAAAGCAGGTAAATGTTTTTACTGCTGTTTTTTTTTTTTTTTTTTTTTTTTTTTAAACTTTTGGAATTGATTTACTTTAAATGAATATTCATGAGAAATTATTTAATCTGAAATAGTCATATATGAGATCAATTAATTTAGTGAAATAAAACATTTTATTAATGTTCTCTAATATGTTTTAATTGTATGTATTTAAAAAAACTAATAAAAGCAATAAACAAAATGTCCTACTAATGTAATTTAATATTCAATGAGTCAAATCATTTCCAAACAATTAGTACTGATACTGAGCTTTGTAAAGTTTATATACAGAGTTCAGATTAAAAACATGTATGTGTGCAAATATGCACTTAAAATTCATATAATATGCATTTAAATTAAGTATTTAACTAAAATATGCACTTAAAATAAATTTAGTCTGAAAGGTGCACTTGTAATGTTTTATTATTTGTGATAGCATGGCATAATGTCTTAAATTATTACATATGTAGTATAACTTCTGTTATAATAAATTTCTTCATGTGCAGAACAGTAAAAGTATTGTCTTTTTCTTTTATCAAAGAGAGATTTTTTTTAAAAAGCTGAGAATATCTTTTGTACTGTATAGTACTTATATACACTGGAATCTGAATGGGTTGAATCTTTCTCTTATATGTTTTATAAAATTATTATATTTTTTAACCTACTAATGAATCCAGAGTTTTAGTTTATACAGCTTTAAATTTTTCTTTTGTCTTTCTTCCTTTTCTTCCTGAATTTCAAAAATGTGTTAGTTCCCTATTTTTTTTTTCCATTAATGTTATTTAACAAAATTTTTTTAGTCTAATTTAATAGTTCTCAAAGGCATCTAGGAGAAATAGGTTAAAAAATTGTTGAATTGTTTTGAAGTTTAAATTCGAGAAAGAATTTTTTTGATTGGCACAAAAATTACTGTCAATCTCTATTATCAAGAAAACTATGATTTTTTTTTTCTTCACAGAACTCAAATTTTCAACATAACACAAAGCAGTATTTATCCATACACTTTATGCATGTGACAGGTTTATTTTGTTATACTCTTTTGCACAAATATATACTTTTGAAAGCACTTCCATTTGCAGCTGTTTTCATTGATATTTGCAAAACGTTCACAAATGAGTATGCAATTTGAATTTAAAGTCTGAGACATTTCTGTTATGTTTAGCTCCTAGATTTAGCATGTTGCATTTAGAAGATTTAGATTAAGGACTGCTAGTGAAGTTGTAGGTTTGAGCCTATATGTAGCTGCATCTCGGACCAGTACAAGTCATAACAAAAACTAATAGGTTTTATAATGAAATGTACTGATAGTGCATAATATGCTCAGGAATCATTTACAAATTTTGAAAATAAAGTATAATATTCTGATTGGTTTTGATTTTGAAGGAATCTTATGCATCTATTTTTGTCTAGTTAGATGGAATCAGAAGGCTAGTATAGTGATGGAATTTAAATTTTAGCTACAATGATGAAAAAATGATATTGTATAAAATGCTTCTTAACTTGTTATAATGTATATATTTATGTGCAATATGGCAGATATTTTAGTACATTATGCCAAATTTTATTTTAGTTTGTAGGATACAATGATGATATTTTAAGCATCAAATTCTTGGGAGAAGGAGAGAAGATAGCTGTAGCTACGAATAGCTCTTATATAAAAATATTAGATTTCCCATCATTTAACTGTCGCATTTTGAAAAGTCATTTGGATATTGTTCTGGCCTTAGATGTATTTCCAAAACATAAATCTTTATTAGTGAGTGCTTCAAAGGTAAATGTATTATTTTTTTACCCTACAGTAATCAAACTGCATGTTATCTAAGCATTAAAATTTAATGAAATATATTTTCAGAAATTTTATCTAAAAAAATAATAAAAAAAAAAGAGTTTCTATGTGTATTAAAGCTTTTAGAAGAAAATGAGTGAAATTATCTGTTAATGTTCTAAATGTTTCATAAAAGTTGTTTAATTTCATTTTGACAATGCCCCAGAGGGAGGGGGGGATAAAATGTACCTATCACCCCAATGAGGTGTATGGCATATTGTTGTTTATTAATTATTTGTTTTTAGGCTATGTAGTTATTATTATTTTTGTATAAATTTAAGGAATTCATTTAGAGCAAAAAACAACTTATGATTTTCAGTATTTTATTGGAGAAAAAAAAGGAAGTTACATTAATTACAATATATTTTAGATTCCAATTAAAGAATAAAATTTATTGAAGTACTTAAGTTAAGGTTCCCATTTACAACTTTTAACAAAATTATATCTGAATTTGAGCTACTTATTGGAGATATGAGTTTACTACCAGTGTTGTCACCAGAACTGATTGACTTTCTGTTGTTATTTCTCATTTGACATCGACTGTTTAATAACACAACCCTTGTTGTAACGACTCTCATAACTGGTCTTAACCAGATGAGTGGGAATTTTCTCACTCTGCTAATTAAAAATGTTGCATTAGCGGGGCATAAAGAAAGGAAAAAAGTTAACCTTCATTTTAAAAATTTGAGAACTTTCTCTTTCAGAGATGAAATAGTCTCTTCCCCTTCTTCTGAGTGATGAGGATACTTTTCTTTATAGAAATGCTCATTCTAGATTCTATTTGATACAACTGTAAATTGTTCATGTACTTTTTAGAAATTCAATTTACTACTAATTTTATTTTTTTAAAACTCTAATTTTGCAATTTATATTGTGCAATGTATTTAAACAGTATATGCATTTTAAATCGCTTGGTAATTGCAAATACAATATTAAAAACCTTGATTTTGTCATAAGAAATATGAATCAAATGTAATCTTTTAACCTTTTTTATCCTTTGAATTAATCTTTTAGTAGAAATGTTCTTTTTTTTTATTCAGTGCAAAGATTTTTAAGCATTGATGTGTTGTTCTGGAGTTATTATTTGATGTTAAGAGATAAAGAAAGGAAAAAAGTTAACCTTCATTTTAAAAATTTGAGAACTTTCTCTTTCAGAGATGAAATAGTCTCTTCCCCTTCTTCTGAGTGATGAGGATACTTTTCTTTATAGAAATGCTCATTCTAGATTCTATTTGATACAACTGTAAATTGTTCATGTACTTTTTAGAAATTCAATTTACTACTAATTTTATTTTTTTAAAACTCTAATTTTGCAATTTATATTGTGCAATGTATTTAAACAGTATATGCATTTTAAATCGCTTGGTAATTGCAAATACAATATTAAAAACCTTGATTTTGTCATAAGAAATATGAATCAAATGTAATCTTTTAACCTTTTTTATCCTTTGAATTAATCTTTTAGTAGAAATGTTCTTTTTTTTTATTCAGTGCAAAGATTTTTAAGCATTGATGTGTTGTTCTGGAGTTATTATTTGATGTTAAGAGATCTTTTTGTACCATTAAAAATGAGTTTGTTACTTTTTTTTTTTTAATACTGCAGATAGCTAATTATTATTTTTTTTCTTTGTGAAAAGTTATTTCACCTCAGGTTGTGGAAATTGTCATAAAGTTTCTTTTCTAAATTGCATTAATGTGGATGTTTCCTTGAAAAACTTTGTTGTGGGTTTGACTTGCTAGAAATATGAATACATTATTGTTTTGTATTTATAATAAATGCTCCATTTATCACGACTAATCTTTTTTCCTTTTTTTTATCAATAGGACAACAATGTAAAGGTCTGGTACATTAACTCTGACTCTTCTTTCACCAGAGTTTATACTGGCTATGGTCACACTGCTTCTGTTACTGCTATTTCATGCTGCAGGTTAAGATAATCAACATTCTTAAAAATATTTTGCAATGAAAATTGATAACTAAATAATCTATTTTCAAAATTAAAAAAAATGTTTTAATGTAAATTTTTTGTATTTAGTATTTTTATTGTATGTTTTATATTCTAAAATTTTGCTGCAACTTCAGTTTAAGAATATTCAATGTGTAAAGAATATTCAGAACACTTGCTCAATTACAACTCTACCTGAAGGACAAAATGTTTTCTGCTTATTGCAAAAATTATCTCTAAAAATATAACCATGATGCTGAATCATCTGTAAAGTTAAAGAACATGGTTTTAAAAAATATACTTTTCATTCCTCCCTAGTGTGTATTGATTACATAAACAATAATAATAATTATTTTTCTGAAAATCCTTATAAAGTGTTCACCGGTGCTTTTTCTTGCTACTAAATGTAGCTACTCTCCCTGTCATAGTTAAGTTGTTGTTCTTTCTAATCTCATCTTTTGATGAATAAATAAATTCTTGTTTTTTTTTAACATATATTTCTAATATATTTAATTCTAATATATATTTCTTTATTTGTTTTATGTTGCTTACATGTATACATATGCTTAGGATTGATTTTAGCATAATGATATTGCTTAATTATTTTGCCATCTAATGTGTCATTTTGAAAATGTCAGATGTAAAATTTTATTCTTGCTTTTTAAAAATTTTTTTCCTTCATGATTGTTTCTTATTTTATTGATTTATTTTTTGTTTTTACTGTTATAACTTTACATAGAGAAAAATGTGCAAAGATCGGCTACAATTATTGGTTTCAGTTATCTAATATCATCAATGAAATGTTACGGTGCTACCCCAGAATTCAAGGTTTCTTAACTGAAAAACCTGAATACTCCATTATTTAAAAAAAAAAAAAAAATGAATAGAAATATCCGCATAGAGTTACATACATAAAACTCTCACTTAATGCAGTAAAAAAAAAAAAATCATGAGAAATAGGTAAAAAAGATGCTACAAAGCAAGAACGATTTTGGGCATTAGAGTGCTGACAAACAAAATAAGTAAAATAGCCCAGTGATCATGAAGTGAAATGAGGGAAATTCTTTATTCGAATGGTTTTAATCATTTTTGTGTGTCAGAAATATTCTGTTTTTTAAAAGAACATTTTAAATAATTTCCGTTAATTTATTAACAGAAAACCAAAATAACCATTGTTAAAATTATAATTTAATGCTTCTAGTAAGGAGAGTATTATTGATGCAGTCTTCTCTTGTTTATCATGGTTAATCAGTTTCAGACTCTACTGCAATAAGTAAGTCGATTATTTTCGTAATTAGAGTGTGGAATGCCTTTTAAGTACATTTTAAAGCATTATTAGAGTTCTCTAGACCTAAAATAACATCTTTCAGTAACCATTACACTCGTACTACCCAATATATTGAACAAAATAAGAGAAAATATGGTGTCTTAGATGTTAAAAATTGGTAGAAGTTTGATGAAATAATGAAGATCTTTTCATCTTTTGCTCCAGCTTATAAGCATTGTTAATTTTTATCACTGAAGTGTAAGTCTTTAAACTGAGAACTAGGTGTAGAAAGTCAATTTCATAAACATTTAGTAAAAAAAAAAAAAAAGCAATATTGTATAGCTCTGAAAGCTCCTGAAATATGAAAAGGAAACTAAAGCATTATTTGTAATGTAGGTCCATCTCCACCCATGAAACTGTCAAGAGTAAGTAAAAATGCATTGCCAGACAAAGGCAAAAACAATTGTGTTCATGTTTTCTTTGTAGTCTATTTTTGAACTGTTTCCTCTACAACCTTTGAAAAAGTGATACAGAAAAATAAATTTGTAAAATTTGCACTTTTATTTAAAGCAAAATTTGAGCATATTTTGCTTATAACATGTGCTACATCAATTAAAGCATAACAAGGCCAGTAGATTGAAGTTTTAATCTAACTGGTAGTATATGTGCTTTTCAAATAAATTAATGTGTAAAAAGCCATAGAGGTTGATCATAAAAGTATTAGAGTAGCCATAACATGGCAATCTTTTATAAAAGTTAATTTTAGAAAATACTGATTACCCTTCTGTGGAACCCTTGCCAAAGTTCCAGGGCTCTGTAGAACCCATGCTGAAGACTTATTTAAGCCAAATAAATTTTACACCACAAATGTTGTATTGCTTGTGGATCCTACTGTTGAACATTTTAGGAGCTATTTCGTGTAATTTGTTCAAAGTGTCTTCAGGGTTGTTCTAATATTCCATTAGTGATGAATACTCTAATACACTTAGTTTGATCTCTATGATGTAAGCATTGTATATTGATAACCTTTAAATTATGTGAAACATTTATTTCAATATTTAGTCCGCTTTATTCATTTTAGAGGAAATGGGAGGTTTTTTGCTTCTGGTTCTGAAGATACAACTCTCAAGTTGTGGGAAGTTCCCAAGCGGAAACCTTCAGTTGCACTAAAGTTATTATTGGCTCCATATTTAACTGTGAAAGCTCATGATAAAAACATTAATTCCATTGATATATCACAGAATGATAAATTAATTGCCACAGGCTCTCAAGATCATACAGCTAAGGTGAGTTAAATAATCTTTTTTTTTTTTTTGTTATTTTGTAGTATTATTTTACTGCTACAAAATACTTGTTTGCTTATTTCAATAAATGTTTCAATTGTAATATTCTGTAACTTATGGCATCTTAACATAAAATTTCTTGGTGAAAGCCTGTATTATTTGCCACAATGGTTTTTAAATCCACCTGTTGTTATAATACATGGCAAAATTGTAAATACTGCTTATTTGTTTTTCAGATTTGGGATGTTTCAGATTTATCACTTCTGGCTACTTTAAGAGGGCATAAGAAAGGGGTTTGGTGTGTGAATTTTTCTCCAGTAGATCTAGTAAGTCATTACTAAATTCTTGTGTTCTTAGTTTGAAAAGTTCTATATTGTATTGCTGAAATGTTTTTGGAAACTTTCCGCTTTTATTGACACACCAGTTGAAAAAATTGGTGGTCTCAGTAGCGCCATGATTTCAATGAAGGCTTAAGTGTTAGCATTTTTTTATTGCATTTTTAATTATATCTTCTTTCAATTAAAACGCTGAGAGTTTATGTTGAAAGAAAGTAATGAGTGCTCGTTTGAGCATCTGATTTTCACCCTCTTCCCATTCCAGTACACTGTAAAAAGTTTTGGTGTGACACAACACCGAAAGTGGTGGCAACACTTCGAAACCAAAAGTGGTGTATTAAAACACCACAATTATTTATGGTGTACTGAAACACCAAAAATTATTCTTGGTGTAATTAAACACCAAGGATAATTTTTGGTGTAGTCAAACACCAAAAATTTACCTTTACACCGCTTTTGGTTTCGAAGTGTTGCCACCACTTTTGGTGTTGTATAACACTGAAGTTCAAAATAATTTATTTTTGATGTATTTTAACTCATTGATAAATGTTTGTGTGAAAAATGTAGGCATATGTAAATACATTATTTATTTATTTTTTGAAATGTTACAAATTTAAATGTCAAATCGTTATGAAAAATATTTTACACGCACCTAACTCCCACAGTAGGTTTACTTATGCAACTTTTGTAAATTCACTGCAGTATTTTAAAATTGCAATTTTATATCATAGAATTTTACATATGATATGCAATTACAAAAATCCATAGTGAGTCTAAAAATTGAGCCAAAGGTTGTATACATACTGTATAAGGCATAGTAGAAAATGAAAAATTGTAAAAATAAAATGAAAACATTTAAGATACGTGCGGAATATGCGCAATCAAACTACTTTTATAACACAATTCAAAATAAAAATAAGAAAAAGAATAATGCTTAATATTCATTAGTTTTAAGTAGTTTAAAACTGAAATCAATGAATAAAATTTCAAAAACAAAACAATAACTAATAATGAACATACTCACACAGAACTTAATATTCCGTTATGACTCTGACTGTGCCAATTTATTAAAATGGTAAACGAAGAAGAAAATAAAAGCAGCTTTCTTTTTATCGTCTGCATGTTTCTGATGAAAAAAACATATAGAAAATATTTAAAAGAAGGAAAACAAATTGACGATTTTTTTCTTTGTTTCTGTAATGTAAATATTAACTAATTAATCCTTCAAAATTATTTCGCATTTTGTTATTGAATCGTTTGCTAACTGGCTTTTCTTACTTAAACGAAATAAAATTAATAGTAATTAGAATAACATTACTTTCTGCTGCACTGGAGAATAACATTGTACTATGATCAATTTCACACAAAATAAAGATATTATTTTACTTCACATCATGTTATTCAAAACTAACTGCAGTGCTGTTCTACAAGTAATTACTTAGGTATTTTATTGAATACAAAGACATATTTTTTACCAATAAAAAACGAATATGAACTTATGCTTCTAATAATGTATTTCTTTGCTTATCACTGAAAGTTTAGAGTATTGTTAGGTTATTTCGTGTCAAAACTAAATGTTTACAATACAATATCTACTAATATTTACAAAATACAATTAAAAAATATATATAATGCAATAATTTATAGACGCAGATAATGTTAATGAGAACGAATTCGAGAAGTAGGCTTAGTCAACAGAACTTTTAAACTAATCCATAGCATGTGTAATATTCAAATATTGCTACTAATTAAACTCTTAAACACAGTTGAGATTCATATAAATAAACTCAAATTCATCTTATAAAAACAAAATCAGCTTAATTAGAGAATTAAAAACATACATACCTTTGATAATTTCTGTGAGGAACAGCAATGAATGCCGAAAGTTCTTAGTTCACTGGAAATAATCGACCGTTGCCATCCGATAATTTCCAAACCTACACCAAAACTGGTGTTCCCACAGGTAAAAAGAATTCACAAATGGCGTCAGATGCGTGTAAACATGGTGTTGAGATTCTCCCCTATTGGTGTTTAATGCTCGCGACACCACTTAAAATGTAAGTGAACACCTCATTTGGCGTTAACTTAAAATAAAGCGTTAGTTTACACAACTTTTAAGGCTTTTCTGCACCAAATTTAGAGTAACAGTACTCCACACTTTTTACAGTGTACTTATAAACTGCTTAACCTTCAATTAGTATCTCCCATTACTTTTCTATACCCATCAACAAATTTAAATCACAATATCTTATTCTTCGTAAAGATATGTGTGCATGTAAACTGACAGTAAAGTTTGACAAATTAGTGAAGAAACAAAACTAAGATCAATCACTAACAAAATATTGTTATGAAATCAGCAATGCTTAACACATTGACTGCCAGCGCTGTTTGTAGTTTATGGATCTCCAGATGATAGTTTCATTTAATTACAACATATTGTACAAAAAAATTTATTAAGTAAAAAATTACCAACTTTCTATAAATGTATTAAAAAATGAAAAAAAGTCGGCAACAACGATACAACTTGTAATTTGATCTCTCAACAAGTTCACCTACTCCCATGTTATCTCGTAGGTTGGCAGTCAATGTGTTAAAGCTTCCTTCTGTAAACTGGATGCAGTAGAGTACATAGACACAGGGTCGGGTTAATATTCTTAGATGCCGTAAGCACTAAAAAACTTTTTGTGTTCTCATACATTTTCGTATTCAAAATGCAAACAATAAAACATTTAAAACTGATAGAAAAATCTTATAAAAAACTGAATTAAACTTTTAACAAAACTACCATTTATTTCTTCTAGATTAATTACATTCGGAGTTGAATGATACGCTTCTAGTAATGTTCCATGTAAAGGCTCTGATTAAATCTTCCTAAGCTGTTCTGGCTCAAAATATTGAAAAAATTATGTAATATCATTTAACAAAAAAATTTTTCTCGCTTGTACTGTTTCAAAAGTCCAAATAAAAGCAGAACAGCCATGTGTTTTATTTTTCGGGAGCAACATGATGAGATAAGACAGAAGGTTTTATATAAACAGCGTTGAATCATTTTACCCTAAAATTTGAAAGTTCTTTCAACTTTAATTGATTTTTCTATTTAAATGGATAATGAAGTTTTTCTGAGGCATTCCTCATTTTTTTGGTGTCCTAAGCATGTGCTTATTTTGCTTACTGATTAATCCAACATTATACAAACATGGTAAGTTGACATAATGAATTAATATATTAACCACCTATGATCGAAAAAGCTCTCCATCCTCAGATGATTTAATATGATATTCTCAATCATATTATTTCACCTGAAGATAAACCGAAAATATTAATTAAATTTCCGAATTTTCTTTTACACGCTCAAATAACAGAAGAAAGTGTTCGCATAACTGAAGCTTCAGAATCTGTTTTTGGGGATAAACAAAAATAAGGATTTATTCTTGCTAAGCTTTCATTTAGAAATAAATATGACTGAATTCAAGACTAAGAGTGAATATGAACTAGAATTTGTGTTCTTTGATTGTGTCTGCATTTTCTTGTTCATGATTTTATTTAATATAATGTTCAAGCGACATTTACTTGTAAGTCATAATATTTCCAGCTTAATCTGGATTATAATAATTATTGCTATTTTTTTAAGTAAAATAACAGTGAATAATTTGTACTGTTTCCATGTCAATCAGTTTTATATTTAGCATTGGAAAGCATAAAAAGTACAAAAAATACTTCACTCAGAGAGTTGAATGGTTAATATTTCAAGTGGTTTGGGGCACATATTAATGATAATACACTGCATTGAAATTTTACATGTTATTCATTTGAACTAAAAATGCAACTTTTCTGCATGTTGCGGATTTAAAATTCCATGACTTTCCCCCCTAATAGCGTTCACTCCATCCTACTGTGTATGTTTGTTGGATATTTCAATTTTACACAACATCCATTTGTAAGATATATTTGTATGTGATGGAAACTAAACAAATTATTAATTCACTTTTCACCACCAAAGCAGTCCATTTTGACATTTCTGTGTAGTGTTATACTGTTTGTCGATTGGCTGAAAAGAGTTGTGAATCATCAACTTGTGATTGTTTCTTCCGCAGGCGAAAACAAAGATAGCAAAATATGCACTTGGATAGCAAAATATGCTATCCAAGTGCGAACTTTAAAAATACGAAAAATAATCCAATTTGTTTTGCTTCATTCTATTCAGAATAGTCGTATTTTGTAAAATGTCTCAAAACAAATGTTAATATTTCATGTTTTTTAACTTTTGTAGAAACTTCAGGTTAATTTAAGGGGGAAATGTTTAACATATGTCAAAATTCACTTCTTAGTGTTTATATTTTTCAGGCAGTTGCTACTTCTTCTGGTGATGAAACTATTAGAATATGGTCATTGCATGATTTTTCATGCTTAAAAGTAAGTTGTTTTATTATTTTGCTTCTGCTTTTCCAACACCTGCAAATTTCAGAAGTTCTTGTACTAATACTTTAATGCAATATGGAAATGTATTCTGCAAACTTGGAATTCAAAATTTTACAAAGTACATATAATTTTTAGGTCTTTGAAGGCCACGAAGCTTCTGTTCTACAAGTTATGTTTTTAACTCGAGGAACACAGTTAATTTCAAGGTATTTTTTATATTCTTATATCAAGTTTTTAACATCATCACATGTATTTATTATATTCAATGCAAATGATGAAAGAGACGCTAAAAGTATTAATTATGCTGTTAAATATCATTAACATACATTATTATTTTTTAGAATTAAAATTAACACATACCACGATGCGTGCATTATGGAATCTTTCAAAAAGTGAAAAATCAAATTTTGTGTTAAAAAGAAGTTCATATTGAGTCAAGATTTGCATTTATAAAAATCTGCCATTCAAATTAATGTAATAGCTATCTTTATTATTTTGCTGGGCACAGGAATTAAGAATTTTTCTTCAGAAAGCAAGAAAAAAAAGGTTGTGATGTCATCATGATCAACATAATATGTATAAGTAACATGTTATGGAATTGTATTCATCGCAAATAATGAT
The DNA here is from genome assembly GCA_038502835.1 of Octonoba sinensis. Taxonomy (NCBI): domain Eukaryota; kingdom Metazoa; phylum Arthropoda; class Arachnida; order Araneae; family Uloboridae; genus Octonoba; species Octonoba sinensis. The sequence goes on from CM076600.1 coordinate 51,458,794, forward strand.
GCAGAACTTTTATATCAAAGTTGTGATTTTTTGCTGTGGTACAATATTGCAGAACTGTCTTAAAAACTGATCTGGATTGTTAAGTTTTTACTTTGGTCCTTGCAGCTTTTTTATTTTAAATGCTTAAATGTCTCAGTTTTGTTCCGAGACTTTGTATAATGAAATGTGTGGCAAGAAGTTCCTGAAGTTGTTTGTCAAAGCTGAAAATACAATATTCATATTTTTTGAAATACACATAAAAGCAATTGCAATTTGATTCTTATAATATGGTTAACTGCTGCATTGTGAATTAGCTTTTAGAATAAATGTATTTTAATTGGAAGTAGATTGTGATGTTAAACCAACATTATGCAAAAGAATTAGAATCAACCTTAGGATAAAAAGTTTGAATTGGCCTTTGAAATTAAAACCGCATAAACATACAAACTCATTCCAAATTAAATGCATTGAAAAAATAAAACTCATGCATAGGATCAATAGGCAGGCAAAATGGGAGAAAAGGGGGGGGGGGGATATTCATCAAATACCACCATGGGATCATTTGCAAGACTGGTGGGTTGTGAAAATTGTTACTGGAGCTGTTCTTTCCTTTTGCTAGCACATTTCAGGCTAGACATTTCTTGCTATAATTCTTAAACACTGCTCATTTGCTGGTAAAATATTCAGTGGTGTTAATCATGGTCTCGTCTTCGCAAGCTCAGCGTTGCCTTGAACTTTGGAAGCACACAATCGCCTCCTTTCTCCTTTGCTGTCAGTGTCTCTCAGCTCATGACCTCCCCCCCCCCCCTCTATATTCTTTGGAGAGATAAAAATAGTTCACTTTTTTATTGCTTAAAAAACAGAAAACAGGAAGGATTTTGCCCCTTACATAAAACTTGCCTCTTTAATTAAAATGAACAATAAAATAATGTGATTCTTAGTGCTCCCTTGACACACAAGAAAATGCTTAGTAATGACAAATATGTTTAAAATCAAGGGTAAAAAACGTTTGTTAGCAATTATTGATTCTAAAATGAAGAAAGTCTGGACACTTTTTTTTTTCCAGATAATAATTGGAATACACATTGTAAAAGTTTCAATCATTGTTTTCAGATAAAGTAACTTTATTTAAAAATTATACGGATACTTTCTTAAACAACAACAATGGCTGTTTTAATTTTTAGCATTAAATGTTGTTTGGCTGCGCTAATAATATTAATTGTGATTTTTAGTGCATCTGATGGAAATATTAAATTATGGGACATAAAAAATAACATGTGCATCAAAACACTGTTAGAACATTCTGATAAAGTTTGGACTTTAGCTGCTGCATCAAGTGAAAATTACATTGTTTCCGGTGGTGCTGATTCAAACATTATTGTATGGAAGGTAAGTTTTACCATTGCAGTTGTTTTATGACTACTTTATTTCATTTTACTTACATCTTTAAATATAAATTTTTAAATACATTTATTAGTATTTTTTGTGTACAAATTTAGATTTAAAATACGTTAAAGTCCCTCGTCGTCTGTACTTTCTTATGCCCAATTGAAAATGATTAGATTTTCTCCAGAGAAAGATACCTTAATTTTGAAAACACTCCTGAATTTTCTCAGTAGTTACAGGGAAGAACAGGGGACTACAATAGGGGATGGCAGACTTTGTGGGGCTGTTTATTGTAAATATTAGGTAGAAATGAAATGTGAAGAGGCTAGAACATATAATAGGCAAAAATGAGTTATAAGAGTTCAGTTAATTTTGCATATTTAGATATATAAACATCTTCTGAAATGTCTATAAAATAGACATATTAACTTCTACAACTTGAAAAAGCTCAGTAAAACTATTTTGAACAAGATAAAAAGTTGACTAACAATGGTATTTCTTTAATTTGAATTAAATATTTGTTTTAATAATGCAAATGCATTAAAATATGTGTAATGTGCATTCAACTTATGGGTAAAATTATCAAATTTATTGCATTCAAAGCAATACACAAAATTCATTAATTTTAGATGTTTTTTAAAATTTTAAACAAACATAGTTGAAGCATAGAAAGAATTACTTAAAAACATGATTAGTTTTAAATTTAGCAAATATTTTCAACTACAAGGAATTTTCAGAAATTTTATTATTTGGCCTCCAAATATTTCATATTCAACCACAATGATGATATTTGTATCTTACCAAAATGATAATAGCAAATGTTTTCATTTATAGATATAAAGGGTTGCGTCTATGATGTAGGTAGCATTTCTGAAATCTGGTAGTGCAGTAAAATGCAACTAAAACATGACTTAAAATATTTGTAAGGAGAGGGGGAAAATAAAATATATGTACAGAACAATGAATATGAAGAATGAAAACTAATTTACATAAAAATAACAGAGCAAAGTGTAGCCTTTCATGGTAGATTTTTCGATCTGAGCATTGTAGCTATGAGCCACATGTTAATTTGAATAAAGGCCTATTTCTATTGGGAAAATGCAGGTGATATTCATGCTAAGTATTGATTTTCAATTAGCAAAGAGTCGAAGTATATTGCTCTTTTATGAAAAGAATAAGCCAGGTTCTCTTTGAAGTTAATGTTCAAGAAGAATTTATTGGTTCACTTCACCGCATAGCAAAAAGAAAGCAACTACTTCAGTTACGATTTTAACGAAACTTTAATAGTTGCTAAGCAGCTTGTTGTTTAAAATGTGGCTTGTTTTCATGTAATTGTGTATTCATGTATTTTAAATTTAGGATATAACGAAAATTGAAAAAGAAAAAGCAGTTGCACAGTCAGAGGAATTTATCATGCAGTAAGTTATTTTCTACACATTTAGTTTTAAATTACTAATTGAAGAAAAGGTATAATCTTTGTTAGATTTATGTTTACTCTTGCAAAATTTTTTATGATACTTACAGCATATCCTAGATCAACTTTGTAAGCTGAATATGCTTAATATAAACTGTTAATTTTTTTAGGGAGCAAAAACTTTTTAATTTTGTAAAAGAAGAAAATTGGTCAAAAGCTTTAAGTTTTGCTATTACATTAGAAAAACCACACCTTGCTTACAGTATTATTGAAGGTAAGAATAAATATGAATATTTATTTCACATTTTTATGCTCTCAGTGTATGGTAAAGAACACTTCTCATGTTTTACTTTTTATTGCTCATCACACTCGAATCATTTAAATTAAGATTCATGATGATGCTAAAATGAAGGGAAAAAGTATTTTTGGCCTATAGAAACATTCATTTTAAGAGGGAGTTATGTAAAGGTGTTCGTGTAAGGGAAGAACAAGTTTATTGAATTCGTAGGGAAAACGTTCATTCAATCAAATTCTGATTACTTGGATAGGTCTGAGCAGCAGAATTTTTTGCAGTCTTCTGCGACAAGCCTTCAGCTGATTGCAAATGTTCTACAAGATATATGTTGAGGGATTTTATTCTCAATAATGTCTTGATCCGTTCCCAATATGATTTAAATCATTCACAGATTTATCTGCAATTATTCTGTAGCATAGCTGTTTGTTCATAAATTTATCTCTTACTTTTCTGCACTTTTTGTTTTGAGGGGGGGGGGGGGTGAGGAGTCTCAGCTATACACACATGCAGAGTGGGTTAGGGCTTTTCTAGTTTTCATTTATTATCTTATCAAAAAATAAACAGACTGCCAAAAAAGCAAAAAAATGCTAACGTATTTTATTCTTATATTTAGAAAATGCAGTACTATTTTTTTTTTCTTCAGCATGGAAATTAAAAAAATTACAAATAATTGTAGAAAATAATTCATTCTATGACAGGCCTTATCTCTACTGCTCCAATATTTATGAAACTAGTTTAAAAAATAAGATTGCAGAACATTGAAAATTACTCAGCAGTGCTGAAATTCAACTTGATGAAATACAAATTGCTCAATATCATTGTGCAATATGATTTCATCTTAGAATATAAAGGACAACTACGGCCAACTGTTGGTCATAAAATGAAATAAGATAATATAAATAATAAAATAATTGAGACTGGTCCAACATACCACTAGGACCACAGAGCTCAACTCCCCCTATGTATAAGTGCATGTCTGTTTACCATACATTTAACTGAATTTCATATTTTTATTCCTCACTTAATTGATATTCCTCTATAACACTATGTTTGGCTAATTGCTAATCATTTCTGTAGTTATACTCATGATTATAAGTTTTTTTTACTTATATTTAGCTCCAAATTGCTATTAATGCCAGTAGAAAGTGCAAACAGGTATTTTTATAATTGAAAAATATCAGTTCCTGGATTGTAGAATCACTAATTTTATTGCATATATTCTTAATTTGTGAATGAGTTTATTCATTTGCTAATTTGTTAATATTTTATTTTGATTTTTTCAGAAAGTGTTATAAATACTTGTTTTTTTGTGTATCAAATTAAATAGAGAAGATTCCTAACACAGTGACCATCAAATTAATAATTCCAACTAACATGAAATAGGCTCTGATGAATTATTATTAGATGCTTATGTTTGATTTATTAGGAATATATAATCCTAGAGATGTTTCAGAATTGATTGCCCCTTTAAGTGCCTAAGAACTGTATTTATTCAATTGCTTTCTCTCCCCCCCCCCCCTCCACATTTGTTAAAGAAATTTCTGTATAGCGCTTATATATACTAATCCATTAATTTTTTTTTAGAAATCCTACTTCAAATGAAGGGTGAAAGTGCTTTTGAAAAAGTTTTTTCAAACATGAGATCTGACCAAAGAGGTATTTCTTTTATTATATTAAGAAATTCAGTTCAAATGCAATTAAAGCCTTTGTAGACTGTTGAGATTTTGCAGTGGGGGGGGGGGGAATTCATAAAAGAAGTTAATTGTATAGTATATTCAGCATTTACAATGTTAGTTTTTTTATACATATTTTTATTGAAACATTTCAGTTATGCTATTGTATAAAAAGAATTATCAGTGAGGAGGGGATGCCATTTTTATACAATAAAAAAAGCAAGGAGTGTAATTATTGCACAGTAGCACTTGCGTGCACAAGAATGTGTCAGCAGGGATATTCTTTTGGTTTTACGAATGAAGGTTCCAACAGAAAGGAATGAGTTTAATTTATTTTGAAAATTTGATGTTGAAACATGTTTTTTTTCTTATGACATGTTCTTGGTCTGTCTATACTTAAGACTCAATTGTAATGCAACTTTGTTACGGCTTGTCTTGCATGTGTGTCACATACACTTTTGTTAATAATATTAAAGAAAATTGTGTTTTCTACCATTGCGCAAAAATCTGTCTTTTATTTATTGTTTTACAACAGAAAAATACAATGCTTCCCTCATTCTATGTAGGTATTGAATTTATTTTTTATTAATTATATATATATACCTACTTCAAATGAAGGGATATAATCCTAGAGATGTTTCAGAATTGATTGCCCCTTTAAGTGCCTAAGAACTGTATTTATTCAATTGCTTTCTCTCCCCTTCCCCTCCACATTTGTTAAAGAAATTTCTGTATAGCGCTTATATATACTAATACCCATAGAAAAACCAAATATCCGTGTCCCACTGGTCTGTTCATTTCAAGTCGTCATCCATAACGAATAGACTAGTGGAACACGGAGTTGGTTTTTTTACTTGCATATTTTAGGTGAGTGTAGTTTCTTTTAATGATTTTGGTAGCGGGTATGTTGGTGTATCACTTATTTTAGTCAATTTTTATTTTTTGTGCTTGTTTTGATGATTTTCTGGCCTATATTGCTGTCGGCTCTAGTGTGCTTTTTCTTGAGATTTGTGAGAGGCTTGGCATTGCTCATTCTGTAAGATAAACAAACACTGAAGAGTCCTTGTCGCAATCTCAAACTTAAAAAAAAAAAAAAATTAGGTGATAAGTATTTGTTTTCTGTTTTATTTTTTTCAACTCTGTCTTCCTATATATATGACATTTTTTTATGTGCATGATGTATGAAGGGTTCATCACATATTATAACTTTTTTATTCATCTCTTAATTTCACCCCTTTGGATCTGTAAGAATATTAGAAACCTAACTTTCATTTTTTATATCAGGGTGAACATATCACATGCTAGTGCTATCTGTGGTTATTTCTTCATGAAGGAACCATTATAAGGCTTTAATTCATCATAAGCATTCTTCTCTATTTTAAAAACTAACTAACTTTCAAATTTCTTCAAATTTCCAAATTACTCCTTTGAAAAAAAGTAAAAAAGTTTACTTTTTATGTAAAATAAAAAAATTGCAAGACTTAAAATCCTATACACATGTTGTGGTTATAAGGAAAGGGAACCCCTTTTTAGTGGGGAGAGTTTATAGATGAAAAAAACATTTGAAAAAAGCTTTTATCCACTTGATATAAAATTTGTCTGTTATTAATTGCCTTAGAAGTAAAAAATTATCCCCTGTGATTAAACCTGGGGGAGTTAAGTCAGTTATAAGTGGTTATTCTAAGTTTCTTGGGGATATTAATCCAAAGGCTTGTGTGTTTATTCTACTATTTTGTTTCTTTTATGAATGGTTACTTTTAAGGAAAATTATAGCATGTGTGGAATCTTATAAACTAATATTCCAAAGTAATACATATTATTTTTAGAAACACTGCTAAAATTTTCTTCTGAATGGATAACTAATGCAAAATACTGCAATGCTGCTGTGATGGTCCTTAACCTTTTCTTTCGTCTTCATGATTTCCAAGAGCTATCAAAGCTGCCAAACATGGCACTTCAGCTTAGAGATTTTCTTCCATATTTAGGTAATTGATTTACGCTTTTACTTTTTATATAGTTTTTATATTGTTAAGCCATAGTTATTAGTTTTGTTTCAAAATTTTAAAATTTTGTTTAGTAATATCCATTAAAAAGTTAAAATATTTTCTTTTCTTTTAAACTGCTTTGTATGCATATGACCTAAAAGTTAAACTAAAGAAGGTTAAAATATGGCGAAGATAATTAAAAAAAAATTGACTCTTGTAGAAGGATCATTAAAAAGTGTTGAAAACAGATAGGCAGTCAATAAGAAAGTTATTAGCTGTGGAAATACACAACTAAATAACTAAACTAGATAAACTAGTAAACTAAATAAACTTGAATAATTAATAGTAATTCCAGTAGTTTAAATAACTGAAGAGTTGATAGGAGAGACTGAAGAGCTTCTGTGAGCAGTAAGTTTTAATAATAAAATATTTGTTAATTAGCTTCTTAGGCAAAAAATGATACCAACGTATATGAGTTGTTAAAAATTCAAAATATACTGTATAAATTTAATTTCCAATGCAAAGTATTTCTTTTGATGTAAATATCTAATCAAAAATTTACTCTATTTTTCAATAGATAGGCATTACAAGAGATTGCTTAAGAGATGTCAGGACATGCAGATTATAAATTATTTACACAAACAACTAACAGGGTAAGTTTTAAAACCTTATCTATTTATCTGTTTTGATAATTAGTTGCATTTTATTTATTATATTCATACAGCAAATTTATTAAAACTAACAGCGTTGATTGTATTGAACTACTCTTAATAAATTAATTTTAAGAAAAATTATTATTATTACTTTACAGATCTGCCAACTCTCAGGCTTTTAGTCGGAGTCTTCGTCCTCCGTCTGTTGCTCTATATTCTCCGGCTTTTCTCTTCAGAACAAGTTGTTTTATTTAAACAACTTCAAATACTAAGTTATATAGGTTAAAAATGTAATTAAAGAAAAGTTAACTTAGTTTCTATTTAATTTTTTTTTTTTTTTTTGCACTTTATTGTGCTACACTATAGTGCTGAACAGTTTCAGGCTTTTTGATTTGTACAGGTTGGCAGGTCTGCTTTTACATTTTAATAACGTAAAATAAAAAGGAGATGGTTAAATTGTGAATCTTTTGATAATTGTTTTCATATTTATTGATAATTTTCTGTAAAGATGCATGTTACTGGAATTGAGTGAAAAATTAAGTCATTTATAATATTTTCTCACATTAAATATGTTTCATCTGTTGTTGAAGCCAACTAATTTATATATAATAGTGATTTATGTAGGCCAATATAGCGATAGGTTGTGACTTATCATGTGTAAATTCAGGAAAAGGAGAAAAGAAAAAAAAAAAAAAACATTTGAGAAGTTTAAAAATCATTTGTCTTAAAATTAATTCAGCTTTCTCTGTGGTTGCCTGCAAAAATCTTTCATTTTTAATTCTAAATTATATACACCAGTGTTCGCCAACACCTTTGGCAGTTTCAAATTCTTCTACAAGCGACTCTCCCCCCTCATCCCCTGATGGGGAAAAAACCCTACAGGAGAAAATAGTAAACTCAATTCTCAGTCGTTATAAGATACGAGGCACCAACAAGTTTTTCACTGCTAAGGAAGTCATATTGTAAAGAAAACATATGTACAGAGTTTGGATTATTTTGATTGTAATTGCAAAATGTGATGATACAATTGTAGCAGAAATTAAGTATTAAGTGCTCAAAGTCTTTTTAAAAGTTCTTTCTACAAAAAGAATGAAATTCATTCAAACACTTTAGGAAAGGTAAAATTATTATTTTGTCGTTTGGATCAAAAATAAATAAATCTATATTTCTGAAATTATGACGTGTTTCATAAAATGCAGGTTTTTAATTAGTAATAAGTGTTCATGTAAAGATAAACTATACTTTAAACGATATTTTTACTGATTTTATATCAATTAAGATTTTATAAAAGTGGGGAAATCATACGTTTACCCAAAATGACTTAAAATATTTCATTGCTGCATCCTCCGGACGGAAACAATTTTTTTCACTGCTAAGACTATCATATTGTAAAGAAAACATATGTAAGTACAGAATTTATATTGGTTGCAATTTTTAAAAAATATTTCCACTAAAATAATGAATTTCTTTAAAATTAATGACTGCGTTAAGCTACACGCTATTCAATGCAAATATTGGCGAAATGTTGAAAATCAACTAGCAATCATTGTGTAATATAATCTGCAGACTTGAACTTTGTCAGAAGTTACCAAAACTTACCCCTCGAGCTACTAGTCGCTCGCAATTAACATTTTGGTGACCGCTCTTATACACATTAAATGTGAATAGTTCTCTACTCAGTACTGTATTTTTTTCTTTCATTTACAATATTGCAGAGTTGAATTTTCTCTCTTAAGACCTTTTCAGTAAACATAGTGCTTTCTTTTAAAAAAAATCAAAAGTTTAAATTTGAGGCATTATTTCTTATTTTACAGGCAATTAAGAAAAATTGGTGAATTACATTTTGTTCATTGTTACACATCGTCCAATAATAATGCAAAAATATGTATCCTTGTTTTCAGAGAGCTAATATTTTTTTATAAATATTAAAATTATTTGAACACCAAATCAATGCCTGATTCAAAATATGAGCTGCTACTATTTTGATTTTTCAAATAATTTACCGTTAAAATCGGTTTCTTTAAAATTGTGTCTACAGCTTTAAACTTAGTTATTTTGTTATACACAATGAAAAGTAGGTAATTATGTATTCCTAAAGCAAAAACTTATTATATATAAATGTCTGGATGTTGTGCTTCCGATTATTAATTTTCAAAATTAATCAAAACAATCATACTGTTTAAAAAATAAACTATATTTACCAGTGCAAAAAATATAAAAGTAGCTAAACATCCATTAATTTCAAACTGAAAATTGATACAGATTTATGATACTCAGAATGATGATACACCACAGAATCTTCTCAGTTCTTCGTATGTTACCCAAAAAGTTATGGACCACGGAGCCTAAAAGATAAATTTTAGGATTAGAAATCGTTTTATTTTATTATATTTTTAGAAATTTGTGTTATAAATCATGTTACAAATCATTTTTAAGTGTTGATTATACAAACATTTATATGAATTGTTATACACTTTCAATAACTAAAAATGTAGAGATAAGTTACCAATGTTCCATAACTGCCAACCACGAAAACCAAAAATTTAAGCTGTTGTGCAGGACATAAAATATAAAGTTTGGGATGAAATTCCTTATTGGGGATGGGGAGTAGCAATCCAGTTGAAACTTCTCCTACTTTGTTTGCAAATTACATTGTACATAATGTCCTGTTTTCAGTTAGATAGAATAATTGAAACACATTTTGGAATTTGAAAATAAAAGTTAGTAGACAAACACAGCTGCATAGAACAAGTAATAATTATTGGTTTTAGTATTATGCATCATGTATATATGTATAATGTAAAAATCTTAACAAAGTGTAAAGAATTTCTTTCCTTATTTGTAATTAAAGGGGCTTATTATAACTAAATGTCCTATGTTGAAATTTATTATTTTTTTTAATTGAAAGTACAGTTGTTAGCATGCTAATATTTCTGTAATATTTTGCAGCTTAAATTCCCCTGCAGTTGGAAAGGACTCTCAAAAAACTAATCAAGAACTTAATGTGAATTGTAAAAGAGCTATGGAACCGTCTTGTGATGAAGTTAAAAAGAAGAACAAAATTAGTTGAGTTAAAATGAACAGAGCAAGTCTTTGTAACAATGTGTTGAATTGTACAAATGTAAATAGTATAAAATCACTTTTATTTCTCTATATCATTGCATTAATTTGTGTTTGAAAATTTCCTATACTATTGCTTGGAAGGTACAGATGGTGAAGGGGAATAAAACCTTATGTGAGAACAATTTATGGACACTTTACTCTAGAGATACACAGAATGTGTCAGTTTATCAGTAATAATATACTCGATAAAATGTCATACATAAATTTTTGTCTAGGAACCTTTACATTAGAATAAACACTAACTTCCAAATTTCAGGTATCGTATCAACCAGGAAATTTTTTTCAAATATGTAATCGACATCATTTTTTTGAATCATATAGTTAACCATTGTTTCACAATTAAACTGAGAAAATTCATGCCATAATGCATAAGTTAAAATATTTTTTGCATACATATCTAATGAAATGTAAACCACCCCAAGAATGGCATATATAATTTTTATAAATGACATTGAAATAATGACAAAACCATGTTTTACATCAATCAGCAAACCAATGTTATTATGACACAAATCACACTACACATTTGTTTGGATTTACAAGAAACCCAATTGCCAATGAATTGAACTGACTTACCAAGAAACCCATTTGCCAAAGTTTTGATTCCTTGAAACCCCAAAATATGTGTGCAATATTATTTTGCAAATTATGTAATAGTAACATTGGCATATTATGTAATAGCCTCCATCAAAAGTTTCTTACATCCTTAATAACTGTATTCTCTCCAAATACTGTCCAAAACCATGCTGAATCATTTCAAGTATGCTATGTACTTGAGCTTCACCTGCTTGGTATTCAGTACACTTGGAGACGGTCACATTAATGTGACATCTGTGTAGAGCTAATGTACTATTAATTAGTATATAATAAATAAAAAATACATACCATCCTTGTCCAGATAGGTACGAAACCTTTATACAAAGCCATAAATCCTTCTTGATGCACTGTTTTGAGAAGGCAGTCAATTGATGATTTATAAAACAAACCCCTGAAATTATAAAATAAATTATTAAGTATGCTGTGTGACAGATGTTTATTTCAATAATAAACAAATTTTTATATTACAGTTTTGTGCACAACTCATTTATGCTCCGCTTACAAATAAATGCAAAAATAAATTAAAAAGTTTGAGAATTATATTCTAACTAATTAGAATTGATAAAATGATATGAGAAAGTTAAGATGTGCAAAGGAGTAGGGCAATTCTCTATGGAGAACCAACTATGCAACAACAACAACAACAAAAAGCACAAAATGCCCCGGAGGTGCATTCTGGTTTTAAACCTTGTTAGAGTTAAGCCATGAGCCTGACTTAATTAAAATTGTCAAATTAAATTTTGAATGATTAACAAAACAAAGATCAAGATTTTAAATTACATTTGCTTCACAATGGTCCTTTGTATCAAAAATAAATTGTAGCTTTTTTTTCTTTTTATGGCACAAACAAACAAGAAATTTTCCATTTGAAAAACTTATTGGACTCATTTTATCAACTAGAACTGTCTGCTGCATATATTTTTCTCTTGAAAAAAGCATTTCATTGTTGGGGTAGAAAATGATTTATGAGTACTCCCTTCTGTCTCATAATGCAAAATAACAACAGAGCCATTCCATTTCAGATCAGGCAGAGGGTGTCACATGACCCTCACCGATTTTTTTGAAAAAATTACAGTAGTTACAACTAAGAGACATATAAAATATCCCAAAAGAATTATGCAAAAAAAAATTTATTTCTCTAGTTACAGACGTTTAAAATTTGGGACAAATTTGGCCCTTTTCAGAAAATCAGCAAAACACTCACTTTTAAAATGGCCACTGTTTCAAAAGTTTTTAACCGATTCGAATGATTTTTTTCTATAAATAATGAAGGGATGGTATTTAATTTAGACACTAATTTTAAAAATTTAGTTGGCTTTATTGATAAAGAAAAAAAAGTGTTTCTGAAAAAATAGTGTTTGTTCCGACTTCATGATTTTTTTCCTTATGAAAGAAATTTATTTTTGACAAAACAGAGGTGGCGATCTAAAGTGCTGTTATGGAAGTTTTGTATAAAATTTTATTGTAAGCCTGAGATGCATATCCTCTCAGAACTTAAATTTTAAAATTTGAAAATGTTCAAAAATTACGATTTTTTACGTGTGATTACTCAAAAAAGCCATTTTTAAAAAATCTGGAAATCTGCTCATTTGTTGCCCTTAAAGTGCTTAATGAGCTGCTATCAATTTTATTGTGAATTTTTGCCCCAGATATTTTATATGATTTTTCAAAAATAGCCTTTTGTGCGTTTCTCAAAAAAGCCAGAAATTCGAACTCGTTCTTATTTAATCACTTTAATATAATATTTAATCAATATTTATTAAGAAATATACTGTATTCTTACACAATTACTACAGATAAATTGTACTTAACCTTCTTAGAACTTAAAATAGTTCCTAGCACAAAGCGTAGCTACTGTGATTTAATGCATGTTGTTGTGTTCAATCCAATTACTAGTTTTAAACTCACACACTTTACATCAAATATGTTACAGCAATGATATACATAGTTTTAAACGAATATGAAATTATGTACTTAAAGCAAAATAAGTAGAATCAAGTTCTTGAATCATCTTCTACTCGTTATTACCAAAAAATTGCGAAGACTAGGAGGGTTCAGCTGGTGTTATATTTCTTGTTGTATTATATTCTGGCTATTGAAATATTTGTTCTAGATTACCTGTGTACAAATTATTCGATAGTGTCCCTAAACCATCGGTGATACATTCTTAATTTGCCCCATTCAATAATTCTCATTCACACTTGCAATAAATTTTCCTATTTAGAAATCATGCATTGAGTTATATTTGTTTAAGAGGCTGTTAGTTTTCGAACTGTTTTTTGCTTGTGCGTCCCATGTAAGCAGGGCCGGCCCGACAGTATTCGGCACCCTTGGACTTTGTAAAAAAAGTTGCCCCTAGCCCTCTTTCATTATACAAACTAAAATAACATAAATTCAAATTGTGTATAATTTTATTGCATTTTCAATTGCTTTAAAAACTTTAATAATTACATACATGAAACAAATAGCTTATTTTTTTCTTTCTAATGGGCTGCTGTTGGCTTCTCGTATTTGCAGCCCTAGTGCGTTTCACAGGGATTGGTACCATCTAACCATATCTATCAAGCCCCACAGTGGGTATATTACCATCGCTACAAGGGAATTTTGGCGCCAAGTTCTTTCACTTGAAAGAGGGACTATCTGGGAGGAGTCACTATTATAGAATTGTGGAACTAATTTTATGAAACACGGATTATTGTTTTTTACTTTTTTGCTCTTTCGCTAAGGCGCCCCCAAGATGCTGGCGCTTTTGTACTTTGCACATTGATAGGGCGGGCCCTGCATGCTACTTTAGGAATTTTTACTATTTAGCAGTATTGTAGGATAGCCAATAATGTTTTGATTGTATTCCTACAATAAATTTTACATTTGCTATTGCTTGGTATTTGATATAAAGCGTGTGAGTTTGAAACTAGTAATTGGATTGAACAGAATAACATGCATTAAATCACAGTAGCTACGCTTTGTGCTAGGTGCTATTTAAGTTCTAAGAAGGTTAAGTACAATTTATCTGTAGTAATTGTGCAAGAATACAGTATATTTCTTAATAAATATTGATTAAATGCTATATTAAAGTGATTAAATAAGAACGAGTTTGAATTTCTGGCTTTTTTGAGAAACGCACAAAAGGCCATTTTTGAAAAATCATATAAAATATCTGGGGCAAAAATACACAATATAATTGATAGCAGCTCATTAAGCACTTTAAGGGCAATAAATGAGCAGATTTTCAGATTTTTAAAAAATGGCTTTTTTTGAGTAATCACACTTAAAAAATCGTAATTTTTGAACATTTTCAAATTTTAAAATTTAAATTCTGAGAGGATATGCATCTCATGCTTACAATAAAATTTGATACAAAGCTTCCATAACAGCACTTTAGATCGCCACCTCTGTTTTGTCAAAAATAAATTTCTTTCATAAGAAAAAAAATCATGAAGTCGGAACAAACACTATTTTTTCACTTCAGAAACACTTTTTGTTTTTCTTTATCAATGAAGCCAACTTAATTTTTAAAATTAGTGTCTAAATAAAATACCACCCCTTCATTATTTATAGAAAAAAATCATTCGAATCAATTAAAAACTTTTGAAATGGTGGCCATTTTAAAAGTGAGTGTTTTGCTGATTTTCTGAAAACGGCCAACTTTGTCCCAAATTTTAAACGTCTGTAACTAGAGAAATAATTTTTTTTTGCAAAATCCTTTTGGGATATTTTATATGTCCCTTAGTTGTAACTACTGTAATTTTTTTCAAAAAAATCCGTGAGGGTCATGTGACAAGTTTCAGACCTGCCTGCCTGATCTGAAATGGAATGACTCAACAAAAAGAAAAAAGTTATAATTTTTCTCAAATAGCTAGCAAATAAATGAATAGGATCAATGATACTTCTTTGTCTTTTGTTTTTGCATTTACAATTTTTTTTTTGCTAACTGAATACTGAATGAACAGCAACAGAAAAAAAATGTTAAAAGGAAATAAAATTTACATAACTTACTAATGTAAAATGCTTTTGAAGTACTAAAAAAGTGACAATTTTTCCCACATCATTTTAATAAGCTTTTCAATCTCATTAAAATGTTTATGCATTAATACAAGTACACCAGCATAAACTGACGCATAAATAAAAGTTAAATAATATTAATCTTTAAACACTCATGGTCAAAATTTGAAAATTGACGTACAACTGAGAAAGGCACATAATTAAGAGATTATTTTACTTTTCAACTGAACAAGCAACTATTTAAATGTCAAGAATCAAGAATAACAATGTGAGTCTTCGTTTTGTTTAATGCAGCTGAGTTTTTTTAAAATGAAGGACAACGATGTACTCTCACATAAGAAGCTGTAGGCCTCAAACGTGTTCATAACCGATAGCTTTTAAAAATGGAAAATAAAGGATATAAATATTTTCATTAAGCATCGTTTTAGTAAGATTCCCTCCCTTTCTTCTTGGTAAGATATATTTTGCTATTCTTTATAAAAAACCTTCATGGGTTCCTCCCATTTTCCATGCACTAAAGAGCCAGGGGTCATTTTCGACCCCACGGCTTCCTTATGATATTGTATGTGGCATGTACTTTTTAAGTTTACATTCTATTTAATGATAAAAAGAGAAAAATAAAAGCACAATCAAAGTAAAATTTAATTTATGCATTAGAAATATGTTAATTTTAAAAGAAAACAAAATGACTGGAAATTTATTTGCAATTGTTATAAACCTGAAACGAATGATTTTTGCAGGTTATAAACACTTAAAATTTTTTCATTATATTTTCTGCCGGGCACGCTAAAGGGCACTGGTGAACGTTAAATCCATCGTGACTCTAATGTCATCCTAGTAAAACAATGCCTCTGGGGGTGCCAACCCAGGTAGGTGGTGGCCTCTTATATGGGAGCTGGTTCAAAAATTAAGAGACCTCTCAAAGGGGCGTAAGTTGGACTATAAGGGCCCCGTTAGACTCGGGATTACCCCAATTAAAGAGTGCCCACTCTCTTCCTCACATCATGCGAAGACTTGCCAACATTATTATATATTCTATCCAGTATTCTTGGACAAAAGTTAGTGTCATCTTTTTTGCTGACCCCAAATGTCTCATGCGCAAAAAACAAATTAAAAAAATAAAGTAAAAACAAATTCATAATATTATTTTATGTAAAAAACCAAAAGAATAAAAGTTGCAAAATGCCATTAAAAGTGTATGGTTAGTTAACAAGATATATTGAACATAAATTGTGTTGGGGTGATATGATCCTGAGGGACACACTAGGATTAAACCTAATTCCTGAAAAAAAAGGGGGACAAAATTTTTTATTTGATGCTGTTTTTTACAAATTTTACCTAAAAGCCTCAATCACTCTTGAACACAATTTAATGACATAATATTAGTAAAACACTTACTTTCCTCTACTATCTGTAGGTTGGTTCATTACACGAGTTTTAATAACATCAGCCGGAGTTCCAAGTGTGGCTGCTATCAATCCAGAGCAACTACTACAAAAATAAATAAACAAATAAATGAACATTTTCCAGAATAAAATAGCATAAGTTCGATTTAATGACAATCAAGTTAACGATTTAATGATAGGTTTTAAAAGTCCCCCAGATTGGCTTTGATGAATATTATATTTCCCCAATTAATAGTTTATAGACAATCGTTAAAAGCTGTGATATTGTACATAACCCCAATTTTGAATTTAATCTTCAATCAAACAATGGCGTTAGGAACAGTAATGATTATTATACTTCCAGTTGTATATATTAAGTGTTAGACACTCTTAATTATAGATTATTTGTAATAGGACCATCTTTCGCAGGATATTTATATCATGTAATTTTATAAGATTTTCTATAATCAAAGGAGTTTAAAAATTTCAAGAAATTGGTGATAGCGTATAAAAGAAGACTTATTATGATTCATTGAAAATTTATCTAAGTCAAAGATTTATATAATAATACCGGGTGCTTCTAAATGAATATCGCGGTTTTAACGCTTTGTAGTGTTTATAGTGTAAAACGTAAAATTATAATTAATACATGAAACGAAAGAGCAACTCAAACAGTTTTACGTACAGGCTTACAAGAGTTTATTGTGAGCATTTTTTGTCACACGGCACACATCATGTCAATAGCTCAGTTCTTCCCAAATGTTGTTCAGTGTTTGTGGTGTAATTGTTGCAGCAGCTGCCACAATCGAGGGGTGTCGTTGGGTACTCAGAGAACTAGGTCCCAAGGACCCACAATTTAAAAAAAAGTGAGTCCCATCTTGAAAATTGTGGGTCCCCAAAGCATTTTTTTTCTAGCATTTTCGTATGTTGCTATTGCTTCAGTTTGTAAAAATACAGTAACCATAAGCATTAAAAAAGAGCTATTTTTTAATATAGCCCTTAAAACAACCTTTCTCTTTTAAAAAAGCAGGTACAGAAATTCTATATTATGTACTAATTATATAACTACTAGATGGAATAAACAAAATTCCAAATCAATAGAATGAAAACAACAGACTCCAAGAGTTTACGCATTTAATAAAGACGTGTGCTAAATGAAGCAATCTTTTGAAATGAATTTTAGATAATATATCCTGGAAATGCACTATCAACTCGTGGTGATAAATAAATGTCTTGATTTAAGGTGATTGTCGCTATAATCAAGTAGCCAGGCACTGACGTAGATGGGGGGGGGGGGACAACCCCCCCTGAAATGGTGAAGATTGTCTAGAATTTGACCGATTTTCTTGTAAAACCATGAAATTAGCTCATTTCTCCGAAGAAGCTTCCCTGAAATGGTGAAGATTGTCTACAATTTGGCCAATTTTTCTTGTAAAACAATGAAATCAGCTCACTTCTCCTGAAGAAGCCTATTTGAAATGCTGAAGATTGTCTAGAATTTGGCCATTTTTTCTGTACAACAATGAAATTAGCTCACTTCTCCCGAAGACCCCCCTCCCCAAAATCCGGGTCTAGCTACGCCACTGCAGCAAGGAGTGCCTAAACACTATTTTTTCTTTCCGACTTCTTCAAATGTAATGTTAATTTTTATCAGTTTCATTCTTTGTTTGAATCCCTTTTGAACAACTGGACTGCATATATTGCAAAAACTTGTTATTGAAACAAAAAATTATTGAAACAAAAGAAAAATTGAACCTGTAATTGAGCATTCATTTTTTTTACTTTTTAAAGCTCTTGCACTCTTAACGATCACACAATTCTTTTTAAATACCTTGTGATTAAATTTTAATCAAAATAAATATAAATTTCATTTACAGTGCGGGACTGCAAATTCAGAATCCCGAAATCCAAAAGCCCCAAAATCTGGAACTTTTTCAAAAAAAAAAAAAAAAAATCGGGAAAAAAAACAACTTTTGCATTTTGAAGAAAATTGGGAATTTTTTTTTTTTTTTTTTGGAAATAGGCATTTTAAAAAGGAAGGAAAATAAAATGTGATGAACATGTTCAAGATCGGAAATGAGTGCAGTTTTCAAAAAAGTTATTTCGCGATTTTCTGAAAAGGGTTTGTTTTTGCGATTGTTTCTCGGATTTTTACAATAGACTGATCTTTTACTGTAATTAAGTGGCTACAGAATATAAAATCACATCAGGAATTTGACGGAATTCTTTTCTTTTATTGTTTAATTAAAGGGATTAAAATAATATCGGGAAAAGTCTAGATTTTCCGATGTTTCGCCTCAAATGTAAGCCCTCCTAAAAAACTTCGTTTTTCGTGCTAAATTTCGCGACTTTTCGGCGAGTATATACGATAATAAAAAATGCTATAAATGAGCAAATTATACAGGCTCTGATGCTACTTATGAAATTTTTTGAATGCAGCCCCAAAATCCAGAAAATTCCGAAATACGGAAAAATCGCGGCCTCGAGCATTCCGGTTTTGAGGTCCCATACTGTATTTGCCTTCTAACAAAGCTTACTAAGCATAAAAAATGAAAATCTTCCAACTTCCAGAGCGGATGCAAAAAGCTTGCATTTTTCAAAATGCGATTGAAATAAAAACCGGCAAATAAACGAATTTCTCTGAATAAAATAATTCTAGAATTGCACTTAAAACATTTCTTCGGTTATCTGAAGCAATAATTGTCAACATGATCGTACCAAATTTGGAAAACGTTTAGAAATTTTTTTTTTCCAAGTGCCTGAATTTAGTGTATAACTGGAGCACAATCACTTCCAATACTGTTCTAAAACTATTAAAGAGCATGCTTAGAACACTCGCGGACGTCCGAGAGTTGGCGACTGACACGTGCTGACGAGAGGAGATATGACATGTTGTAAGGTAAGAAGCAACCAGAGTGAGATTTTACCCTGGGGACAAAGATTGAGCCCCCTGTGAGGAATATGTTCCATCGGGCCAATTGTGTATAGCGGGAATGAATGGAAGAAAAATACTGATAAGGAAGGTTGTTAGGGAGCTTGTTCTCAGTTTATAATGGACTTTACAGGGAGTTGTACATTCAGGAATTAGTAATCCTTTTCAGGAAAATAAATTTCCATTCTACTCTGGTTTTACTTTTAAGAAACTTGAAAGAAAGTAATGAAAGAAAACAGCGCGTCCTTTAGGACGCGTGAGGTTTCAAATTTCGGGTCCTTTTCGGGTATCACGCGTCTTTTACGCGCTATAGCGCATCAGCGACACCCCTGCCTGTTTTTGGTCAGGTAGGTCAGCTGGTAGTAGAGGCACATACACACGGTCCTTTATGAGCGTCACAGGTAGAAATCACATGGCGTGAGATCGGGTGAGCGTGGAGACCATGCGAAACAAGCTGGGTTCTTTGCAGCCAATCCAGCTTTCGAGTAACATGATGTTCAACCAATAGTTATTTGCAAACTGATGATGCCATCTACAGATATTATTAGGACTTGTGGATCACATTTGAACTTAATGCACGTTCCGCAGTAACTTCAGATTCGGTCTTTGCAAACTACAGAACACAAAACTATTTCAATTCAATAGTTCGCATTTTTTCTACTTGTGCTCTCTCTCATGTTAGTACGCATGTGCGTACCAACAAACAAAACTTTGAGTTGCTCTTTCATTTCACGCTATAATTATGATTTTAAGTTTTACGTAATAAATACTACAAAGCGCTAAAACCCCGATATTCTTTTAGAAACACCCTGTATATCAAAATGTTTTGTACTTAAATGTAATTTTTGATCACCGACTTTAAAAGTATGGAATAATTTTCATTCCAAATGTATGATCCTTATTTATTTTGGTGATGCCTGTAATTTCTGAAAATATTGCTTTTCCAATCTGACCAGAGTACTATTTCCAAAAATTCACTTTTAACTTTTCAAACTTAACACACTTTCAACACACATTTATTTTTTCTTTCACGTAATATATATTCTTTTAATATAGGTTAAAAATAATGAAAAGAGCTACTTACCTAGCTATCATATGAGTTAACCAATCATCTTTTAAGTTTGAATGCTTCAGAATAAAATGTTTACTATTATCATAGGTAGTTAAATCTGGAATGAAAATAATATAGATCTATAAAATATCTATTGATTAAAAAAAATGGTCTATTTCAGAGTAGTGTTAATGAATTAAAATTAGTTTGGATTCATATAATGTTATGAATGTTTAAAGCCGGCCACAACCAAGTCACGTCGGGGGGATTTTGAAAGCAGGCAGGGTTGTATCGGTTTTAACCGGTTTAAACCGTCCTGGTTAATATCAATTTTGACCAGTTTTGACCACTGAAATTCAATATTCAATTTATTTAATACCAATAAATATTTTTTTACTATCACATGCTCAAACTAAGTTAACATTTGTTAAAAATGTCATAATATAAATAAAGTAACAATAAACACCAAATATAAAAAAGTCACAACATAATAATATAACACAAAGATGCAACAAAAATGTTTTAATTATTTTTTTACACAAGCTCTAATATAATTTATGTTGAATTTAAAAAACGATAACAAGTAACAAGTTTTGCTGTTGTCTCTAAATTTAGGCGGTTTCGTAATTTATTTTGGATTAGTCCAAACTTAGAAAATATTCTTTCTATTGATGAAGAGCTAGCACAACAGTTCATTAGATGGAATGCGAATTCAACGATTTATGCTTTTAACTGCAACTCATGTTTTATGTTTTTAACTGCAACTCATGTTTTATGTTTTTTTAATTGCAACTTGTTTATATTTTTACAATTGCATGGTCCATTTTTCAATTTCTAACATTCTTATTGTATAAGCATATTTTATTAATGAGCCTTGGAAACTTGTCAGTGCATTATTTATTAAACTACATTGTTATTTTCATTATTATATTAATTGCAAAGAAAATTGCTAGAATTAAGACTGTTTCCTAAAACTAATTTTAACAGTTTTGGACGGTTAAAACCACTTTTATCAAGTGTCCTGGTCAAAATCAGTTTTGACCGGTTAAAATTACAACCCTGAAAGCAGAAGGCATATTTTTCGTTGCTTTCCACACACTACGACTGACTCCCGGCAGCCGGTATAAGAGAACAATAACATAACTTTCAAAAAGAAAAAAAAAATGTAATGCAAAAAAAACCCAGAGAAATTTTTTAGAAAAACACTAAATTATGGTGAAAGATTGCCTTTTATTTATTCTTTTTTCTCATAAGTTAAAAATTTCCCCTGAACATATTTTGGGCATTTAATATTAGTACCTGCTGCATTTTACATTTTCAGAATTTAAATACCCATAACTATGTTTCCACCCATGGTACATAGTTGACCAAGCACATCTCAAAGACTCATAGCAATTGGATACTGTGGCAGCTTCAGATCTTAAATAAATTTTAAAAAATACAGGTCACATTTTACCAAAATTTTAGGACAATTTCAAAATTACTGTAGAGCATGGGTGATTGCAATTCAAAAATCTCCAAAAATTTTAAAAAACTTGTTCTGAAAATTATTTTTAAAAAAAAGTTGGGGGGGGGGGGGGGGTTCCTTGAAATTTGATTTGATGAATAATATCTTTCTGCTTTGAGACGAGCAAATAATACTTTTAAAAACAGTAATGTTTTTGTAAAAAACAGACTTCTGGCATTAATATATTACAGTAATTGCACTTTAATCATTTGATCTTTTTTTGAGAGCTTATATACACATATGCAAGTACTGTGTGTGGGGGGTGGGTTTTATCTAATTATGTAATTTATATCTTAATTCATGCTGCATACGCTTTTTGAAAATTTTGTATGAAGTTCTGAAATTTCTCTTTTACTCAAAATGAACCATGCTGTAGAGCTTTAGGAGGAGTGGACTAGGATCTCATTATATTCTTTTAAGCACAGAAACATAATAATATGGTGGAGGTATAGGAGCCTTTTTGTTCCAAAGGTGCTATGGCTGTTATCAAACATAGACTCAGATTTTTATACACCATATTGTATGGGAGGCGCTATAATTTTACTTGACCACAGGCACCTAAACCTCCACCTATGCTTTTGGTTAAGCCTATAAAAACATGACTTTGCATTGAAATGGGGGAAAGAACATAGAAAATGTAGCACAATGTGTGATTCTCACCCCTGCCTGATACAAATGGCAGAGCTAAATTTCAAAAGATAAAAAACATTTTACGAAAAAAAACCCCCCAAAAAAATCTTGGTAAATGTACATTGAACAATAAAACCCATAAGATCGACTGTCATATACGTGCATATATACCCATATAAAACATACATATGATGTTTATCGTAATTAACTTCACTAAAGAAACATTTAAATACATAAATAGATGGACCTCTGACCATTTCCAACAGGGATTCAAGAAGTACTGATATATATATATATAATTCTTGGAAGAATGGAACCCTTCACCTACCTCCCATGTTGACCAAGGCAGCTCTCTGGACATTGGGAACCCAGCCCTTCCAGAGACCTCTAATCCCACCCTCTGCCAAAATCTTTGTAAAAGCATGCCATGCGCTCTGCACCCTGGAAGAAAAAAAGGAAATTAAGTAAAAACTGGAAAATAACTATAAACCAACAAGGAAATTAAGTAAAAACTGGAAAATAACTATAAACCAACAATGTATATACTTCTGAAACAAGGAGAATGGAATACAAATATTTTGTGTGTAAATTGTATAAATCCCGAATAAAGTGCTAAAATGATCAGAATAAAATATCAGAATTTTGTTTGCCTTTTTCAACTGTTTTTGTAATAACTAATAAGTGACAATTCTTAAAAAAATCCAATTACTGATAAATTTTAAGTCCCAGAAAGAAATCAGAATAAATATTTTAAAATTTTCTTTAAACAGCATTAAAAAATATTAATATACTGCATTACTCCTAAATTTTTATTCAGTTCTCATGAGAATATTTTCTTTTCATTTTGTTTGCATGAAAGAGCTGACAAGCTCTATGACTGAATTTATGAATAGTTGTTCAAAATAAATTGCATAATAATTTAAATATTAAAATAGACACTATATAAATGAGAAAGATGCAAGAAAAGGCCACTATGCATATTGAAAGCATTAAAGGAAAAAAAAGGTGTGGGGAATTTCCTTTTTTGGCTAAAACCTATTATTCCTATTTGGACTAACTTGGAGGCTTTGAACAAATTTCATCTAAAGCAGAGAAATCAGAGATTTCAAATGACAAAAAAGTAAATACATATTGTTAACTGCTGCTTAAAATAAAAATAAAAAATAATAATTTTGTAAAAATTGTACAACCTTATATTCAACTAGTTTTGTGCAAAATTTCATGACAGTAACTTCTATAGGTTTGTATATAATCCCAGTTTCTAATGAGCATAATAAATACATAATGGTCACCATGGTTTATATACATGTAAAAATAATATTAAGTTAGAGAATTCAAACCTTGGTGGGTGACCTTCTAATCTTCGTTTTCCTTCCATCTGCATCTGAACTTTGACTAAATCTGCAGGACTTGCTAAAAATTGGCCTAGGGCTCCAGAAGCACTTCCACAAAGAACCGACTTCCTATTAAAATTTAAGGTTCTCAGAAATTTTTGAGAAATAGGATAAATAACTGGATCTACAAGCCTAAAATAGTAATTTAAACAATAATATATATACTAACAGCACCAATTTTGTACCTTTGCAACTAAATTTGGTTCAAAATAACTAATTAAATTTAGTTTTGTACAGCATCAATATTTTTATTCAGTGCTCTGCTCACACTATTAATATTTCAAAAAGATTTATACCATATTAGTTGTCATATTTACTTATATATTTATCTCTTAGCTACAAAAATTAACAAAACTCCATTTCAGTCTCAAAATACATAGCTACATGTAACTTAACAATACATACAATAATTACATAATTTATTCACAAAAAATGATCTAATACAGTGAAACCTCTCTATAGCGACCACTTGTTGTTACAGGGGAAAAAAATTGGAATTAAAAAAGAAGTGACCTCTTATTGGAGATTTCTTCGAAAAAGTCAATTTTATACATAAATTTGAGCAGTACTTCAAAGACATGGAAATCAATATAGGTTAATAAACTTTAATAAAAGGCATTTTATTAAAAAAAAGGCACTTTATTTTTAAAAAAAGTTAAGGCCAATTTGCAATCTTAAGATAATTTTTTTTTGAGCACAATAAAATATGAAAAACTCTAAAGCTCAGAGACGAAAAAAGTGTTTTCAAAGTGAGGAGCAGGGTGGTGCTTATTTTTTGAAGTTTCAAATTTTCAACGTCTTACCCTCTAAATTTGTTCTATTATACCAAAAAATGATTATGATAAAATTTTATCACCCGCAAACAATATTTAGAGGTAGCTCAAAGAGGGTAAAGTTTCATAATTGAACGAGAATTTGCGATTTTTTAAATTTTTTTTTAAGCAAAATAAAAATTAAGATTTTCAATTACGTTTAACTTATTTAATTATGTTAAAAAGTATAACTTGTCTATGAATCAGTAAAAATAAAACATTTGTAAATTGTATAGCTATAATGAAATAGTTTTCTTAATGAAAAATACAGTATTTAAGTGTACCTCATGTGTGGTAACAACTGTCTAAACCAGTGATCGCCAAACTTATGGAGCCACTGAGCAACTGTACCTTTTCCACATTTTACTTTGAGATATTCTGCCCCTTTGCCTCCCTCTCCCCACAATAGAAAAGAAAGAAGGAAAAAAAACAGGACAAAAAAAGTTGTAAACTTTCCAGTTTTCGGTTATTTATATATGCAAGTGGGCAGCTACATTTTTCATGTATGATATATTTATGTCAGCAAAATATTCTTTATTTTCTGTCTGAGCCAAGAGCTATCAATTCGAATATTAACAAAATATGGAAAATCAACAGCTGTTGGTGAAATTATGTGCAAATTAGCCACATGAGTACCACTGCAATCTAGTAAAGATTTTTTTGCGAGTTACTTGTAGTTGGCATTTTATGGTTTGATGACAACTTGTCTAAACCATGGGCGGGGAACCATTTAGTTCTGAAAGGAGACACATTAAATTTGCTGCTTGGGGCTAGCTGATATCCTATGTGTAATACACATAATGTAACATACACAGGCTAGCAGCAAACCCCTAGCACATATTAGGCGGCATGCCATTACCAGATAATATTAGCACTAAAAAAGAACACACAATGAATTGAAGCTTTTTTTTCCCCTTAGCTTCATCAATTTTTATTTTTATTGTTACTGCAGCCCTCAAAGGAAGTGGCTCAGAGATTCAGCTTTACCCAATTCATCAAATTCAAAACTTTTAACGCCTTATTTATACTTTACAAATTACATTGAAACAATCTGGTAAGCTCATTGCACTTCCTCGAAATCAAGCAGCATCTATATTATAAATGCATAATAGTCATATAAATATCCTGTTTGGTCTAATACAATTAGATATAATGCATTTGGGATTCAATAGTGTTATTGAAGCAATATTTACAGGGTTTTTTTCTTTTTTTTTTTGCTTCATGTCTAATGCTCCCAAATTTTATTTTTGGGACCTTTTAAACCACATTGCCAAGTTCACCGTTATTTCAGATCAAAATTGTTCCTTACTTGTAGTTTAGACCAGTCGTTACCAAACCATAAATCGCCAACTACAATTAAATCACGAGGAAATTTTTTGTAGATCGTGGTCATACTCAGGTGGTTAATTGCACATAATTGCACTAACAACTGTTAGTGGATTTTCCATATTTCGTCAATATTCGCATTAAAAGTTTATGGCTCAGAAGGAAAATAGAGTTTTTTTTTTTGGCATAAATCCATGAAAAAGCAGCAACTGCAATATAGTAGCCCTCTCGTGTCTTGTTCTGGCATATACAAATAAATAACTAAGAATTGAAAAGTTTCTTACTTTTTTGCCCTTGTCTTTCTTTGCTATCAGGAGGGGGGAATAACTCATAGTAAAATTTGGAAAAATTATTATTGCTCAATGCTCAGTGGCACCATAAGTTTGGCAATCACTTGTTTAGATAGTTGTTGCCACTTATGAGGTAGACTTGAATACTGTATATTTTATTAAGAAAACTACTTTTTTTAGCTATGCAATTTACAAATGTTTAATTTTTACTTATTCATATAGAAGTTACTTTTTAATATAATAACATAAATTAAACATAATTGCAAATCATAATTTTTATCTTGCTTAAAAATTCAAAAAATCACAAAATCTTGTTCTATTATGAAATTTTCCCCTTCTTTGAGCTATCTCTAAATATTGTTTGCTGGTGATAAAATTTTATCATAATCATTTTTTGGCGTAATGGAACAAATTTAGAGGGTAAGAGGTTGAAAATTTAAAACTTCAAAAAATAAGCACCACCCTAGTGAGGAGTGGAACTGCTAATGCAAAAACAAGAAGTCTGTCTATATCTAACTGATCAAAGGGACAATTGTACTTTAAAAAAGAAAAAAAAAGTGCAAAATCAACCTGAATCATGTGTTGGCAATTTTACAATATACCTAGAAAACTTCTTTGAGAAATTTCAAGGAGAATAATCAATTCACACCCAAATAGTGTAGTAGTCCATTCACACCCTTAACAGCTCAGTAGTTAAAAAAAGGATTTACTGCATAACTTAAATGATTGAAAAAAAAAAGACATCTGTACTGAAATTTATTTTATAAATAAAATTTTCACACTAAAAATCCTACAAAGTGAATAAGTTGGGGGGGGGGGGGAACCCCATGTGATTACAGCTTTAGATATCAAGAAATTCCATCTTGAACTATACGGGTTACTTTCCTGTATATACCAACATCAAATTTGTAATTTAGTTCTCTCTCTCTCTCACTTAGTTCTTAATTACTTCAATTATACCTTTTCAATGTTATATTCATTCATGTACTCATTCATATATTTATTCATTTATTCTTTTAACCCTTAAAAGTCCAGATCAAAATGCTTCATGGGAAACAAGCTTGTTTAGTTCAGGATGAACTTCATATCTATATATATTCTACGTCATAAGCTCCTCCCAATAAATTTTATTACAAGAAAATCCGTCTGTTACATCAGGATACATATAGGATTCAAATTTTCCTATAGGTGCTAATGCTTTATAAATTTTGTTAACAGTTCAAAGGTCACAATTAGTCAGACGGTTTTGGAGCAGTTAAGCAAGGAAAATTAAGCTTAGGAGCAGAAAAAAAACTTTTGTAGCAGATGGGCAGCATAGGTGCTAATGTTAAATTTTTTGAACTGCTCAAAACGCAACAAAAAAATTGTTCAAATCAAAAAATAAAATATGGAAATGAGATGTTCTTACCAAGATCTTTCGAATGCAAAAAATCTTTCAAATCGGACAGTTCCTTCAAAAGTTATTGGAGGAGTGGGGGAGGATGCCAGTCAGACCAACCGACACACATTTTCCCCCCATCTCAAAACCCTACTTTCAAACTTCTTATACTTTTCAATCTTTATATAATTACTCAACTTATTTTTGGCCTTTTTTTCCATGATACATTAAGCTTTCTTTCATACTTTTTTTGTATTCTTTTACATTTCCAGGAAAGTAGGCTAAAAAATGCTAATAAATGAATACAAGGAGGGAGCATATCTAATAAGTGTAAAATAAGAAGTAATTACAAATTCAGATCTTAAGAACGCTGATTAAATAACACAAGAGAAATAAAATATTTTATCACCATCAATGAAAGGAAAAATACCAAATGGTTGGGGACTCATGTGATTTCTTTTTCATTACTTTTTCTCTGAATATTTCATAGAAAGTCATGCGACAGCCACTGTACACTAGATGAGGAGGGAAAAACATTCAAAATAAGTACAGCATAAAATTAACCAACATACTGAGTATTTCATTCAAAATAGTGTATATTTATAAAAAAAATATTTTAGAATTATTTGCTTATTCAACACATTTTACAGTAACAGCACAATTGCTGAGCATTCAGAGTACTGAAGAAGCCTTCAGTGATAAAGTGAAGAAGCAAAAGGCATACATGTCACATGAAATGGGATCCAGAAATATTTAGGATGTACCATGTCTTGGAAGCTCAGAAAATAATTTTGTGATGGATGGCAACCATGAAAGAATGTTCTTTTAAAATTGCTATATATTCTCAATTAAATGGCACAGAGTTTTAAAATTAGATCTCTACGTTCAATGAGGCAATTGGGGAAATGGCAATTAATTTTTATTTGGAGATCTATTTAGCTATCTATATACAGTTGACACTCAATTCTATGAACCTTTTACAGATACTCACGATTTTACGAACGTTTTGTTTGGTGGTCCCAAAATGGTTTTTAAAATCAAGTATGAACTATATATATATATATATGTACATATATATATATAGAGAGAGAGAGAAAGAGATTTTGTGATTTCTTAAAAAGTATGGTAACCTCTAGTTACATAGCACTTGTCCAGAGATGTTAACAGAGCTTGATATACCTGAAAGGGCAATTTTATAGATGCTAAGGTTACAAAAGAAGATAATAGTCAAGTAACTGAAAAATAATTGCTTTCAAGATGTTATTTTTGGGTAACTTCCTTAGTAAAGATATAAATAAAACTATACACTTAGTACTCTTTCAAATGCTACTTCAAAAAAAAAAAAAAAAAAGAAAAGAAAAGCTTTTTTCTTTGAACGGGGAGGGGTGTTCAAAATGGTACGGTATACTGAATTAACACTTGTCATCAATTTCAAATTAATAATCAAAATTGCTTTACTTGCTAGGAAATTTTGAGCAACACTAGTTTTTTCAAACTGTCATGGTGTCCACAAACTTAAAAGAATGGAGTTTTTCCATTTTCCCCCTTTTTCTTTTCTCAAAAGACTTATAAAAAGCACAACACATTTATGTAACAAGAGATTAGGGCAGTTTAAGAATTCTATTTATAATCTATATTTTTATAAAATAATCGTAAAAGTTTTAGTTACTAGAATGCCTTTTATACCGAGAAGTTTACAGATGAAGTTTTGAACATTATTATACTTTCAAAACACTCACAATATTTGTGTTACATTAAGTAATTCTATTTGCAATGGAAATTATAAGTAAACCAATTATTTATTTTTCATAAGTAAACTTACCAAAATGCCTGGAGATAGCTGGTGTTACACCTTGCCAAAGTTTGAAAACTCCTTCATCTCTAACTACATTAAAATTAATTAAAACAATGTTAGTTATGACTGCTTAAATGTCAACTATGAAGATGCATACTTTAAAATTTCGTTTGAAAGCATTAAAGTCGATTGCACTTTGGGAAGATCAGGTATAATGAACATTTATGCGGATGTTTTCAACCCTAATTCTTACATCACTTCTGTTTGTAAATGGAAAAAAAAGAAAGAAAAAAAAATTAAAAAAATAAAATAAAAAGGATATTCATGACTGACAATTTTTCAAAAATCCTGAGATTTTTTCAAACCCTGATAACAGGGGGAACATTATACATTATGCACATGAATATTTTAATACAAGATACAAAGCATCAAATATTACCAATTCCAACAGCAGTGTGAAGCATTCCTCTTGATTTAATTTTATTCCCTGAGTGAAGCCCATAAGTTTTGCTTATTGCAGTCTCCCCTTGAATCTGCAAACGTGTCTTGGTAATGTCCAAAGGATATGTAGCTAGAGAAACAACAAAGCAAATTAGTAATCATTTGAAATTAAATAGCACTATCAATCATAAAAACAAACTTAGGATCATTCATAAATGATGTCACACTTTTTTCAATATATTTGATCCCCCCCCCCTTTGTCACATGTCATGCTATATTACACAAGCATAAAATAAGTTTAATTAGATGATTTTAAATGTTTTTATAGAAATCAACATGTACAATGTCACAGTTCTTTTTACCCCCTCCCTGCCTGACATCATTTATGAATGATCGCTATACTTTTTTGCCAAACGTAACATTTTCAAGGCTTATAGACCGTGGTCCAACTCGGATGTTTTTGGCTGACGTTTCGCCTGACATGTTTCAGGCTTCTTCAGAGTGAAAATGAGCCACTCACTCTGTGTGTCACTCACCTGAGAGAATCATTTTCACTCAGAAGAAGCCTAAAAGATGTCAGGTGAAACGTCAGCCAGAAACATCTTGGTTGGACCACGACCTATAAGCCTGGAAAATATTATGTTTGGTATGGACACCGGCTGTGAAAACCTAAGTTACAATTTACTTTTTTGTATATGACAGGGAGAAGTATGTAGGGAGTATGTACAATCTAATAAATAAAAATAAAATTTGTTATCATTAACAGTAGTTCCAGTGGTGGTGTTTGAAATATTAAGCAAAGGGTCAGCTAACAGAAATTTTTTCCTTTACAATTTTTTGTCCAAATTGTGCATTAGCATCAGGGCCGGCGCTGGGCTGAGGCGGTGAGGCGCCCGCCTCGGGGCGTGTTGTTCTTAGGGGTGCATTGGCCATAAGTATTGACTTAATCTTTTAACAAACAATAAAGTAACAAACAATAGATTTCCCAAAAAAATTAATTAATATTTAAACTATTTAGTTTTACAAATGATGCATCAAAACTTCATTTAATTTTATTTTTGCATTAATATATATTACACGTTTAATTTTGATAAAATCAAACACAGAAACACTTCAGGAATATCTTGAAACGTTTCCGTTTCTTTCTCTCCTTTGTTCAAAGGACATATTTTTTACTGGGTTATTTCTTGTTTTGCACATTAGGGATCATTTATAAATGATGTCCCACTTCGAGGGGGGAGGGTGGTTCGCGAAATTGTGGCAAAGGGAGGAGAGGGGGTAACAAAAAGTGCGACATCATGCATTATGCAACATAGCATGACATGTGACAAAGGGGGTGAGGGGGGTCCACTGAAGTGTGACATATTGTGACAAAGGGTGGAGGGAGGGGGTCAAATATATGGGGGAAAAAGCGTGACATCATTTATGAACGGCCCCTTGTCCTTTTTCTTTTCTACAGTGACAGGTGGCTTTAGTGTATCCGGAGGGGGCGCTTTATAAGTGTTTGCAGTTCCAGAAAGTCTTCTCCATTTTATGATGAGCAAAACGCAATGTATTGCTTTTTCTCTCTTTTATTCTTCTTTATTCAGTCCATTCTGATCAGCGATTGCTTTCCTTCAGCTTTTTGAAAGTTAAAATATGTATAGTTAAAGTTCGTATCGATCATGTTTAATCTCTATTGCTCCATAACATATAGTAGGGGTGGAAAAAAGCTTTTGCCTCAGGGCGCCATTCGTGCTGGCGCCGGCCCTGATTAGCATGAAAACCGACCTTAAGGCTGGCTACACACCGAGAACGCTGGGATGAATTTCAAAGTAGAAGAAATTTTTTCTGCAGCTTTCCACATGCTAAGACAGACTCCTGGCAGTTAAAAATCTGGTTTTGAGCTTAACCCCATGTGGAAAGCTATGAAAAAAATTCCTCCTATGTTCAAATTTGTCCCAGCATTCTCAGTGGGCAGCTGGCTTAAGATACTTATAAAAGCAAAAAAGATGCATTCACAAAATTAAGTCGGTTACAATTTAACACTGATTATGCCAGAACTATTTTTTTTTTTGATAAATAATATTGGTCTATTTTGTACATATTTTAATACATTTTTCAAAAGAACCAAAACCACTGAAAAATGTAAACGTTATTATTGGCTTGACGAGGTTTGGAAAATTTTTAAAATTTCAACAACCGGATTGGCTGAACCAGCTGAACATCATTGCGGAGTATTTTCCTTTTTATGAACTCCTTCACTGCTCACATATGTCAAAATATTTTTTTGAAACATTAAGTCATCTCAAAACATTAAACACTATTTTTAACCTATTCAGCTTTTTCATTGAAGCAAAAATTTCATTTCGAGAAAAAGTCTTTGTTTAGGCTACAACATGACAGAGGAAAATAATTCATAATTCCCTTCAAAATATTAAAATGTACACTTTATACATAAAACAATAACCATATTGCAGAGTAAATAACGTATTACAATACCGTTAATTGTTAATTAAAACCCAGAAAATCTGAAGTCATCATTAAACTTAAAATTTGAACCAAAAATTAAAAATAATTTAAATGTACCTGTTTCGGCCACAGAAGCAGCACAAGAAGATAGGAAATATTTGAACATAAAACTTTCAGATGTTTTATGATTTCTGTTATTGTAGCCAAAGCCCATATCTTTTCTATGCTTTTATACAAAAAGGAGAAATCTTAAAAAGAGACTGCAAATACACAGAAATGATACAATAAATATTGTAAATACAAAGCATTTTTTAAAATCTATGATGTTAAATTACTGTAACTTACGCAATAAATAAATTGACTAGAAAGTAATTTTCTACTAAACATTACATTTAATAAAAATATCTTAATAAATTAAGTTGAGGGGGAGATTTCAGCTGCGCGGGTTACGAGGCATGATTATTTAAAGAAGCAAGTGCATAATCAGAAATTGTAAACAAAACATTTTTTCCCAGCTACAGATACAGTTATTAAGATTAAGATTCTTTATTCTTATTCTCATCCTTTTCTTTCTGAGGCTCGGATACGGATATAATGCACCCCCCCACCCCCCATGAAAGGAATATTGTTGTGCCCTTGGAGGGATAAAGATATAATTCTATTACGAAAAAATCAGTAAAATGCATCTTTTATTCTTAAAAATGAGTACGTAAAAAATACGCATGACAGATTAAGCATACCAAACTTTTCGGGACATTTCCCATTTTCCCACTGCTGTCCCCAGATATAACTTTGTTCCCCAGGACTAGTTTTTTAATTGTTTGTTTGTTTACGACCATTTCAGGTCACATAAATATACGAGTTTATTTGCTATTCTCAAGGATATGCCTCAAACTCTCGTCTAATATGACAGATAGAACAAGACAACAACAGATTTAATATACAAAGAAGGAAATACACCCAGGGGAAAGTGGGAGTTGAACCAACGCCTCTTTCACTCTGCGCAGGGAGGCACCGGAACCAGTCGATTAGACCGCTCAGCCACCATACCTACTTTCAATTTGTTCAATACCAAAATGCTTTTGTGGATGTTTCTATTGCATTTCATCTTTTACAACATTTTTTATATCTATCATCGTCTTGAATAATTAATGCATTTCTGTCGAACAATGTCGAAAAAATGTAAAAATAAAAGGAGGAAAAGGGC
The DNA here is from genome assembly GCA_038502835.1 of Octonoba sinensis. Classification (NCBI taxonomy): domain Eukaryota; kingdom Metazoa; phylum Arthropoda; class Arachnida; order Araneae; family Uloboridae; genus Octonoba; species Octonoba sinensis. The sequence continues at coordinate 51,492,500 of CM076600.1, forward strand.
ATTGTAGCTCATTTCACATAACTTTAATAAAGCTTCAGTTTGTTTCCCTACCCGCATAAATAGTGAAAACATATAAAATGTCTTACGTTTCCGAGAGTAGAGAAACCATGTGTATACGCGTATTAATTATATTTTAACGTAGAATTTCAGTAGTTATATTGAAAGTTTAATGCCCGATTTTCCAATTATGAAAATATATAAAATGTCTTACGTTTCTGAGAGTGAAGAAACATGTGTATACACGTATTAATTATATTTTAAAGTAGAATTTCAGTTATTATATTGAAAATTTAATGCCCGATTTTCAAAGAAAGGGTAGGAATTGCCAAAAAGTTCCGCCACTATAAACACAGGCCACGCCAAAACCTGACCGGCCCGCCGTCGTTCAGGGGAAAAAACCTGGTTTTCCCCTAAAAAACACAACTTAATGTTTTTTGGGGTCTTATTTTTTCTGGTTTTATTGCGTTTTTTCCGGTTCTATGGTTTTCTTTCTAAAAGGTGCCTTTTTGACACGGCGTCAACGCGGTCCACCCACAAGATGTTGCACACATGGACAGAGCGGGCTTATTGACAGACAGGAACGCTCCAAACTTCACTACGACATCGTGCGAGAGCCTAATGAGCGCCTCTTTTGGGATTTAAAAAAACGCAGTTTTTTTTTTTTTTATATGGTAGATTGCGGCACCTCTTTGATTTCGGCCTTGCACATAGGGACGACGCGTCCCTCTATAGAGCAGATAGTCAACTTCCTGTAGCCGTGCAAAAATTTGCTGATTGCTTTTTAGTAGAACAACGAACATTTCGAGTGCGTATAATTATGTTCCAATAAACAGATTTTTCTCCCAATGATTTGTTTTTTTAGTCTCGTCATATGGGTTTAAAATTGTGAAAAAGCTCAAAAGATGGAAATTTTTTTTTTGTTTTTGTGATAGGGTATTGATGTAAAAAATTCAACTTATAACCGAGAGGAGAAGATAATGAACTAAATTTTAGAAAATTGCTTCTATTCTGAAGTAGCACAAGTAGAAGCTATATATTCTGAAGTAGTTATATACCATCTTCAAAAAATCAATTGATTGGTCGTAATTTGATCGTAATTTTGATTAATACAAAAACCCAGGAAGTTTGAGACGCAGGGATAAACCGGAGAAGTTGGGGTAATAAACCGAGAAATTTAGGAACATTTTGACCCTCGATGGGGAGAAATTATTTGAACATTCTTTTACATCAGTTGCTCATTTTCAGATCCTTTTATATTTGATTTGAAAATATTCTAATTAATGTACCATTTAGTTGTTGTTAATGTGTTATTATAATTCTCTCTTTTTCTTGCGCAGTGTGGGAAAGTGATAATTTTACCTTGACCATTACATCTTTATTAATAACAAGAAGTTCCGTCTAGAACTATACGATCCTACTTTCCCACATACACCACCTTCAAGTTTATAATCTAGATATCTCTCTCTCTCTCTCTCTCTCTCTTTCTCATTTAGCTTTAATTCTTAATTGCTTCAAATATAGCTTTTTCAACGGTTAATACATATTCATTTACTCATTCATTCATTAATTTACTTATTCAGTCATTCATGTATTCATTCATACACTCATTCATGCATTTATTCACTAATTTACTTATTTTTTCATTCATTAGCTCATTTATTCACTCATTTGTTCATCCATTCTTTCACTTATTCATTTATTCATTCATTAAACGCCAAGAGCTTCTTTTAGTAAGCTTGTTCATTGGAACTTGGATCTTGTGCCCAGAGTTTACATAATTTGCTTCATTTTCGCCCATAGGAGCTAAAGTTAAAATTTTTTTTTGAACTTCTCAAAATTGAACGAAAGACTGTCCAAATCAAAAAGTAAAATATGGAAATGAGATGTTCTCGCCGAGACCTTTAGAAAGCAAAAAGAATTTTTCGAATCAGAAATTCGTTCAAAAGTTACTAGGAGGGGGAACAGACCGACCGATACACTTTTTCTCCATCTCAAAACCCTACTATTAAATTTTTTACTTTCCAATCTCTATTTAATTACTTATTTTTGACTTTTCTTGATTTCTACTGATATTTTCACGATACATTAAGCCTTCTTACTCGCTTTATTATTTTTTACTTTTACGGGAAGGCTTAGGACTTAAGTGAGCATGTTAAGTTTCAAGTTAGTACTTACAAAAAAAAAAAAAAAAAATCGATCTATTACTCCTTTTTCTTCCCAAAGAATTAGTTATTCCTCACCAATCTTAAAATTTTATTCGATGTCATTTTAAAAATGAAAAAAAAAAAAAAAAAAAAAAAACTATTATTAGGAAAAGTAAGCAAAACATTTCAAAATTCATTAATTCATTTCCCCCCAAAAAACAATCCAGTTCATTCCCGTTTTTCCCCCCATCCTTTACATCTCTTTAGCCGTAACCTGTCACTTTTACTTTCCTCTATGGTTTCCAATACCATTATAGCTTACCCTCTGCTGCAGGCACGGATCTAGAACTTAGATTTATACGGAGTAAGCCCATCAGAATTCTGGGCGACTTAGAAAACCCAGACCCAGATCTGATATGCCAAAATATTTAATGTAAAAAGTCATTTTCGTTCTATAACACTACATTTTATTCCTTCGTATTAGTCTCAATACCGTGATTAAAACATAATCGTTCTTTACAGTAGATCAATTATTTTACTATGGCCAATGTTATATCCAAGAGGGGATCAATTGCAATCCTGGTCATAACTGAAATATAATGCAAGAACAAAATGCAGGTCCGGAGGCTTTCCCAAGAAATTTTTCTATATTATCCTAAAACGCAGTTTTAAGATATTTTTGGTCAGGTTTAGGAGAGTCTTGAGACTTAAGAATTTTTGTTGTTTTTTAAAGGAGTACATTCCCCAGGAGGAATAACCCCCATCCTCCAGAAAAGTTTGCATTGACGGGTCTACACTCCTCCTCCATTTTTTTTTTTTTTTTGCATTCGTTCGATGAAATTGCAATAGCACATTCCAATCTTTAAAAAAAAAAAAATGCATTACCTAGCATAATCTGCTCCTGCAATTACGCTAACCGCAAAGCTCTGTCAATAAAAATGTCGTATAATTTATGAACGGATTATTTTGTTTTAACCAAGACCTCTGTTAATAATGACGGAGGTCTCGGTTTTAAACCATTTTGATGCATTGAAAACATTTCAATTAAAAATAAGAAATTAGGAAGAAAACTGAAAATATTAACGTACGCACTCTTTTTATGTAAACTTTAGGGGATAAATTCTAACCTTTTGCAGGATCTTTTTTTTTTTTTTTCAAAACGTCGTTACTTTTGTACTACACATTTTTAAAATTCTTACATTTTTTTTATCAAAGCTTGAGAAAAAAGTAGGTATTTTTGGTAAGACAACTTCCGCACTTGTCCGACCCACTACCGTACAGTACTCGGATATGTTAAAGAAAAGTAATGTTTTAATTCCCGAAAAAATTGTTAAACTAAGAATGCATGAGAGAAAGTTAGTGTCAGTTATTGAAATATCTCCAAAAATGTCCCCACTTTAGATATTTAATTGTAAAAGTAGTATGAAGAAATCAAATAAAAGAAAAGCACAACAATCGCTTCAGTTGTCATTATACGTCATTGGTTATTAAACCTGACTATTAACTATTCAAACACGAGCACCGCTGGTGCGATCTTGCTTCTGATTGGCTGCTGTTATGAGTAGTTACAGTTTCATTGGCTCCTGCCCCCCGACACCATCATTATGTATATATTATATATTTTATATATATATCGATACTCTTTGTAATTTTGACTTTTAAATACAAAAATGTGTTTAATCTTTATTCCGGTGTTCAAATTTTGAAAATTTTCGATCCATGCATGTCCTTCCCCTACCCCTTTTTGAGTCGAATTTTCGTCAAACAAAACGTGTATTTACGTTTGTATATAAGGTAATTTTTGGGGTTTCTTAATTAAACATACTAATTAAACACATTAAACATACTAATCTTTTGCTGGACCCTTTTTTTTTTGCAAAACGTCGTTGTTTTTGTACTATGCATTTTAAAAATTCTTGCATTTTTAATCAAAGATTAAGAAAAAAATTAGGTATTTTTGGTAACACTAAACATTTATTTAAATCAAGCTCTATTTTGCAGTTGGTTTGCTTGGTCCAGGATTTTAACCACGATTATAAAGACATTATTTAACTTATGTAATCGATTTGCAATGAATAAAAATGTATTGCATTACGACGTAACAGCAAAGCAATGTTATTATCAACATTCGAGTAGTCATAGCCTTTTGCATACGTTGAATAGGCAAATTTAAATACAAATTCTGCACACATTTTGAATCCATGTTTCTAGTTTATTCAAAAATATTACAGAACAAGAAGCTGTATTTACATAATAATGTTTCTACAAAAATAATTTTACATGAGCTATGAAGAAAAACATTAAATCACAGTTTTTGCATCAGTTATTTAAAATATGCACATACCTTTGCACACAATATTTTGCCCATTTCTGTAAAAGAATGGCGCAAATAAAACGATATTTTACTCGATGACCGCCTGAAAAACCACCGATGAGGCCAAAATCAAGAAAACTGAGGCTTGATCTTCACGTCCCAAGAATTGAGTAACTAAATCCAGGAAACAAAACGTTCACGAAACAAAGCTTGAAATTTATTTTGTCGATACTGCTTGAAATCTCTGATTTTTAATACCCTCCTTTTTTCAAAATTTACCTAAAGATAATTCAGCTTGACCACTTTTCTTTTTGTTCGTATGAAATAATAAAATCAATAAATTAAATAAAATGAAAAAACATGTTAAACATAAATAATTAAAAACTAATAATAATAAAATAAATAAATGTACGATAACAACAAATATATAAAATAAATACAACAACAATAATAATAATAGCAACAAATAATAAATCTCCAAACAAAGTTTTAAGTTACACAGTTTTATTTTAAAAACACTAAAATGCAGTAATAGTGGTCGAAAACCGCGTAACAAACTCCCGTGACTAATCAAGTTAAGTAACATCTATGCATTCTCCAAACAAAGCTATCGCTGCCATTCGACAAATAATAATTCTGATAATTTCCTCAGAGCCAAAATTATCTATTATTTTTTTTTCTAATTAACGTTATAATAAATTATAAAATGAATGGAATATTGTATTGTCATCGAAATAAGCTTGTGTGCAAAGTTTGAAGATAATTTATGCAGTAATAGTGGTCCAAAACCGAGTAACAAACTTCCGTGTAAAAAAGATGGTTTTGACCAAAGAGTTTTGAATCAATTCTAAACGTCTCACTGCATAATTTCATGGCTTGATAATTTTCTGGGATTACTTTTCACTGAAGCTTTCTTTCCTGAATGTTCTGAAATATTCATAAAATTTGAACATTATTTTTCAATTCAACAAAAATACTCCTTTAAAGGGAATTTTATTGCTGTGCCTCAGGGAGACTAATTACTTGAGGTGCTATTCGATAATTTATAGAGTTATTTTTTTGAAAATGCAAGGGCTATTCCGACTGAAGAAGTGAAGAATTAAAATCTATTGAATCGCATTGGCTAAATAACTTAGTTTGATTCAAAACCATTGCAAACTATACTATAACTTGCTTCATCATTCCTATTATATTTCAATATTTATCCTATTCAAAGATATTAAATAAAGCTAAATTTATCTCAGTAATTAGATAACAGCTTTTTCAACTTTACTGAAGTGCAACAAATTTTTAGTTTGCGCTAATATAATTTGCCTTTATGTTGAAGGAAAATATCTGAAACCTGCATACGTACATCTAACGGCTTCCCCAAAAGGCACCATTTAGGTGTGTTTTTAGATTAAAATATTTCTATGGATTGTGTGAGAGATAAATGAACCAGTTTCGGCTCACGCACAGAGCTGAATACCGAACTCAAGTAGGGCTCAGCACTTGAAACCTGTAAATCTTGGCCAGCAGCAACCAGAATAGACTTCCGATGAGGCAGAGGCAAAGTCCGGCCCATTCGTATGACGGCGGCCAGCCCACGGTGAACTCCCGAGCTTTCATGTATTCCTCCGGTAAGTTGAGATCTAGTATGGTACTCGTGTAAAATCCATCCGGTTTCACCCGCTTGAAGTGCATGAATGCCAAGTTGAAAATTCCGAACACAGCTGCAGAGGAAATAAGGATTTCAAAGCTCAGTCGATTTGCGAAAAGCATAACAGAAGAAAAAATATATATATTATTTTTATAAACGTTCCTTTTCTTTTTATTTTTATTGTGGAAAAAGATGATATTTCAATTGAAGACACAGGGGACTAATTCACATAAAGGTAAGGAGTGTGACTCACCTGCTAAGATGTACATGACTCCAGTGACCATGACGGTGCTTATTTGTTTCTTGAAGAGTCCGAAAATACCAAGGGGTGCAGAGAAGCCAAGTAGAATGAGACTCACCATGGCGCAAGACATGGCCAGGTTACGCATTCCTAGGGTAAAAAAAAAAAAAAAAAAAGGATTGGAGGATTGCGATTTCAAATACTTCCAATAAACATATCTTTATATTTATAGGACTATTCAAAAAGAACGTTCAGCTTTCAAACATTTATTCTTCCGAATTACAAAAGGTAGAACCATCATTCCAACGTTCTAGGCAGACAAAAGTTTAAAATTTGAGCAGTCCAGCTAGAAATTCCCATTATGGCCAAATTGGCGCTGTTGCTAGTCATTTTGATTGTCTGTAGCTCCCAAAATTACGACACAACAGGAAAAAGCCTTTTGTGTACTGTTGAACGTTTAGATATTTTTCGCGTAACACATGGTGCTCATATTGAAAGCATAAAACAGGAAATTGAAAATTTTTTCTTTCCAGGGATGTTTGAATTGTGTTTCTATCTTTTGTAATTTGGAAGAAAGAAATGTTTGAAATCTAAATTTTCTGTTCGAATAGCCCTGTAATGTCCGTAAATACATTGCAATGCGCTTTGTGAAAAGATATCCAGCATTTGTGAACAAGATTGAGTTAATAGGAGTGAAATTTAATTCTCACGAATTTCGCAAGAATGACACTTTAAAAGGTAATTTTTTATATATCTGCTTACTCAGGTCAGAAGGTATTTTACAAACCAGTTATTGTTACGAATTTTAGGTATAAAGGTTAAAAAAAAGAGAGGAGTTTTCTACTTTTTTGTATCTGTACCGTCAACTGGGGTGACTTTGCCCAATTTAAAAATTCAAGTTGATAACTTTCCCATAACCCCTTTTCTGATATTTTGGATGAAATTTGTATCTTTGGAAGGTGGTTCGTAGATGTGATTCATGTAGTTATTTTATTTTTATATCATTCCCCCTCGTTAAAAAAAAAAAAAAAGAAATATGGGTGGGCAAAGTCACCTAGTGACGTGGGGTCACTTTGCCCACCAGATGTTTTCTTCGTATATCGAAGCTGTAAATAAAAGATGGGCGAAGCCACCTCTTCAGGGTGTTAAAAGAGATACAGTAAACACAAAAATTGTTCAAAAATCGTTTTTTTCCCAAAATACAAAAATTAATGCAAATCTTGGACAAATAATGCTAAAAAGCTTTGCAAAACGTGAGCAAAAAAGATGAATTATGAAAATAAAGAACAGTTCATAAAGAAATAAGTGCCAAAAAGAATCTATCAAGAACTACGTGAGAAAAAATTTCTCCAAATCGTCTGTAAAGGGAAAACTTGTCTCTTTTCTGTGGGCGGAGTAGGCTTGAGAACAATTTCGTCTCGTGAAACGCTGGCTTCATCTGCCACCTGAGGAAAAGTGAACGATATTCCCTTATCCTTGGTTCTCATGTATGAGACCTCAAAATCTCCATCACTACATTAATTAGTATTTTTTGCCATAAAATGCTTTACAGCTTTTTCCCCAGGATTTTCACCACAACGAATTCATTTTTTTCTGAAAGTAATCGGTTCTTAGTTGTTAGTGGAATCAGTCTCTTTTCCCTCCTCCTCCATTTCAGAAAAAATTCCTTTTGGTTATTATTATTAACCTAAACATCTTGATAAATTACCAAAAAAAAAAAAAAAAAAACTCCTATTACGATGTAACACTTCAAATAACAGGTGGGAAAAGTGACCCCAATTTTCCTGCAAATCGTGGGGCGACAGTCAAATGACAATCAATAGGTTGGGTGCAGGAACGAAGTTCCAAGGTTATTATATTCTTCATTACATTTACTACTAAAAATAATAACTGATGGAACTCACCTTGTTTTCGTAGAAGCTGTGTGTATCTAATTTTGAAGAGCTGTAATTTTCATGGAAAACACACTTTTTAAATGAAACAGAAGATTGGTGATAACACTTATTAGGAACCACTTGCAAACCACAGAATAGCTCGTAGATATTGAGGAGGAATGTATCAGTGACGGCAACGCCTCAGACGACTTATCAGATATTTACTATGGTGGCGCGAAACATTTTTTCAAAACTGGGCAAAGTCACCCCAGTTGACGGTATTTTAGAAAAAAAAAAAAGAAATTGAGGTAAAAGCTGGAATTGAAAATTATTCATTTAATCTGAGAGGAGAATCCAGTGTTATTTCTTAGAAATTCATAACCTGGGTTTGAAGATTATTGGTGTTTCGAGAAGGGGGGGGGGGGGTGAGTTCCCAGTTCTATGGAAAATAAATTATGTTTAAAGTAAATGCTCGGAATTCAAAAGTGCTAACGAAATAAAACAAACATTTGTTTAATTTTTATCAGTTAAAATAACTAAAGAAGCTTGATGTTTTAATAATTTATGTAACGCCCCTTTGGATTTGTAACTGATTTTCACAGTTATTATATATGCACGTGAACGAAATTTAATTGTTTCAAAGAACAAAACTTACGATCCAGCCAAGCATCCTTTGATACAATTTTTTCGTTTGACAAATAAGATATGCAAGTCTCGATATCATAACCTTCTTTCTTCATTGCAGTTCTCGCAGCATCTGAAAAACAATATTTTCTATGATATTAAATGGTTGAGTAAGTTTTCATAATTGAACCGGAATGCATATTTATTAATTGAATTAAAAAAAAAGGAATTTGTAATCAATTCGTACCAAATGCATACTCTTTTTTTGTCCCTCCATAACTTTTTACTGGCTGAATCGATTTTGAATATTCATTTTGTGGGAGGAGGTTTGATTATTCATTTTGTGGGTAGAGGGTGGTCCAACTTGTTTTCCAGTCATAACACTTTTAATGGACTCCAAATAGATTAAATTATTAATTCGTACTGAGGGAATTACGTATTTTCTTTTTTCCTTTCTCGTCTAAGGGTACATCCCGTTAGTTTTCTGTCCCCATCCCGTGTGTTAATTTTTTAATTGGCAAAATATGATCAGTGAAAGTCTCATACTATAGCGGCTTTTGTCCTCCATCCCCCTCTGCCGTTATCACGAGGCCTTAGGGGTAAAGTTATAATTGATAGAAAGGTCTCCCCGGGCGAAAGTGGAGGATATACTATAGCGGCTACCTACTTTTTCCTTAAAATATAAAAAAAGTATAAAATGAAAGGATTTTGGTATCTGCTTCCAATGTTTTCCTTAAAACATATTTACATTAAAAAGTATAAAATAAAATGATTTTGGAAAAATAAGTAATCAAATGTATTCATGCAAGCTTTCCTTTTATAGAAAGAAATTCAGTGATATCTTACCAAAAATGGATGATAAAGAAACTCAATAGCACTGGAAACTTAATGGAAAATCCTTATTAGTGCTGAAAGAAAATCTTCATGAAAAGCATGGAAGAATAAAATAATCAGGAAAATAAGTGTAAGGAAGATTTAAAAGAATCAACTGATTATCAGAAAACAACGAGCCAAAGAAAGCCTTGAAGTTCACCTAACTAGAATAAGTGGAGCTAAGTTCATTACGAAAGAAAGAAAAACTTCTTCATTTATGGAACGCGTAAAGTAGGAGAAACAAAGTTTTGCCCCAAATGGTTTGCAGAATTTCACTTATTGTATAAAAGAGGTTGATTTTCAGGAAATAAAATGCTTCAGAAAAGTAAAACGTTGGGAATACATTTTGAATTATATGTGCGAATTTGGAATCAAAGAGATGGTTTGAATGTATGATTTCATTTCATTTTGCTAATACTACTCCTCTTTTTACGAAATTCTGAATTTCTTCGTTGAAAGAAAACTATCTATTCTATTAATTAAACAAAATAACAAAAATATTTTCTTGCTTTTTTTAACGGAAAGAGATACCTCTCCCCCCCAAAAGAAAGATAAATAAAATTTCTTGTCAAAAAGTGAGAAAGAGAAAATTTTCTTTTTTTTTGGGAAAAAAAGTTTGATATTTAAAAAAGATTTATAATTCCATATTTTTGCAATAAGGAAAGCTCCTACTAATTAATAAATTAAAAAAAAAAGTTAGGTTACACATAACTGAATTTCTTGCGATAAAAAACTTTTCACTTAAAATGTATGACGTAATGATTGTTTTTCCTTTGATCATTTAACACTATTTTTTAAACCGTTTAAAATATTTAACCCATTACTGAATACCTACACGAAATTCAAAACATTTTCTTCTAGTAACTAATAACGTCAGAAAAAAAACCATTGCTTAAAAAAGTCGAAAGAAAAAAGGGAAAAAATCCGCGAAAATCAACATGAAATTTTGTTGTGACGTTCCAAGAGAAAAAAAAATGAGCAGACCTAACATTGGCGAACAAATCTCTTGATTCAACTTTACGAAACTGCCTTTATGAAATCTTTTTAAATTTTGCGAGTAAGCATAACGAGTTTGAATCGAGAGTTTCTTCCTTCAGTGTTTTTTTTAAGAAGCACATTTCTAATTTTCAACGTTTAATTTTCAGCTATCAGGAGCAGCCACCTTTTTGAGTTGCATAGTTCTGCGCTCATAGCGTTTCAGTTTTTATAAGAATCGAGCGTTTATAAGTAGTTTCTGTTGTTGGTTTTGTTTTTAATCCCAAATGGTGTAGCCCTGCTACACCACCTCCATAAAACCAAAAATAGCTAGAAAGTCCAAAAATAAAATAGGATCCTTTAAAATTTCAAGATGAGTAAAACCCAAGGCTTCAAGAAAATGGTTGGAAGTGGTTTAAGTTTCTATAAGAATCATGCGATTTCTGCGTTTCACTTTTAATAAGAAGCACATTATTTTGCTCTCTTTTTAAGGTATTTACTAATAATTCTATACCTGATTCAAAATTTAAAAAAGTTAATTTAAAAATGCTTTAAACCGACTTCCTAAAGGAGCAGGTTATTTATTCATACGGGATGTAAATGGCGCTTTTTTGTTTGTTTGTTTGTGCACCCATAACTTTATCACCGGAAGAGCCGATTTGCATGATTCTTTTTTTTAATAGATCGAAGGGGATTTTCTGTAGGTCCGATACCTCTGTTTGACCATATTAGATAGTTAGAAAACAAGTTGTGGGCGGAAATATAGGCATTTTTTTGTTTTCATCCACAACTTTTGACTAAATGAACCGATTTTGATGTTTTTTCTTTAATCGATAGAGGGTGGTCTAACTTAAATTATCGTACATCAGTTTGATTACAATTATTCTTTAGAAAGTTGTGAGTGAACGAGGTTCACTCACAACTAGTGAACGAGGTTCACTCACAACTTTCTAGAAAACGAGGTTCACTCAAAACTTTCTAGTGAACGAGATTCACTCAAAACTTTCTAGTGAACGAGGTTCACTCAAAACTTTCTAGTGAACGAGATTCACTCAAAACTTTCTAGTGAACGAGGTTCACTCAAAACTTTCTAGTGAATGAAGTTCACTCAAAACTTTCTAGTGAACGAGGTTCACTCAAAACTTTCTATTTGTGAGTTGAGCAATTCTTTTCTCACCAATGAAGAGGCTCCATTGTAGCCTCGAAATAGTTATTTGTTCGACAATTTGTACTTTTTTACATTGTTTTATCTTTGTACTCATATTTTAGCACAAATCATTTTGTCTTATTCCATCGATACGACTTTTAAACATAATTTTTGAAGTCGGTGCAAAATTATGATAGAATTTTTTTGTAATGATGAATCGATTACAAATATAAATATCTAATCAATTATAAATATAAATTTATATAAAAAAACAATAAGTAAAGTTTGCAACAGTTTCAATGTCAAGTACCTCATGGTGTAATGATATAATTAGACTATCATTACTTTGAGCGGGTTTCAAAATTATGCTTAAAAGTCGTATCAATGTTGTTTAAAGAAGGAATTTATTTTTTACTTTTTTGCGCAATTTGAGGAACAAACAGTCAAACCGCGTTTTCTCTAAAAAAAAAAAAAAAAAATTAAAGCTACTGGTTTTTCTTTGAACTCCTCATTAACTACTACAAAAGTATGTTGTTATTTGTAACCAAAACAAGCTTTAAACGTGTTTTGGTTACAAATAACAACATACTTTTTTTACTAGTTAGTGAGGAGTTCAAAGAAAAACCAGTAACTTTAATTTTTTTTTTGGAGAAAACCCGGTTTGACTGTTTGCTCCTCATTATAATTTGAAGTCGGTTCTACTTTTTTTTTCCCTTTTTTAATTTTTTATCAATAAATATGTTTTACATGCACTGTGTTGAAAAAAAAAACAAAAAAATCGGAGCAACAGAGTACTACATATTTCTTCACTCCGTCCCCGTTCCAATTTCTGCTTCGCGTTTCACTTCACATCCCTGTTAATTTTGATACTTTGTAAAATGAAAAGCTGAATTAAATAACGAAAATAAGTGTTAATACTCTAACCGGTGAACCAGTTATATGCTGAAGTGGATTGTATAAACCAAAATCATTGTTTATCTAATATATTCGTTGGGGAAAAAAGTAATGAACCCAGCGTATAACTGGTGTTTTTGAAATCCATTATCTTTTCGCTGCTCTTGACGTTAAAAGATAAATACATGAAGTATGAATAGAAAAAATCATGTGAGTAAAATTACAACGCACTGTAGAGTTTGCAAAAATGGTAGTTATTAAAATATTAGACTCACCGGGGGAACACAGTCCTTCCTCAGGTTACGTAGGAAGCTTTTCTTAGTTTACTCGAAGAAGGCAACTTCAGTTGATGCAAAAACGTGAAATAATTTAAAATCATAATGGAAAACTGAGACTAAAGGCCAATTTAATCTGTTGAGGTTTTTTTTTAATGATTATGAAATTTATTTATTTACGAAATATTAACGTGAAACAAAAGTATTTTAATAGGAGGCGGGGGGAGTAAAAAATAATGATTAAAAAAACAGCGTTGTGCAAATATGTAAAATTCTGAATAAGACATAAAAGAAGTTTACGTAAGATGCAAGACACATCTTCTACACTTTATGTAACAGGTTTGCATAATTTCACATCTTTCACAACAAAAGTGGCCTTTGAAAAATACTTTCTCAAACCGCTTTTTTTTTTTTTTGTATTTTTACAGGTCTACCGCCTATTTCTGTTCTTTTTGTTGTAAATGTTTTTAATCTCTGAAGTTGGACTATCTACTCCATCCCTCTTCACTGTTAGCACAATGCCTTAGGGTTGCCCTCCCCCCGGGCATGGGCAAGTGAAGTCCGATGAATGCTCATTACCGCTCCGAGACAGTTTGACTGGGCGCCAGCCCAGCTTAAATAACTCTTGCTGTGTGGACCTGGCCTTCCTTGATACCCCTATGCTTAAAGAGTATCATTAGAGTGTTGTGGTTCCCTGTTTTTTTCTTCTGAAGTTGGAGTAAAAAGATTAAACATTTTAGGTGGGAAAAATCAGAACTTGCGAATGTATTTAAACTTTCAGCTTTGTTGAGGCACGTGTTAATTTTGAATTTTTTTAGGAATAAAAAGAGAGAGAGAGTTACGGTTTATTTTCCATCGTATTAGGGAAATAATGTGATGTGTGTGTGTGTTGATTCAATAATTAAGACAACTTACTAACATCGCAATTTATCGTCACTTTAACGTTAAGCAGCACAATCTACGAACATGCTGATTTTGCAGGCAAGGGCTTACAAATTTAAGCATCATTTAATGTCAGGTAGTTAGAACTGAGATTCAAGTCACATGCATTAAATCATACAAACATGCATTCATTAGTTTCAGAGGAATTAACAAAATGAATCAATCAAAAATTGTTTTATCCTTCTTTAAATTTGATAGTGATACTTTTTTTTTTTGTCATTAAACTGACGAATAAAAGTCTCAACTTAAAAAATATAACAAATGAAACTTTTCAAAACATACAAGTTCTTGGAAAAAGTATTCCTAACATTAAATTTTAACTGATAAAAGAATACCGAATGTACATGTAAAGTGATAAATAACTTGTATCTTTTACTGGAGGCCATTGCGTTCATGCTTTCAAGACTTCATGCCGTGAATGTTTAAAAGCATTCACGGCACTCATTGCTGCTACGTGTCAACTCACGGTAATTTTAATGAGGACTTTCCAGAAAGAGCGATGCGTGGCATTTCCAGTGAACGATCACATTATTCTGGAACTAATAAATTAGGGATGCGATAGAAACAAAGCACTCTTTTTCATCTTCAATGGCCAAATGAGCTTAAATAGCCAGTTTAAGTAAATAATGATTCCCCTCGCATTCTGCTACGTAATGAGCCTGCTATTAAAGTAATTGGTTTTTCGCTGTTCTGCCAGGAAGCCTTAAAGTCAGCGCCATTCGAACCTTGTTAAATGAGCTGAGGCCAGTACATAAAATGTATATTGCCGTTTTCTGCTATTGCCACAAATCGCAACAAAAATTTGAAAGTTTTTGTGTTCTTGAAAATAACAATGGTATTTTTGGGAAGTAGATAAAAGCATGACCATTCCTCTTTTGTCTGGTACTGGTCTGTATTATCTTTTAAAACATCTTTGCCGTTATCGTAAGCCATTTGTATAATTTAGATGTTTTTGTTTCTCATAAAAATGCGATTTAAAACCAGCCGAGGATTTTACTTTTTATTAAAAACAGAGAAACTTAATGTAATAGCATTTTGCTGCAAATATCTTCGAAGTTAAAGTCTAGATAAATTGCTCAAATACTTTTCGGATGTCAAATTTACTGAAATTTCCTATAAAAAAGCATCTTTGTGGCGTCGTTTTCCCATTTTGATTGCGACATAAATTATGTTCTTTTTATGCCACTATTATACGCGAGGTATGAAGAATGCTAAGTTGCAAAAGTCGATGCATACTTAAGTGTACACTGTAAAAATTTTAGTGTTTAGTTGCCACCATTTTTTGTTCTTTTGGTGTCCAGTAACACCAATGTTGAAAATTATTAATTTTAAATACATATTTGAAAAACTTTTATGTGTGTCTGAAAAACAAAAGGATAATATTTTTTTGCATTCATTAACTCATTTACGTATCAAAAGTTTATTACGATTGCTCAGTCTTACATTTTTTATACAGATATAAAAAATTTAAAATGCATCAAAAGTTATTAATTTTCAAAGTTACTGAACACTAAAAGAACACCAAAGATGGTGGCAACTAAACACCAAAATTTTTATTGTTCAAAGCATAGAAAATCACAAAAATGGTAAGATACTAGAGCGTTAAGGTTTTCCAAGTTGTTCTTCTGTCAATGAGCTTAGATTTTCTATTTTTAAATCGAATAGATCTAAGAAAAGAAAATCTAAATATCTAGAAAAAATGGAAATAATTTCGATCAAATAGAGCTTAGATTATCTTTTTTCCCCTTCTGTTTAAGGAATACCTCATGCATACCTTAAAACTTTTAATCAAAAACTTGATTGTCATTTTTGATTTTTTGATACAAAAGAGACTACACTAACTCTCAAAACTTGTTTGAGAAACGCGAAAATTATGCCATTTAACAAGAGTTAAAAAGGCCGAGCATAGCTAAGTAATGTTGGATTTCGAAGTACACATTTAATTTAAAGCTCATGTGAAACTGGATAGTGGGGCAAAGAAGAACCCATTCCTAAAGAAGAGGTGTCAATTTTTTTTTAAAATTGAAGATCGACATTGTCTTTTTTATAGGTGCCCAGATATATACGCTATTTTCCATTTGCAGAATCGGAAAATACCTACGGGACCGTCCATAAACAATGTCGAGCTTTTTTTCCATATATTTGACCCCCTTCCCCCCTTTGTCACAAAATGTCACACTTCAACATACCCCCTTCTTCCTGTTTCTCATGCCACGCTATGTTACATAAGCATGATCTCACTTCTTGTTACCACACAATGTCACAATTTCACGAACCCCTCTATCCCCTCGAAGCGTGACATCCTTTATGAATGATCCCTACGCTTCCGGTTAAAACTCGTTATACGGAGATCTTTATATCAAGAGTCGCATTCTTCAACGGTCGTTATATCAAATGCAAAATAGCATTATCTTAACTGCATGCCATTTGGTTCTTTTCCAAAAATTTTATTACTTCTTAGGTCATTAAAACACATGGTCGCTTTAATTCGAGTGGACTTTATGACATAAAAAACTTTTCATAAATCATTTTATATTAAGCTATTGTGCATAATAGATGTTTTACGGTTACATATTTGTATTTTTTCTAAAAACATGATGTATGAATCCTCCGAGGAAACAAACTGCTTTTAGTAAATTACCAATTGCACCGACGCTGCACCCATCCTATCGCAGTTAAAGATATAATGCGTGACTTCATAAAATCTTGTGCCAAACTTGGACCCGAATAAGGCTATAAGAAATCTGGCCAGTTTCCTTTTTTGTGTCTTTAAATATTAATTCTAGTTCGATAGCGAAAATGAAAGTGTTCGTGATGCAAAGAAGCTTTGAACTTTCGTTTGAATTATGATGCAATATTCTCTTTCCTATTTCTACACTGTAAAAATTTTTGGTGTTACTGAGCACCATTTTTAGCCTACTTTCCGTAAAAGTAAAAAAATAAAAATAATAAAGCATGAAAGAAGGCTTAATTTATGGTGAAAATATCGTTAGAAATTAAAAAAAAATTCAAAAAAAAGTTAAGTAATTATTGAAGAATGAAAAATAAAAAATTTGAAAGTAGGGTTTTGAGATGGGGGAAAAAGTGTGTCGGTCGGTCTGTCTGTCGGTCTTGTCTGTCGCTCCCCCCTAATAACTTTTGAACGAATTGTCCGATTCGAAAAATTCTTTTTGCATTCAAAAGGTCTCGGCGAGGACATCTCATTTCCATATTTTACTTTTTAATTTGAACAGTTTTTTGTTCAATTTTGAACAGTTCAAAAAATTTTAACATTAGCGCCTATGGGCAAAAATGAAGCAAATTATGTAAACTCTGGGCACAACATCCAAATTTCTATGAGCAAGCTTACTGGAAGAAGCTTTCGGAGTAAAATATTGATTTGAACAATTTTTGTTCATTTTTAAACAGCTAAAAAAAAAAAAAAAAAAAAAAATTATTATCTCGGCTCAGGCGATAAATTCGCCAATAATAATGCAGCCAACTCCAAATGGAACATCTCCGATGGTAACCTTTTTCGTGTGCTGTTGCCAAATGTCTGCTTGGCGAGATTTGCGCCGTGATAATGGAAAGGTGCCAAATTAACATTAGCACCTACGGGAAATTTCAATCTTATATAAATCCTGATCTAACCGATGGATTTGCTTGCAACAAACTTTATCGGAAAGATATTACGCTGTAGAACATGCACAGATACGAAGTTTAACAAGAACTGAACGAGCCTATTTTCCTATGATTTTTTTGATCGGAATTTTTAAGGATATTTCTCAATGAATAAATAAATCAATGAATGAGTGAAACACTGAATGAATGAATAGATAAAAGAATAAAAGAATGAATGAATGAATAAATGATAAAATAAATAAATGAGTGAATGAATGAATAAATACACGGATGAGTTAATGAATGAATCAATAAACAAATGACTGAATAAATGAAAGAATGAATGAATGAGTGAATGAATATATGTATTATCCGTTGAAAAAGCTATATTTGAAGTCATTAAGAACTATAGTTAAATGAGAAAGAGATAGCTAGATTATAAATTTGAAGTTGGTGTATACGGGAAAGTAGGCTCGTATAGTTCTAGACGGAACTTCTTGTTGGTGTTCAGTTGATGTTAAGTTGAAAATTATTCATTTTTGATGTATTTTAAATTCTTTTAAGTGCGTGTCTAAGAAATACAGACATCAGAACTTTTTTTTTAGCATATGACGTTCTTTAACATATCTATGCCTCGAACATTCATTACGATCGCTCATTTATCCTATTTTCATAGAAATGAGCAAACGCAATGAAATTTCGATACGTAACGGAGTTCACAAATTTCATGTGCTAAGAAACATTGTACTGTAAATTTTTTTATGCAGACACATAAAAAGAAATTTAAGTATATCGAAAATGAATAATTTTCAACTGTACACCAAAAATAAAAATCGTGTTCAGTAACACCAAAAATGGTGGCAACTAAACGCAAATTTTTTAGTGTAGATAGTTTTCTTTTAATTTGAATTTCGGAGTTTAATTTTAGCGAAAGACATTTGACTTAAATGACACTACTTTATTTCCATGTTATTATTTCGATTTGTATTTATACTTGTTGAAAATGAAGTTTATAAAATACAGTTAAAATGTTCATTAATGTAAGGGATCATTTATAAATGAGGTCACGCTTCGAGGGGGGGAGGGGGTTTGTGAAATTGTGACAAAGTGTGACAAGGCGAGGGGAGGGGGTAACAAGAAGTGTGACATCATCGTTATGCAACATAGCGTGACATGTGACAAAAGGGGGAAGGGGTTCGTTGAGGTGTGACATTTTGTGACAAAAGGGGGAGGGGGTTTGTGAAATTGTGATAAAATGTGACAAGGCGAGGTGAGGGGAGGGGGTAACAAGAAGTGTGACATCATCCTTATGCAACATAGCTTGACATGTGACAAAGGGGGAGAGGGAGGTCCGTTGAGGTGTGACATTTTGTGTCAAAGGGGGGGGGGGGAGGGGTCAAATATATGGGAGAAAAGTGTGACGGCTTTTACGAACGGTTCCGAATGGGAATTTTCATTATAATTATAAATAGACTTTCAATAAAAATGATCTCAATTAATTTCTTGACATTCAGTCATCCACCGAAGACGAACCAAAGCCAAGAACAAATTTCTGTTATTCAATATTATTTTCGTTTTTGTGCTCTTTTATTTCTAGAACCAATAAAAAGTCAATTTCCTCAGGGGGAAAAATGTTTTAGCTTGTATATCTCTCCAGACAATTACATTTTTGTTTGCTTCTGAATACATTTGTTCACACATAATTTATTTATTACGATATTTTTATACATTTATAAACATTGCAGTGCGTTTACAAGCTGGATCTTGCATGATTAAAATACAAACAATTCCTACTTAATCAGAAACCTTCAAAACATTCGATCAATGCCTTTCTAAATAAAACAACCAAATAATCTCTAAATAAAGCAACTAAATAGAAATATCGTCTTCAAGTCGAGGAAATATCCATTTGCGCCAAATTTGATCTGCATAAATATTGACAAAGCATTTGAGATAATAGCTTAGATAAAGCATCAATGGGGCATTATTTGAAGGGTTCTTGAAAACAATAAATGATTTTTACGATAAGCTCTGAAATGAATTCAGTTTTAAGTATGTTATTTAGAAACCTCTATGGGGAGGTTTTCAGTAATTCAAAATATATTCTTCTTTTAATTGTCTAATTTCAAATTTTATTATTATTATCTGGTGCTAAACAAGTTAAAAATTTTACGAAGCCGCACAATTTATGGATTGAAACATTTAAAGCGCAATTCATATTTAAAATAAGTCTGGTTTAAACTCTGGTTTACACAAGCTTTTGTTTTTGAGACTTTGAAAATGAGAATGTTCCCACTTACCTTAAAACCTTTTTATAAATTAATACTACAAATGTAATATTTCCAAATTGTTTTACGTTTGTTCGAGTTGATTGAATCAACATTTTTAATTAATTGCTGATAATAAAAGTGATAAACAATGCTTTTTTGGAGGAAAGGGAGGGAGGAGAGGTAGAAGCAAAATATTTGTTATTTTGCTAGAAATAAAAGACAGTAAAACGTAGCGGGCACCAGCGTAAACAAAAACATTTTCCCGCAAAAGAGTTTTTATTTTTTAATCTCAATCAACATTTTTAATTAATTGCTGATAATAAAAGTGATAAACAATGCTTTTTCGGAGGAAAGGGAGGGAGGAGAGGTAGAAGCAAAATATTTGTTATTTTGCCAGAAATAAAAGACAGTAAAACGTAGCGGACACCAGCGGAAACAAAAACATTTTCCCGCAAAAGAGTTTTTATTTTTTAATCTCAATCAACATTTTTAATTAATTGCTGATAATAAAAGTGATAAACAATGCTTTTTCGGAGGAAAGGGAGGGAGGGAGGAGAGGTAGAAGCAAAATATTTGTTATTTTGCCAGAAATAAAAGACAGTAAAACGTAGCGGACACCAGCGGAAACGAAAACATTTTCCCGCAAGAGTTTTTATTTTTTAATCTCAATGATTTGCTAATAGTTTTACTATATAAGATGTTTTATCTGAATCCAAAGCCCTTTTCCCTTACCAAAACACACATACACAAGCGTGTTAAAGGTAATCGCACAATATTAACTGTAACTCATTTATTTATAAAGTTTATTGTTAAGAGAATGGCAATTTCCACAAATATAAGAAAAATGGTTAGAATGTTATAAGTCAGTTTTAATAAGTTGCTTGTCCAATAGTGTTGATTGTTTTCTTTGATATTTATGTACCGTCTTGTGTTCAATAAATATTTGTGTATTTCTTTATTCATCGGCCTCTGAATATTTCAGTAGATTTATAGCTCACATGAACAAAAGCAAGCTTTTATTTCGACCTGCATCTACAGATGTCCAGATTCAGCTCTAAGTGCTCAATAGAAAAGTTTCAGGAAGTCATGATGTGTTTGCCCAAATCAAAAGCTATCGGAAACGAGAGAAATAAAAGAGAAACCCATAAAGTATAAGACACAATCTCGGTGGTTGCAATCGAATGAAGCATTTTATATACTTTCCACGTTTATAAGATTTTCGTCAGTGGGAGAAACTTTTTTACACTACTATAAATAGAATGGCTTCTATTAGAAAGCTACCGAAAAAAAAAAAACTAATAAAACCAATTATGATGCTAGATTGGAATTTTGGAAGCTTTATAGCATTTCATACAGATGGATCGCGAGAACATGGAATAAAAATACTTCTCTGAAGCAATTTATTTTTTACTTTGTTTATTTTTATTTAAGCGTTTAATTTGACTGGGGAGAAAGCATACAGTACGACTTTCTGTTTAAATTTGTCCCTTTTTATATTTTTTAAAATTTTCTTTTATTTTTTAAGTATCCAATTTACATAAGTATTTAATTCATACGAAATTGTGTTCTGCAAAGAGTAACATTTCTTGTAGAAAATATTGCAACGAACAATGAATTTTATAATTGAACCTGCATTGAAATATTATTTTTCATTTTAGGTAGTAGCTTTGAATTTTGCCCCACAATGGACCAGTCGGTAGTTGGATCCCACAGAACAGGGAAAGTGAAGTAAAATTGACTGAGGTCAGTGCTTGGAAGGGGGACAGCCTCTCACGGCTGGTTGCTCTGGGACCATGTACGGTAAAGGGAAGCTGGTACACATTAAATCCGTTGTGGCTCCAATATCCTCCAAATGAAACGATACCTCTGAAGGTGCCAACCCCAAGTCTGAGAGCTGATTCAAAAATTAAGAAACCTCTCAAAAGGGGCGGAAGTCGGACTCCTGCCTATAAGGACTCTATTAAACTCAGTAGCAGCAGCCCCTATCTTCCTCACTTCGCGCGAAGGACCCGCCAACAACAACTGTGAGTTTTATAATTGAACTTGCATTGAAATATTACTTTTCGTTTTTGGTAGTAAATTTCACTTCGAAACCAAAAAGTGTGTACGAAAACACCAGGCTATTTTTGGTGTACTGAAACACCAAAGATTATTCTTGGAGTTCTGAAACACCAAGGATAATTATCAGCACACCAAAAATAATTGTAGTGTTTTCGTACACCACTTTTGGTTTTGAAGTGTTGCCTCCTCCACTTTTGGTGTTGTGTCACACCAAAACTTTTTATAGTGTACGCAACCAAAATGTTGATAAATCTACCAACGCATTTTTTTTACTCATATTTGAGAAATTGAAATAACAATAATATTCAAATAATTCACAACGAGTTTCAATTTTGAAAAAGTGATTCGTTCTTGATCAATTTTCTGAAAACGTTCAAAAGACAAAATATAATTTAAATACTACAAAAATAAGAAACTGATAAAGTAGGTCAAGTGGATTTTTTCCTTTAACGGCAACATGGTCAGCTTCTGGTTAAGTGGTTACATTTCACTGAAGATACCCATTTGAATGAGTGGGCTGTATACTTCAAGGACAAAAAATGGTGTATTTATTTGATTTTCATTAACTCCAGCAACCGTACCAGAAAAAGTGTTATGTTATAAAATAAAATTATCAATGCACATGAAAAAATATTTTTTTGCTGAATATACAATATTAGAAACTCCGGCGGTCATATGAAATGACCGTTGTTCTAGATATTATAAATACTAATACAAACAAATGTTCACCTTCCCCCTGACCCGCTCAATTTGCGTTCAGTTCAAAACCGTTTCAAAAACAGATGATTGCTTTTGCAAACAAATGTTCACCTTCCCCCTGACATGCTCCCCATCCTTGTGCATTTATATACACAAGGATGGGTGTGATTAAACGCCTTTTATTACAAAATCAGTTCTTAAGACTTGGTACCTTCGAGAGGTTCTTAACTGAAATCAATAACTAATGCAATTAAAATCATTTTTAAAAAATCTAAATAAAGCTTCAAAGTTGCAACTCAAAAGCTGCGAATTATCAGTAAAAAAGTGAACAAGAATAAAATAAAAGCAGCTGGTCTCATTATCGTCTGCGTGGTTTTAGGCTTCTTTGTTCAAGCAAAATAAAAATAGAAAGAACATTTCTCAAACTGTTGGAGAATTGCACAGTATATGAAGAATTCCTCACGAGAATTCAAATTCTATTTTACTCAGTAACATTTTATTCAAAACGTGCATTACGGCAATTGTAATGTTCTTCTACAAGTAAAAATGCCAAGAATTACATAGTAAAGAAAGCTTTTATTCTTCAGTAATAAAAAGCGAAAAAATTGATACTTTTTCTGAATGTATTTCATCAGAAGCTAAGAACATTGTTGAAAAAACATTTAGAAAATAAATTTTTCTATGTAATTTAGAATTAGGATTTAAAACTAATAATTATACAATTTAAAATAATTAAGGATGCATATACTGATTGAACGCTAAAGCTGATTGAAAAATAAAATAACGAATTGTAATGGAGACAAATTCTAAGTAGGCTTAATGTATCATGGAATGCGTAGCATATAAATTGAATTTAACAAAATACTTAAATACAAATGATATACACAAGAAGTTACAATTATCCTGCGTTAACTTAATTGTCTTTATTACACAACTAAAAACAAACATACCTCGAATAAAACCTAACTTCGTTTCGGCAGCAACCATTGCAGGGACTTTAACAAAATGGCGAAGCAAACAGAATGAAATGTTTGTTTATAATTAATCTATCGTTACCACCTCAAGTTTTGAAACGTACACCAAAGTTGGTGTTTTCACAAGTGAAAATAATTCACAAACCGTGTCAATGTGGTGTAAACATTCACCAGTATTGGAGTTTTAATGCAAACTACACCATTTAAAGTGTTTATGAACCCTTGTTTGGTGTTAGCTTGAAATAAAGTGTTTGCTCACACAGTTTTTAAGGTATTTTAACACCAAATTTGGAGCTACTTTACTCCACACTTTTTACAGTGTAGATAAAATGCTATTAAATAGGTGGCCCTGCAAACAAGAGGAAACATTTTACCATTTCACTTTGCCCCATGTTACTCTATGTTAAGATCTTGAAAATGTTTTGAGCCAATTAAACAGACCATTCTCCCCTGACGGTATTGGATATCCGATATTCGACCGATTTTTAAACATCTGGCATCTGACTGCACGAAAGATCTGGTTATCCGGAAGGACAATTTTGATTTTTAAATTTAATGTAACATTCGTAGTACATAACGTAGATAAACATTTAGTGCCTAGATTGTGCCCACCACTGCAGTTCGTGTTGTAGTCAGAGTTTTATTACTGTACGAGATATAGGCGGTGGAATTTTAGGAGCCCCACTATATTTTTTTATTACATATTGAAGTAACTTTGAGCAGGTGCACATGTAACGAATGTATTTGTTGAATATTATCACTCACTTTTACTTTATATTACTAATTTATACTTTATAAGACAAATGATCAAAAGACTTTGCGCCAAAATGTAAGTAAAAAGATAAAGCAATGTAAAACAGCACAAATTCAGAATAAAAACGTATCGCAAACAGCTATTTCGAAGCTACAATGGAGCCTCTTCATCAGTGTAAAATGAACACAGGAAAAAATGATAGATGATCAAAAGGCCAGTTTTAGACAGAAGTACTGATGAACAGGCTCCATTGTAGCTTCGAAATAGCTATTTGCGATACTTTTTTAATTCTGAATTTGTGCTTTTTTACGTTGTTTTATCTTTGTTCTTACATAATTCATACTTTATTACTAATATTTAGCAGATAAAAAATAACTAGTTTAACATTTGATTGTTTTATCATTCAATCATATTACTTATGCATAACAAGTACCACTACTTTCATTCCGAGTCAGTATCACGCCCTGCGTGCCACTTTAGGGTAATCAAACCCTGGTAAAAGTTAGAGTACTTACCGGATATATCTGCACAAAGACTGTTTACTCCTCCATGAGCAGGAATGAGAAACACGGTAGCTTTGTTGCTCGGGGACCGACTTTGATTCGTGACTGGTGTTGGGTCGTTCATCTCCACCTTTCCCAGCTGTCCAGGAAGCCAGACAAGGGAATGATTCCTGGCCTGCGCTATCTCTTCCACCAGGTCCGTTCTATAGCTCAGGTACTCCCACTCGCTAGACAGCAGGCTCTGTGTCAGAAACATGGTGGCCAATGCACTCAGGATGACGGTGAGCAACACGAACGTGCATGTGAAAATGACCATCATAACGTGTGGTTGCGGTTACAGGCATATTATGCATTTATGACAAAAGACGTTAAATTAAATTAGGAAATTTCAGGATAGATTGCTTTTGATTGAAAACAACTCTCCTAAACTCTGACCGTAGGTTTTGTTCCGCAAAGTTGCTTTAGTTGCTACTTAGAGCCCAAAAAATCTCTATTTGAAGGGATAAAATCCATTTTAAATTAAAAATATGAGACAACTTAGGAAATAAATAAACATTTTGCACAAAAATGTATAAAGTATTCCACAAATTACTATAATTATTATTATTTGCAGAATTAAGTGATAAGGGAAAATTTAGGAGCAATATTTATTGTTGCATTTGATAATTTCAGATGAAATTCGTTGAATAATTTTAAGAAAATTTTATCTTTCATGACATAAATCAAAAATTTGTCAACCGTACTTAGTCCTTAATGCAAGGCGTATCATGCATTTTTCTGAAAGAAAAAAACAAGCAAATTATTAAACTATTTAATCATGTAAAACATCTTCAACAAAACAAAACACAAAGCCCTTTATAAACACAATAAAAAATACTGTAGCTTTAACTATTTGTTTCAAAAAGGCATTGTTTAGTTACACACAAACACACACATATATGTAATTAAAGTTATCCTTCAGTCTTGAGTTTTCCCCTTCAGCCTTTCGTTTTTCACAGAAAGTGTTCCTTCTTCGTCTAGGTCACGATCAACTAGATTAATAGTCCGGGGGAACTGATTGTCACGTGACGTATTTCTTCCGCCGACTCGTAAACGCGGAGAAAAAAAAAAAGGTCAAAACTGGTTCATTTCCAATCCAATAGAACGGATAAAGTCGTGTGATCACGGAACTCTTTGGCCTTTAGTATCAAATTGGTCGCATCTAGGTACAGTGAGGGAAAGAAAAAAACGAAACACTCCTTCGTATTTGGACACTATTTACACCAGGAACACATGAAATACGTTATTTTATCAGGAATAAAGTCCTCTATAAAATTCTGTTATTAGAATTTTGTGAAGGGGTCGTCTTCATATTAAAATGAGCATCAACTTTAAAATTTTCAACGACATCCTATTTTTTAATGACATATTTGTGTTCAGCATCGAAATTTTACTTTGTATACCAATTTTTATGTAATTCGGTTCACTTGTTGCTTCAAAATTAAATTGAGAAAAACACGTCTCGTAATGTAAAAAGTTTTCTGATATTTTTGCATATAATATCTAAACTAGCATGGGTACGGTAAAGATTATTGTTTTATATAAAAATATGAGGTAAGCCAACAATAAAAGGATGTCTAAATGGTCGAAAATATTGAATTAATATATTTTTTTTTATGAATTATGAAAGATTTCGTTGAAAAAATTATGATCGGAAACCGTATTATATTTGAATGAAAAATAAATCTACAAGAACTTTTATCAGGGTATCCAAAACTTTATCTCAACATATGCAGTAGTTTTTACGCCACACTTAAACATTTATTTTACTGCAGTTTAAGGGACCGCATAACTGAACCGGGTGACCTCAAACTGAAATGACGAAAATTATGAAATAAAGTAGAAAGCTTTTGTGCTGCAAATCAAAATATAAAACGCATCCCTCAAAAAGACGTTCATTCTGTAAATAGTGTTTCATTGTGTTTCGCTAATTTTTTTTCATTGTTTGATAAACATGCACCTTAAAAATAGAAATTTCAATGTAATGACGGCCCCGGAAACGTTTTTCGTTAATATCTCCCGTTCTTATGAACATAATGCAATAAAATTTGGCATATAGGCTAACTTGAGCACTCTAAACTCATTTCCGTCCCCAAACACAGGGCATTGCATTTAAAATTTCAGAGTTAGTACTCATTTTCATATGAGGCCCCTTATAGAAATGTTATTCCAATAATTTAAAAGAAGACAATCGATGACGATTGATACCCTTTTTGGGTTTCTAGAGCATATGATGGCAGAGTAATTTTGAGTGTTTCGGCCCCCCCCCCCCCGAACAAGATAACACACTAGTGGGTTCAAACTTTACCTTTACTTTCCTCAAACCTTGAGATGTCACTGTACAGCAGCACGTTACACTTTCAGTATATGTTTACTCCATTTATTGCTATCGCATTTGCTATATATAGTATTTAGCAAGCAAGGCCGTGGTACTGATGACCCGCCATGTACACTTGGGGATACGTACATCTAAAATCCGTGGACCCCACTACCTCGCTCTCGGGAGAGGGCATCCTTAAGGCCAAGTGCTAACAGGAAGAAGGTTGGAGGAGAGAATTATTTAGCAAGCAAGGCCGTGGTACTGATGACCCGCCATGTACACTTGGGGATACGTACATCTAAAATCCGTGGACCCCACTACCTCGCTCTCGGGAGAGGGCATCCTTAAGGCCAAGTGCTAACAGGGAAGAAGGTTGGAGGAGAGAATTATTTAGCAAGCAAGGCCGTGGTACTGATGACCCGCCATGCACACTTGGGGATACGTACATCTAAAATCCGTGGACCCCACTACCTCGCTCTCGGCAGAGGGCATCCTTAAGGCCAAGTGCTAACAGGGAAGAAGGTTGGAGGAGAAAATTATTTAGCAAGCAAGGCCGTGGTACTGATGACCCGCCATGTACACTTGGGGATACGTACATCTAAAATCCGTGGACCCCACTACCTCGCCCCTCAGAGGGCATCCTTAAGGCCAAGTGCTAACAGGGAAGAAGGCTGGAGGAGAAAATTATTTAGCAAGCAAGGCCGTGGTACTGATGACCCGCCATGTACACTTGGGGATACGTACATCTAAAATCCGTGGACCCCACTACCTCGCTCTCGGCAGAGGGCAGGGAAGAAGGTTGGAGGAGAAAATTATTTAGCAAGCAAATAAGGGGTCATTCATAAAGGATGTCACGCTTCGAGGGGGGGAGGGGGTTCGAGAAAGTTTGTGACAAGGGGAGGGGAGGGGGTAACAAGAAGTGTGACATCCTCATTTTGAATTCTAATAAAAAAATATAAATCAGCAAATTAAACTTATTTTATTCTAATGTAATGCAGCGTGACCTGTGGCAAAGGGGGGGGGGAGGGGTATGTTAAAGTGCGACACTTTGTGACAAAGGGGGGTAGGGGTCGTATATATTGAAAAAAAGCGTGACATCATTTTTGAACGGTCCCTAAGGATGCTGCAGGAGATTAGCGATCATTGACACTAAACACCGAGGTGTCTTATACTGAGGTGTTTATTAGCTAAACAATCAAAAAAATAACCTGCAAAACGTATCTGCATGTTTCTAATTTGTATACCTTTTGCCTTTAGCAATTTACAAGCCATTGCGATGCTGCATAATCATATGAAAATTAAAAAAGGTTTTAAATGGATGTCTTTATATCTTATTCCGTTTAACAATGTCACATGCAATGCCATTCCACATCGGTGGTGAATTTTTAACTCTAAATCTTTTATGGCTATTTTAAAGTATGTGTGTGTATGTATGTATTCATGCATGTGCAGTAAATACATTGTATGCAGAAATACATTTCTTTCAGAAGCAAAAGCTTGTAAAAGAATTTTTCATGATTCCGTATTCTTTCAGCAGCAGTTGAAACATGTAAAAAACCTTTCTGCTTTAGCAGAGAATCGTGACAAAATAGTGGTGATTTCACGCACTGCATTACATGTTATGAATATTAAAATTATTTTCAAAGCGTAAACATTTTTTAAGCACGCAAACCCGACCGCAGAAATAACTAACAAAAGAATTGCCAGATATTTTCTGTCAACCGATTCTTGTATTTTATTCGCGCATTTTCTGGCTTCCTTTAAAATTTTAAAAACTAAGTCTGAAGCCAAGAATGTGTCTTGTAGTTGCGAATGTGCTGTGTATAATTCATGCAGTACATAATGAATTTAAAAAGTTATGTATGCCACAGTGAAATAATTAAAAAAAAAAGAGCTTTCAGGTATTTTCTTCAACAAATGTAAGGAATTGATCTAATACTATATGCAATTATACAACCATAGATGGCTGCATCCAGCATATATATGCTGGCCGTGTATATCTTCGTGATTGCATTTTCTGTCCTTCCATGCACATTGCTTACAACCATAACCATAAACAAGAAGTTCCGTCTAGAACTATACGAGCCTACTTTCCCGTATACACCAAATTCAAATTTATAATCTAGCTATCTCTTTCTCCTTTAGCTTTAGTTCTTAATTATTTCAAATATACCTTTTTCAACGGATAATACATATTCATTCACTCATTCATTCTTTCCTTTATTCATCCATTCATTCATTCGTTTACTCATTCATGTCTTTATTCATTTATTTACTCATTCATGTATTTATTCCCTCATTTATTCATTCTTTTCCTCATTCATTTATTCATTGATTCATTCTTTCACTCCTTCATTTATTCATTAATTCATGCTTTCACTCATTCAGTTATTCATTGAGAAATATCCTTAAAAATCCCGATAAAAATTTTTTTATAGGAAAATAGGCTCGTTAGTTCTGGGTGGGAAATAGGCTCGTTAGTTCTGGGTGAACTTTCTATTTGCACATGTTCTACGTTATAAGAGCTTTCCGATAAAGTTTGTTCCAAGCAAATCGGTCCGTTAGGTCAGGATTTATATAGGATTGAAATTTCCCCGTAAGCGCAATGTTAATTTTTTGAACTGTTCAAAAATGAACAAAAACTGTTCAAATTGATATTTCACGCCAAGAGATTCTTCCAGTAAGCTTGTTCATTGGAACATGGATCTTGTACCCAGAGTTTACATAATTTGCTTCATTTTCGCCCATAGGCGCTAATGTTAAAATTTTTTGAACTGTTCAAAATTGAACATAAAATTATTCAAATCAAAAAGTAAAATATGGAAATGAGATGTCCTCGCCGAGATCTTTCGAATGCAAAAAGATTTTTTCCAATCGGACAATTCGTTCAAAAGTTATTAGGGGGGGACTGACAGACAGACAGACAGACCGACAGACCGACAGACCGACCGACACACTTTTTCCCCATCTCAAAACCCTACTTTCAAATTTTTTATTTTTCAATCTTTATTTAATTACTTCACTTTTTTTTGACTTTTCTTTATTTTTAACGATATTTTTACGATACATTAAGCCTTCTTTCATGCTTTATTATTATTACTTTTTACTTTTACGGGAAAGTAGGCTAAAAAGGGATTTCTTCCCTTTCTTTTTCCCCGGGGGAAGACCGATCGGCTTATACACATATCCTATAACTGATAACTCTACCTTCTTTTTTTTTAATTATATTTTTAATTTTTTTCTATTGTTTAGGTAAAAATTTCTTGAATTTGTTCATTAATATGTTTTTGACTTATTTGTTTTTAGATATATTTTTTAAAAATATTAATCCTGATTTAATGAGTCTAATTATTTGTTAAATCTTTGTTAAAAATTTCTTTTTCCATGTACTGTTTTCCTTATTTTTCTTTCCTTACTTTTACGGGAAGGTATGCTGGAAAGGTATTTTAAGTACTTTAAAAAGGTGCACATAAAAAGGTGTGCATAATAATAATAATAATAATAATAATAATAATAAAATAATAATAATAATAAAATAATAATAACAATAAAATAATAATAATCCTTAATCAGATCAAATTTTGTCCGAATGTTATAAGAGTATTTTTTTGCTTGGATGGCAATTTAACTACAGTTGTTCTTTACACTTTGTACTTGCGAAAATTAATTTGGTCAATTTTTGCCTTAATATTTTAGGGGTTTTGTCGGTTTAATATGAAGAACGCGCTCTAGCCTGAAGCTTCTTCTTTTACTTTCTTTACAACTTGATTTATTGATTTCTTCTTTTTTCCATTTTTAAAATATTGAAAAGGCTTTTCGCTAACACTCAAAAACTATTTCCATGTGTCCATAATTACTTATTCCGAGCTATTTCTACCTTCGCCTAAGTAGAAGTCGGAACATTTTGCGGAATGTTAGTGTTTTCTCCTCTAAGTTTGTCAATGTAAGGAGTAAATAGATTTACAAGCAAAAGCTGGCATTGAACCACATAATAGATTTTACAAATCGTTCTTTCATGTAAAGAAAAAAATAATGTGAAAAATGTTAAATTTTATCTAAACCTGAATTCCTGGATTACGATTTTTAACTGATTATGTAAATTATAAATTAGAACGATGCTATGTAGTTAAGACTAAATAAGCAATAACTTTGTACTGGCAAAATGGGATGCAGATAGTTTGTTATTTACATTTTTAAAGAACTACACGAAAGCAAAGCGATAAACGATTTTTACATGCATAAAAATAAAAAATCGCACTTTGCCAATTTTACAATTATTTAGTAAAGAATACGATATGACAGAACGATGACAATTAAATAAAGAAGAAATGTTGCAATTTTCGCAAAATTGTGTTATATGCATTTAAAGTCTTTGTAAAAAATAATCGTACTTGCGCAGAAAATTAAAGCAACACTATACGGTATTTTCAATTTTACTTCTTCCAAGTGACATTTTTTTTTGTTAGTAATTTTTATTTTACTTTAAAGTCCAGAAAATTCCCAAACTGAATTGAATCCAACTGTAACTTGAAAATATTTCTTTCCTAATAATTTAGGAATAGAAAAAAAATTAAAATTTGAGGAACAATTAGAATAAAAAGTTTAGCAAGAAAATTCGGCGGCCTATGCAGAATTTTGAATCTAAAAGTGCATTTTTCAGGAATCCACCCCCCCCCCCCCATTTTAACATCTGAAGAAATATTTCAGGGCACTACTGGGTGGCTACAGCAAAACTTTTAATAACAGCCAAACTAATCGAAACTTAAAAAATATTTCGCTGGTACACAGCATACTCACGCTATTTTAAGCGATTGGAGAAATAACTAATACTAGACATTTTTAAATACGAGTACGTTTTAGAGTGTATTAAGTCGCAAATAAATCCAACTCTTTTGTACCTTATTTACGCACTTCAAATTTCCAGAAAGGGCAAAAAAATTATGAATGCTGAAGAAATTTAGAAATGAATAACTTCATAAAACACTCCTTGTGTTAAGAAACTTTGTGAGTTGTGTTTTAAGCTTGAACTAATTTCATTTAAAAGAACTAGCTCAATAAATTCTTTAAAATGTGTTTCAGCTAATGGTTATTTTAAATAAGAAAACGCTTCTTATATCATGAGAAGATATTAATCAATACAATTAAAAAAATGTTTTTCCATTATATACATTACTAAAACGAAAACTTTGTATAAAATACATATTTTTCGTGATAGATTCTAACATTTTAAAACTCTTCACTTCCCTTAAAATAATAACCTACAATCCTTGCTTTGGACTAATTCTTCGAACCAGTTTTTACTTTATATTTAGGAATTAGAGTAGAAAAGGGTAAACACTACGTATTTTAATCATTTTAATTTAATGAGCTGCATAGGTTGTTTACTCTTTCATGATTCAAAAAATAATTTTATTAAATAATTTTTGGGAGTTTATTTTGTGTCCTACTTTTCTATAAAAGATTTTGAAGAAAAAAGGAGCCTTAATATTCCATAAAATATCGTTTAGCTCCAAAAATAATTAATGTACTTGAAAAAAGAAAGAAAATAGGTTTTGTACCGCCCCCCCCCCCCTTCTTCCCGATTCAAGCAAAAAAAATTTTTGTTCGAAAGATCGTTGCTAGGAAACCAGAGTCTCATGTTTCATTTTGTAATTTTAAAATTGGTTGTTCAAATTTGAACGGGTGCAGCAAACTTAATTTGTTGCGTCACAGAAAATTTGAATCCTATATCAATCGTAATCTGGATTGCCCGAGTCTAATCCGATTTGAAACCTAAGCTCATTAAAAAAAAAAAAAAAGGGAAAAAAAAAGAGACAGAGATAAAGAGAAAAAATGAGAGAACGTTACAAAAACTAATACGGAAAGTGGACTCATTTAGTTTCGTATGAACTCCATGATCAAATTCATAGACTGAAATGCTTCGTTAGAAAAGATCACATTTTAAATATGCACTAAGTTATAATGTCTGCAATAATTTATTTCAGTATGTGTAATTCATCACGCCCCGGTAAACTACGAGAAATTAAGTAAAAACTTCGAAAATTTCTACTTTTCCTTACAGGGCTTATCTCTAGCTTTCTAATTTAATTAAGAGAAAAGGATAATTAAAAAAACTACAGAGGTGTAGGTCCCGTTTGAATTTATCTCAAAAATTTTACTCCTGAGAGAAGAAATGAATTATTAATAAAGAAAGAAAAGAAGACAAGGTATTTACCAGAGCTGATCTGCCAAAAGACAAAGCGTGTCTCGAAGCACATGTTTCAAAAGCCGAGACGCGCGGCGAAGATCTGCAACCGCCGTCAGGTACGTGTATTTACCTGAAGATTACCCAGCGTGCCGTGCGAGTGACCACTTCTCAGTGGCTTCATGCGTTTTCTCTCCTTAACAGATTTGATGTCGTCCGGCTGTTATTTTTCACAATGGAATAATCGGATATAATCATAAATTCTCTGGGGTGCGCAACGGATGGGGTAAAAATCAATATGGAAATTAACTCGAACGCATTATTTAACTTGTGGTTGAAGTAGTGACTTTCATACATTATTGTTGCAAATCATTTTTTAAATGCATTTTCATAAGGAAAAAGATAAAAAAAGATCTTAAATACACATATAGGTAATATTTACTGGAGTATATTGAGTTTTATTTGCGGAGTAAACAAGTAATTAAGAGGTACTGAATGCACTCTCAGAAACGTATGCTCAGATCTCACGGAATTTTCGTCGTATTTGACGAAATGGCTTCGTGAAAAATGCTCGGAGTAAACCTTCCGTCAAAATTTGTGTAGTAACTTTTTTAAGTCACGTGATAGCGCGAGGAAAGAATCATTATAAATGACGAAGTTTTCTTTACAATTGAAGAATCGTTGAAAATGAGGATTCCACTCTTGAGAGTGTGTGTGCATTACAATTTCTAAATATATTTTAACGATGAAAAAAGTTAAAAAAAAGAATGTGAAGCCTGCTTGTTATATTTTTGAGCAAATGTAATACAAATAATTAAAAGACATATTCGATTCGTGCATTTTATGACTATATTATATGCATAGAAACTTCTGGAAAGGCTACTAATTTGTATTATGTAGCAATTTAGTGGCGTGAAGTTAAATCGGAGCTCTGCAGGGCGAAAATTGTTGTACAATCTAAAATCATCCGCATACAATGTCCACACTTGTAATGAGAAATGCAAAAACCCCACAGATTTTGGAGAAATGGGATCCAACCCGGAATTTTGGGAAATAAATACGGAACTTTAGGAACCATTGGAAATTTTGAGAGTAAACAAACTCATTTTTGCTCTTATTCGGAACATGCAAGAAGTTAAGAAATGATAACATCTGGAAAGAAACGTTAAAAAAAAAAAAGAAAAAAAAAAAAAAGGAATTTCTTTTTCTCTCAAAATTCTCAAAGGTTCGGGCTTATTCCCCAAAATTCTTAGGTTTATTTCCACCTCTCAAAATCTGCGAATTTCTTTGGCTTATTCCCCAAAATTAGTAATATTTCCAGGTTCATTTTCCTCTCCTGAAATTTGCGTATTTTTTCCAACTCTAGTTGCATCACACATTATTCGACCCATAAATAGTGATATTATCAAGGGATGCATAACATCAAAAAGTGTAGTCAACATTTTTGGAATGATAAATACCGCCCCCCCCCTCGCTAATGCATACCAGAAAAATCATAATTACTAAAAAAATGCATAATGCTGCCCGAGAAGTGCTTAAATGAAATACTTGAACATAAACTGCGGCCTTTCACACGTGATCTTTTCTTAGTACACAGTTCACACGTATTTACATTTTAATAGGAGTCAGCTCCGTGTCATGTTGCTTCTTGCATGCAAAAAATGTTTTCAAAAGAATCATTCTCTCTTCATATAATGACCTGGAAAATAGCACAGACCTTAACCGAATCGAATATATGCGAAACTGACAAAATTTTTTTTAAAGAAGAATCTTCTACGCAGCAATAAAACCGAATAAACGCTAGCAATAAATTATTCTTGTTACTATATCAAAATAATTACAGGAGAAAAAAATTATTTCTTTTATGTAAATGATGTGAAAAATTACATTGTACACTAAAGTTACCCAACTTATTGTTTACGGACACATTGGCAATTTTAATGCATTTCAATTTTTCTTGTGCGTCAGTTTTCACCCCAATTATTGATGCTCAAATAGATAATACCTTTAACCACTTCACGCACTTGCCCGTGTCTGACACGGGTGAACGTTACCGGAAAGTTTGCCCATGCCCGTGCGTTATTTTATTTCTAATGCCCGTCTGAGATCCGTTTACACTTTTTTTGTATAACATATTTTTTCTATCTAACTTTTACCCAACCAACCGCTCCCCAGTCATTCCCCACAACCTGAAATCGCAAAGAATAACTTACACTATACTAGGTTTTCAGATATAAAAACTCATGCGTTTAGGGGTTAAAAACGATTACATTATAATCTTGGTGAAATTATCTTTACATTAATTTGTAATTTTATACTACTAAAAATGAAAATGATATGATCTCTAATAAATTAGCTTTAGTATACTCTTTTGACTACTTGCTGAGCTTAGTTTTGAAATAAAGAAAAGTGCGGGAGCCTCAAAGTCTTCAGCTTTTATTTTCAGAAGAAAATGCTCTGAATTCCGTCTGTTCTATTTTATTGTAGAACCTGTCCAGTTAATTTCGTCTAACATGAAAAAAAAAAAAAACAGTTACAATTGAAAATGAACCCCTGGGGGTGAACCTGGGGGTCCACTGAAGTGTTGTTCCATGCAAATTGAGTTCTGTTTACTACTAGTAGTAGAAATATATTATTGCACAAAATAAAGTTAGGTGGCCATGATTTATAAAAACAAAAATAAAATAAAGATGAAACAAAAAAAAAAAAAAAGTAAAAATACATCAATAAAATACTATAAAATAAACACACACACACAACTGAAACTAAGCCCTTAACCACTTTTTTCCAGTGTGATCACAACTTATTAATTCCTCCACTGAAGTGTAATTATTTTTCTTACAAAAAAATATTAACCGGAAATTATATTGTTACATGTCAAATCTCGAATGTTTTCCACACAAAATATACCTAACTACGCTACCACATGTGTATGTTTTTAGAAATTAAACGTTCTTCATGACAGAGTTCAGTGTTATTAAGTAAAATACCCTAATATATTGCAATTAAAGGAACTTTTATTGTTTTATTAACAGACGGACATTTTTGCTCGGTAGAGGAATTTTTGTTGCACTTCATATATGTATTTACTTCGACTGCTAGTTGATGACCAAAATATCACAACGCGGTCTTTTCTTTTTTGTCGATCAAACTGAACATGAAAAGTAAAGAAGAAAACCGCCTTGCAGTTTCTTGCAAACTCTCCTTGCGAAGTAATTGCATTCGTACTGACTGGAGTAGAGGCGACGTTAAAGTTTGCTCTTTTGATCGATTTCCTTAAACAACCTTTTAAGTATCGAAGTTTGGCGGAAGTTACAATTCCTCGAGATTCGATCGTCTCTACTGGGCCCAGCGTTCGTTTTATTCTTCCGATTCCTCACAAAACTTTTTCGCTTCTGCGCATCTTTTATTAGATAGAGAATAGGAGTCTATTAAGATAAGCAGAAAAAAAGTCTTTAATTATGTGCATATTTAAATCCTTCTCAAACTTTTCTATGAACAAATCACAAGACAACATTTTAAAAAATTGTCATTAAGGAACGTTCAAGATTGCTATTCCTGAAATTCAATTATCACCCACTATGACTTAATGTTCTCTTAAGAATTTAATAACCACATTATCCCGAATATCACCCGCTTCTGAATATGACCCGGTCTCTTATTTTTGGGGGTACCACCTCGGGAGAAGAAACAGTTTTTTTTAAAAATTTCTTTTCGAACCTGCGGAGCAAGGAACTTTCTGAACAAGCAGAAGCGGTGAGAGCTTGAGAAATGGTAAACAACGCGGTAACGAGTAAACAACGCGGTGAGCTACCTTATCTACTCAGGAGCAATAAAATATTGTAGCATAATTTTATAAGATACCCCATTTACAATCCTATTTTTTTGGGGGGGGGGGGGAAAGTATGGACGGCATTCAAGTTTATACGGTAATATAATTACAAAAGTCACAGTGAATGTTTAATTGCTGTGATTTCATAATCAGCAGCGCAGAAAATATCGAGGTAAAGACAATGCACTGTACCAAGAGTGCATTAAGAGGAAGAGGGGTTTAACACCCCCAAGAACCCTTTGGTTTTAAACCAAATTTCCAATCCCAATACATACCGCCGCCTCCCAGGAGAAGTTTCTTCTTGAGGACTGATTACACTGTAGCAAAAAAGTATTTAAACACCACTAATGATGAAATCTGAAGCTGAGGAGCCACATACATGGGTTAAAACTGTCTACAATTTCATAGTACTGACTTTGCTAACAAAAATTGAAAAAAAAAAAAAAAAAAAAAAAAAAAAACCCGAGCAAATACTGACTGAATTTTAGCAATAGTGGCTAACTGAAAGATAATAATCAACACAATTAAACTTTGTGAAACTGATTCTCTTTTTTTTTTTGCCTACTCTTCCGTTGAAGGAAAGATAAGTACACTGCTAAAACAAACCTGAATTTTCAGATTCTTTT
Source organism: Octonoba sinensis (assembly GCA_038502835.1). Taxonomy (NCBI): domain Eukaryota; kingdom Metazoa; phylum Arthropoda; class Arachnida; order Araneae; family Uloboridae; genus Octonoba; species Octonoba sinensis. Next base: position 51,530,304 of record CM076600.1, read on the forward strand.
TTGACTGATTTTAACTGCAGATTTCCGTAGTGCTTCAAAACATGGTTTTTCCTTCCAAAAACGGAAATATTACGTACCTCACGATCCTGAAAATACGAGAACGGAACTTGTCCCTTTTAAAGTTGCTATATTTAAAAGGATCAGCGGAGAAAAAAGGAATGGAACTTCTGTCAAGTCTCGGGAAAATATTATCAGAACGGAGTGTTTCCGGCAACTTGCTGCCGGTACTTATTCCGTTATTTTCTGGAGATTTTTTTACAGTGTAAATAAATAAAAGCATGAGAAAAGATTTAATATCTTCTAAAAATATCTTTGGAAACAAAATCAGTCAAACAATAAAATTACTTTTTTGTCCACAATAGTTATCAACGAAAATTAGTTCACTATCAACATTAGTTTATAATAAATTAGTATATTATTTTTTTCTTTATCGCAGTCCGATTCGCGATTTTTTTTCTATAGGGGAGAGTGGGGCACCTTGGGACATGGCCCACTTTGGGGCACCATAAATTGCAGATTTAATTTTGTAAAAAGAAATTAGTTTTTTAGGACATCATAAATGGCAACACCATCTATTCTTCAGTGTACTTTGGAATTTCTCACATAAGCAGGTAAGCATTGATTTAATTTTCTTTGTTTTGAAAGGTTCAGAGTTGCATTTATGGGTAATTTCATTAATATTTTTTTAATAGAAAATGAAATAATTTAAATCAGAGCTTGTGGGAATTAAAACATGTACTTTTATAATAATTTAAGTGCTAAAAAATACATTGTACTGCTAAGCCTAACCTTTTGAAAGTTGATATAAAATAACAATCCACGTGGGGCAGGTTGGGTCCCAAGATGCCCCATCAGTATACAATACAAAAGAAGCATATTTGGTTGTACTAAATAAATTTATTGAGAGTTTAAATGTGCTAAAATTAGGAAAGTGGCTATTGTTATTTAGAAAGTTATTCTTTTCTAGGTAAAATATTAAAGTAACAGAAATGGTGAGATCTAGAAAAGAAATGAGGAAGTTCCCTGTTGTTGATGCTTCTGCTCTTGAAACAGCTGCAGAAAATGTTCTAAATAATAAGTTGTCAATTAGAGAGGCTGCAAAAACATATGGCTTGAGTAAAAGTACTCTTAGCCGGCCCATAAGTAAATTTAAAATGAATATGGAACCTAATAAAAAGTTCAATTATGAAACCAAAATAAAAAGTCGTTTGGTATTTACAGAGTCAGAAGAATTAATGTTGGTAGAATACCTTTTACAAGCATCTAAACATCATTATGGCTTAACAGTAAATGAAGTTAGAATGCTAGCTTTTCAGATAATAATAATTTATTGCTCATTTGTGCTTTAAATTAACGTGAAATTATATTTCTATTACTGCTAGCTTTTCAGTTTTCAGTGGCTGTAAATAAAAATGTTCCACCAAATTGGAATACTGAGAAAAAAGCTGGAAAAGATTGGTAGTTAGGTTTTATGAAGAGATACTCCCAAAAGTTGAGTCTACGGACACCTGAATCCACTAGTCTTTCTCGTGCTACTAGTTTCAACAGGGAAAATGTCAATGCGTTCTTTAACAACTATGAAGCAATTCTGAAAAGAAAATAATTTTCTCCTCAGAAAGTTTATAATTTGGACGAGTCTGGCATAACAACTGTACACGTTTCCACTGATACTCCAGAAAAGAAGAAAATACTTGAAGAATCATTGAACAAACAAGCTCAAAAAAGTAAGAAAATAAAGCGAAACCTTAAAACATCTAAGAAATCCCATGAAAGTATGTTGATATATTCATCAAGCTGTGAGGAGGAAGAAGTGCAACTTGAATTAGTGGAGTTGAATGCTTGAAGGAAAATACAACTAGGCGATTTGTGTGATGACAGTGAAGAAATCATCGATACTGATTTTTACACAGAAGAACAATCCATTCAAAAAGAAAGTTGCCTAAATTCAAAGCACCAACTTAGTGTAGGAGATAATGCATTGGTAAAGTTTGCAGGAAAACGCTCCATTGTTGCATATGTAGGACACATTGAGAAAAAGGATGGAGATGAATATGAAGTGTCATTTTTGAGAAGACATGAGCAAGATTTTTCATTTTATTATCCAGATAGAGAAGATAAATCATTTATAGAGACCAGGGATATTCTTTTGAAGCTGGACAGCCCAAAAGAGATAATAACACAGATGTCTTCCTCTCTTAGAATTTAAACACGAAAAATTTACCAATGTGAAATACAATATTTGTTAATTTAATGCATAACTATAATATAAATTGTCATTTTTTAGGTTCTAAGTTTATAAATAAAGGTTTTTCAAACCATTGGGATTAGTATTTTTTATTCATTATAGTTTTATTGCAAACGTCCCAACCTGCCCCACCTAGTGGGGCAGGTTGGGACATTTAAATGACTTTTTAATTTTCTTACGGAAATTTAATTTTATGAAATAATGGATTAAAATAAGTTTTAATTGAAGCAAAAATGTCTAAACTACATGCTTGGCTAAGTTTGGTGAAAATTCCTTAAAAAATAAAATTTCTAGAATTCATTATCTAAAAAGTGTCCCAAGGTGCCCCACCTTCTCCTACTCGCGATAGACAGAGGGGGCAGCATTGAAAGTCAAGGGGTAATATTCTCATTGTTTAGTCATGAGATATTTCGAAGTGAAGTGCGGCAAATTGACGAATCGCCTTCGGCGTACAAAGTCTAGCTATGCCGTTGTGTTGTGCTATAAACTCTAAACACCTCAAAAAACTTTCGGCTTGAAAATGCAAAAGCATTTTCTGGTTAATTCTTACCAATACACGAATGAGCAAGCGAGCAATACAAGCGAATGAACGTAAGCATTTCGTAATGTCTGTTTAAACTTTATGAGAAGAGAATTTTCGGTAAACAATATATAAAACGGGAATTAGTACATTTATAAAACAAAAAAAAAAAAAAAAAAAAGCTCCCTGTGTGTGTGTTTATTTAAAAAAAATATCTAATCTCTTTCTCTGATTGTCAGTTGCTGATATTCAGAAGTATCAACATTTCGTTAATGGCACTGTAACGTGCAAGAAATTGAATGTTATCAAACACTTATCTTTTGGCTGTTCTTTCTTTGCTTTTATATTTAAACGTAGCTATAGAGTTGCACTATCTATAATAAGGTCAAGTTTGTGATAGATTTTTAGATGTTGCGCATAACTATGATTACTTTTATACGTAGATCTTAATTTAATAAAAAATAATGAATAAATGAATAAATAAATGAATGAATGAATAAATGAAAAACTAAGTAAATAATAAATAAATAAATTCAATAAACTGTAGTTTAGCTTTGCATTAAATCTAAGAGTTACTGATGGAGTTTTTTAAAAAAGTTATCTTACATGAGCAGCAAATGCAGAATTTTTGTTCTAGAACAATTACTGCCCCCTGGGGGGGGGGGAGGGGAGAGGTAAGATCAACTTCAAACATCCCTTGATCTCGAGTCTTCCCAGCCAGTCATGTACGTATGAGGATTGCTTATGAAACAACTCTTTCCCCTCCCGACCTCAGTAGAAAAAAAAATCTGGTTCCTGCCCTGAAAGGTTTTGGTATCCCTAAAATCTTGTGGAAAAGGTCAGATGGAGTGAATTTATTTTAATGTTTCATTATTCCATGCTTGGTGCCCTGTTGTGCATTGGAAGATTAATGAAATTTTGAGCTTTGGTTAATGGTAGAACTGTAAATTTCTCCGGGATTAGTTGATAAAGGCGCCAAATGCAAAATTAGCTCGTTTCTTGACCATAATCAGGATTTCATCCTGACAGCCTCTTTCTGCCTTGGACCGCCAATCCATATTGAATAAAAGGGCGAAACTATATTACTAGTCTAAGGTTGAATCCAGTAAAAACAGTCACTGTAACTGAAAGCGCACTATATCCGTGTTCATTCTGCTAAGGTCTGACTGAATTTCCTCCAATCATAATCCTACAAATTTACATTTTCTCACTTGTTTTGAACATTATTAGTCAGATTGAAGAACGGAAAAAAATATTTCACCACAAACTGCCATTTTGGATGATTTCTCTTATCTCTTGGGATATGTATCTCCAGAGAAATTAGCTTCGAGGCGAGTAACAGAGAACTCCATTTATCGTGACGTATCTCTTTCATTCACAGCTGTAGATAAGCGACCTTCAAGGACAGATTCATCCCAGATTGGATATTTCATAACCCATTTTTCTCCCTCTCCATTTCTGACAAATCATAACAGTCGAAGGAATCGTTTTGGAAACACGGTAAGTTGTATTTTTTGCTTTAGTACGTAGTTGTAGGAATTAATATTCACCTTAATTTTTTAACTACCTTTTCAGTACTTCATATTAGAAATGAATATTGAAAGAGTTTTGAAAAATTGAAACATCTTTACGTTTCTTTTCTGCTGATATTTTCAACTTTTTTAGTAGTCCATTGTAGAAATTAATATTATACTTTTTTTTAAATCGAGACATCTTCAAGTTTCTTTTTCGTCAGTGTTTTTAATTTTTTTTAAATAATTCATTGTACAAACTAATATTGAATGAATTTCTAAACTGAAACAGTTCAAATTTCTACTTTCGTTACTTTTTATCATATTAATGCACTTTACCTGTACATTAATACGTGAGTCGACAGGGTGGCGTAGTGGTAAGACGCAAGTCTCGCACGCCCAAGATCGCAGGTTCGAACCAGGCCCAAGTCAGTGGATTTTCAAGATGTAGAAAATCGTCCGCGTCCATGTCGCATGATTGTGCAGCATGTTAAAGATCCCTTGAGTATCCGTTTGGCTTCGATACTCTCGGCTAAATTAAACACCTAGTGCAATTCGCATCAAGTAAGAGCTCAGGTGCCGCCATCTAGGAAAACTGAGCGTCCAAATTCTAAGTGGCAACGGCATCCACCGACAGTGGTGCTACTTGAAAAAATGGATGCCGATTACCGGGGTACGCACTAGGTCTGCAAAGGTTAGTGACCATACGCAGCCCCATTAGAGACAGAAAAAAAAAAAAAAACCATTAATATGTGAAGGAAAAACTTGGTACCATTTTTGAACCGCTTTGCACGCACGGATTAATACAAGATTTAGCATACTTCATATGGAAAAGGTGTGAAGAAGGATACAATTTATTTATGATAAGTTACAAATACATTAAAATCTAATTCTAAAGAGAGAGAGAGAGAAAAGTCGCGGTTAAATATGAACAGAATTGCCCATTCAACCAAATTCTTAAATGGGGTAAATATTGGTTATAAAACAGTAACCCTCTTTGTTTGCTCTCCACCTCCGTAATACTAAATGCCTGATGCATTGTTATTAGAAGAGAAGAAAGGAAGTCAAAGACCACAAAACTATGCTGTCATTTATCGGAAATGAAAAGATTAAAAAACTTAGCGGAGTGAATGCGAAGTGGATGATTTGTAATTGATTTAATCCCTTTCCGTGTAATTCATTACTAGAGGGAATCGACTCAAATTCTTAAACTACAATTTACGTCTAGAACTATACGAGCCTACTTTCCCGTGAACAAGAGCATGAAATTTATAGTCTAGTTATATGTCTCTGTTTCTCATTTAACATTAGTTTTTAACTACTTCAAATGCAGTAAAACCTGTAAAGTTGACCACCTTTGTAAGTTGACCACGTGTCTAAGTTGACCACTTTTGTCAGGGACGGAATTAGCCTTCACCCTCTACCTCACCCTCTATAAGTTGATCACCTGTCTAAGGTGACCACTGAAGTGCTGCACCGCAAGTGGTCAACTTACACAGGTTTCACTGTACAGTGATCCCTCGTTTTTAGCTGTTAATGGGGACCAGAACCTTCCGCGAAAGATGAAAAACCGCGAAGTAGGATGTGCCCCTAGGAATTTTCGTGTATGCGGGTACACGAATGTTTTAAATATGTAAACAGTATTTATACTTTACATTTAAGACAAAAATTACAATAGTATACGTATTTACTTAAACATATCGGTGCTAATTAATAAGGTTAATTACAAAGCCTTATAATACAGTAATACACATTAATCAACACTGATTTCTGAGAGAGGCGAAGAGTCTTGTGTTGGTGGGAGCTTTTGAGAGTCCGTGGTATGAACTCTGAGTCAACTCATCTCTTTGTTTGACATGCAGAGATCCTTCTCTCTCGCGCATCAACGTGAAACAACGCTTCTTTCCGCAATGTGGCTGCCTACATGGTTGTATTTTTTCAATTTTATTTTTTGGTTAATATTTTGGAAAAACCCGCGAAGCAATGAAGTCGCAAAACATGAAGCGCGAAGTGGCAAGGGAACACTGTATAACTTTTTGAACGGTCAATACATATCCATTCATTAATTTATTCATTCATTCACTTATTGATTGATTCACTCATTTATACAGTCATTCTTTCGCTCATTCATTTATTCATGCATGCATTCAAAACTATCCTCAAACCATGCAGACCAAAACGTTTCATGGGAAAATAGGCTCATTTACTTCTGGATGAACTTCGTATCTATACCTGTCCTATGTCTTAAGCTCCATCCGATAAAGTTTGTTCCAAGAAAATCCATGTGTTAGATCTGGATTTCTATAAGATACAAATTTGTCCGCAGGCGCCCCTGATAAATTTTGTTCAATCAAAAATTTTTTCTCGTCGAGAGCTTCTTCCAAAAAGCTTCTTCAAAGGGACTTGGATCTTATACCCAAAGTTTGCAAAATTTGCTTTATTTTTCCTACATAGGCGCTAACGTTGAAATGTTTTGAACTGCTCAAAATTGAACGAAAAATTGTTCAAATCAAAAAATAAAATATGAAAGTAAGATGTCCTCATCGAGACGTTTTGAATGCAAAAAGAAAAAAAATCCTTGCAATTGGAAAATTCCCTCAAAAGTTATTAGGGGCGGTGAGGACAAACAAATCAACAGACACACATTTCCCCCATCTGGAAGACCAACTTTCAAATTTTTTATTTTTCAATCCTTATTTAATTACTTCTTTTCTGTTTTTAATGATATTTTCACGATACATTAATCTCTCTTTCATACTTTTTTCCTTTTCAAAAAAAAAAAAAAAAAAACGTTAGTAGGCTAAAAAAAGAATTGCCGAGTTTTAATAATTATTACATTTGTTATCTCATGCAATACAAACTTATTAAAAAAGAGCAAAAGCATTTTTAAATAACTATTACGTGAGTAAATGGAAAAAGATGCGGATAATATGTAATTTTTCAGAGTGGAGAAGAATGAAGCATCAGATAGCGAGCTGCTTGTTTCAGAAGGGACTTAATTTTTCAAATGTTGCCACGCAGTTCATAAGAAATTCTACCACAGCAACTGTTAATGCCAGCAGTTATTATGACACCCTGCTTGCAGCTGCGAAGCCCTTCGACGAAATGCCCAAGTTACCCATGCTGCCTGTTCTTGGAAGCTCGTGGGTTTATATGCCACTCATAGGTAAGCAGTAAAACAAACTGCGTGTTCTCAATAAAACGAAAAGCGAATACAAGGTGGATATAATTAAAGTTACCCTCTATATAGACCTAGGTACTTATTTTTTAGGTAGGTAGACTATTCTTTTTAATTGGGTATTTCTTTTTCCCTCAGTCCAAGTAACATAAATGCCAAGTTCCAATGACACATGTCTCTTCGAAAAAACTCTACATAGGTCTAATCAGGGCAACTTTAATTATAACCACCCAGTAAATTAAATAGTTATCTTTCTTGCGGCGCATACTAAACTAATAAAACTAAAAGACATTCTGTGCATTTTTTGTACAATGTACAGTGCTCAAGGTCGGATTTAGCTACATGCCTACCATAGGCAGACCTGACAGAACCAGCCGAGGGTTCAACGTAGTACATTATAGATGGAAGCCTACAAAGACTACAAGAGCTTCAAGGAGGTGGAAAAAGATGTTATTGAATAACATGGGGGGGGGGGGGGGATTGCATAGAATGTTCCTAAAACCCTTTAACCCTAAATGAATGAGTAAAAGTAAAACTAGTGTGATATGTTTCTAATTTGACTTTAAGTCCTCTGAATACGAATCAAATTATTCATTTTTCAATCCTATTTTTATTCTACCAAGTTATCCGCGGCGATAAAATGCGTCAGGAATATTTGAATGTCAACGGTTTTCCACACTGACATTATTTTAAAAAAATATCCAAAGATAGTCACTGTTAAATCTTACTTATTTTCAAACTTTAAGATTTCAGTTAAAAAACATAAAAAATACACACACACACATTTGTCTCCAAAATTCTCCTTAAGATCCAAAATTTATTGCGGCTCTCTAAGGAGAAAATATTCCCTGCATTTTGCATTCTACTTTGGTACGTTTCTGTTGCATGCTCTTGGAATCTATTTTCCTGTTTGGTTGCCAGCACAATCATTGGCTATAATATTCTATACGATGAATTCACTACATAACTTAGTAATGAAGTGTTTTTTGATAATTTCCCTGTTTATCCGATACGCAGTGGATATCCCATATACATAGGAAATTCATTGGATATCCTAGATACATTATATTATAGATGCATGGGTGATATTATTCGGTACGGTACACTTACTAACAAACATTGTGATTAAAATTTGAGTTATAAATTTACTGCTCCATTAATACACTCTGTAGCAAAAAAAAAAAAAAAAAAACGCACCAGCAAGAAGCAGACCGATTGCGACAAAAATTGTTGGATGTGAAGAGTATAGATAGCAAAACAAAAGATAAAAATGTCAGAATATTTGAAAGATTTATTTCCGAATTTGAGCGTTACGAAAGGAGGAAGTCGATAAGTCGTTGGTTCACCTTTTGTCAGGATGTAAGCTATCACTCGGCGTGGCATGGTCTTATAAAGTTCCTGGATAGTGTCCAGGGACGGTTGGTTTAAACCACGTTGATTTAAACCAATGTTTAAACCAAATGGTTTTTTAAAAAAAAAACACTTGGTTTAAACCAAATTTTTTTCATTTATTTTGCACATTATTAAAAATTACAAAATCCAATTTATGCAGAAATTACATTCGCCATTTCGAAAAATTATTTATTTTTAGGGAATCTTTACAGTCAAATAAGTAAACTAACATATTTATCTTTAACTAAGTGCTTTTGTTTTAAAGTTGTATAGGATACATTGTAAGTCATTCAGATTAAATTTATCTAATGGTATTTTAGATAATTGTTAAAAAATAGCTTAATTACTAATTTTAAAGTACCGTTAATACATGAAGTTATGTTTTAATTAGTCACAAATGAATAAAGGCATAGTGTAAGAAATGACAAAAAAAAAAAAAAAAAAATCTCCACCATCTATAAGTTGACCACTGAAGTTCTGCACCGTAAGTGGTCAACTTACACACGTTTCACTGTAGGTAACTTAAAAAATAAAAACTATATTTATAAGGTAATTAAAATTCAAGTTTTTAACTTAGTTATTTAATTAATTATCAATAAATTAATTACTAATAATATTTATTCACAATTAATGATTTAAAATCTCCTGAATTTTCCAGAAGTCAAATTGTTTTTCCTACAAATGCTATTTAAACCAAAAAAACCCGGGTTTTTTGGTTTTTTTTAAAAAAAAAACCTGTTTTTTTTCCAACCCTGATAGTGTCCTGACGGATTCCTAGCCAACTTGGTTCAAACTATAGGGATAAATCGTTATCATTCCGATATGGTTTAAATCGGCCCTATAACGCCCAAAATGTGTTCTATGAGATATAGCTCAGGCGACCTAGCTGGCCAAGGAAGTGTTGGGCAAGCTTGAAAACAATAATTCATAGCAATATGTGCCGTATGAGATGGAGTAATATCTTGTTAATAAGTAAGTGTTACCGATTGAAAATACTGTAGAATCCGCTTAATTGGACCACCGGATATTCGGACCAGCCGCTTATTCGGAACAAACTCTAAGGAACCAAAACATTTCCTATTACATAAGCTTAATATTATTCGCTTATTGGGGACAAAAAATCCGTTTAATCGGACCAGAGAAATGAAAGCAAATATAAAAAAAACAAGAGCCATGCGTTGCCAGCGTAGAAAGGATTTAAAGCGAATCAATGAACCTACATTGCTTTATTAAACATTAATTACAATTACTGTAACTTTCAATAAAGTCCAACGATATTTACAGGGGAGATGTTTATCAAAATTCTCAGTAGATGGCGGTACTTATTAAAGCTAAGGTCAAAGTTCAAGTGAATCTTCGAATTTACTCGGCTGCGCAGTCAGCAATTATAATTTTAATAAAATTCATTGATTTTAAAACAAGTAATTTATATTTAAATGGGAGTTTTAATAGCTATTGTGTACTTTTTAAAACCTCATATATAGCGTATAATACTTCCGGGCTTGTTCCATATTCGCGTAATCGGACCAGCCGGTTAATAGGACCAAAATGATCGCGTCCCGATGTGGTCCGATTGACCGGAATAGACTGTATATGCAATCGCTATAATACAGAACCTGGCGCAGTGAATTCGGCATCAAGGGGCAAACTGTAGAGCTCTGCAGAACTGCACTTCTGTACTTGCCAGCACCGGCTGTTTATTGAATTCTCGTGAGACTGTATCTCTTCTTTAATATATTTACATATTTCAGGAAAGTACAATCTGTCGAAACTCCACGAGGCAGACCGTGAGAAACACCAGGTCTACGGCGATGTAGTGCGGGAGAGATTCGGTCACCTGAATGCGGTGCTCTCGTTCAACCCTGCGGACATGGAGACTATCTTCCGGCAAGAGGGCTCCTATCCGGATAGGGGTGAATTTAGCACCCTCAAAGCGTACAGAGAGTCGAGGAAGCAGTGGTACAAAACAACAGGACTAATGGTTCTGTAAGTTAGGAGCAGATTTTACACTATTTTTACATTTTTGAATACGTATCATTGGAAAATTTGTAAAATAAAGTAGTCTTTCGATTTGTTGAATTTCTTTACTAAAATAACTCCACCACCCCTTTCGAAGATAACCATTTTTGATAAATGAAAATAAAATATGATGTTTATCAAGAAAAGAAAGTTCTGTTTAAAGCAAAAATAGTTTAGACAGCAACAAGTTCTGTTTAATGCCTACCAGAAACCAAGTTTCTATAGTTCAAGTTTTAGAGATTTCAGTTTTTTCAAGAATTCTGTAGCGTTGTACGCTAATTTTCTAGAGTTCTTTTTCTTTAATTAAGAAGTTAGGAAAACTGTATGAAATGTCTTTCAAACGAACTGTGAAACAATTTCTGAGATGCGCAGTTTCGCTTCAAGTCTTTAAATAGTCCCACTACTTTAAATGGTGTTGAAAGCACCATTTTCTGGTACATATATGCGAATATCAAGTTATATGAAATCATGTCAACAGTTAAAAATAAATTTTGTTTTACTGAATGACATTTAATGTATGCACGTTTAAACTACAGCTTAACAGTATTTAAGTTTTAAGAATAATGATTCATACTAACAAATGTTTACAAGGAGAATTCACATACGAATTAAAGTAATGCAATAATATTTGTTGCTAAAATTTAAATAGCTAATATTTCTGGTGAACAAAATTAAACTTCTAAAGTTCAATTTGGAACCTAATTCCACAAATCGATGTTGCTATACCAAGTGTTATTTTTTAAAAACAAGTCAGTTATCTGTTCTTCTGTTGGGCAAAAACAAAGCTTTATATACTTTTTTTTTTTTTGCTTCTTGAAAATCACGCATGAAGAAATTTAATATCAACGTGTTTTGATCGTTTCTCAGTTTTGCTTCATTTTACTATTTTCATCATTGGTTACTATTTTCTTCCTTTAAGAGCTTTAGTTGGCTATTTAGTTTCTCAAAACTTATTTTTTAGTTCGTCACAGTTTCAGTGACAGTATTGTCTGTGTACTTTTCTAAAGGTTTACCTTTGTGTTCCGTAGGAATGGACCGGAGTGGTGGGATTTAAGGGCTAAAGTTCAAAAACATCTTATGAAACCTAAAGCGATCCAGTCCTACCTGAGCCCAATGCAGGATGTAGCGCAAGACCTTGTAGAGAAGATATACCACGAAAGGAATCAGAAGAAGGAGTTTCCAGACTTGCTCTTGAATCTCAACAAATGGGCTTTGGAATGTAAGTGACAGTACATCAGTATTCTTAAACAAAAATTAAGTTTGACGATCAGTTCTTAAATGTGAAATTGCAAAGTACAAGAAATAAAAAAAAGGTAGTTATTTGTTGCGTTGAACTCACGTTAAATATCTGTCACATTTCGACCGAAATTTATCAGCAAAAAAGGAAAATTTACATCAAAATAACTTGTATCGAAAAAAAGTTTTCACATATTTTGACTGAAAATTTGTTGTTTGTTATTGCAGCCGTCGCTCTCGTGGGATTGGACACCAGACTCGGATGTTTATCTAGCAACTTGACCGCCGGTTCAGACGGACTTCGGATGATTGATTCTGTGCAAACGCAGTTTGAGTGCATGAATAAGCTAGAAGCTTTTGTTGGAAATTTTCAGTACTGGAAGTACTTTACTACTCCCACATGGAAAAAGTTCACAAATGCTGCTGATACTTTTACGGAGTAGGTAATTCTTTTTCTTGCGTCGAAAAGTTAATCTATTGAATTTTTCTTTGTTTAGTAAAAAGCATTAGACAAATATTAGATTCTGTACTTTCATAGTGAAATACCTTGGTTTTAAATCTGAATGTTTAATTTATTCAATTAATCTCAAAGGGTAAGTTTTTGTCGTAAGAAGTTGATTACTAAATTTCTCGACTTTATCTCACCTTTTTGGTTCGGTGAAAGGATGTATTTTCCTTAGACAGAAGTAAAACAATAATGTAAAAGAATAATTACTAATGAGGATTAAAAAATAAATATATGAACAAACAAAACAAGACAACATATTGGAAAGATAAATGTTTTTCATTACTTAATATGGTGAAAACATTCCGCAAAATTTTAGTTATTTACAAAAAGAAGCGGAACATGTATCAGTTATATTTTTGCATATAAGGGGAATTTAAAACTTATTCCACTTATTTTGCGTAAAAGTAAGATTGTTACAACTCTAACTAGATTATAAAAGAAGACAATCACCTTTCCCCCCCTGAAATCGCGTAGCTGCTTAGTTACAAAGAAAGATATGGCAACATTTGGAAATTTTTGGAAGGCATAATTTCGAATTCAAAACTCAGGCGACGTTATGATTACTTTACAAAAACCGTCTTATTATATATATATATATATATATATATATATTTCGAGTGTTGTATCATATATATATTGTGAATTCATATATTCGTCACTTTTTTCCTCTATTAGGGTGTGTTTAGTTGCTATAAGGAGTTAGATGTCACAACTTTGAGAGATGAGCATATCAAAGGGCAAGAGATCGATCTTATCAGCAATCGTGCTGTATTGTTTCTTTTCAGTGTATTCAATTAGTGACTGAGTTTTGAACTTATATTTTCATTGATATGTGGTAGGTAATCATGTGTAACTTAAAAAAAAAAAGTAAAAATTGATAAAATGTATGTTTAATAATATTGCTTAGTAAATACCTGTATGTATATATAATATATTTTTTCTTTCTTTTTCTTAGAATTGCGTTCAAATATATCAATCGATCATTGGAATCTTTGAAAAATAAAAAAGATGACGAAGACCTGACTTTGCTGCAGAACATGCTGCTGACAAAAGGTTTAGATGCGTCAGGAGCCATGGTTACGGTTGCAGATATGCTTATGGCTGGAATCGACACGGTAAGCAATACTGTGTTACATTGTTTCTATTTTCAGAGTTAGACCCATCAAAGAGTTTATCAAAAACTGACAACATGGCTTCAGTTCTGATGATTATTTTCGGAAGTGTTGAATATTTCATGAGTAAATTGTATACAAATAGTATGACCATTCATAAATTTTACTTGCTATTAAAAACTTCTAAAATTCGTTTGTTTGTAGACTTCTCACACAGTGGGATTCATGTTATATCATCTTTCAAAATATCCTGACAAACAAGAAATCCTCTTCGAGGAAGTGAAGAGACTTCTTCCCAATAAGGGCGATCGAATCACTCCAGAAAACTTTGCTGAACTCCGATATCTGAAATCCTGTCTGAAGGAATCCATAAGGTCTGCTCTCCAAATCATTCAATAAAAATTTTCATTACTGGATGTGACAAAAATTGCAACTTTGTGTTTATGCTTTCTATTTCAGGTTGGATCCCATTGTTCGGGGTAATGCCAGAACCTTAGATCACGATGTGGTTGTGTCAGGTTACCGTGTTCCGGCTGGGGTATGATTTCTGTAGTTGACATTCATGCCTTTAATGAAAATTCAATTGTGTTATTTTTTACACTTTACCACCGAAATTAAAGCCTGATAGGAGTTTAATAAAGCAGCAGAGTTTGCTTATTACGATTTCGGATTTAACGCGAACGAGGGTAGTTAAGTTATATTGTTGGCTTAATTGTACGTCATTGCCAAAAAAAAAAGGGGGTAGGGGGAACAAACAAATTTAATTCAAATATCTGTGTTCGAGGAGCGTTCGAGTCTCAAAAACCAGTGGCAGATTTTTATTTGGTTCTGGGCCGACCGAACATCTCTTTTCAGTTAGCTGAATATCAATAATATGTAAATGTGTTATGATACGAGTTTTCATGTTCTACTCGAGCAATGTTTTTGTTCCGCATTTTAAAAGATTTTTATAAGCGTTCGTAATAACTTTCTTATTATTTACCCCATTTTTATTACCAATATTTATTATTACCCACTTTTTTAGTCTTGTAAAAAATAGAACATAGACGGCGTTTTAATTGAATCTATAGTATTTTGACGGTCTATTTGTAAATTCCCCCATCCGTATCTGTCTAAAACCCTTATTAACAAAGCTACGGCCTTTTTCGGAACACAAGAACCCCGATAAACCTTATTGGGGTTTTGGTTTCGCCTTCAGAATAAAACCGTAACATGATTTTAAAAGAAATGAGAGTAAAGTCGTGGTGCCATCTATGAATAGTTATGCAAACAAAATACCGAAATGTGCAATCTTCTTTTCCGGTTATTTTATTTTAAGAATTTCAAGCATTGTTCGAATAAAAGACTACTTTTTAATCACAAAATCATTTTAAACCGTAATTACTTGAGTAAAAATGTAATAAAATTAATTGTAGACTGAACAGTAACGGATTTAGGTTTGAGGGCGCCCTAAGCCCAAGACGATATGGCGCCCCTTTTCTTTCGTAACAGTATATATATACATATATGTGTGCGTGTATAAAATAATAACAATAATAATAAGAAATCTAATTCCAGTATAAATTTTAACATATGCTAGCATTAAAAAAAAGTTTTTAAAAATATTTTTGTTAGATATTTCAGATTTTAGTACCAGCCTGATTAATTACTTTAACAAACAAATTCCACCCTCAATGGTGCTATGTTTAGATAGTAAGAGCGCGCGCTATAAAATAAACTTCAAAATTTGGCCTTACAGTTTACAGAAAACCCAATCTTTTTTTAATTTTAGTAGTCTTAAAAATTTTGGCGCCCCTCAAAATTTGCCGCCCTAGGCCTGTGCCTCACGGGCCTAAGCCTAAATCCGCTACTGAGACTGAAAATATTACTTTTTATCTTTATCCTAATGATGTAACGCGTAAAACACTGAATATAATGACAAAAATATAATCAGGCTTGAGGAATATAATGTATTTATACATACGTCTATGTATTTGGTTGTTTTTTAATGCAAAATATTCTGAGGTTGTACCTTATAGCCCCTCTCTTAAAATCATTGTGAAATGACGGGCTTGCTTCGATAGTAAAATATAAGATTAAGTGATAATGAAATTACCCAAAAATTTTTAATCGGAAAAATAATCTACAACTGTTTTCATAGTTTATTTATATCAATATAATGGTATGTTCAGTCAGAGATTTTAAACAGACCCATGGTAGTTTTATTTCAGCAGGTCTGAATATTTTTTGAACGACAAAAGGAAATCAAATTAGCTAATATTTCCCACATGGGAGTGCTAGGGGCTATAGGACCTACGATGGTTTTTTATCTATTACATCCTTAGGTTAAAGAAACAAAGTAATATTTTTAGTATACAGTTAATTTTCTTTTGGTTTCTTACATTTTTATTCGAGCGATTACATCCTAAAATGATTTTGTGACTTAAAAGCAAAAAAGTCTTTTATTCGTATTCATCCCGGCAATAGGACCCCAGCAAATAGACACGAGAGGGGGGGGGGGGGTGAATCTGGAGGTTAAAACTTTTTCCTATACCTATTTTTATGCTTGACATGGGAGTTAGGGAGGAGTCCGGGGCATTATCTTTAATTATTTTTGGTGCCAAATTTCAAGTCTGTAAATGCAATATTTTCGACATCGCACGCATACAGACAGACAGATACTACTTTTGTGCCGTAGCAAAAATTTTCTCAAGGGGGGCGCCCAAATTAAGAATACAGAATGTTGATGCTTGAAAATTAAAATACAAGCAAACAAAACTATTGTAATTTTGCATAGACAGTCATACTTGCGCACATAAAGTTGCATACCGGAGGAGAAAAACAATTTTTAGTACCAAAAGAATAACTTTAATTTTCATTGTTAAAATTTTTTTTTCGAGTTTCAAGGGAGGGGCCGGACCCGAGGATCACACCCTTTCCCACGACACCGATTACTTGTATTTAAGTATGTCATTTAAAACGCAATAATTTGAAATGATACGGAGTTTTACAGTTGAATAAAATGCGTTCTTAACACATATTTATGATTACATAAAAATAACTTCATAGTTTAGGTATATTTTCTATTTTTCAGACTGCCATTTTCGTCATATTACAACAGATCTACCGCGATGAGAAGTATTTCAAAAACGCCAATCAGTATATTCCGGAGAGGTGGCTGGAAAAGGATGGAAAACCATCTAATCCGTTCTCCTACGTCCCTTTCGGAATCGGAACCAGAAGTTGTCTGGGAAGGCGACTCGCAGAGTTGGAGATCATTTGCCTAACAGCTCAGGTTAGTCTCGAGTATTATTAATTTTGTTTTAATCTCTTTTCTCCGCTTTCTTTTAGAAGTTTTTGATATTTAAATCAAGAAAATGTGCGTCAATTTTTTCGCGACGATAACAGTACAGTACATCATGAGTTGCATTTGATTTTATTAGAAACCACTGATGTTTCCATTATCAATTAATTTAGTCATTACTAGTAAAAGAAAAATGAAGCGATTGATTACGTCATTCTCAAATATAAACTAGCGTAAAATACAGGATGAGAGACGGATAAATGGAGACGAATGGTTTTGGAACGCACCATTCTCGGTTTGTGGAGGGAACAAGGAAGTGCGTGATACGTCCTTCGATTCTCTTTGAGTAGCCGTTTTATCCATCATGCCGTTGTGGATTCGAGGACACCGCCTATTTGCTTATAAAACAAGGCACTTGAAAAACGGTGAATTAGTGTGCGATCCACATTCTCTGATGTTCTGGCGATTTGGGAAGGTCAGGTAGCTTTCTTTTCATTAAACAATCATTCTGATTCTTTAATGCAAAGAAAGTTAGGTTCATCCCACCTAATGAACCATTCTTAGGCGGGCTGTGCAATGCATTAGCCGACCTAAGAATGGTATCCCGGCTGTGGACATCATGATGTCCGATGGAGAATTTTTGCCTTTGTTGGGTAGATGCCAGAGACTTCGTGTAGTTATCTGATTCCCCGTTTTTCACGAACGTGTCGGGTACTAAATGGCAACTCAAGGGGAATTGAATGCCACCTTCGGCATCTCCGTACTCCCTCTAGAAACCGAGTATGTTACGTTCCAAAAACATCCAAACATCCGTTTCCCGTGGCTCACAATGTAGTTTGGTAAAGCTTGACATTTTTCACATCGTACCTTCTACCATATGAGAAAAGTATTTTATGTGATTTGTAATGTAGTAATACGGCCAAAATTGAAATAATTTCGCGTGATTCAAAAATAAAGTAAGGGGCATAATTTTTACATTTGGTTTCAATATTTTTCTTTAAAATAGCGCTTTTTTAATTTTTTAAAGGGTATTATTCCTTTTTCTTTTTGCTGAAAATTACGGAATCCAATTAGTTCACTTATTAATATGTCTTCCACCTTAAAGAATGAGTTACAAATTTTATCTTTTCTTTTTTTTCTTTGCAGATTTTGAGAAATTTTAAAATAGAGTACCATCACGAAGAGATTAACATGCTCACAAGACTGGTTAACATTCCTGATAGACCTCTGCGGTTTAACTTCATCGAACGGTCATAATACAGCAAATCTCGCATCCGTAGATCTTTTATGCAAAATTATTATAGAAGAAATTTGGACTATTAAAAATCGGATTTTTTTATTTGATTCATAATCTTTCAAGAATGTGTTAAAAAATTCCTTTTTTTAAAAACATCACATCAATTTGCCGACATTCTGTTAGATACATGTTTTTTAAATACAAGTAATCAAAGTGAGTTTACCCTGTAATCATGTAAGTTAAAACATATATTACTTCCAATTCTGTTCAGCTTTTTCCCATGAAATAAATAAATAAATAAATTTTACTAATTTAAATATTATCTAAGATAAATATTCTTTTTGATTAATTATGAATACCTTTAAAAAGGGAGTAATATTTTTTATGAGCAAATTTAAAGATACCCTTTTTACACCGGTGGCTCAACCTGGACTAAAAGCAGTTGTTTTTTTAGATATTGACAACTAAGCTGTAAAGATCTAAATACCAATAAATAACTGCCTTCTTAACTGCTAATACATATAGATATATATATATATAGATATAATTCGTCCTTAGTAGCTAAATATTGACCGTTTTCTATTATTCACAAAAGGTATGGAAAATTTCATCCACACGCATGACGAGCATGATTTTGCAATTAGTGAATATTTTAAAAATTGGCGATAAAGGACAGAACTCAATCGACTTCCAAACTGTGATGAATGAAGCACAACAGGTAATACTTGATAAAAATTAAAGGCAAACACCGATTTTAACACTCTTGACACCAGCTCAGAATCTCTGGGTATTAAATGAATTATTACTTAATTCGCCAAAATTTGCCCAGTCCCGAAAAAAACCTACTGTCTCGGTAAAGTAGTTCCCCTCCCCCAGAATTTACTGTGCATTGAAAACATTTAACTTCAGTGTCGAAATAAATGCTATAAGTAATATTTTTCACTAACAAGGCCTGAAATTGCCATCCTCCATTTTGGAAAATTTTGCTCTTTTATATTGTATGTATTTCTTAAAGATGTTTGTGAATAAAATTTGTATGTGTATAAAAAATAAAGATGCTTTATTTTTTATTTGCTTACATTTTGTAAAGAATTAAAACTGTAAGGCAGAACGGGGCTAGCGGTTGACGGGGGAAGTAGTTATATTTGAATATAAAATGAACCGCTAAGGAAAACTCCCCTTTCTCACGATGCATGGAAGCTTTCATTCTTGTGGCTTCTTCGACGGTCTCAATTGTAGGCAAAATTGTTGTAAAAGTATTTGCAATAAGTAGCAGAGATATTGCCCATCATAACGTTGACTGTGCACAATTCGTTCCAGGAGGCAGTTCAATGGCGAGTTGTACGAATGGCGAATTATTTATTTTCACATAAGATACAATGTAAATTGGAAAATTGGATTAATCCGTTCCAGACCCACAGATGGTTGCTTATTTGAACCTATGAAAAACCATTGTACAGTACTTTATATGAAATTATACACAAATAAAAATTTAATTGCAGTTTACTGGTACTGAGGTGAGCTGATGGCATAAGTGGAATGTTGAGAGGAGGAAGAGAAACGGTTGGAATAGGAGTCTCCTTCCATAAAAACATCACGTAACAATATCCTTTCAGGTGTTTCATCCCTTTCAGCTGTTCTTTCTTTTCCCTTTCTTTTTGCACTAGAAGAATCTTGGGCTTCTTTCCCTAAAAACCTGTCCAATGTTGTCTGGCTTTGACGATTGTTCAGAATTTTTCTAAAATGGCCAATAACATTGTCGTTGAACAAAGCATCCCAACATTGCTGTTGACCACAGCAGTGTTGGGATGCTGTTTTCCCATCACTCTCTGCGTTTTCTTGCAGGAATAACACAGCTCTTTAATTGCTGCAAAGGAAATGCTTTCCTTACTACTTTCCACCCTTGAAGAAGAAAGTTCTTCAACCACTTCCTCTTGCCGCACCCTTATAAAGTTAAAATTGTCAGAAAAATCTCAAAAAGTATTCAAACTTAAAAAAAAATCAAAAACGCCAAACAAATTATTTCCAGACGAGTCCAAAATGAGCATAATTTCTCCATTATTTCCTTAAATAAAGCCAAACTGGCAAACTCAGCTGGCCCCTGGCGCCGTACGAATCGCGGGAAAAGTAAGAATGGAGAGTTGAATTTTACTTGAACAATTTGGACGAATAGCGAGTTGCACGAATAGCGAGGCGGACGAATGGTGGGGTTCCACTGTATACCTTTTTCAACGGATAATAAATATTCATTCACTCACTCATTCATTACTTTATTTATTCTGTCCTTCATTTACTCATTCATTCATTTACTTATTCGTGTACTTATTTATTCATTTACTCATTCATGTGTTTATTCACTCATTTGTTCATTTTTTATTCATCCACTTATTTATTTATTTTGACATTTGTTCACTCATTTATTCACTCATTTATTCATTCATTCGTCACTCATTCATTCTTTCACTCTTTCATTTATTCTTTCATTTATTCATTCATTCTTTCATTTATTCATTTATTCAGTTACTTAACTCTCCCCTTTTTTGCTTTCCCCCGAAGATGATATATTTTATTCATTCATTCTTTCATTTATTCATTGAGAAATATTCTTACAAATCCCGTTCAAAAAATTTCGTAGGAAAATAGGCTCGTTCAGTTCTTGTTGAACTTTGTATCTGTACATGTTCTACATCTTAACAACTTTCCGATAAAGAGCGAGAGATCGACAGACACACTTTTTCCCCCCATCTCAAAACCCTACTTTCAAATTTTTTATTTTTTAATCTTTATTTAATTACTTAACTTATTTTTTACTTTTCTTGATTTCTAACGATATTTTCACGATACATTAAGCATTCTTTCATGCTTTATTATTATTGTTTTTTACTTTTACTGGAAAGTAGGCTATAAAGGGGAATCAATAAAGGGAAAACTAGCACTCACTAAAAGGAGAACAAAGTCCACCAAGACGAAGAAACCTTTGATTTCCTAGAAAAAGTTTAAAAAACATAAATACATATAAAGATAGTATACTTAATGTTATTGGTTATAATATTTTAGGTAACTAACCGTTAGTGTAACATGCTCCACTGCGGGGCAAATTTACACGAATGTATAAAACTGTTCGCGGAATAAATTGCTCTTTCTAAAAATATATGCTACGAATCTACAATAGTTATAGTAAATTTTAATGTTTGTCTCCGTTCTTGCAGTAGTTACTTCTAGGAAAATTATTAAAATTTTTAATAACATCTAAACCGTTCTCCCCTATCTAGATTTCCCTATTAGAATTTTTAACAAGTACTCAGGAGACCAGGACAATGATTATTTATTTTATGCAATTCCAGAGATTTTTTTGCATTGTTAGGAAAAATATTTTTAGATAAACAACTTTTTTAATTGACGCTTGGTGCAAAGTTTCCAAGTGGAAAAGTTATTTAAAAAAAAATAAAAGAAAGTTTTCTGTCACAAAAATGTGACACACAATTACTTGAAATATCCAAAATCACAAGAAATAGCCAAACAGTCAGTTTGTGTGATAACTGCATTTCGTTCCTTAAATGCAACCATACTCATATGACTCGAATATTTACAACATATTGGGGACAACTTTAATTCCAGATTTGTTATGTGATTTAATAATTCGACGGCTCAGAGGCACATTCCTTTGTTTCTGAGCGAACAGATGTAAATGAATTGCAAAGAAACACATATAGGTTAACATGCACTTATTAGGGGTCATTCATAAATGATGTCACACTTCGAGGGGGAGGGGGGTTCTAGAAACTGTGACAGTTTGTGACAAGGGGAGGGGATAACAAAAAATGTGACATCACACGCTTTGATTTCTATTAAAAACATCTAAAATCAGCAAATTAAATTTAGTTTTAAAGTTTTTTTGATTTTCATAATTTGATTTTAAAGTTTCATTGATCATTTTGTATCGTTAACACCGATGCTGATTAAGGTTTAAATTTGCTTCTTATTAAAAGTTTAAAAGGAAATTTTCTTAGGAATTTACACTTTTAAGATAAAATTGCGTTGGTCATGTTTTCAGAATTCAGGCAATTATTATATTTTACTGTTATACCAATTCTCTTTTGTGTTGTAAACCTTAATCTCTTTTTATACAAGTTAAGTACACATGTAATCATTATTATTATTATTATTGTGCACACAAATGTCATTAAAAGTTCAAAAATAAAATTAGAAACATGATCTATAACGCAGTACTTTGTTTCTCAACTGCAAGTACATATGCTTCTGTTATATAGCATGACATGTGACAAGGGGGTGGGGCAGGGCCTCATTTACCATTAGGCCCGGGCCTAGGGCCCTCACTTTGAGGAGGGCCCCTAATTTTGGTTATTATTTTTTGTAATTTAAAATTTTTTAGAAAAATATTTAAAAATAGCAGCTTTCAAAAACAAACTGTTAGTGTTCTGCTGCTTCACAGAAAATTTGTATTATTAAATTATTTTAAAATCACAAGGAATTTTCACTTTGGGGGCCCCCAAATTTTGGTCTGACAATTTGAAAAACAAAGTCGATTTTGCACTTTGGGGGTCCCCAAATGTTGGTCTGACTCTTTGATATTTGAAAAACAAATTAGTTTTTGCGCTTTGGGGGGCCCCCAAATTTTGGTGTGACTGGCAAGTTTGACAAACACCGGGTGAATATTATGTTTAAAAAATTTTTTGTTGCGTGCGGGGCCCCCAAACATGAGTTGTGCCTATAGTGATTCAAGATGTAAATCGGGCCCTGGGTAGGGGAGTGATGAAGTGTGACATTTTGTGACAAAGGGGGGAGGGGGATCAAATATATTGAAAAATAGTATGAAATCATTTATGAACGGTCCCTTAGGACGCATTTAAGCAGCTAATTTCTGTTCTTAATTAACATCAGTCACGAGGCGAGATTTATCTTTTGTCACGTGTTGGTCATCTAGTAGGAGGATCATTTGAAGGATTGAGCTAACAAAGGACTGATGGCTCATCTGCCAGTAATTCCGGAGAGATAGAAAAAAATGAAATCCAAGCATCAGTTCACTACAGCTAGCTCATAGACTAAAAAGTTGCCTTTTTTTTCACTTTTTGGTTTGTTTTGTTAAGCAATTTAGCACTTCCACTTTTGACAAAATTTTACTGATAAATAAAAAAACGCTTTCCAGCAAACTAAAATTTTATATATGAATAAGTTTTAAAGCTAATGTGATTGATTCAATGGATTTCTCTTCCGTTAAAAAGCGTGTGCTTAATAAATTTAGAAAATTATTTTCATGGTTTCAAAAGGCGAAGCTACAAATTTTCTGGATGAATCACGTAAAAGCATGGTGGTGATTTTCTCAATCATTTCAAAATTCAATTTCAGTAACATGAAAGCTTTCAATATTCAATTACATTAACGTTTTAAGCATCGCAGCAGCAAAATTTGTTTTATAGTATAAGTTTTAAAATGAAGCTAACATAAAGCGTTTGAAAATGCCACAAACAAGGAAACAATCATTAGACAGATCGCAGAAGAAATTGTAAATACTTTTAAAAGTTGATGGTCCAATAAATAACAAAACTTTTATGTCGCAGAAAAAATTGCAATATACTACTGTTTATGTACATTGATTTGTTCAGATTGTATTTCTCGGACATAAATGTTTTTTATGTCTTGAAACTAAAAATCAATGCTTTTAACAAAATTGCAAGCTTTCTAAATTGAGTATGCGTTGTAAATAGATTGAATTATCTACACTCCTCAAAGCACCTAAATACTCATTAATGAAAAACCATATATTGTTCAAATATTTTTCTCAACTGTCGATGCATTTGAAGGAGTCTAAAAGGTTTTCATATGAAGTTTGGATATTTTTAATTTGCCAAATACTGAAGCGAAATAATAAATCTGCGCGTTATGTTTTCATACGATTACAGTTTTATAGTCACTAAGAGAAAATGAAGAAAACCAGATAAATTAATAACTACCACCGTATTCTTAGATACTGTACTTTACAAATGGAAAGTCTTTGGATTTTAGGCGTCGACATAATGCCTAAATCTGCTCGCTACATAACGAAGAGAAAAATAGAACGAGGGATGCTTGCATTGGTATTTGTCTGGTGTCTTTCCAACAGGATTTACATCTTGATACGGAGAATAATTAGTGGTCGATATATGGTAGGAGTGCTCCTAAACGTTTTCATTGGTTTCGTTTCAATCTTTCTGTGGGTATTAATTTGTCATAAAGGCAACTCTATGGCATTTCTT
Organism: Octonoba sinensis; assembly: GCA_038502835.1. Taxonomy (NCBI): domain Eukaryota; kingdom Metazoa; phylum Arthropoda; class Arachnida; order Araneae; family Uloboridae; genus Octonoba; species Octonoba sinensis. The sequence goes on from CM076600.1 coordinate 51,554,799, forward strand.
TGGCGTCGTATCAAGAAAATACCATATCAAGGTCAGTGCCACCGAGGTTCAAAATTGGATGCCTGTAAGAAATTCTTCTATGAATCTGCTTCAAGTTTACTTGCTCTAGACATGATCCTTCTTGCTGTTCTAAGCGCTTTTTGGAAATTACTACACGATATCCCCCCATCCGTGAATTCTTCGACTACAGGAAGAATATTGCTATTTTTCATAAGTTTTAACGATGTGTTTTCATATTTTTTTGTTCACTATTACATAGCGTCATTAGTAATAATTGCCTATTGCAACCTCTGCAATTCTGTTGCAAAATGTTTGTGTGCTCATCGCAACCGAACGACCAAATGTTTAAAATTAGAACAGTATACGGGGAGGCTTATTTTTAAGGCTGTAAAGGAATATTTTTATCTAATGGAAAACGTCCGTTCTATCGAAGGACATTTGTCCACCATAATGGGCTTCGTCTTAGTTGTTTACTTTTCAAACGCGCTTGGAATGCTTAACTTTTTACTTACCTTCAAAGATGTTCCTATTCATTATATTGTTTATTACGTGACCCAATTCAGCATTACGATACCAATGCTTATATACCTAAATGTTTCAGCTTCGAAAATCCCAAAAGAAACTGCACGAACAAAAGCATTCTTCTCAGAGCTCCACAGGAAACTACTACTCGATAGAACAGAAGATTTTAGCAGTTTGATACTTTGCAAAGAAGTTGCTGACTCAGAAATAGCTGTTTTATCAGCCGGAGGAATTATGCATTTTTCCAGAAGTTTCTTTGTGATTTTGCTTGGAGCTGTAACTACATACAGTTTCCTATTATTTCAGCTTCTAGAAACATTAAAAAGGCGGATGTAAAATGTACTTAAATTCATTTGTTCAACTTGAGAAAAGCTCTTTCTCATTTCTTTCCCGTTACATAACCTAATTTAACAAATTGAGGTCTGCCAATGTTTACATAACTGAATATTTCCGTTTCGATAATCCCCAAAGAAACTGTTCAACCCAAATTGCAATTTAAAATAATAACGTCAACGTCCTTATGTAGAGAAGAAACACAAGCAAGGTAAAATGAAAGATCAAAACATGTTGAAATCGTGATAAGATGTAATAAAAGAAATTTAATGGTTAGATCAATAATAAAATATCAACGAGATGAAGGTACAAACACATACAAATACGATCGTGGACAGTACATTGAAACATAAAAGAAACTCGGATAGAACTACAGTCTCAATCACGCTCTTTAAAAAAGAATTAATAAAGCAAGATCCAATTGCATACTCAATAAACAAAGTCAATTGCAAAATCGCGTGAGCAGGAAAACGCACGTAACCGTTCTTCACGTTTCCTAACCTGCAAAAAAAAAAAAAAAAAAAACGGTCCAGTCCCGTTGTAAGTCAGTGTGCAAAACAAGGACTAGTATTGCAAACAAACACATCACTGTTCGTTTAGGAAAGACGAGACTATCCGTCGGAGAGATTCATTTCTGCAAAGAGCGGTGATCCGCTGAAATGGGCACTTTTCGAAGTTACTTAACTCTCCCCTTTTTTGCTTTCCCCCGAAGATGATATATTTTATTCTATGTCCAATTTGAGTCTTTTACACAAGAGAAAAAAAACACAGAGAGTTAGAGAGTTTATTACTATTCATAAAAAGAAAAAGAGAAGTTAGAAAATTATTTTCATGGTTTCAAAACTGGAAGCCTAAAAATGGACAGTCTAATATTTAGGGATTAAAAATTAATAATACCTGTTATTATGTTTCCTAAAATGATTTGTTACATAACTTTGTTTCAAGACCATCTATGCAGTTTCTGAAGAGCCTGAAATACGTTACCAGACGTTACAAAGATGAGGCTAACTTTTGACCATAATAGAGAGCCTTAATAAATTCAGTTGGGGGAAATATAGTTATTTCCTTTCTAAAATAAACCTTTAATGAGTATTTTGTAATATTATGATTATTAATACTTTTATAGAGCACTTTCATAGAGTAAAGTATATTAATACTTTTATATTCAATTATGACCACTTTACCCCATGCACTACTCACTTTACTCCACCCCGTGGGGTAAAGTGGTCATAAATACATCCCAGAAAGAAGGCATTATAAAATTATTTTACTTCATTTTTCTGCTCAAAATTTAATGCAATCTGTTCTTCAATAATGTAATGTAAAATATCAAGCAAAAAATAAAAAATATCAAGCTTGGTCATTTTGTATTGTGCTTAACACTGATTTTATAAAAGCGAAGAAAAAACTATCAAACCTTCGCCGTTGAAAACCCTTGCAGTTCAAAATTTTCCTTTGCCGAAGACGCTCAAACAAGTTCAAAGTTTTTTAGATTTAACAGGATATTTTCGAAAATTCATAATGAATTACTCACTGATTGCATGACCTTTAGGCGACATGCTCAGTAAAGACGCAACTTTCCATTTTGGTCCTGAACAACATCAAGCTTTTCTTGCTCTCAAAGAATCTCTTTCGAAACAACCAGTTTTACATGTTTTTAGTAGAAATTCCCCTCTCGAATTGCACACGGATGCAAGTTCTTTTGGCTTTGGTGCAGTCCTATTACAAAAATCCGATGAGGACGACCAATGGCACCCTATACAGTATATAAGTAGAAAGACTTCACCTCAACAATCTAAATGTTCCAGCTACGAGCTTGAAGCACTTGCTGTCATTGAAGCAGAAAAGAAATTTCGCAATTATCTTCTAGGAACAAAATTTAGAATAATGACTGACTGCGCTGCTTTCCAACAAACATTGAAAAAGCGAGACCTTACTCCGAAAATAACTAGATGGGCGATGTACCTAGACGAATATAATTTTGAAATCATCCACCGTCCCGGTAAATGTTTGCAACATGTTGATGCTTTGAGTCGAAATCCCGTTTATTTGACGACATGTCTTGACGCAGATTTAACAATCCAACTCTCTAAAGCGCAAAGCGAAGATTACTATATCAAAACACTCAAAATTTTAATCCAAAACGGAGAAGACATCGAACATATAATAAAAAATGACATAATTTACAAAGTCGACAAAGATCGTGAGTTAATTGTTGTACCTCAGAAAATACAGACTGAGATCATACGTTCAATTCATAATAAAGGCCATTTCGCAGTCACTAAAACGCAAGACCTTTTCAGTCAAGATTTTTATTTTCTACAAGCTCGCCGACAGATTGAGAATGTTATTACCAATTGTGTCGAGTGCATACTTTGTAACAAGAAACGAGGGAAGAAAGACGGTTTTTGCATCCCATTCCGAAAGATGACCTTCCGTTGTCAACCTATCATATAGACTTCCTAGGACCTCTCCCAACAACCAACAAACAATATCAATGTATTTTTAGTGTAGTGGACCCATTTACCAAGTTTACGTGGTTATATCCCGTCAAATCAACGACTTCCCGCGCTGCAATTGAAAAGCTCCAACTTTAGAGCATTACGTTCGGAAGTCCATCCAGAATTATATCAGACAGTGGTTCATCTTTTCAATCCGCTGATTTCGCAGAATATTGCACAAACGGGAATATTGACCATGCAGTGATTACCACGGGTATACCCCGAGGCAACGGTCAAGTCGAACGCATACATGGAACTTTAATACCTGTCCTGGGCTAAACTATCCATCGACGACCCCTCAAAATGGTTTAAATTTGTGGCCGACATTCAACGCTTATTAAACAGTACAAATTCGGCGACCACGAACTTTACCCCATTCGAGTTAATGATCAGCATTAAAATGAAAAATAAAGATGATCTACAAAAAATAAGCAGCTACTCGAAGAAGAAAATTTAAACATTATCATGCAAGACAAACATAACCTCCGTGAAACCGCCAAACGAAATATTCATGACCACCAAACGCGTTTTCAAATTTCTTGCAACAAACGTCGCAAGAAACCAGCGACTTACAAACAAGGCGACATCGTAGCTGTTCAAAAGACTCAAATCTCTCCAGGTTCCAAATTGTTTCCCAAATTGTATGGTCCCTACAAAGTTACCAGCGTTAAAGCAAATCATCGATATTATGTGCAAAAATTAGGTCAACATGCCGGACCCAACACTACATCGACCACTGCTGATCATAGGAAGCCTTGGACTAATCTCTCATCACTTTCCCCCACCTGACTGCGACAACCAACTTAATGACTGATAAACGATGATGACTTGGACTTCGTTTTTTGATCCTGATTTACATGTTGACGCTCCCTGTTAGAACTGATATTTTACGAACATTTTGCACTTGGAATTTTGAATTGTTTTTTTTTCTCTGTTTCTTTTTCTTTACAGATTTAGACGATTGTTTTGTTTTCTGCGGGTCTTGGAGGCCCAAGAGTCGTCAGAATGGTCGAGTGTGGAGGAGGGAAACTACTGAATCCCTCTCTACAACCTGATCACGAGCGCCCTCGTACGGAGATCGGAGAGAGACGAAAAAGCCGCAGAGACGTGCAGATTGTGATGAATATTCTTTTTTTAAAATTTAGACGTAACCCTAACTTTTAGACGTAATTTCAACGGCCTTGACGCGGCCATAACTCTTTTCTGTATCTATGTTTTTTGTGTAATTATTTCAAGTGTCTTGTCTTCAATAAACCTGTGTCCGTCTGAAAATATGGATGTAGTTCTTGCCTCACAGGGACTACACCTCACATATATAGATAGGTAGATATAATTCGTTCTTAGTAGATTTATACTGACAATTTTCTATGCCTCACAAAAAGTTGAAAAGTTTTATCCACTGGCTTGACTCGCGCGTTTTTGCAATTAATGAATATTTTCAAAACTAGCGATAAAGGAGAGAATTCAATCGACTGCTCAACTGTCATAAGTCGTGATGAATGAGGAACAACAGGTAGTGCTTGATCAAAATTGAAGCTAACACTGATGTTACCACTCTTGACAGCAGTTCAGAATCTCGAGATATTAAATGAAAAGTATTACTAAATGCAAGGTTGGCCAAAATTTGTCCAGCCCCGAAAAAAACCTACTTTCTCCGTAAAGTAGCCGCAGGATTTACTGTACATTAAAAACATTCAACTTCAGAATCGAAATAAATGCTATAAGTAATGATATTTTTCCCTAACAAGACCTGAAATTGACATCCCCCCTTATGACAATTTTGCTCTTTTATATTATGAATTTCATGAAGCTGTTTGTGAATAAAATTCGTATGTGTATAAAAAATAAATATGCTTTGTTTTCCATTTGCTTATATTTTTGTAAAGAGTTAAAATTGTAGGGGCTAGTTGTTGATGAGGGAAGTAGTTATATCTCAATATAAAATGAACCGGTAAGGAAAACTCCCTTTTCTCATGATGTTCGGATGCTTTCATTCTTGTGGCTTCTACACCGGTCCCAATGGAGGCAATTCACCGCTATAGGGACTCATGAGCGATCATCTTTGTCACGTGATATCCGCTCTTCGTTTACTAAGATTTTCAATTTAGTTCTACGTGTTCACTAGGCAAGATTAGTCATCTTAAAATTAATTAGACTATTTTCACAGCTTTTTCTGATAACACAGTATTTATATTTAATTTAATCATTATAAAAGAAATTTATTAATTATTACAATAGTTATAGTGTTTTATTTTGCGTTAATTTTATGTAATGTAGAAGAATGTCACGATGAACCGTCACATTCTTAAATTCTTACAAGGAATTATTCACTTGTGCCATTTTCCAAAAAGTGCATTCCTCAAATTACACGAAAAGTGCATCTTTTTAAGCGACTTTGAGATGACCTATGCTAACCGTTTGACAGACCCCGGGTCATAAATTGCCTTCTACACCTCCCCTTTTTTCCTCCTGTGTTGCCACGCAATGCTATTATTGCGAAGACGCAGCCACTGACCCCTCAAAAATCGAGTAGTGTTGTCTTTTTCAGGAAAGTTTGCTGAAATTTGTGAAGATGCTGTAACCGTGGCGTACCTCTTATAAAAGCAATCCCCCCAGCTGGGGGGGGGGGGGCAGACTCTCTCTCACGCACCCGACACAGACGGACCTGGAGACTCTCCGGTGGTTACTTACGTGGTGATGACGCAAACATCTCGGCACGGGAGCCCTTTTACCGGACTTGCATTTTGAAGGGACGTCCCTCTGTAAAGTGCCTGTTAAAGCATTAGGAGCCGCCAAGGCAACTTCGATCGGCCCCGAGAATGCTGATCTTTTCTGTGCTGCTACCAACAAAATAACTCAATCTACGCGGGGAGTGGTGTGCTCAGTTCGCTGTACAGATATGATCATTTGGTGCAATGATATGTAGAAAAAAATAGCTGTTAAAGAACTCAGTAATGTGATCCGATAGTTAATACTTCAAAATAAATCTAAGTGAAGCACCTCGCTAATGTTGGTGAGTCATTTGTTATTTGTATTTTCGTTTTGTATTTTCTTCCATTTCCTCCTGGTGTTTTGCAAGTAACCTTTGTACTACCACTAACGTTCAGGCCCTTATTTTTTCAAAATTACATTTTCTAAAATTATCCTTTGGTGTTTCCCGATCATAAAGATTTATTTTAACGGGGAATTTTTCGGCATATATTATTAAATAATTCGTAAAAAAAATTGCATCAGTTTTCAAATGTTTATCCCCTTGGATCACTTGCAAAATTCCTTTTCTAGCAGGCATAATTAATTTATTTATATTTTTATTACACGCGAGTTAAAATATTAGGGGGTCACCACGACAACAAGAACTTTATTTAGTCCTAGTTTTCAATTAGATTTGTCGAACTCGGAGTAAAGTGATGCTGCGTATTCCTTTGTTTACATTGCTTTCATCGCTGCCACGTGACCAATGGCATAGCTTGAATTGCCTCCATTGTAGGTATAATTGTTGTAAAAGTATTTGCAACAAGTAGCAGAGATAGTGTGCATGATAACGTTGATTTTGTCTTCATTAGTATTTTTTCTGATAAATTATATAGTATTACATGCGAACGATACTAAAAAACGGCAATCAATAAAGAGAAAACTACAATACTCACTAAAAAGAGAACGAAGTCCACTAAGACGTAAGGACCTTTGATTTCCTATAAAAAATTTGAAAATATATACATACATATAAAAATACTAGGCTTATTGTTATTGGTTATAATATTTTAGGTAACTCTTTAACCCCCGTCAAAGTAACAACTTGCCCCACTGCGGGGCAAGTTGTTACAAAGTACATGAATGTATGAAACTGTTCACGGAGTGAATTACTCTTTCTCAATACTTTCAAAAATATATGTTGCGAATCTACAATAGTTATAGTAAATTTTTAAGCTTGTCTCAGTTCTCGCAGTAGTCACTTCTAGTAGAACTTCGATTTCACTATTGCATTTTTTAAAAATTATTCAGGAGCATAGGACAATGGTTAGTTATTTTAAGCATTTCCACATATTTTTTGGGTATTTATGAACAATATTTTTAGACAAACAACTTTTTAAATTGCAATTGCATCTGTGTACAAAGTTTTCAAGTGGAATAGTTACAAAAAAAAAAAAATCTGCTTGAAATCATAAAATTACTTGAAATAGCCATACAGTCAGTATGTGTGATAACTGCATTTCGTTCCTCAAATGTAACCATACTCGAATGACTCAAATATTTGTAACATGTCACGGGCAATTCTATACGCAAGATTTATTATGCGATTTAATAACTCGACGGCCAGAACCAGAGGTACGTTCCTTTGTTTGTGAGCGAACAGATCTAATGAATTGCAAACAGTATTAGGTCGCATTTATGAAGCTAATTCCCGTGTTTAATATCAGTCAGGCGAGATTTATCTTGTGTTACGGTGTTGGTCACATAGCAGGAGAATCATTTGAAGAATTTCCTCAAAAAAAAGATTTTTTGAGATCCATCACTGCTAGACTGATGACTCATCTGCTGGTACTTTCGGAGAGTTTGAAAAAATAAGTCTAGCATCAGTTCACTTCAGCTAGATCATAGATCTTCAAAAGCTGCTTTTTTACTTTTTTTTGAGTTATTTTGTTAAGCAAATTAGCATTTTCACGTTGACAAAATTTTACTGGTCAACAAACTAACGCTTTCCAGCAAAGCAAAATTTTATACTTGAAAAAGTTTCAAAACTAATGCGGTTGATTCAATTGATTTCTCTTCCGTTTAATTGTGTGTGCTTAAGAAATTTAGAAAATTATTTCCATGATTTCTAAAGTAGAAGCCTTAAAATGGACATACATTTTCTTAATTGTCATGAATCATGGAAAATTATGGTATTGATTTTCTCAATCATTTCAAAATGAAATTTCAATAACAAGAAAGCTTTCCATATTCAATTGCATCAACGTTCTAAGAACTGCAGAAGCAGAATTTGTTTCATAGTAAAATTTTTAAAATGAACTAGCATAAATCATTTGAAAATGCCATAAAGAAGGAAATAATCTTTAGGCAGATCACGGAAGAAATTATAAATACCTTTAAAATGGTAATAATCAATAAAACAACAAAACCTTATTGTCGCAATATACTACTGTTTCTGTACATTGATTTGTTTTGATCTCAGATATGAATGTTTTTATGCCTTGAAACTGAAGATCAATGCTTTTAACAAAATTGCAAATTTTCTAAAACGAGTATGCGTTGTTTATATATTAAATTATTTCTACTCCTTAAAGAACCTGAATACTCACTAATGAAAAACCGTATATCGTTCAAATAGTTTTCGCAGTTGTCGCTGCATTTGAAGAAGTCTAAAAGTTTTCCGCATGAAGCTTGGACATTTCGTAATGTGTTTAATACTGATTCTGTAAAAGCGAAATAATAACTCTGCGCATTATGTTTTCACACTATTACAACTTTATAGTCACGGAGAGAAAATGAAGAAAAGCAAATAAATTAATAACTACAACCGTATTCTTAGATACTGTACTTTACCAATGGAAAGTCTTTCGATTTTGGGAGTCGACACATCACCTAAATCTGCTCACTTAGCTCGCTCCATAACGAAGAGAAAAATAGAACGAATAATACTTGCATCAGTATTTGTCTGGTGTCTTTCCAACAGGATTTACATCTTGATATGGAGAATAATTAGTGGTCGATATATAGTAGCAGCGCTCCTAAACGTTTTCATTGGATTCCTTTCAATCCTTCTGTGGGCATTAATTCGTTATAAAGGCAACTCGGTTGCATTTCTTTGCCGTCGTATCTGGAAAGTAACCTATCAAGGTCAGTGCCACCGAAGTTCGAAATCGGAAGTCTGTATAAAATTCCTCCATGAATATGCTCTAAGTTTACTTGCCCTAGACATGATCCTTCTCGCGGCTCTATGCGCTTTTTTTAAACCTCCAGTTGATCTCTCCGTGAAGTTATCGAGTACAGGAAGAATATTGCTATTTTTCATAAATTTTAACACAGTATTTTCATATTTTTTTGTTCACTATTACATAGCATCATTAGTAATAATTGCTTACTGCAACCTCTGCAATTCAGTTTCAAAATGTTTACGTTCTCATCGCTACCGGATGAACAACTGTTTAAAATTAGAACAGTATTCGGGAAGACTTATTTTTAACGCTGTAAAGGAATATTTTGTTCTAATGGAAAACGTTCGTTCAATCGAAAGACATCTGTCCATCATAATGGGCTTCGTCTTAGTAGTTTACTTTTTAAACCCGCTTGGAATGTTTAACTATTTACTTACCGTCAAAGATGTTCCTCTTCATTACATTGCTTATTACGTGACCCAATTCAGCATTACGATACCAATGCTTATATACCTAAATGTTTCAGCTTCGAAAATCCCAAAAGAAACTGTCCAGACGAAAGCATTCTTTTCAGAACTTCGCAGGAAACTACTACTCAATAGAACAGAAGATTTTAACAGTTTGATACTTTGCAAAGAAGTTGCTGACTCAGAAGTAACTGTTTTATCAGCCGGAGGAATTATGCATTTTTCTAGAAGTTTCTTTGTGATTTTGCTTGGAGCTGTAACTACATACAGTTTAATATTATTTCAGCTTTTAGAAACATTAAAAAGGAAGGATGTAAAATGTACTTAAATGCATTAATTCAACTTGAGAAAAGCTCCTTTACATTATATTAGCTCGTTACGTAACCTAATTTAACAAATTTGGGTCTGCCAATGTTTACATAACTGAATATTTCCGTTTCGATAATCCCTAAAGAAACTGTTCAACCGAAATTGCAATTTAAAATAATAACGTCAACGTTCTTATGTAGAGAGGAAACACAAGCAAGGTAAAAGGAAATACCAAAACAACAGTTTAAAATCGAGATAACATGTAGCAAAAGAAATTTAATGGTTATATTAAATAATGAAATACCAACGAAATGAAGGTATAAACACATACAAATACGATTGTCGACAGTACATTGAAACAAACACACAAAAAAAAAAAAAAAAAAAAAACTGGGGTAGAACTACGGTCTTAATCATGCTCTTTAAAAAAGAAGAATTAATAAAGCAAGATCCAGTTGCAATTTCAATAACCAAAGTCAATTGCGAAATCGCGTGGGCAGGAAAATGCTCGTAACCGTTCTTCAACTGCTCTCACCTGCAAAAAAAAAAAAAAAAAAAGCGCTTTAGTCCCGTTGTAAGTCAGTGTGCAAAACAAGGACTAGTATTGCAAACAAACACATTACTGTTCGTTTAGGAAAGACGAGACTATCCATCGGAGAGATTCAATTCTGCAAAGAGCGGTGATACGCTGAAATGGGCACTTTTCGAAGTTATACTTTACTCTCCCCTTTTTTTATTTACCCCCGATGATGATGTATTTTATTCTATTTCCAATTTGAGTCTCTTACACAAGAGAAAAAAAAAACCCTCAGAGAGTTAGAGAGTTTATTACTTTTCATAAAAAGAAAAGTTAGAAAATTATTTCCATGGTTTCAAAACTGGAAGCCTAAAAATGGACATACATTTTCTAAATTGTCATGAATCACGTAAAATCACGATAAAGATCTTCTCAATCACTTCAAAATTAAATTTCAATAACATGAAAGCTCTCAATATACAACTACATCAACGTTTTAAGAACAGCAGCAGCAAACTTTATTTTATAGAGTAATTTTCAAAATGAAGCTAACATAAAGCGTTTGAAAATGCCACAAACAAGGAAACAATCTTTAGACAGATCACGGAATTGTAAATACTTTCAAAACGTGATGCTCGATTAAACGACAAAACTTTGATGTTGCAAAATATTGCAATATACTACTGTTTCTGTGCATTGATTTGTTCAGATTTTGTATTTCTCAGAGATGAACGTTTTTATGTCTTGAAACGGACGATTAATGTTTTTAACAAAATTTTCTAAAACGAGTATGCGTTGAAAATAGAATAAACACTCTGTTTTACTGTACTACCGGATGAACAACTGTTTAAAATTAGAACAGTATTCGGGAAGACTTATTTTTAACGATGTAAAGGAATATTTTGTTCTAATGGAAAACGTTCGTTCAATCGAAAGACATCTGTCCATCATAATGGGCTTCGTCTTAGTAGTTTACTTTTTAAACCCGCTTGGAATGCTTAACTATTTACTTACCTTAAAAGGGGTTCCTGTTCATTACATTGTTTATTACGTGGCCCAATTCAGCATTATGATACCAATGCTTATACACCTAAATGTTTCAGCTTCGAAAGTCCCAAAAGAAACTGTACGAACGAAAGCATTCTTTTCAGAACTTCGCAGGAAACTACTACTGAATAGAACAGAAGATTTTAGCAGTTTGATACTTTGCAAAGAAGCTGCTGACTCGGAAATTACTGTTTTATCAGCCGGAGGAATTATTCATTTTTCCAGAAGCTTCTTTGTGATTTTGCTCGGAGCTGTAACTACATACAGTTTCATATTATTTCAGATTTTAGAAGCATTGAAAAAGTTGGATGTAAAACGTTTCTAACTGCAACTGTTCATCTTGAGAAATGCCCGTTTTCATTATATTAGCTCGTTACATAACCCGATTTAACAAATTGGGCTCTGCCAATGTTTACATAACTAAATATTTCAGTTTCGAAAATCCCCTAAGAAACTGTTCAAACGAAAGCGTTCTTTTCAGATCTAGACAGGAAGCTAGTATTCAATAGGACTGAATATTTCTGTATTCTGACATTTTGCAAAAAAATTGCTGACTCAGAATTTATTGTTTGATTAGCCGGAGGAATTATGCATTTTTCCAAAAGTGTCTTCGTCATTTTGCTTGGAGCTGTAATCGCATACAGCTTCCTATTATTTCAGCTTCTAGAAACATTAAATAGGAAAGATGTAAAATGTACTTAACTGCATTTAGAGATGCCCTTTTCATTACTTTTGCTCTTTACATAACCCGTTGTAACAAATTGGTGTCTGTTAATGTTTACATAACTAAAAGTTTCAGTTTCGAAAATCCCCAAAGAAACTGCAAACGAAAGTATTCCTTTCAAATCTAGATAGGAAACTAGTATTCAATAGGACTGAAGATTTCAGTAGTCTGACATTTTGCAAAGAAGTTGCTGTCTCAAAAATACGAAATTGATTTATCTACCTGAGAAATTTTGATTCTTTCCAAAAGTTTCTTTTTGTTTGGCACTACAACCACAAACAATGTCCTTTTATGCTTGGAAAAAGTAAAACTGGAGTGATGCAAAAAATTAGGTAGATGTATTCTGTATCATTGATCGGCAAAAATTGTTTGAATTTAATTTCTTTGCATAAATAAATGAATAAAACGTGTGTGCTTTCAAAATTAGGACTCCGAAACTGTTTTCTGATAATAGCGTGTATTTATTAAATATAATAGTCCTGATGCAATTATAGAATTTTCAACAAAGTTCTGCATTTGCATTTATTGAAAAAAACAGGGGGTAAAATATTTTTAATTTCATAAGAAGATGTTCATCGTTTAAAATATTTAAATTTTTTTTGTATTTACAAACTTATTTTTCTCCAAACGATCTACATTTTCAATAGCTTAAAAAGAAGCGCATGATTAACAAAAAAAAAAAAAAAAAAAAACCCCACAATGCCGGTATACTGGCGTCTTCCAAAATCCTTATGGTGTGGATGGAGAGCTTAAGGATGCTTTTTTAGAATAACTGTTGAAAATGGAGAACTATTTCGATTAATGGAGGAGGATATGTCTTATGTTATCACATTATAAGTACTTGGACAACGTCTGAATTAGTAAAGAAAGGTAACACTTTGCTACTGTTTTCCATTTCCTGTTGATGCATATGAAAAAGCATATCATGCTTTTTTCTTCTTTTCACCAAAATAGTGAAAGACAGTAAAAATATGTTAGGTTACGCTCATGAGAATGAATGCTATACGTTTTATTAAAAGTTCATTAAATTCTTTACATTTCAATGCAACATAGTCAAGGGACACATTTATTAATAAAATGTTGGAAAAAGAAACAATTGTATATTTTATGGAAATTTAGTCATGTTGTCCAGTAACACTCTTGCCATTGAAGCCGAGCGTTTACTTTTACAGTCAAATATGGAGGTATGAAAAATTAAGCTCGAATAGCATTTCATCAAGCATTTCCAAGCATGCATTTAAAAATAATTTAAACAGTAACAATTTTTATTTTTGAAAATTTCCAAATGCTGCTTTGGCAAACTTTTTGAAAACTGACCCACATATTTTCGAAGCTTTTAATGGAAATCATAAAAACTAAAATTTTTTTACAAAACAGTTGTTTGTTACACTTTCTGTATGCTACTCATGTGATAGTTTTCTCAGATTATAAACACCTTTTTATCGCTTTTGAAAATTAGCGTTCTTATTTTGCTGCTTAAAAGCACTTAATGTCATTGAGTCATTATATCTTAAAGCAGAAAAGAGTGAGAAAAAATAAAATTTTCGCAAAAACACTTTTATGAAAATTTTTAATTTCTAAACAAGGTTTCTTTTAAAGAAAAATAAGTATTAACACTTTTTTTTTTTTGAAAATTATTGAAAGATTTTTGCTGATGATGTTTGTATAGAAAGAAAAAAGTATTCGCAAAGACTTCAATGAAATTTTTTGAATACACTAAATGAGAGGTAATGCAAGAGTGCCGACGATTTTTTAAGAAGCTTTTAAAACATATCGTATCTTCTGGAAGTGTTATACAGGGTCCGTATTAAAAATTTAGAGAAAAAAAGTAGGAATTTTTCTTCAAAAAAGTAGGAATTTAAAGTACAGATGAAAACACCCATAAATGTTCTTACCAGGTTTGTTTGCAGAATGAACAGACACAAAACAGGCATTTGGAAAACTTACACCCACGAAAAATATTAGTTTTCCTGAAATATTAGTTATTTGATTGAAAACGCGTTAGGGCTCTTAAGTGTATATGTGCCAAACCACGATAACTGGGACTTTTGTCCCCTCTGCAATGAATTTCCACTATTTTTTAATGCACTCTTTTCATTTTGTACTTGGTTCATATTTCATGTTTCAATGTTTTCCACTTTCTATATGCACTCATTAAGGGAAATTGAACTTTGAAAATAATGAATAGTTTGAACTATTTAAGTGACAAAGACAAAATATTAATTGCAGAGGGGACAATTCCTTAACGTGGTTTGGCCCATATAATACTTCCAGTTTCTTCCCTCTTCTTGACAAGTAGAAGACATTAACACAGTAAAATATCATCCAAATTTTTTCATGTAACTGGATTCTATAGTACACACTTAATTTTCTCCTTAAATTAAAAAAAAAAGTTGACAATTTTTGATAGCTGCGCCGCTTTTTTAAATGCACAACTCGAATTCTCTCTCCATTACGTGGTCTCCCACTCAAACTTTTTTGAAGCTAGAGACACCTTGAAAGCACGTGCACAAAAAAAAAAAAAAAAAAAAAAAGGAAATCCGGTCGTTTGATTTATTCTTTTCTAATTCGGAATTTCACTTTGTCAAATGTCAGTAGAATAATGAATGCCTTGATTTTGAGGCAAAATAAAAAAAATAAAAAACCGTAACATTTTGCACTTTACTTCTTTCTTCTTGCTTGTTGGAAACAATATGCAATTCAATGCAATTTCCTTTCAAAACAAAGATAATATCGTCGTAGAGGAGACATGAGTTAAACTTCAACGCGAGCGCTTGTAATTTAGCTCAAGTT
Source organism: Octonoba sinensis (assembly GCA_038502835.1). Lineage (NCBI taxonomy): Eukaryota > Metazoa > Arthropoda > Arachnida > Araneae > Uloboridae > Octonoba > Octonoba sinensis. The sequence goes on from CM076600.1 coordinate 51,569,888, forward strand.
TTTTAACGTGGTTCGCTAGTGAAATCGACACTACGAAACGATTGAAAGTTGACCGACCCTCTGGTTTATGAGTACTCTATGATTGCATATTTTTTTAGAATCGGTACGCTCATCTGCAGCTTTGCGTAGTTCTTTCAGATTGAATCATTTTTGCACTTTCATTATTTTTGCTCGTCATTTTCTGGAATATTTTTTAACACTATATTTTATTTACGGTATTTAGAAAGGATTTTAAAATTATATCTAACTTAAGAATTTCTTGATACCAAATATATTTAACTGAACTTATTTAGAACATGTTCTACATTTTCATTTTTATCTGTTGAAAGTTAATGCTTAATTTGTTTATCTTTTTTATATTGGACTATATTTAACAGGATATATTTTATTGATTTTTACAATTGTGAACCTTGTCTTAGTACATAGAGAGTTTAAATAAAGATTTTTTTATGTATATTGTTTGATGATTAAACTTCTGCTCCAATTTTTGGTTTTTCCGATTCAGGGGGCTGGCGATAGGTTTTATTTTTTGCTAAACCAATTTGTTTAGTTTGTGGAGTTTGTTTTTGCGCCAACGGCAATCCAAAAATGATATAATAGATTGATTTGGCTAAAAAATTAATAACAATAACCATTGCCAGCCCCCCCCCCCCCGAAACGGAAAAGTACCCGATTTGTTAGATCTTTTTGTATGATTTTTAATGTCATTTTTAATTCAAAAAGAACTAAGTACGTTGAATAAAACAAAATGGTAATCTTAAAAAGTATTCTGAGATTCATGCAAAGCTACAGGCTTTAGAAGTATAGAATAAAAGACTATCAACGAAATGAAAAGAAACAGAGTCAACAAATATAATGCTAGGCGAAGTAAAAACGAGAAAAGGGCAAACAGATATCTAGAATTCTGAAATAGATTAATATGTTTTGAAAGTGTTATTTTAAGTATGACTGTGATACGAAACATCAGTGTGAAATACATCGTACTTGCAGTTTAATTCTATAAAAGGGGGAGGAAGAAAAGGAAAGAGGATTCTGAAGGGCCATTTCACAGTATTTTGTCCAAACGTAGAGTCCGCAACATGGCACTTTTTTTGTTATAACTACGTAATTTACAGTTTAATAATCACCAAATTTTATTTTCAAATAATGTGTTGCGCACATTATTTGAAAATAAAATTTAGTGATAATTAAACTGTAAATTGCGTAGTTATAACAAAAAAAGTGTCATGTTGCGGACTCTACATTTTTAGAAAATACTGTGAAATGGCGCTGAAATCAATTTTTAAAAAAATGTCGGTTAAAAAATTAAAGTCGTTGGTAGAAATTGCATTTTCTTTATACGAAGCAAAATTTCAAAGTGATAGAAGCAGTTTTCCAAAACCGAAAAAACAATTATTCAGAGATAAAAGAAATGAGTAATGATTATAGGGGGGACGTCAATAACGGTAATAGCCAAAAATGGGGTGTAACAACAATTAAAGTAACAGCAAAACCGTCAAAAGAAGTTCCTGTTTTTCTCCGTGGGACCGTTGAACGCTGTTCTTGACTACATAGGAATTAACATTAAGATGTGTCTCTGGTTTATGATTACTCTGTGTATGCAATTTCCTTTCAAAACAAAGATAATATCGTCGTAGAGGAGACATGAGTTAAACTTCAACGCGAGCGCTTGTAATTTAGTTCATGTTTTTTCTTGTGGTGCGCTAGTGAAATCGACACTACAAAACGGTTTGAGAGTTGACCCTCTGGTTTATGACTACTCTGTGATATAACTATACTCAACTGCAAAGTTTCTTGACTATGGAGAAATATGCTGAAAGCAAGCGAAAAAACTAGTTCTCCGCGCGGTGTCCGATTTTCGAGTTAAACTAAGCATTTCGCTATAGAAATATGATGACGTATTTTAACCTACACATATATAGCGTTTATTTGTCATCATTTTCATAAAAGGTTATATATTTTCAATTTTACCAGAAGCGTAACGTGTACTAAACTTTCATTTAGAATTAATGCTCTAGCCAATAAGAGCTCTCGAGCAGTTGGCGATCTTCCGATAAGTGGTTTGGCGAGATTTGGAATTGCTTATAGTATTTATGTCATAACTCGCTGACGTGACTGATTAAAGCTAAACAGTTTTTAGCCTACTTTTTCGTAAAAGTAAAAAAAAATAATAATAAAGCATGAAAGAAGGCTTAATGTATCGTGAAAATATCGTTAAAAATCAAGAAAAGTCAAAAATAAGTGAAGTAATTAAATAAAGATTGAAAAATAAAAAATTTGAAAGTATATTGAGATGGGGAAAAAGTGTGTCTGTCGGTCTGTCTGTCTGTCGGTCTGTCCCCCCCCTAATAACTTTTGAACGAATTGTCCGATTGGAAAAATTCTTTTTGCATTCGAAAGATCTCGGCGAGGACATCTCATTTCTGTATTTTACTTTTTGATTTGAACAAATTTTTGTTCAATTTTGAACAGTTCAAAAAATTTTAACATTAGCGCCTATGGACAAAATTGAAGCAAATTCTGTAAAATCTGGGCACAAGAGCCAAGTTCCTATTGCAAGCTTATTGAAAGGAATTCTCGGCGTGAAATACTGATTTGAGCAGTTTTTGTTCATTTTTGAACAGTTCAAAAAATTAACACAGAGCTTACGGGTAAATTTCAACCCTATATAAATCCTGATCTAACGGACCGATTTGCTTGGAACAAACTTTATCGGAAAGCTCTTATAACGTAGAACATGTAGAAATAGAAAGTTTATCCAGAACTTACGAGCCTATTTTGCTATGAAATTTTTTGATCGGGATTTTCAAGGATATTTCTCAGTGACTCAATGAGTGAAATAATGAATGAATGAATAAATGAAAGAGTGAAAGAATAAATCAATGAATAAATGAATGAGGAAAAGAATGAATGAATAAATTATTGAATAAATGAAAATATAAATAAATGAGTGAATAAATACATGAATGCGTAAATGAATGAATAAACACTTGAATGAGGTAACGAATGAATGAATAAATGCATGGCTGAATAAATGAAAGAATGAATGAGTGAGTGAATGAATATGTATTATCCGTTGAAAAAGGTATATTTTCAATAATTAGAACTAAAGATAAATAAGAAAGAGAGAGAAAGAGATAGCTAGATTATAAATTTGAATTTGGTGTATACGGGAAAGTAGGCTCGTATAGTTCTAGACGGAACTTCTTGTTATTATTCTATTCGTTAATAGCGTTATTGTTTTTATTATTCTATTCGTTAATACCGTTATTATTATTATTATTATTGTTAATATCGTTCTTTTTATTATTATTATATTCGTTAATATCGTTATTATTATTATTATTATTATTGTTAATATAGTTCTTCTTATAATATATTCGTTAATATTGTTCTTATTGTTATTATTATACGTTAATATCGTTGTTATTATAAGAATGGAATCTACTCCAAAACTGAACTACGTCTTTCAACCCCATAAGAAAGGCAGTGCTTTGAAAACCTCTGAAAAGACAATAGTCATAAATGTATTTCACAAATTGCAAGAATCGAATCCACCATTTGGAAAAAACTAGATAAGTCGATTTTTGGCCAAAATGAAAGGCAATGTCAGTAGTGTTCTTTAAAACCATTTTGTGCATTATTAGACCATTTTAAAACCATATTGCATTTCAAAATGTAGCTTTTATAAAGAAAGTTTTTTGATGTTTGTACAATATCTATCTGTATAAAAGTATTAAGAGTATAATTTCTCTTTTTTTTTTCTTGTCGAAAGGAATCACTTATGATGAAAATATATTTGATCTAATGAAATAAATTACGATTAAAAAAAAGCTTTTAAATTTGTTACATCGTCTTTTTCTGATAAACAGACAAATGATTTTTCAAACATGAAATGTGCTAAATAGAGCTTAATCGAATTATTCGCTAAGTTGGTGGCTTGGCTTCTTTTCAACCCTTCTCCTGTAACCCAACAGCCCAACGCTGTTAACTCATATCTTCTGCTTCGCATTGTTTCGTCATTGTCAAGAAACGTTGCAGTCTAGTATAGTGCTTTAAACAAATTTAAATTTAAAAAATCGCAAAAGGAAAATACACGCTTGTGCAGAGTTTCCCATTTTTTACTTGACTGTTGTTACCCACTTTGCAAACCAAACTCTCCTTTTACTAAATGCATAAATTGTAACTATCCATTAAATAGCAATATATTTCATAAACAATGCCTCAGGCGCGAATACAGAGAGAGGAAACAGGGCAATTGTTCCCCCTGAGAGTCATTATTAGTCAAGAAATTGCATGAATAAGGAACTAAAAACTTCCCTTTGGAACAAACTTCATCAGAAGATCCGTGAAATCGCAAAGGAATTGTTCGCAGCAAAATCCTGTATTCGAGGTTGTAACGAAATACTTTGAAGTAATATAAATCAAATAAATCAATGACTTAACATAACTAGATAGTTCCCTAAGTTAAATCCTGTTCGTAACTTTGATCGAAAATATAGCTAAGTAAAAATTATAAATAAAAATAAATATTAAACCGCCAAAAATGTTTTAAGTTACACGGTTTTATTTAAATTCAAAACATCGTTGTATTCAAACAAAACTATCGTTGCCAAATGACAATTCTGATAATTTCCTCAGAGCCAAAATTATTATTTTTTTTCCTAATTAACATTATAAAAAATTATAAAACGGATGGATTATTGTATTGCCATCTAAGATAAGCTTATGTGCAAATTTTGAAGATAATTTATGCAGTAATAGTGGTCGAAAACTGCCTAACAAAACTCCGTGACAAGTCAAGTTAAATAAAACCATGTTATAATAAAAAAGGAAATAATTTATGAAATGCTGCTTGTAAAGTTCACAAGCGCACAACACGTTCCTCCAAACTTTGTGTGCTCAAACGTGCGTACTTTGCTCTTTGATTCTTAATTTATTTAAGGCAATAAAAAAAAAAAAAAAAAGCCATGACCACGTGACACATTGCGCCGAATCAGTTTCGGATTTGGGAGGGGAAGTTTAGGTCTGCACACTTGTACTTTTTAGGAAATGCAAATGCTCGCAAAAAATAGGAAAATATACAAAAAAATAAGGAAAAATCTGCATGAAAAAGTTGGACATTATAACATTTTTTAGGAAAGTAGAAAGACACATGAAAAAGTAGGAAGCGTACAAACCCTGCGTTAATTTTATTATGCGCTTTATTCATTAAATTACCATATACGTTTTTACAACAAATGGGGAAATACTTTCAGTCGGTACGAAATTTTCAAAAACAAATTATCTTTAGAATTATTCTCGTGAACTAAATATCAAGAGAAAAAAACCAAATAATTAGGAATTTTTGTCGACAAATTTATGAGCTATGGAAAAAATATACCATAAAAAAAATCTTAAATTATTTTTCAAGTAGAATATTGGAATTTAGGTAGGATGATTTGAATTTTAATATTTCAAAACCCGCACGTGCGCTTGTGCAAATAGATGGGAATTTAATTTCGAAGCTAAAAATATAAACTATTTGAATGAAATAATTTATCCATATACATATATATCTATATATTCATCTTCAATAACAAGAAATTCAGTATTCTGAAATTTTATGACGTGGAAAATTGAGAACTTTCACAGCAGTTTTGTCAACATATTTGCGATAGAGATTTTCTCGGAAAAAGACAGTTCAATCTGAATTTCTTAATTTTAAAGTGGGAAAAAGAAGTTACCTTTGTATGGACTGTAGGATGAAGTGAACATCATAATAAGACGTGTACACACGTGTGGGGATCAATCAAGAGCTCTTCAATATATTTTTATGCACTGCAGAATTTAGTACTCGTGTGTAAAGTTTTTCCCAGTAGATTTGCGCATTTCATTCTTTTATTCTAGTTTAATATTTTAAACAAAGCAAAATATCAGAAAAATGAATTGGAGATTAGTAAAAGTAAATAGATTGAAAGGCAAAGAGTACAGATAACTAAACGTTACATGGTTGAAATTGTATTTTCTATTTTGATAGCAAATACGTATAATAAAAATTTAAAGACATAAATAAGTTTTAAAAAAAATGACATGTCTCAGATTTTCAAGAAAGTTTCCACAGTTGCACAAATACTCTTTTTTTTTTGAACTTTTCATTCTGTGTAACATTATAAATTGTTTAACAAATAAAAAATAGTTAAGCGAAAAGATTGCTAAAAATATAAGACAGTTTACTACGTCGTATTTTACTGTAACTGTAATGGTAGTGCTTACAAAAAAAAAGCGTTGTTTATTTTTCTGCGAAACTCTTTTTCAAGAGAAATAGTACGGAATGATTCAACAGAAGCTTCGATTCGAAGTAGAGCATTCTTTCTCAGAGATTGAACAAATCCAAGAACGTTAGAAGAGATTTAAGAATGTAGCATCAATGACTGAAAAGTTTAAAATGCTTTATTTGGATTGTTGACATTTGTCAACCTACATTTGGTTTCTTAAAAACACTTAATATGCTTTTAAAATTGAATTCGAGTGAAACATTTGAACTGATCAATCGTTCTTTAGAAAAATGATTTAATCAATAAAAAATAAATGCTTTTAACTTAATAATTTTTGCGTATCGCGGATTACCTGCACTCTCAGAAACGCATGCTCAGATCTCACGAAACTTTCGTCGTGTTTGAAGAAATGTCTTCGTGGAAAATGCTCCGAGTAAACCTTTCGTCAAATTGGCGAAATTTCTGTAGTAACTTTTTAAAGTCACGTGATTGCGCTAGAAAAGAATCGTTGCGAATGACGAAATTTTCTTGACGATTGAAGAATCATCGAAAATGAGGATTCTATTTTTGAGGGTGTGGTATTCACAAGTGACGGTTACGGACAAAATTACATTAGCCATTTTTTAAAAATTTTATGAAGTGTTCTATTGTGCCTGAAAATTTTCTTGACCCTTGTTTTGTTACAAGCATGTTCTTTAAGTTTATTTTAAAGATTCTTTGATCATAAAGGATCAGTCCTTGCTTTATGTTCCTGGAAATGTGCTTAAAGTTTTTTTTCATTTCTCGAACGTTTTCAAATTTCGTTCACTGTATTATCATTTATGGGTTTTTGTCCATTGTCTATCTTGTTATCTATCAGCAATTGAACTTAGTTCTTTAAACTGAATAGAGTATAAAAATATGACTAATATGGGATTCCATCTTGATTTTGAAAAAAAAAAAAAAAAGAAAAAAAAGAAAAACACAGCTCCCTTTACCCCCCAAGAATATATATATATATACATATGTATTTACACACACTGATGTGAGTTATGTGCTGAGCTTTTTCTTCCTTTTTCTGCTATTTTATAAGCAATATTTATTTACATTTAGAACTTTTTTCGATGAGCTGGTATTGCAGTCATGTTTTCGTTTCAGTATTCCCCATTTTTACATGTTTTTTTTTTCGCACTTTTCCACTTGAAACAATAAATTAACGTTTGCCCATCACGCGCAGTCAATTTCATAGATTTTCATTTTTCACCTTGATCGATGCTGATGTTGTATTGGGCAAGGGGAAGATCGCTCTCATTCGTCATTGGGTTCACGTATAAAACTCAATATGCGAGAATCTTCCCGAAAACATCAATCGGAGACAAAAATCCATAGTGTGATCGCGAATCTAATCATGGAATCTTTCGGATGGCGTTTGTTTAACATGCATTATTCATGCTGGTAAAATGAAAGATGAAACTACTTCTGGTTCTGTCAAAAGTTTATGCAGTCCGACTGTGTGCTTGAACCGTTAGCAGAAGGGAACACATTCTTCATGAATAGCAAATAAACGTATTAATCTCCGAAGTGCCGAGGCGCGGCAATGTCGCCAAAAACCAAGAACTTTGCCAAAAGGAAACATTTATTTCTTTTTTGCATGTGTTTGAAAATAGATGATGTAAACATTTGATCACTAATATATTTTCAAATCAGCTTTTATTCAACAGCGTATAACTTCGGGTTTTCTTTTTAAGAAACATTATATAGTTGAATTTTTACAAATATTTTAAAGAAAATGCATGTAATCTTTATATCGTTAACGCAAAATTCAGCATTTGAAAGACATTTTCTCTCGGTTTTCAAAGAAACATTTTTTCCATTGTTACATTGTTCCATTGTTTGGAGTAACTAATAAGTTGCTATAAATGCATAGGATCTCTAATTCAATCAATCCCCTTACTTACGTCTTCTTGTGAATGATTACATTTCTAAAAGCCTCTATTTCTTAAAATATAACTTTTAAATGATATTTATTTTCAAACTTGAAATTATTTTCTGGTTTTAAAAAGATTTTTAGTACTTTTCGCAAAAATTCGAAAGTTTTAATTGATAAAGCGTCAAAACGGAGGCTTAGATTTGGTGACTTTTACCTGAAATCTAATGATATTTAATATTCGAAAGGCTTAAGAAAATCTCGCTAGATATAACCATGAGAATGATCGCTTGGTATAAACAAATTATGTGGTTGCCACTTAAAAGAATCGGAAATTAAAAATTCAGTTTTGAATGGAAATATATCGTATCGTACTCCAAAATTTAATCGTAACTGGTCCATGTTAAGTGAAATATATATATGGATAATATAGAAAATGCACATCTAAAAAGTCATCTTTTTCATTACTTTACGTTCAAATTGAAACATTATGCCCTCGATAATCGGTTACATTGAAGTAATTTGAGGTATATGAACAATGAAAGACATTTTATTTGCAGCACCAAGCTATGACAGCAATCAGGACAACCACCACAATAACAACAACAATGAGAATCAAGATTCCATTCAACAACCAGAACAAGAACCGGAACAGGAGGGGGTCACAATAGTTCTCCGATTTGGGATCTCTTTCGTCAATGTAGGGGAGTGTGCTGTAGATCCAGTAACAAGCTAAAAGAAAGGAAAGGTATTAAGGAATAGAGAAAATTTTACTTCTATAGAAATAAATTTTTCCTTTTGAAATCATTATAAGAAATGACAGAAAGGAGGTTATTAATTAGTAAACTTTTTTTATGTTAAGTTATATAGAATTAACAGCAAATATATCAAAAGAAAGCCTTAAAGTTCATACTCTAATGGCTTCCTTCGATGTCATTTATTCCAAAAAACTCACACAAAGGGTTTGACTACCAGAATAATGATTACAATTTCGTACATAAATTCAATATGAAATTTTAATTGAATATAAAGGGGAAAAGTTTTTGTAGATGCCGGCAAATAAAATATGTACATAAGAAAACACGAAAATTCCTTTTTTTTAAACCCTAACAGATCAAGTTTTTGTTTAATAATGAAAGATGACGCTATTAAACTAGTAATAAAATTTCTATCAATTGTAATTGTATAAAATGTATTTTATGTTAAGTTTTATAGAATTAAAAGGAAATATATCAAAAGAATGCCTTCAACTTCATTCTAATAGCTTCTTTCGATGGATTTATTACAAACTACTTACATAAATGGTTTGACTACCGAATTTCATGCATAAATTCAGCACAAAATTTTAAATAAATATAAGGGGGAAAACGCTTTTACAGATGACAGAAAATAAAATGTGTATTAAAAAAAACTATATAAGGCAAATGAACCGGTAGTGGACACTTTTCTCCACGAGACCCCTACCTGTTAGCCGAGGCCTTAGGATTGCTTACGCACGGGGAGAGGCAGTGGGGTCTACGGATTTTACATGCACATATCCCCAAGGTGGTCTTCAGTGGGTATCGAACGTGCGACCTTCCAGGTGCAAGTCCGACGGGCTAACCACTAGGCTACCACGGCCCATCGGGTAGTGGACACTTTTCTCCACCAGACCCCTACCTGTTAGCCGAGGCCTTAGGATTGCTTACGCACGGGGAGAGGTAGTGGGGTCTACGGATTTTGCATGCACATATCCCCAAGTATACATGGTGGTCTTCAGTGGGTATCGAACGCGTGACCTTCCAGGTGGAAGTCCGACGTGCTAACCACTAGGCTACCACGGTCCGGGTAGTGGACACTTTTCTCCATCGGACACCCTTGCACCTTTTAGCCGAAACCTTAGGTAAAGAGCCGATGGGGTAGTGGACAATTTTCTCCACCAGACCCCTACCTGTTAGCAGAGGCCTTAGGATTGCTTACGCACGGGGAGAGGTAGTGGGGTCTACGGATTTTACATGTACATATCCCCAAGTATACATGGTGGTTTTCAGTGGGTATCGAACGCGCGACCTTCCAGGTGGAAGTTTGGCGTGCTAACCACTAGGCTACCACGGCCCTGGGGTTATGGACACTGCTCTAGTAGTGGGCACTTAGATCTTTAAGCTAATAAAATAAGCGAATGTAACATTAAACTTGAATGAAATTATCAGAGCCTATAGCGAACGATTCCTAGTGCTGGTTAATAGAACTAAAGTTGGCTTGGAGCATCTATGCAAGTACATGGATCATAATATTTAATAGCTGCCTCCACAACGGTCATATTTGCTGCTCTTTACTAAAGCCGATCCATAAGAAGGTTAGGGATTTGGGGAAAATATATGGGGAAAAAAGCGTGACTTCCTTTTTTATGAATGGTCTCTTAGTCATTTTAAAAATTATTTCTCCAAGTTAACAGCATAAAATAGATGATATTCTGTCCACTACTAATGCAAATACGTGTTTTATGAATGTCCACTATAGATACAAATTAAGCGTTTAGTACATTTGACGTAAAAATCCTAATTTTTCATCAAATGACATTTTATAGGAAATTAATTTTTAGAGAAATAGTTGGCAATTAAGCTAAATATGCAAATATTGATGTAAGTCCCTTAAAAAAATTTTGCCACGTAAAAGAGTACGAAAATTTTCTTAACTGTGCCCACTACCGGGTCATTTACCTTATATATATATAAAACCCTGACAGAGCAAATACTTGTTTAATAATGAAAATTGATGCTATTTAACTAGTAATTAGCTTTATATTAGTTGTAATTTTATAACATGTTTTTCACTTACACTATTTGTAACAAGTTTAATGTGAAACGTTTTCAATTCGATGCTTAACTAAACATTTTCACTGATTTTACATTTGAAAAAACTTTTTCCTTGTGTCGTTGCACACAATTCATGCTGAAGACAGGTATTTATGAAATATTTTCTCAAAGAAAAGTACTTGGAGTAAAAATTCTTTTTGGAAAATGATACATAGTTTTCTTCGTTTGGACACCTGGTAGAAGAAAAAAACATTTTCGTCGCTGGTAGTTACGAGTAAGTTTTACAAATTTTTCACGAGGGAAAAGAAGAAAGTGAAGAGAAGATATTTCATAGAAATGAATAAAATGACCGCAATAGTGTGGAAGCGCTTTTATAACGGAAATTTTTTTTTATTTTCAAAGAAATCTTCAGAAATTTAGAAGTGCTCGAGCAATATTAAGTTTTTTTGTTTCCTGTCGACCCATAGAAGTACTTAGTTGAGTTGATAGTTACAGTGGAAAGGGTGAATAAGAAGAAGTATTCGTAAGTCCTATTGATTAGTTTTTGTGGTCATATACACAGATCACAACACAGCAAGCTAAGAATTATAAAATATAGGCGAAAATGTTCTTTAAAACGAAAACCAATCTACAATCAAAAAAAGTTCATAAGTTCAATTTCATCAAACCTAAATGCGAAACGAAATTAATATTTTAGGCAGAAATATAAACTTAATTTAAAACTAAAAGTCAAGCTTAAATTTCCACGTAGAATTTAGGTAGCATATTGATAAACGAAGTGATGTACGCCGAGAGTTAATTGTGTTGAAAATTTTCGAAAACTGATACCACTTAAACGTTTTTCAAGTAGGTCAAATGCGAGCTCATTATCAACCATATTTTCATTAAAATTTCAGGCTATTCCATTTGTTGACTGTATGGGTAATTAAAATGCTCCCCTACAGTTTATTAATAAAATGGTAAAGCGTGTACAAAGGTTCTTTGTAGAATAGACATCTTTTGTTTATTTGCTATTTTCGTTTCCTTTTCTAGTTTTATTCCTTTTTGCAAATTTTTTTTGTACAATCCTTGTGAAGTATTTCTAGGAACATGTATTTAAGATTCAATGATCATTTAAAAAATACTACTACTTCGAAAATATAAACAGCATAAACAAACTTTAATTAACTGTAATAAAAGTCCAAAAAATTTATATCAATAACATCCAAATAAAATACGTGAAAACGTGCTATACAGTAAAATTCATTTATAATTTTTATGCACAAAAGTATAGAAATTCTAAAAAAAAAAAAATTTTATTTTCGACTTCTAAATTCTGCTTTCATACTAGGGATATAACGAATAGTGATTTGGCCGAATAGCCGAATTCCGAATATTCGGCCATTTCTTCCAGGCCGAAGCCGAATATTCGGTCCTTTCTTCAAGGCCGAATAGGCCGAAGCCGAATATTCGGCTAGGCCGAATACCGAATATTTGGCTAGGCCGAATATTAAAATTTCTAGAAAATCGTTGTAATCGAAAGTATTTGTCAAATTAAAAATTATTCACAAAGTCAAACACCAATTACACACTATCTATAATGTATGATTTAATTCTGTTTGTTAAGAATTTAGAACGATTTAAAATTAATCTATTTTCACTATTGTTTTGAGTGTAATAAAACTAAGAATTTCACCCACAAGCTAAATAGAAATGACAGATTTTACGATAGTAAACATTAGCATTATTTTGCTATTTATTTAATTGCAATGAAAGAAATACTAGTGCTTAGTGAACTTTTACCTTGCTCAAAACTGTTTTATGAAAACACTTTAAAAGTTATAAAAGTTAATATTTTTATTTTATGGGGGTTTTTTTTACATACCTATTTTTAAAAGATCTATTAAAACTTAAGGCACTTAACTGGAATATGTTTTTATTTTCAAAAGCCCCAATAACTTATGCTATCTAAATATTCATGATATATTCTGGGCTTTTCAGATTTATCTCTAAACCAATATTCACAATAAATCCCAATAAAACCCAAAATTCACAATAAAACCCAAACAAAGTCTGGCTTCCACTTAGTTAATAATAACAAAATGAATTTATCATATTATCTATTATAATTAACTATTGGCAGCTTTTGGGAGCAAATGCTAAGTATGAAATACAATATTACAACTTTAAAATGTGTTTTTGCTTTGTCGAGCCTAAAACAAGATTAAAAAAAGTAGGTTATTCTAAATTATTTTTATTTCTTAAAACTATAGTAGACTAATGTATTCTTTTGCAATAATTATAATACAATTTTAAATGTTTAAAATCTACTAATTTCTTTATTTTTTTACTTTTTTACTGAAGCAGAGCTATTCGGCCGAATAGTCCATGAATATTCGGCCAGGCCGAATTTGACCTTACCCCGTATTCGGCCAGGCCGAATATTCGGTTGGGTGATGAAATGACTATTCGGCCAGGCCGAATACTCAGCCAAAGGGCCGAATAGTGGCCGAATATTCGTTACATCCCTATTTCATACCAATATGGGTTCTAAACATTGCTAGAAGAAGTGCGAGCGATGTGGTAAAATGGAAAAACTAAAACGTTCTTTTAGTGACAAATGTTCTCATTTTTTCCTCATACTTTCGATTTTTTTTATCCTTTGATACATCTCCTGTTATGAGTATTTATTTCTGGAAACCATGAAAATTACTAATTATTGTAAATGGCCAGCAAGATGTGCTCATTTATTCCTCTATCTTTCATTCAGTTTTGTACTTTTAACAACTGTTTCCTCATTGGTTCGTTCACCATGATCTTATTAGCCAATTTTGTGTTATTCTAGTTATTCGGACCAAAGGCATATTAACTAAAATTGCCTGCTTCTATTCTTTAACGGAGGAAATTCATGGAAAACTTAAAGATAAAGGACACAATTCCAAAAGAAGAATACGAAGGTGCAATAAAACTACAGACTATTCTTTCATTTTATTCTTTGCTATGTTTTTTTTTAAAAAGGGGAAGCAAAAATGGAATAATACTGCAATGGTTTTTGAAGTCCCCATGGAGAAGTTAAAAAAGGAAATTTTCTTACCAACGTTAAGTAGAAGGCCGATGCGTCTAATGCACCGAAAATCATTTTTTCCTAGCGACGCAAGGAAGAAAAAAAAAACAGCAAGTGACACAGTTATTTGGAGGCTATTCAGATGGAGATGGAAAATTCTCAGAAATAATATTTTGGAGAGTATTCTTTAGGTATTCTGAAGAATATCCCCACGAAGGGGAATATTCATGAATGATATGGTTATAATAATAACACTACAATATTACGTTGCTCGTATTTAGTGTTATTATACACTCTACTGCAGTGGTCGCCTCACTGCCGAGGGCACTGAGCAAATGCAACATTTTAAAATTCTCCTGGGAGCTACTCCTTCTCGCGTGCCGAAAAAAACAAAAAAAATTGAAACTTAGTTCTCAGTTATTAGCCAATTGTCAGTTATTGTATGATGTGCCAAAAAATACAAGCGGGCTGCTAAATTGGCACAGTTAGCACCCTTTCCTATACTTTATAACTATGCCAGAAAAATATTCTTCAGTTACTTTCTGAGCTGCGGGCTATTCAATGCAAATATTGGTGACATTTTGAAAAGCAACTAACAGTCGTTGGTGTAATAAGTTGGCGCAGACTAAACCACCTGAACGTCCGCGAGCTACTAGCAGTTCGCATTTAACAGTTTGGCCAAAGAATCCTTGGTTTGGCGAGCACTGTTGTACCGTATCTCTACATTACTCGTAATCCTAAAACCTAGTTATAATAACAACAGTACATGGTCCTAGATGTGAATGAGACCGTGTGCGGTCTGAGAGACCGAGAAACATTTTGAAATCGTTATTTTCACATCTAAAAATCGAAAATTTGTTTATTTTTTGAAACATGACTTAAAATTGCATAAAACGAAATTAGTTATGTACTTAAAAGTTGAGTTTTATAAATTAAAAGTGGCAAAAATAATTGTAATTTAATCCTAATATTTCATTTAGTACGCTAAATTAACTATTTTAAAGCGTTATCTAAGGCGGTTTATTTATTCATTTGGTAGAACCTTATTTTGAATGAGCGAAATAATAATAGTAATAAAAATAATAGTAGTAATAAAAATAAACCAACTCTCACTGCATAAATTTTTGTGTATTATTCAATATAGTTCAAAGTTCTAATTTAATTTCTCTTAATGAAGCAAGTATTTTTAGCTATAACAGCACAACTTCAGTTTTTCATTTTCTCTCTCTCTCTCTGCGCTCTTTTAATTCTTCTGCAAATATTTGAATGCAAATAAAAGTTATGCTTATAGGTGTCATTTTCCATCTGACTCGCATTCTCTCCCTATTTGAAACTCTTCACATAATAAATTAGAAGAATATATTACAATACGCTAATTAAAAAATTCCGAACAGTCTCAAACATCTTTACGGAACTTTGTTTAATATTTATAAGTATCATCATATTTTTCAATCCTCATTACAACATATTTATATCTTGTCTTACTGCAAAATTGTAAGTGCTTATTTCCTTGACCTTGAATTTCACTACTCGAAAAAAATAAACATTTTTCCCTTAACACAAATGACATTAGCTATTTTCAACTAAACTGTAATAAAGCTGTAACACGTTTAGCTTTACACAGTTTTGTTATGACTATCTTACACTACTAGAAGAAACCCATAAATGTATTTAAAGCACAATTTTTATCATGATTAATCTCTTCATAGAATTCTATTTCAATTGAGAAAATATACATATTTTAGACTAAAGAAAAAAAAAAAAAAAAAACTATCAAACTTTCACAAATGCGATGAAATGCTATTTTTTTTTCTTATGTGGTGTGAAATCTTTTTCCTTTAGAAACCAGTTGTAGTCACCCATCATTGTTGGTATTAGGTTTCCACACTCTACATGTTCTTGTGAAATCTTACCCCTAGTTCTTTGCTAACTTTACGAAGATTTTCTGAGGAAAAGTTCAAATGTGAATGTAAAAACTCAATTTTGAGTGACATCCGACACCTTGTGGCTTGGAATGACTTAAACTCTTCAATTAGGATTTTTATAATTTCTATCTGGCATGCTTCCTAAAAATAATTTCTCCACCTTCTCAAGTTTCCAAGATTTCCAAGCTTATAACTCTTTTTGATTAAGCTTTCTTTCGAAAGCAGGGTCGCAAATCACCTGAGGTTTTGAGGCCCAATAAAAACACCTTGTTTAAGTTTCACTTCACTCAAATGTGGAAAAAGTTCTTTTAAAATTAAAATCCTTCACCTTCTTTATCCATGGCCGTCACAAAGTTTTTCATCAGTCCTAATTTGATGTCAAGTCGAGAGAGCAAAATTTTTTACAATTCAATAAGATCACAAGAGGGGTGTATTTAACATTACTAGTTCCAGGCTGAAGAGATGTTCTGGGTGGCCATTCATTTTTTACAAAATTCTGTTTTGTTGCTTGACTATCCCACAAACATCAAAAAGCAACAATAAATCCGCCTTAAATAATCCGCCTTAATAATCTTAGAAAATCCAACCTAAAGTTCCACTAATACAGTGGAGACCTTTAAGTATCCACAAATTCGCCAATTGAACAGCTCAAACCTAATTGAGGTTAGAATTCCCCAAGTTAGCATAAGTTTCTTTCATCGAAGCTAAATAAGCAACTGGCTCGTGAACCAAATCATTCAGTTCGTTTTAACTAACAAAGTGGAGTTCACTCCAAGTCTAAAGTCAGAAGTTTGGGTCACAAGTATCTTTAGCAACATCTGTTTCGGGATGTGTCTTCACTATCATTCATCTCTTGAATGTTAATATCCTTCCGATTCAATTCTGAGGTTGGTATCGGTAAGTCTTCGCCATGAGAGACCGGTCGGAGTGCAGTGGGATATTTGGATACTCAATTCTATGTATTTGTTTTTTTGGAACACCCTTCTGTGTTTATAAGACAAATATAACAATCATCAAAATGATTTGAAGGTTCGCGCCTCACCATTGGGACAACAAATGGTGAAGAGATTATTTTTCCTTCCATTCACTGACCAAGGACCACATTGCAACTTACACAGCACACGCGAGGAGCCCAACTTGTATCTTGGTCGCCAACTTTGCACCCTATGTGCAAGAAATAAGCCTCATTCCCATCCTGTGTTAACTACTTACCTTGAGATTTTAAAATGAACCGTTCAAATGTAACAAAACTTCTCTGGCATAGTTTTGCAACGTCTGCGTTCAAAATTTGTCGTTTTCAACATGTACTTTAATGTAAAAACACAAAACTGTATCCAACAAAACATGTTTACATAATGGGATGCCAGAAATAACTAGATACGGTGGGATTGTAGGGTACCATAAGGGACAGGGTCGCCACATGTGGCACAAAAAATCAGGAAAAATAGTAGAAAGCTCCATTTTTCGTTACACAAAAATGTGACGTCGAACATTTCTACTTTCAGGTATTTAAATTACAATACGAATTAATAATAAAAATAATAATTTGCTTGTTGTTAGCGAACCACTGTAGAACAGTGTTATTTGAGATATTAAGGTGTGTGTTTGAAAATGAAATCGGCTCAAGACTGATTTTTTCGCTGAAGTTCTACATAATAAAATTTCATTGCTCAATGAAATAGTGTTTTGCACATGCTATGATTTAAACAGTTTACAACTTACCTACGAAGTAAAAATAACTTCAGATTTTCTGGTCAAGCTAAATGAGTGTTTTCAATTAAAAAATCACATCACTTATCAAATATTTTCAATCTGAACTAAAACTATGCATCAATTCAGAGTAAAATTACATGAATCACAACCCCCCCCCCCCCCAACCAGAGGCACTATTCTGAATCAAAATCATTAAATCAAGAATTAAAAAGGGAAAAATTTAATAAATTCCGAAAGAAATTATAAAAAAATGCTTAATCTTGATTTCAGTGAAATTATTTTAATATTTAAGCAGTACTGTTGCGATAAAACCTTACCTCATGGAATGGAAAATCCATTTTTTTCCCGTAATTACAAAGCATTAAGTACTGCAATACCACTAATGCAACAATTCATATGAAGTGTTTGAAAATGGATTTAATATTGAACAATTCAAGCGGTTAAAGGTAAAATATGTTTCTAAATCACGTATAAATGAAAAAATGCACTTTAAAAGCAGGAATAAAGACATTGGAAAATTGTAAATTCCTGTCTTTAGAGAAAAATTAAAGAGGTTATTCGGGTACTGTCTAAAAGATATTGATACGTATTCGACGTGGTATTCTACCTAAATTATCTTCTTCTGAGGCTCAGCGATCGTTTTTTTCTAATTTTAATGCAGTTTTTAAATTATGTAGCATAAACAAAAATGATTCAGAAATGTCTTAAAGTAAGGTAAGAGATCTCACTTGGACGGAATTTCGGAGGACATCTCTTTCCAAAAATAGAACATTCATTTATATCATAACTCGAGGCATAAACAGGCGAGAAAAAGAAACTTATGGACCGATTCCAAATCTGAAAAGAAGCTAGGAAGCCTCATCTTCCAAGGACATCAAACTCCGAGCTCAAATTAGTTTCGCTTGCTTTTACTTCCATAAAATGCCTCCAAGAGAAAATAAAATATGCAACGAATTCATAAATTTTAAATCAATATTTCTATAACCATTACGTATATTATACGCCATGTATATCTTGTTTGAAACCAAGCATTGCATAAATTGGTAACTTTTTCAATTTGCATGTGCTTCAACTTTTAGTTAAATTAAAGGTAAAAAAAATAATGTTCTTTCTTTCTTTCTTCTATTTTTTAAAAAATTATTATGTATGAATCTTCAGAAAAAATTAAAGTATATTATTTCTCTTCAATAAATAGAGTCGTAAATCAGAGTCGCACCAGAGGAAATTCAAAACTCCAATTAATCAAAACAGATCCTAGACAAAATTCCAATCAATCAAATCGGACTCCCCACAAACTTCCAATAATCAAAACGAACCCTTCACAAAAATCCAATTAATCAAAACGGACCTTTCACAAAGTTCCAATTAATAAAAACGGACCCTTCACAAAATTCCAATCAATCAAAACGGACCCTTCACAAAATTCCAATCAATCAAAACGGACCCTTCACAAAATTCCAATCAATCAAAACGGACCCTTCACAAAATTCATTCCAATTAATCAAAACGGACCCTTCACAAAATTCCAATCAATCAAAACGGACCTTTCACAAAATTCCAATCAATCAAAACGGACCCTTCACAAAATTCATTCCAATCAATCAAAACGAACCTTTCATAAAATTCCAATCAATCAAAACGGACCCTTCACAAAAAATCAAAACGGACCCTTCACAAAATTCCAATTAATCAAAACAGACCCTTCACAAAATTTATTCCAATCAATCAAAACAGACTCTTCACAAAATTCCAATTAATCTTTACGGACCCTTCACAAAGTTTCAATTAATCAGAACGGACCCTTCACAAAGTTCCAATTAATCAGAACGGACCCTTCACAAAATTACAATCAATCAAAACAGACCTTTCACAAAATTCCAATCAATCAAAACGGACCCTTCACAAAATTCATTCCAATCAATCAAAACGAACCTTTCATAAAATTCCAATCAATCAAAACGGACCCTTCACAAAATTCCAATTAATCAAAACGGACCCTTCACAAAATTCCAATTAATCAAAACAGACCCTTCACAAAATTTATTCCAATCAATCAAAACAGACTCTTCACAAAATTCCAATTAATCTTTACGGACCCTTCACAAAGTTCCAATTAATCAGAACGGACCCTTCACAAAATTACAATCAATCAAAACAGACTCTTCACAAAATTCCGAGCAACAAATTGTACTTTTCCACAGAGGCAACAGACATTTAATAAAAAGCGGCAAATAATTATAGATTTTTCTATCATTGTATGTTTAAATTTTGAATGTTCAAAAATTATTTAATTTTTCACAAAAATCTTTTTAAAATTCTCACAAACAGGACCCTGTTAAAAATGCAAGATCAATGTCTGCTTAAAACAATACATTTAGTTGTGCATTATGTAGTTGACTCATAATTTTGTTGTTGTTTCTTAACTTATACAAACACTAGCGGTATCCGCACGGCTAGCCCGTGTTGAAAAATGAAAAGACCAGTCGGTTTGCCATTGTGTATATAGTGATAACTTTTTCAGGTGCAAATTATGTTATTTTATTAAAATGTATAGCATTCCACATAATTAAAATTAGCTGACCATGGCAATCAACCAGAGATCCTACACACTAAAGTATTTCTTTTACAAAACGCACAATAAAAAAGGAAAAAGGAAAGGAAGAAACGAAACAAAACAAAAAAGAAAATATTTGAAAGAAAACGCATTTTGTTTGTTTAGTTCAAGTACCCACATAAAAAGGACGATTATAATAAATTATAATAGTTTTAACTAATAAATTTTAGTATAATGAATTTTTATCTATTATTTATTGACATTAAAGCCGGGTCGAGATGCTACGTTTTGTACAACCTTTTGTCTGCGCAGTCTTAAGACTGAATGAAAACGTTGCAGTTTTTTATAAGTCTACATGGTGCAGAGATATCTGTATATTTCACTCAGTTTTGTGCGATATCGTCATGAAGGAGGTACTACTCTGGTCAATTTTGGCATGGTGTTATGTTTAAAAAAAAAGACTGAAACGTCTCAGAAGCACATGGCGTTCAAAGTGGTCAAATGAGTACATAAAATAAATATTATTTTGTTGCCTGTTCTGGTGGTTCGACAACTGCAGTCTCTTTATTTTCATCCATGGTATTCCTAGACTGCCTTGGTGTCTCCTGATCATTTAGGAAATGTAACAAATCAAAATACCAGAGAGATGGCTTGTAGATTTCGTCTCCAGCCCCAGATCGAATCGATTTACTAACTTTTGTCAATTCTTTACGGTAAACATTTCTCAAAGGATTAATTATTTACAACTGTTTCTCTGTTTGCGGTTGCATCAATTTCTTTGAATTTTTCCACTAAGCTCTCATAAGCCTCCCCCTTTTTATCCCTGTCACTATACTCCTTGGATTTGACACGCCAAAGGCATGGGAAACTTTCGCATAATGCAATAAATTCTGTGAGAAACTCCCGAGAACATCGCCGAAAGTCGGCCATTGTCGCCTGAAGAATTGAAACTGAGAAACAAAATGAATCCGTAAAGGGTGCTACCGTCTACATGTGCCGATTTGTCTGCACAGTTCAAAGACATCTATGCTTTCTTGCTCAGTTATCGCTGCAACTGTACAGCCTTCGCACCGGACTCAAAACTGCGCACTTTTCCAATCTACACGCCACGTTTTATCTGCAACGTGTTGAACTGCGCAGACAAAAGGATGTGCAAAACGTAGCGTCTGGACCCGGCTTTAAACAGAAAGACGAAATTTTGTAGCTTGCAGAAACAAATAGCAGCAAGCAAAGCTTTGAAAGCGGAATAAACCTTTCATCCGAGCTCAAATAGGAAAATGACATATGTGCTAACTCACTGGCGAAAAAAAAAATAAAATAAATGAAAGTATAAATAGTAATAATAAGCTGGAATAACAAAAATCGCTATAAAGGATAACATTTCTTTTAAAAACTCCTGTACAGTATGGAAAATGGTCCCGTACAGAGGCGTAGCTAGGTGGGGGCAAGGGGGACAGCTGTCCCCGGGCGCATCGTCAAGGGGCGCCAAATTCATGTCAATTCATTTTATTTTGAAATGCGAAAAGACAATTTTTTGAACTGAAGAGGTGTGAATATGTTCGACAAAAAAGTGGGAGCACCGCAAATCATATCGGGAATGACCAAGGTAGCACAGGAGTGCGTGGGAAATCAGACAAATAATTTTGCGAAGCCAAAGTGTCCCATTTTTCCCTTAGAAGTGAATGGTCGCTAATGAAAATGAAAGTTAAAAGACTGCTTTTTAGAGCTTTATCATTTAGAAAGCATAAAAGTTTTTTTAATTCCCTTTAGGAGCGCCCCTAGGCCCCCAGGAGCACAGGGGGGGGGGGGGGCAAAATCTTCAGTTGTCCCCGGGCTCTGAAAACCCTTGCTACGCCTCTGGTCCCGTAAAATGCATGTCAAAATAAGGAAATCAAAATAAAGCTATCAATCGCCTGTGAGCCGCAGGAAATAAATTTTAATTCGTTTTAAAAAAAATCGTTTAATAATCCCGACCTTACAATCAAAAATCGACCTAATAATCAAAATCCAAAAAAAAAAGGAAATAGATAAATTAAAAATCGGCTGCTCGTCAAAGTGCTAAAAACATCAAGCAATAAATTTTAATTCGTTAAAAGAAACAAGAAGTTCCGTCTAGAACTATACGAGCCTACTTTCCCGTATACACCGAATTCAAATTTATAATCTAGCTATCTCTCTCTCTGTCTTTCTCGTTTAGCTTTAGTTCTTAATTGCTTCAAATATACCTTTTACAACGGTTAATACATATTCATTCAATCATTATTTATTAAGTCATTCATGTATTTATTCACTCATTTATTCATTCATTCTTTTGCTTATTCATTTAATCATTCATTAATTAAAAAATATTCTTGAAAATCCGGATCAAAAATTTTCATAAGAAAATGGGCTCGTTAGTTCTGGATGAACTTTCTATTTGTACATGTTCTACGTCATAAGAGCTTTCCGATAAAGTTTGTTCCAAGCAAATCGGTTCGTTAGATCAGAAATTATATAGGATTGAAATTTCCCCGTAGGCGGTATGTTAAATTTTTTTGAACTGTTCAAAAATGAACAAAAATTGCTCAAATCAATATTTCACGCCAAGAACTTCTTCCAGTGAGCTTGTTCATGGGAACTTATATCTTGTACCCAGATTTTACATAATTTGCTTCATTTTCACCTATAGGCGCTAATGTTAAAATTTTTTGAACTGTTCAAAATTGAACAAAAAATTGTTCAAATCAAAAAGTAAAATATGGAAATGAGATGTCCTCGCCGAGATCTTTCGAATGCAAAAAGAATTTTTCCAATCGGACAATTCGTTCAAAAGTTATTAGGGGGGGACAGACCGACCGACAGACAGACAGACAGACAGACAGACAGACCGAGAGACCGATAGACAGACAGACACACTTTTTCCCCATCTCAAAACCCTACTTTCAAATTTTTTATTTTTCAATCTTTATTTGATTACTTCACTTTTTTTTTACTTTTCTTTATTTTTAACGATATTTTTACGATACATTAAGCCTTCTTTCATGCTTTATTATTATTTTTTTTTACTTTTACTGGAAAGTAGGCTAAAAAGGATTAATATTCAGTCGGCATGGTAGCAATTAAATTTAAAGTTAATTACCGTGAAAAAATAATTTCGAACTTCAGAGAAAGATGCTTATAACTTCTTTTCTAGGTAAATTAGAGGCTTCGAATTTTCGCACCGCAGAGCGAAACTTCTTCCAGGGTAGTTTTTTACGCGCTTTTCAACGGTTTGAATAAAAGAAGAACAAATTCGAATTTCAGAAAAAACTCTCCGAGGTGCACACCCCCATGTTCCAAACAAATTTAGTGCCACATTTCATGAAAATCCGCTGGACGGTCTAGGCCCTACGCCGGACACAGACAGACAGACAGACACACACACACACATACTTGCTGCTTTATTATTAGTAGAGATTCAGAGGAATCATTTGCTGTTATTGTTCTTAGGCAATAATGTTTTTCGCCGAAAGTTATTGGGTAGTCCTCGGAAATCGGCATCCATTTTTTCAAGTAGCACCACTTTCGGCGAATGCCATTAATCAAGGCCGTAGCCAGAAATTTTTTTCGGGGGGGCCTTAACTTTGAAACACTTATGTTGAGGAAAGTTTCAGGGAGGAATATACATGCTACATTGCGAAGAAATTCGGGGGGGGGGGGGGGGCCCTGCGCCTCCCCCTCTGGATACGGTCTTTTGTAAACCATATTTCGTTTGATTTAAAAATTTATGATGTCACAGTATATGATAGATTTTTGATACCATGTACAGTAGGTGCATTTTAGACTATCTTTCGTTAAAGTTAGGGCAGTGTTTTTTGGGGGCTTTGGCTTCTTATCTTAAATTTTTGAAACTGATCTTACAACCATAACGTTTTGACTATCTCTGAAAGGGGGATCCGGGGGTCCTCCCCCGGAATTTTTTCGCAATTTAGCTCCTGAGAATGCAATTTTAGGCCCTTTCGGGACGTTAGAGGAAGGAGTTTCAGAAGTTCTCCCCAAAGAAAATTTTCGAAACTGCAGTCTTAAAAATGAAGTTTCAGTCTATCTTTGTCAATGTTACTGGAGGCATAGACTGGATCGAGGGCTCTCCCCAGGAAACTTTTTGAAAACTGCCTAACAATGCAATTTCGAGATTCTTTAGTAATTTTAGAGGAAGCAGAAGGGAGTTTGGTTTGTCTTCCCCCGCAAATTCTTCAAAATAAATTCTTATCTTTTGGGCTACTTTTGGTGTCGCTAGTGACAGTGTTCGATGTCTTTTCCCTAAAAGTGTTTCTGAAACTGAAGTCTTAAAAGTGTAAAAACTCTCTTTAGCTTAAAAAGTGTAAAAACTCTCTTTAGCTTAAAAAGTGTAAAAACTCTCTTTAGCTTAAAAAGTGTAAAAACTCTCTTTTTCTTAAACTCTCTTTTCTTTCATTTTTTTTTAAATCTGTGATCTGAATTTTTTTCTCCGGGGGGGGGGGGGGGTTGAGCAGTTGGTTATCTCTGAGGGGGCAGTGCCCTCCCCCCCCTCACCGGAGAGATGCCTGAAAGAAACACTGGTTGCATGTTGCATGATGAGATTATTTTCAATTTCGCCCACAGAAGTATTACTTCAAAAAAAAAAAAAAAAAAGATGAGAGAGAGTTAACAGAAAACATACGTTGTTTTGAGAATTAATTACTCCCTATTCCGTTTTAGTTTTGACAATTTAAGCAATTTATACTTATTCTCAAGTTTCAAGCCTTCCATATTTTGTCATAACTAAATGTAAATAATTAAAAACTGGATGTTTTCTTTTTCCTTAACCTAAATGCTGCAAACTCCTTTTTTTTTTTTTAAGTTTGAAGTCAAAAAAAGCTGTATAACTTTGATTTGCAGTCGTGGACAATTATAAAGCACTTCCAAAATTATACATATTGCTCATGGGCTGCAATTACGGCACAGCTCAAAAAATCATGTTTTGAGATAAGTGGGTTTAAACTTTTCATTGCTAAGGAAAAAACATAAAAGAAATGCTTTAGTTATTATTAAATCTTAAGGCCTACTATTGAATTATGAGTTATGCTAGTATTGCTGCTGAAAAAAATGTGTATTTTATATTTACAATCTGTTCTTAGCCGAAACGCGAGTTTTTTTGAGTTGTGCCACTATTGCAGCCTATGAGCGATATAATAAGAAGAACCAATCAAGATCTTTTTTGTTCAATGTCAATTTATGACTAGGCTAAGTAAAAGTATACGAGTAATTTTGTCGCGGTATTTTTCACCTTCGCAATGTTATTGTAAACGCTCTATGGGACCATTCATAAACAGTGTCACACTTTCTTTCAATATATTTGATCCCCCTCCCCCCTTTGTCACAAGATATCACTCTCCAACACGCCCTACCCCCTTTGTCACATATCACGCTATATTACAGGAGCACATGTACTTGCAGTGTTGCAGTTCAGAAATAAAGTACTTACGTTAAAGAATCAAATTTTGAATTTTATTTTTTAACTTTTAATGACATTTGTGAGCATAACAATAATAATGATTACACGTGGGCTTAATTGGTATAAAATGAGATTAAGGTTAAAATAGAAAAAAAGATAATTAGTGCATAATAGCAAAAAAAAAAAAATAATTAATTGAATTCTAAAAAAACACCCGAACTTATTTATCTTAAAAGTAAATACCTAAGACTTTCTTTTAAAATTTTAACTAGAAGTAAGTTCAAACCTTAATAAGCAGCGGTATTTCAATATAAAATGAAATCAATGAAACTTAAAATCAAATTATGAAAATAAAGAAACATCAAAAATAAGTTTAATCAGCTGATTTTTTACATGTTTTTATAGAAATCAAAATGTGTAATGTCACACTTCTTGTCAAAATTGCTCGAACCCCTCTCCCCCCCCCCCTCCCTCGAAGTAGTGCGACATCATCCCCTATGAAGTTAAAAAACGAAAAAAGAAAGATTAATATGCAGTTTCTCAGCATGTGAGGAAGAAAATACAAAGTTGAAACTAAAATTCCAAAAAAAAAAAAAAAGAGGGGCAGCTAAAATATTATTTTGAAAAATACATAAAAATAATCATACCTTTTCTGCTACATTTCTACAGGGTTTCTTCCCAAAATAAGACAAAATACTTTCACCTTTTCTTTTACTCATAATCAAAATTTGTACGCAGGCAAGCAAAGAAGACTTTTGCAAGAGCCCACGACGCACACTAGCCCACTAAATTCCCAACTGCCTATGTCTGCAAGGCAAGGTCAAGGCATCCGCAAAGGGGCAAGAGCCCTCTCCTCGCCCCCCCCCCCCCTGTCGGAAGCGTTTCGATGTTGATTCGATTTTACGAATTGCTAGTTTAAAAAAGAAAAGACAAAAAATAAAGATTTGTCCCAGCAATAACAGCACAAACATCCACATCCCGCAATCGTAGTAGTAGACGAGGGGGTCCATTTAGGCATTAGCTCCGAAAGTTCCTTTATCTTCTACTTCCACAATGTGGGTAGTTTTAAAAGAGTCGCCATTTCCACGAATGTAACCTTCGGGCAAGGATGGACAAAGCATCTAAACTGTTGTACGTATATTTATGGCAGATGTGGTGGCTTGCATTTTGCCAAAAAGGGATCAATACATTTGCTGTTCTTGTTGTGTGGTCGGGTGATAAGAACCATATGTAGCCCTTAGGCAAGGAATCAATCCATTATCTGTTGATGACACGACACGGGGGACCTACCGTCTTTAGAATTGAGGGAAAGCATCTTATTTTGAGTTCTGGTTTATAGACCCTGGATTTTTGAAGCGCCGTCTTGTCGTTTCCCCATTTGTAAAACAGAGAACCTACCCCCCCCCCCCCCACGCTCCCGAACAGGTTGGTTTGAGGAACAAAATTTTTTTTTTTTTTTGTTAATTTTTTTTTCAGACAAGTTAAAAATTTCGAAAGTATTTCGGGGGGAAGGGGGGGCTCGGGCCCGTCGGCCCCCCCCCCCTGCCTACGGCCTTTCCATTAATACTTTGAGAATTTTGAAGCTCAGTTTCCCTCTAGCTGGCGACACCCTGAGCTCTAAATGATGCGTAACTGCACCAGGAATTTAATTTAGCCGAGATTATCCAAGCCAAACAGGTACTCAAGGGATCTTTAACACGCCGCATGATCATACGACATGGGTGCTGACAATTTTCTACATCCTGAAAATCAACCCACTTGGGCAAGGTTTGATCCTGCGAACTTGGGCATATGAGGCCAGTGCTTTACCAACCGACACCTTCCTGCCAGCTTAATGAAATCGTATCCGCCCTTTCCAAGAATGACAATAACTACTCTACTGGGATTTTGCAAATTAACAAAGTCCTGGATGTGGAGCCCGGGTGGTAATACATGTCATTAGCTCCATCTAATTGAACTATCTTTTTATTTTTCGATTATTGGGATGCGAACACGACAACAACCAAAAGTTTCCACCTTATTCTTGCCACTTGCTCATCACTCGTAGTTTCATATTGCCTTGGAAGATGATGTTTGTCATCAGGCATAGCTGAATGTGATTGTCCACTTTTTTAATTTTGAGAAATATTTATTTGCCGTAAAAAGTTTGTCGAAGAGAAGTAATCAACAGAAAGATTTCTCTTATTACGTAAATACGATAATGAAGATTATAAAATCAAGTAATTAGATATAAATATTCTTAAAAATTACTATTTTCTCCTTGTCACTTGTTGGACACAGTTATCTTTTTGCAAAGATTGGATGTAGAAATGAATGCATAAACAAAAAAAAAAAAAAAAAAAAAAAAAAAAAAAAAAAAAAAACAGGGCAAAACATAGTTGGTAGAACCTAGTTAATTTTAAGCACGGGAAATTAGTATTTCATGGCGGTTTAGATCTGAACATTAACGCAAAGTCAGTTATCTTTATATGTCAACACCCAGAACTGCAGTCGAAATGTATTTGTATCATCCCATTGAAACCAGAAAAAAAAAAATCAAACTAAGATTTAATCCGCTTGCTGCGTTGTTCAACTGAAATTGGCATAAAAAATTCGCAGAGAAAAGCGAATTAAGGGCGAAGATTGCGAGGTAGCGCTTTGCCTCGAGCCGTATTTCAAAGTTTATCATGATAAAATTTATTTCTAATTAATATTTTGTATGTATTTCGTATATTTTCATAAATATATTAGTTTTGGATTTGTATTTCCCAAAATAAATCATAACTTAACGAAGGTTAATTTTCAAAATTTTCTTCATATGATTGTTCTCCGATTTCGATTGTCGACACTCTTTTCTTATGATTAAATTCTATGTATTGAGGGGGAAAGAACCCCCTCTTTTACTTTATACAGATATCTGGCAGCGTCAAGGCCGATGAAAGCACGTCGAAAGTTGGGTTTACGTCGAAGCAAGGCTATTTCTCATAGTTTTCACATTTCTGCGTCTTTTTCTGCGACGGCGTGCGTGAAGCCTACCAGAGTGTAGAGAGAGGTTGAGCTGTTTCCCTCCTCCACACACACACACACATATATATATATAGGGTGATTCAAAAAGAATACCACAATTTTAAATATCAATAACACTGAAGAGCAGTAAAGCAGAGTTAAGCACGATCTGTCGTCGTATTAAGGAAACTCTAAAGTTTCATTTAGTTGCTCTTTTGATCGCTGTTGACAATGCGTTAGCGTCAGATGATGCTAAGATGGTGACCATTCAACAGAAAGCTTTTTGTGTAATCGAGTACGGCAAAAGTGAATCGACGACAGTTGTTCAGCGTGCATTTCGAACGAAGTATGGTGTTCAACCTCCGGATAGGTGGTGCATCAAACGTTGGTATAAACAGTTTACGGAGAAGGGGTGTTTGTGCAAAGGAAAAAGTTCCGGACGGCCGTGATGTGCTACAGAGAGTGCGGAACGAGTTTGAATATCGAGTTGATATCGCTCGATTGTCATTAGGGGGCCATATTGAACATTTGTAAACTTATTTTCGTGATAAAAACTTTATTAAATTCTCATTATAATAATGTATAACAAAGGGTTGTATTTTGTTTCTTCGATTAAATACAGATTTTTGAAATTGTGGTATTCTTTTTGAATCAACCTGTATATATATAACGCAATTTTACAATTATATTTGAGAAAAAAAATGAAAAAAAAAAAGATTAAAAATTGAATAAAATTAAATTCTGGAAAGCTATTATAAGACGAAAAGGGCAAAATATAGCGAGGAAGCCTGTCCGGAAGCATTTTGACAGGAAACGGAAGGGGGAATGCTGAAAACAAATCCATCTAACCTGCTATGAAACAAGCCAGCAAGAGAAATTGAATGATGCCCGCGACACAAGCGCAGCAGAAATTCTTCTCCGGCTCAGTCGTGCTGTACAGTCTCCTGATCTCGCATGGAAATTTGAAAAGGATGTACAGCAGCCACATCCCCCCCACGGCGATCGCACTCAGCGGAATCATCTTCTGCGCCGGGCAGTCGTCCACGTGCAGGATCCCTGGAACACGTTAAAGAACAGAAATGAGGAGAAAATTGCATTCATGAAAGTGGCGACAAAAAAATTCCGAAAATATTAGCATACCCGCATTCCCCGTAATCTTTTTTCTCTCCTCTGAGATTTGCATTTCGCTAGAATATTTGAAATGTCAAGCGGGAATGCTTGAAAACAAATAGGGTGGTGCTTTTATAAAATAAAACAATCTCTCCCGGAAATACTAAACATGTGCGAATGTGTGTAAAGAGAAATCTGTTTGAAAAATTGGAAAACTTCTTCGCCGCGTGGTGAGAATGCCCACGTTTATACGTACATTCAGAAAATTTGTTTTTCCGAAATTTCATGTTGTTTATGAGTTTTTTTTCCTCCTCATATTTAAAAGTAATGTTCAAAAACAGTTGAAGGTATCAGGTAATAAATGTATGTGATAATTTGCACAAATTAATAGTTAGCAGGTTATTTTGTAAAAAATTCATTTGAATAAATTTCAAAACATACAGTGATCCCTCGTTTTTCGCGGTTAATGGGGACCAGAACCTTCCGCGAAAGCTGAAAAACCGCGAAGCAGGATTTGCCCCTAGGAGTTTTCGTGTATGCGGGTACACGAATGTTTTAAATATGTAAACAATATTGATACTTTACACATTTAAGACAAAAATTACAACAGTATACGTATTTACTTAAACGCGTCAGTGCTAATTAATAAGGTTAATTACAAAACATTACACAGTAATAAACATTAATCAACATTTTTTTCCGAGAGAGGCGAAGAGTCTCTGTGTTGGTGGCGGAGGAGAGGCTCTCACTTGACTCGTAGAAGCTCTCTCTCTAGCCAACTCGTCTCTTTGTTTGACATGTAGAGATCCGTCTCTCGCGCGCATCAACATGAAACAACGCTCATTTCTGCAATGTGGCTGCCGACATGGTTGTATTTTTCCATTTTTATTTTTTGATAAATATTTTGGAAAAACCCGCGAAGCACTGAAGACGCAAAACATGAAGCGCGAAGTAACGAGGGAACACTGTACTATAAACTGAGAAATTTAATTGAATTTCAATTTGCATCATGTATAGGTTGACTCATGTGTATGGTGACTTCTTGAACGAAAAGTTGGAAAAGTGATTTATTTTTGTCTTTAAGTCGAACTAAAGATTTAACAATTTCCGATGTTAATCACCATAGAATTCGAAGAGCAATCATGACGAAGAAGCACATCAGACCTTCCATTTGCTTAGTTTTATGAATATTCAGGCTTTGCTAAGTAATCTATGCATTTTTATGAGTTCGGCGATAAGTTTTTATCTTCAAATAAAAGCCATAAAATGTTTCGAATTTGCGAACCCTGTGATGATAAGGTTTTGTTTCTAAAGATCTTGACTACCGGCGGCGATTTGATAAGCACATTTTGTTTCCATTAACTCATCGAGCCCACAATTCTAACTTCCAAATTTTGTCACACATTCTTTGATTTATACACGAATATATACGATAATTAGGAATGAATGAAGTATGACCAAATCATAGATTGATTTTTCTTCTTTTGGAGAAATGTTTCACAAACCAAAATTGAACATTTTCTGTAATAGTTCATAGCATCAACAATTACACATATCACGGTGCAACCTTATTATTTGAAACCGTTAAAAACTACTCTGTAAGCATGGTTGGTGGAACAAGTTAATGTCACAAGTGCATCTCCCAAGTTTTGCATAAGCGTTTTTCATATTTGAAAATATTTTTTTAATTTTCTCGCAAACAAAAGTAATGGCTCAAATTTTCTTCCACAATTGACGTTTCCTGGACTTTCTGTTGCCGGAAAATCGAAATTGTCCATATCGTTGAATACGCGGCATGTTAACCCCTTAACGCATTTGCCCGTGTCTGACACGGGCGGTCTTGTATCTCGTGTTATTTTATTTCTGATGCCTGTCTGAGATCCGTGTACACTTTGTTTGTATAATAATTTTTTTTATACAACATTTACCCCAACCCCCGCTCTCTAGTCAACCCTACAACTGAACTTGCCAAAAATAATTTATACTATACCTATACTCGTATATTAATTTTCTCCCAAAAAAAAAAAAAAACCGTGATCATTTCTTACTGTTTTTTTCCGTAAAAAACTCGTGCCTCAAGGGGTTAAAGATTCTTTGAGAAGTATCTATTTAGCATGGATACACCTGGCTAAATTCATATTGGCTTCATATATTTTGCGTTACTCATAAACGTAAAAATTGCACTTTAGGTTGTACAAAATTATCTTAAAATCAATCCCATACCAGTCCTTTTATTTCTTACACACAAAGTTTTTGTTTACATGTGCAGAGTTCCGCATAAAAATACCTTTTAAACATTTATTTTTGTTGAAAGTAAATGATTTTACACATGAATAGCTCAATTTGTCAGTGGGGTGCATCTTAAACTCGAGTGGTAAAGAGTTTGAAGATCGTTCTTGAAGCAGCTAATTAAAATGTCACTTTAAAGCGTGAAATTACCTTTCTTAACATAGACATGGAAAAGCTATTAAAATTTTTAAAAGAGTAATTTGCTGTTCATATTCTTCTTTTAGTTAAAATATATTACACGAAAAATGCTGTGCATTTCTTTTCTTTTTTATCAGCAAAGCTGTTAATTTCTCTTCATCCTGAAAGAAAATTAATTTGTCGAATTAGGAGGAACTTTCAGCTGTGTAAATCAGTGTTTCTCCAACATTACAAATTTAATTTCATTTGGTACAACGAAACTCAAAATAATTTTTTATCGTTGGTTTTAGGCCGCGTTTCAATCCCTGAAAACAAAAGTTTTACATGTTTTGATTTAAAAGTAACTAATAGAATTTTATTGCACCAATTTTATTTTTAACTGGTTAATAAAATAGCGCTTGTTAAAGCTGAACACATCTCTTGATCTCGATCTTTTTAAAGAAAGGAAACAGAACAAATACCTAATATTAATTTCAGACAGTTGTTTTGAGG
This sequence comes from Octonoba sinensis, assembly GCA_038502835.1. Taxonomy (NCBI): domain Eukaryota; kingdom Metazoa; phylum Arthropoda; class Arachnida; order Araneae; family Uloboridae; genus Octonoba; species Octonoba sinensis. Next base: position 51,602,526 of record CM076600.1, read on the forward strand.
CTTCAGTGAAATACCTATTCGCTCGTAACGATAAGTTTGTTTTATTTAAGTACATTACTGATGTACTGGAGAGGGGGGGGAATAATTGCCCCAACTTTAATATGGCTCAACGAAGCAAATGCCAAAAAAATCAATTACATTAAATACATTGACTATTTTCATGCTGGGCGATACAATTTGTTAAACCGAAAATTTTACAGACTCAAAACCCCGGCATAATAAAACGGAAATTAAAAACGAGAAAAAGAAACAGCATAGAAGCTTCTTTTCTTGAAATTTCTTATTTTAAATCTTTAAACCTCGTTAAATGGTTCGTGGTGAATTGTCAAGGGTTTTGAACAGTATTTCAATCAAAGAAAGATAAACCCGGAAAAATACAAATAATATTACTCCAAATAAGGTAGCAACAAAAATCCAAGTGGGTCTTATTTTTTAATACTGCTTTTAAACAACCCAATTGAAATTCAACAGCAGGTAATAAACAATGTTGTTTTTTATTTATTTTAAGCCTAGGATAATGATAATATAAATTGAGGTTTTTGGCAGCGGATCAGCTGATAGTAAAGGAGTTTCACGAATGCTCGATCACACAGATAGCGTCACTGTAAGATTAGTTCCAGCTGTAGTCTTAAAAATTCTTTGACACACTGTGTACAAAGAGCTTCGACGCGAGCTTTGGAGGCAGTCCCACCATTTGAGCTGGAACAGGCATTCGAATTGTTGTCAAACCGATGTAACAAATGTATTGAAGCCGCAAGAACATAGTTTGAATAAAAATACTTTTAAAAATATAATTACTTGCTTTTATTTTATTTTAAAACCCAGTCTTAAAAATTCTTTGACACACTCTGTAGTTTACTGAAAAATTAAAATATTGAATAATAATATATGTGCACATACCTATAACCATGAGTGCAGCTGGAAGGATGGTGGAAATGATAGCCAGGAAAACATAAATGACTGGAAAAGAAAAATAAATTTTTATTTAAAATTTAAATGAAAAAAAAATTGTAATATGATTATAAATTTAAATCTAAAGTGATCGTGATACAACTATGATCTCTTAAGTAATTCTGCTAAAATTTGTACAAATTATCGAGTAGCTGAAAGTAGTTTGATTTATTGATTCTCGTTGAAGAAAAGGAAAATTTTATTTCTGGAGGATAATGTAATTTTACTTAAAATGACAAAAATCACAATTTACTTTCATTTTTCTTCTTTTGCTTTGATTTACACAAATGATTACAAAAATTAATAAAGAAAAAGTGTAAGGGATTTTAAGACGCAAAAATAAATACAAGAGGCAGTAAAAAAAAGTATCATGAGTCCTACATATTTTTGAGAATAAAATGGCGAAAGAGCAATGGAGCAATACCTGTCTCCTCTCGCCTACAGTGAAAAAGTAACAAGCTTCCTACTTATTTCTATGAAGAAATTCTAAATATGAGAAGAGCAATACTCAGGACTTCCATGATGTGTGTAATCGCAAGATCGAATATTTCGCTATTCGAGTCGAATCCTTTCGTATCTTGCTGTATAGCTTTTAGCATAGTAGGAATCAGCTTAATAGGAGTATCACTCAGTATAATACACATAAAGTCCCTTCTTCATAAACACAACCACAAAAGAGTTTTCAGAATTTCCCACTAGCCGTGACTCAGAAGGTTTAATTCTAGAATGTTGTTAGACGTGGACTTGCATCATTTGCTCATATCATTTCTTCGCATTAACATTGAAAAAAAAAAAAAAAAGCTTACGTTTTGATGATGCATAAAATTAATTTACTCAAATTCTTTCATTATTGTCGCGCATCTATTGAATTCCAGAGCGAGTTCTAAACGGACTAAAAATGTGCTTTGTTGTAACGGAAATTTCATTCTATCGGTATTTGCTGTAACGGGATTTTTACATTACAACATGTTATAAACTAGGAGGCTCCCGCCCCTTGCTCGCTATCGCTCGTCAACCCCCAGAACTGATTACGCAACTCCTTCAGATCGCTTCCCGATTTTGAGTTCGCTTCGCTCGCTCTTTACAAATTAAGCAGTTTTAGAATAGTTTTATGGAAAGAATCGGTTCTTTGCCAGAGATAACGTTTTATATTGCACACCTTGGGAATCACAAAGATATACATCTTGCAACAGAATATGCATAAATTTTAGTGTCAGAAGCGTGGCGAGATTCCGAATGTCGCTGCTAATATATTATCGATACATAAAAATAAGCGGCTTATATTTAAATTCATTCAAGAAAATAGAATGGAAGCAATTCACCGCTAGAAAGACTCATGAGCGATCATCATTGTCACGTGATATCCGCTTTTTGTTTACTAAGATTTTCAGTTGAGTTCCACGTGGAGTTCACTAGGCAAAATTAGTTATCTTAAAATTAATTCGACTATTTTCCCAGATTTTTCTGATTATAACCCAGTACTTACATTTAATTTAATCATTAGAAAAGAAATTTATTAATTATTACAATAGTTATAGTGTTTTATTTAGTGTTAATTTTATGTAATGTAGAAGAACTTCATTTAGTTCTAATTTTTAAATAGATTTGTTGAACTTTAACTAAAGAGATGCTACGGCTTCCTTTGTTTACATTGCTTTCATCGCTGCCACGTGACCAATGACGTTGCTTGAATTGCTTCCATTGCTAACACTTAAATTGGCAATGTTCTTGCTGAATCTTGGCGAACTTACCGTTAACCGATACGTTAGCTCAAGTTTATTACGTTTCTACGGGTTCGTAACACTAAAATGATTACAAAAGATTTATTTATTTAAAAATTTTGTCGAGTTGAATCGTAATGAGCAAAAGCACGGGAAAGAAAAATGCGCTAATGATTGAAATTCAAGCGCGAGCACTGCTGATGCGATCTTGCTTCTGATTGGCCGCTGCTATTAAACTTTACCATTTCATTGCTTCCTGCGACACCATCATTAGATTTTTTATGCATAGCAAGATACATTGCAACGAATGCAGAAGAATTGTTCAAAGCTTTAAGGATACAATAACTAGCATATTAGTTTGAAATATCGTAAACATGAACCCAGGTCCAACATACGACGGTAATTTTCTGTGCAAAAATGAGTCAGATTTCATTTGATTGCAATAATTTACGGCATCACTTTCATTGCGTTCTGAATTTATACACTTGTCCCATCAGAAGAAGGATAATGAAAAGAAATCTTTAAATGCTGCATAAATTGTTAGGTTTCCTCTTTTTCCCCATGACATCCTTGTCGTCCATAAGGTTGCTAGGCATAAAATTTTAATTTCAGTGTTATTACAAGGAGTTCTGTATTCTTATAGAATTATAACCTCAAGTGAACTGCAGAAGAGTAGACATGCAATAAAAAAAAATCCTATTTTCAATGCGAGTCACGTTGAGCTGATGCCTGGTATGGTTCGCTTACGATTTCGCATAAAAGGAATCCGATCGAGGTACGCTAAAAGGAAGAAATGCGTAAAAGCAAAAGAAAACTGGAATTTGTAGTCTACCTGAAGTCTGGTGTAGAAAATCTACTTTTCAATTTACGTCTAGAGGAGTGTCTGTGTGAGATTTATATATTACCGGTTAACGAGGCATGGTTTTGCGAAATTCGGACATCAAACTCTTCGTTTGGTCAGAATTATTGCTTCAGCTGATGTACCCATGCATATATGAGTCGGTCTAAGACATGTTAGTAAATTATATTTAAAATATGTTAATTTTAATATGAATTAATTAATTCGAAACGAGCCGATGTGTTCACCAATTGACTTCCTTGTACTACACTAAATATGATACACCTTTTAAGGAACTTAAAAATGAGTACGAGTACCATACACGCACGTTAAAAGTTATATTTCTTAATTTCATTATTTTTTAAATACATTTTTAGTTCCGTTTTACTTACCTGCACCTATATAGTATAGTAAATATAGATAATGGTATTTTCAGGCTTAATGAAAGTTATTATTTTTATTGGCCAATTTTGAAAAAAATACAATTTGCATTCATCTAAATAAATTAACGCGTCACAGGAGAACCTTTAACCCTACACTGCGCCGTGTTGTTTTTAAACAACACCTCTATTTTTCGTTCACTAAGCTCTTGTTTTTTTACATGTGGCGTATTTTGTCGTTTTATTTTGTATGCATGATCATATTAGTTAATATAGTTTCCCTTAGATCTTGTAAACTTAGCTCAAGGCTCATCTTTTTTCACAAAATCGTAAGATATATTGATTTTGTAAAAAACAATAACTTCTTAATTTTTTTCCTACAAATTTGAAACAGCAAGTTCATTTTAAAAATAGTCTTTAACTGCTTACATAGTTTCAAAATAAAATAAATATAAGTTGTTCGAAAAATTTCGGGGAAAATATACATTTGGGCGCCTGTTTTTTTTGTTGTTTTAAAACAACAATGAGCATTCGGGAGTACTTTTTATGCTCCAGCATTTTTCGCAATATAAACAAGAACAGGCTTCACCGATTGTTCTATTTCACTATATTTAGTATCTTTTAGAAAATTACTGTTATAAAAAAAAAAAAACAAATTAACGTAAAGTGGTCGATTAAATTATTATTTAGGAATTTTGTTTAAAATCAATTCGCGCTCAACCAAAGTAGAAACGAACATTATCGTATAGACTCTCTACAGATGTTAGGTTTCTTGTTGAAAATCTTTTATTTAAATTATTAAACTTCATTGGTAATTAAAATAAAAATTTGCACATGATGTAACTAATAATTAATAGTTACATGTGCAAATGTTTACTTATTTTTTAAATTTATAAATAATATAAAAATAAAATATTTTAATAAATTTTACTATTTTATTGCTATTTTATGATTAAAATGCATACCTATTTATTATTGATTTTGTTTCATTTTTAAAATGGTTATATAAAAAAACATTATTGTTACCCCTAAATGCGCAGTGTTGTTTTTAAACAACATGTCAAATTTTCTCGAATTCTATTTTTCCGAATTAAATAAGAATTTTCTTTTGTATTTTTTCCACTTATAACTAGCACAAACAAACACACAAAAAAAATATTTCACAAAGAAATAAAAAATTGCGAAATGAAGGTTTAAATTCAATACCCGTTCATCAAATGTATGTAAACAATAACATCAGGTACACATGCGCTTTTATAATGACGCAAAAATAAATGAGCAATTGAGGTAAATATTAGAAGTGTTAACAAGTAATTTCTCCTTTCATTTACCCAATAACAGTTATCAGTTCATTTTCGGAATATATAGTATTTTATTCTTACCTTTTGGAATAAACCCCGCTGTTCTTGCTGCATCAGAACTCAAGAAACCTGGAAGACACTGAAAACAAACAACTATTGTTATTTTAATGGTAGTAAAAATAATGAACAATCGAAAAAGAAAATCAGTGAGGAATAATTCTCATTGTTACAATGCCTTTTTTTTCAGCTTTCCTTTTTCGAACATTACTCACATTCAAACTGGAGGCTCCTTATGTGTCGTGCTTGTAACTTTATCATAAAAGAAAAAAGTGCATTTAATGGTTTCTTTTTATTTCTGAGAATAAAGGAAAACATTAAATGCACAAGACATATTAGATTTGCATAGCGAAAGAACTCTATCTCTTAAAGTTAAATATCGATTTGACTTATAAACAAACATTATACAGTAAAACCTCTCAATAAGGGACATTAAGAGGACTGAAAATTTTGTCCCTTAAATGGAGGTGTCCCTTCCTCGGAGGTTCATAAATTGATGCATACACGTAGAGGGTATTAACTAACTTTAGTTTTTTAACAATAAACATGTGTTGCCATTTAAGCTAAAATGCTGGAAATGGCTCATGCATACAAAATATAAGTTGAAATTATTGAAATTTTAGCATAAATGTCGTATTGGCAAAGTTTTGGAACTCACAGAAATTTATTTGAAGTAATCTGTTTGATGGGTTTGTTTCAAAGTACGTAATTTGGGCAATACAGTATAAATTAAGTTTAGAGTACTTTTTCCAATTCTTGCATAAAAAACTTGTTGGTAGGCAGGTACTGTTTGCCCTTGCTGAACACATATGTATTCCGTAGTAGTACAAAAGAGGGAAAGGCCTTTACAGGTAGGTTTTGTAAAGGGAACTTTAAAATACACTTGTTTCTTTGTTCATGCTTCTAGGACTCATACCAACTTTCAGAAGTTGATTTTCAGAAGAAAAAAAGAGGTTTCCAGTAAATTTTCTTAATATTTTCTTCTATATAACTTGAATTTTGGAAATTTTTCTCTAAGAATGTCCCTTAAATAGAGTGTCCGGTATTCAGAGGTAAATACATTGCAGTCCCTATTCAAAGGGACTGGGACCAGAAAAAGTGTCCCTTAATTAGAGGTGTCCCTTTTTCGGAGGTGTCCCTCACAGGAGGTACCACTGTATTATAATTCTTCAGTCAGCATGCGTAAGTTTATACTGTACTTGCTCATGTTTTGGGCCGGTAGTTAATTTAAACGTAACATGACAATTCATAAAACAAACTAAGAAAAAAAAAATAACGTTTTTCTCTTTTGAATCTCGTTTCTCATAAAAATATTAACTATAACACATAGCACCTTAAAATATTATGCAAATTTATGTGCGCTATAAACAAACTGTTTATTGATACCTCTAAACTCATCTAACAAACTACTACAAAAAATATTTATCTAATATTCCTATCAGGACCAATCAAATCTAAATTTATTTTGCAAAATGAAAATGGAAAAAAAAAGAAAAAGAAAATGAACTCTTTCCTAGGATGTACTTGCCCACAAACACCAAAAAAAAAAAAAAAAAAAAAGAAAAAAAAAGAAAAAAAAAAAAAGAGAGAATTAACTGACGGGGCGTTATAAGTTTTTGATTGCATTATTGCCTGTGAAAAACTCGAACCGTAGGTTGAGTAGGACTGACTTAAATAAGCTAAAAAGCAGAGAAAACATACTGTGCAGTATTTATAATTATGTGATAAACAATCTGGCCAAATGGCAATAAAAAATTTATCTAAGGGGTCATTAATAAATGATGACGCGCTTCGAGGGGGCATGGCCCACTCGAAAGATGGCGACAGTTTGTGGCAAGGGGATGAGAGGGGGTAACAAGAAGTCACGCACCTTGGTTAACATAAAATTATTTAAAATAAGATTAACTTTTTTTTAACATAAGTTGTTTTTTAAATCATTATTGTTATGCGCACAAATGCTATTCAAAGCGCAAAAATAAAATTTGAAATCCGACATTTTTCTTTGTTTTTGAACTGCAAGTATATACTCTTATGTAAAACAGCGTGACGTGCTACAAAGGGGGGAGGGTGGAGAGTATGTTGAAGTGTGACATTTTGTGACAAGGGGGAGAAGGGGGACAAATATGTTGAAAAAAAGTGTGACATCATTTGTGAAAGACCTCTAACTTCTCCTGCAAAGTGCGTTCAAAAAAAAAAAAAATATATACTTAAAATACAAATTTTCCGGTCAAGAAACTTTCACAAAGAACATCCCGAACTCACAAAATTATGACTTTCATATATTTGCCATACCATGTAAATATCCTATAAAGGAAAATATAAATCATTTACAATAAAATACTATATTTCTTAACTTAAAATAGTTCTAAAGGACAAGATACTGAGAATTTAAAATATTTTTTTAATAATAAATTTTAAAATAACAGTTATTAAGCATGAATTTGTAAAAAAAAATGTTTTAGTTTATCAAGAACCTCTTTTTTCATAGCAGAAAAAATTTGTAGTTTCTGTGGCTGAGTAATAGTTATAAAAAAGCAAACTAGGATTTCAACACATTTGTACCAATGGCGGAAGCAAAGTCGTACACCTAATACATATACGTACAAACACACACACATATAGTAATGATTAAACTTTGTGCAAAGTAATAGAAATAAAATTTCACGTTAAATTAAAGCACAAATGAGCATTAAAACGCAGACATATGTTTCGGGATCGCTTGGAATCCCTTTTTCAATGCGACAGGGAGCTTCTAGATGCAAAACATCCAAATGAAACATCCAAATTTGGATGTTTTGCATCTAGAAGCTCCCTGTCGCATTGAAAAAGGGATTCCAAGCGATCCCGAAACATATGTCTGCGTTTTAATGCTCATTTGTGCTTTAATTTAACGTGAAATTTTATTTCTACACACACATATATATTAGGGATGTAACGAATAGTGATTTGGCCGAATAGGCCGAATACCGAATATTCGGCCATTTCTTCTAGGCCGAAGCCGAATATTCGGTCCTTTCTTCTAGGCCGAATAGGCCGAAGCCGAATATTCGGCGGCCGAGTATTAAAATTTCTAGAAAGTCATTGTAATCGAAAGAATTTGTCGAATTTTAAAATTATTCGCAAAGTCAAACACCAATTACACACAATCTATGATGTATGATTTAATTCTGTTTAAAAATTTAGAACTATTTAAAGTTAATCTATTTTCACTATTGTTTTGAATGTAATAAAACTAAGAATTTCATTCACAAGCAAAATAGAAATGACAGGTTTTACGGTAGTAAGCATTAGCATTATTTAACTAATTATTTAATTGCAATGAAAGAAATACTAGTGTGTAATGAACTTTTACCTTGCTCAAAACTGTTTTATGAAGACATTTTAAAAGTTATAAAAGTTAATATTTTTATTTTACGATGTTTTTTTACATACCTAATTTTAAAAGATCTATTAAAACTTAATGCACTTAACTGGAATACGTTTTTATTTTCAAAAACCACAATAACTTATGCTATCTAAATATTCATGATATATTCTGGGCTTTTCACATTTCTCTCTAACCCAATATTCACAATAAATCAGTCTACCCAAACAAAGTCTGGCTTCCACTTTGTTAATAATAACAAAATGAATTTATCATATTCTCCATTATAATTAACTATTGGCAGCTTTTTGGGAGCAAATGCTAAATATAAAATACAAAATTACAACTTTAAAATGTATTTTTGCTCAGTCATGCCTAAAACAAGATTAAAAAAATAGTTTATTCTAAATTATTTTTATTTATTAAAACTATAGTGGACTAATGTTTTCTTTTGGAATAATTATAATACAATTTTAAATGTTTAAAATCTACTAATTTCTTTATTTTTTTACTTTTTTACTGCAGCAGAACTATTCGTCTGAATAGTCCATCAATATTCGGCCAGGCCGAATTTGACCTTACCCAGTATTTGGCCAGGCCGAATATTCGGCTGGGTGATGAAATGACTATTCGGCCAAAGGGCCGAATACCGAATAGTGGCCGAATATTCGTTACATCCCTAATATATGTACCTGTAAATGGATGTATGTATGTTAATTGCTTAAAATTAATTTAGCTATCAATTTACTTTTACTTTTTAAAATGTGAAAGAATGTACTTTTTGGGTAAATAAAATCTGGAAGGAATTTATTTTTACCACGAAATGAAAGGTGGCTTTGGTGTTTCCGCTCATTCTGTCGTCTTCAGGCTTGGTTGGAACAGGTTAATCTTCGCCTTTATTAATTCTTTGAATTTTTCTGGAAAGGAAAAGGAAAATAAATTATTTACAATAAAACAGTTTCTTTTTTAAATTTATTATCTTCAAGTCGATGGTATGTATAAAAAAAATTCAACTTAGTTTAACCCAAATTTGAGATGAAAACTGTGTACACGCATTTTGGACCTTTTCGAAAAAATTAGCGTTTCCCGTCATGCATTTCAACCATCCTCCAAAGAGAAAGAAGCTAGCAATTCGTACCATTGTTTCTTTTTTCTTTTCAACAGTACATGCATAGTTTTTTATGCAATGAACCTATTTGTACGATTCTACTTTTAACCGATAAGAGGAGTTTAAACTAAAGTCCTGTGCTTTCTTTTGATCATATTTTTCTTCAAGAACGAAAGTTATGGGTGGATTTTCTTTTGTGCCTTCGCTAAACTTACCTTGATATTTTCATACTAAATAAATAGAAATTTTAAATTTAATTAAGAAAAATAATGATGCGAAAAAAAAAAATGATGAACCCAAAGTTATCAAAGTATAAAACTGCACATAGTTATTCCAAACACGTGTTTCGGGGTGACAAAGAGTCCCTTTTCTATGCAATAACAGTTATGAGTTTCCAATGCTAAAGAGCACTCCTCAGAGAAACTTCTTTGGTGTCTGTTCCGTTAAATTTCTAGCTGCTTCAGTTTATTTTTATTCAAATAATTTTCTCTCACTAATTTGCTTCACTGTAATCATAAGCTGCTCACACATGTTTTGGGCGAAGAGCTAAGCTATAGATGTAGTTTTGGTTACTTCATGGCAGAGCAGATTTAACTTTGGTAACTATTTTGGTTTTTCTTATTGGCATTTTAATAAGAAACGTTAATAACATGGAACGACGAATCAGTGAAATATAGTTTTTATATTATTCAAATATACAGCTTAAACGTAATTGTATTTGTTCGTCCATTACATTGGGGGGGGGGGGGGGGGGGCTGGTGGTTTTGCCGAAATTTTAGTCTTTGATATTCACACTTTTAAACCTTTGGAAACGTTCTACATATTTTTATTGTAAAAATTTGGTGCTTATGCACCCTTGTATTTTATGGGACTTTCGTCACTGATGAGTTTGCTTTCATTTACAGATTATAGTTTTAAATGAATATTTCTAACACACAACTGCACATACAGTAAAACCTGTAAAGTTGACCACCTCTGTAAGTTGACCACTTTTGTCGGGAACAGAATTAGCCCTATATTATATAATGTAGAGAAACCTGTGTAACTTGACCACCGAAGTTGACCACCTGTCTATATTGACCACTTATGTACGCCGAATTTGGGTGAAAGTATCGTAAAAAAACCCTTTGTAAGTTGACCGCCTAATTATTACTATCTATATTTGTTTATCTATTTTTGCAACGGTAAAAAAAAAACTTCTCCAGGATATTTTTTATGTTATAGTGTACCAGTATTTATATGACTATGAACACTCTTTTATTCTTTAAATAAGTTTCTTCCTTTTTCTTCTATTTGATATAGCCATTTTGAAAAAATATGTGTTTTTAGGAAATCTTTAACATCATATAAATAACTTACGTAGTTAAAATTAAGATAAATATCTTATCAATTAAGCTCTTTACTTTTAAAGATGTATAGGATAACATTGTAAGTCATTCGGGTTAGATTTCTTTAATGCTGTTTTAGATAATTGTGAGAAAAAAAAGCTAATCACTATTTTAAAGTAACGTTAATACATGAAGCTATATTTTAAATAGTTACAAATGAATAAATGCACAGTGTAAGAAATAACTAAAAAAACTCCCTCCACCCTCTATAAGTTGACCACCTGTCTAAGTTGACCACTGAAATGCTGCACCGCAAATGTTCAACTTACACAGGTTTCTTACTTTTCTAATGGGGCTGCACATCGGCTTACCCCCAATTACAGATCTAGCACATTCCCAAGGAATTGGTAACCAACTCTTTTAGCAACACCGTCAGTTTGGTACTGTCACCTCAAGCAAATTTTTACGCCCAGTTTTTCCACTATGACACACAGTACCTCTGGATGCGTACTTTGCACGAGGAAGCAAAAATATCATGCTTCCATTCACATTAAAACCAGTAAAGTTGACCACCTGTCTAAGTTGACTACTTTTGTCAGGAGCGGAATTAGCCTTTCACCCCCTGCCTCACTTTCTATGAGTTGATCACCTGTCTAAGCTGACCACTAAAGTGCTGCACCGCAAGTGGTCAACTTACACAGGTTTCACTGTATATATATAGAGAGAATGAAGGAATATAATATCTCAAATTGGGAAAACAAAATTAACATTTGCAACACACACACACCAATGAACACCTAAAAATAAAATTTATGCTCAAATAATCCATCAGAAAAAGGGACTTATTTGGTGGAAACGGGCCAGCTTTTTCTTGATAAGCATAGGCAAACTGTCAATGGTAGCAATCTCCCTTAGAGGTCCATCTGCATTTGAAATAAATCGTTCCACTTCTGAAACTAATCCAGAAATTCAAAAACGTTCGCTGCAAATTATTGGATTGTTAACAAAATGACTTGCTCCTCTCGACAGTGAAGCATATGTGTCTTCCAACAAATGCAAGAAAAATTTTTGGGTATGTTATTTTTCGTTCTATTGTTTTCTTTTGGTACCAGAAAGTGCGACCTTTTAAATATATAACTGATATGTGAGGCCTTTAGCGATGGAAAATTGTAAACGGTAAGGGTCTTTTCTAGAAGTCTTTCATGGCAGATAAGCAGGATTTTGGAAATTTTCATATGCAGTATTTTGGAATTCGTTTGGTACTACATGCATATTCATATTAAAAATACCACTGAACACACTATTTTGCGATTAAAAAAATAGAATGCAGCAAATATCAAATTTCTAATATTTATTTTAGATCCCTGCAAACATTTCCTGTAGAGCTTTTATGTTTTCCAGAGTTTTTGAAGGGACACTTGTTGCACCATTGAAATAATAAACAAACCAATCCCAAAATAACATTCCTTTTTATTAATATCTGTGAACCATCCAAAAGAAAACATTTTTCAGAAGTAGAATTTTATTATTAAATGCTATACCTTGCTTTTTTTCATTAGACCTACTCAGAATTCATTTTAATTTAAATCGATTTGCTATTTTTTTTCTTCACTGGATTTGTCGGCTGCACGTTAACTTTTTTGCGTATGCTTATTTAATGCATCTGCTTCCACAGTGGTGGGTAAAGGGATTGAATATTTATTACAAAAACAGTGGAAAGCTAATGAAACGTTGCGTTTTTTCTTTTTTTGTAAATATTTTTACGTGTAATATATCCTATATATAAAACTGTTCAACCTGTTCGCAATTTCGAATGCCCTTTTACTTTTTGCGAAAACTGCGATCGTAGGACTAAATACATGTCGGAAACTTCATTTCGAGAGGTAAGGGTGGGGGCGTCGGTCACCCCTTTGGCTGCGCCCTTGCATAAATGTAAATCATTATATTATCGTTTGCAAAATTCTATTCATTTGAAAAATTACAAAATTAGGTATTCTCTTTATGTTTTTATGGCTTGCAAATATTTTGATTTATAAAACTAATTCCAAATGCAAGTTTTTTCCATGTATTTTAGTACTTTTCAGCTAGAAATTTTACATTTAGAGCCTAGAAAATGTTCTACACTCAAGAATTAAGGTTACGAAATATGAGTATTTTTACTCGTGGACACGCGAGAGTTCTCTGAGAGTTGCTAAATGTTATATTCCTATTCTTACTGATTTTTTTAACATAAGAAATGTGCTAAACAGAGACAAATATAAGAAATATTTATATATACATACTAGCGGTGCCCGCATGTCGCTGGCCCGGGCTAAATTTTAAAAACGTCGCCTAGGGCGCTGTCCTTGCTAAGAGTAAAAAAAAAAAAAAATCGCCTGCGGCATAAAGCCTGCAGTGCTTGAAAAACATTGTGTGTATTTGTCAAAAAAAAAAAAAAAAAAGACATTGTCAACGGTTGAAAAAGTAATATAACATGTAGAAGGATCAATTAAGAAAACTTAGGAACATTTCCATCAGCAGGGTCAGATTTGTCACCAGAGGGTAATTAAAACTGCCAAATTGTAGCACGGCGTCATTTGTTGAGTTACTTTTAATCTGGAATGAGTCTTGGCGATGATCGTAGATTGATTGCAAGAATGAAATTGCAATATCATATATATTAACTTTATTTTCCAGCCATGGTGAACTGTTGCCTCGCTAACCGAAAGATAAGTTTCATAATGAAATGAAGCTTCGCTAGTGGTACCATAGAGATGAAATCGTAGGTGATAATATTTATAATTAAATGATACTGTAAACCATACCTAAAAAACGTATGCACAATTTTGTTAGTATTTTTTATCGCCGGTTTATCACCAACGCTTAATTAAAAAAGTCAAATTGTAGCATGTTGTCATTCGCCACGTTATTTGAAGACTAGAATATACTACACATCCGTAAACTTTTAGAGGCGATATTTATTTAAATGGCATTGCTAAATCAAGGAAATCGTAAAATCGGGGAGACGGAACTTTTATCAAGTTCAATCTCGAATTTAAAAATTATTCCTGATTTGAGAAAAACTTTAAATCGAAAATATGCTTTATTATTGTTTTATCTTTATTAAACTGAACTATTTTGAAAAATTAGTTTTATATTGAAATTAAGCGAACACTATTCACCCGGAGTTGAGGAAACTAATTTTTATTTTTTGTCAAGGTAAGCCTTAAGAAATCGAACTAAAAAGCTTATAACTGGCGTTCTTATTGACTTAGAAACTTCGAACAAATTTCATCTTGTCCAAAAAAATATCTGCGCTTTCGATCGATATATTATATTAACATGCGCAAGGTTTTTGTCATCCCATGTTGGGGAATTTATGAGGAAATTTGTGTAAAATTGGAATAAAAAAAGAACTACCTGTCTGATTTTTTTCTACCGGTCTATGATTCGTCCTCTTGAATCACTCTGTCTATTGATAAAAACCGCATTCAAATACGTTGCGTAGTTTAAAAGATCTGAGCGTACAGACACGGGAAGCAACTTTGTTTTATACTCTTTTAAGATATATATATTTTTACAATTAATTTGACCGTTTAGTTTTTGTTTCTGACTGCCAGGTATTAATTTGTCAAAGGAGGATTTTCAAGTTGTATTTTCTTCTGTCAACGAACTAAAGCCTATCCATAAAAATTTCACATATCGTTCGAAGCGATCTAGAAATCAAAAGATCAATTGAGAATAAGAATTATCTAACGATGATCAACTGACGATGGAAACAGGCTTAAAAGAACATAAACATGTTGTTAAGACGAATGAGTTTAAAAGGTCGAACATTGATCAGCATTACTAGAGTTTTAATAGCAGATTTGATTTTAACTCCCGCGTATTGATTTATAAATGCTTATTCCCTTTATTAACGGAAGCTTTTACATTTTGATGAGCATTACATCTTTAGTCAATAACGCAAATTATTCCCTCTTCTTTCCCCAAGTTTGAATTTCGTTTAAATTAACATTTTTCACTGTTGCATTCCTCAATATGTCAATATTTAATTTCTCTTTATATAGCTCGTGCACAATTTGAATCTATAGTTTTCTTAAGAAAACTAGTTTCCTACTAATACATGTTTCAGTTCTGTTTCAATGTTTACCTTTTTGACATAGCTATATTTCTAATTACTACGAACCATGTTTTATCAATAAAATGCCTGACAGAAGGAGAAAAATATTTATATCTCATATAATTAATTTTCCTTATGTGACGCCCATTTAGACATAAGATTTGTCAACACCTTTGTCAGGCTTTTCTTCAGCCTGTTTTCTCTAAATTAACATGTATGATAAAAAATAGTATATTTATGAACTATAGTGTGGAAATGCTTGCTAGACTACACTGTATAAATTATGCATTTAGTTGCCGCCATTTTTGGTGTTAATTAACACGATGTTTGGTGTTCAGTTGGTGTAACGTTGAAAATTATTCATTTTTGATATACTTTACTTTTTTTTATGAGTCTATCTAAAAAAGATAGACAGTATAAAGACACATGAAATTTCTTAACTCCGTTACGTATTCAAATTTTATTGACATGGCTCATTTCTATGAAAATAGGATAATTGAGCTATCGTAATGAATTTTTGATGCGCAGATGAGTTAACAAGCATCGTATGCTAAAAAAACATTTTGGTGTCTGTTTTTTTTAGGCAGACACAAAAAAATTTAAGGTGCATCGGAAAATGAATAATATGGTTTTCAACTTTACGCCTGGTGTTCAGTTGGTGTAAAGTATGCGGTGAGCGAGCGCAACGAGTTGGGATCGCTTCGCGATCCGAATGAAACTAACCGCAGTTCAGGGGGTTGGCGAGTGACAGCGAGCAGGGGGCGGTAGGTGTAATAAAACCGTTTGACCAGGTTTCGATTAATCACACTGTTTGTATATGTTACCGTTAAAGTATATAATGCAGTTATTTCATAGAATGCCTAGTTATTTCATGAAATAACTGATCGTGTCCGTTAAAGTGTGTAATATGTTATTAGTTTGACACTTAAACTAGTTATTCTATGAAATAACTAGGTATTCTATAAATTAACTAATGAGAGACAGTTAAAGTGTAAAATAAACAATTTATCTAAAATGAAATAACTAGGTATTCTATAAATGAACTAATTATAGATAATTAAAATGAAAAAGAAGCAATTTATCTAATTTATGCAGCGTATAAATGGTATTCATGGAAACGTACCATAAAATCATTTGTTACAACAAGGATTACTAAAATGACATTTGGAATTACGAAAAACATTATTTCTAAAACAAAAACATTTTTTGTTGACACACTGGGTTTTATACGAACATTTTTTAAATCCCTGACCAGTACCTAAACTTTGAGCTGTAGCAACCGACCGGAGCGATATTTCTACATCCGGTACTTCTTCGATTTTAATTAATTTTTGTTCGCAGACACTGAACTGGGATCGGGAATATAATTGTTTTCTCCGGCCGTTTCTTGTGCCCAATTGGAAAAATCCTTTTCGGTTATTTTTATGATGATAGCTAGATTTGGCATCACATTTTCCTCTGTCAACTTCAGGCACTGGGATACGGACGGTAACCACACAGAGGCTTCAGAATGAGATTTATCCGACATTAATTTCATCTTTTCGTTTGAATTTCTAAACATTTTTTAGACTTTTCTCTTTGAACATTAAGTTCATTAAAACACAATTTGCAGATTTTCTGCTCAACTTCATCTTCTGAAACATAATCTTCCGAACATGATATATGGGCAGGCTCCATACATTTGAAACAAACTATATCTTCACTGCATTCTTTTAAACAGACAACACATAACTTTCGTAATGGGGTTATTTAATACTGTTTGTTTAACTACTTTTTCATTATCAGATTGAGAAGAAACATTCATTGCAGTCAAAGTATTTTGTAATTGATCTTCGTCGACCAACGAATTAAGTGCTTCCTTCGGAATGGCAGTTGTTGACAGTCCAACTCTAGTTGCGCAATCAAACATAGCCTCGTAGGGGGACCTTTTAATACCAGAATGGAACGCTCTGTTCTTCATAAACTGGATAAATTTTAACCCGTTACTCCACGAAGTTGACTGGTTGTCTTGCATCCAAGTCGTCAACATATTTTCTATGTCCTGATTGGCTCTCTCAACACTGCCTTGACTTTGTCTATGTATTGGTTTGCCATGCACGATCTTAAGCTCTGGCCAAGTCAATATACATGAAGCTCCAAACAACAGAAATATATCAAGCAACTGTCCTGCAACTTCTTCTGCTCTCTTTGTTTGAAGCGGTCTTAAAACCACAAACTTTGTAAAGTGATCTTGATAAACTAAAATAAATTTATAGTTTCCATCAGGTTGTGATTGAAAATCTATGAGGTCAACCTGACATCTTGAATTCATATGTGAAGAAATCAACAACACCTTTTCTGCCCGCTTTGCGTTTTTGTTGACATGATTCACAAAAACTCAGGAAAATCTTAATATCATTTTGCGCAATATTTTTGTAACGACGATTAAGTTCTTTTATCATTCGGTCTCTACCACCGTGCCCAATAGATAAATGCGTTTCATACAAAATGTCAAACAAAAGATCCATTGAGCAATAAAACATTACATCTGGTGTTGCATTTGTTACTGGGACGATTAATTTTTCTACTCCTTGAACTTCAAGGACATCGTAATGTTGAAGTAACTAATAATCACGTGGCACTTTCTTATCTGATGTTTTAGATTTCTTTACATCAGCTGTCAAAATTAATAATTTTTCACGGGTGAGCAAAGAACTGTTATCTTTCACATCACGCTTATTTAGTAAAGATTCAAACTTTTCTTTCATTGCATCTTTTTTTTCGTTATCACTTACAGAATTCCTTGTTCAAGGCAATTTAAGGTCTTAAAAGTAATTGCGCTTTAACGTAAGCAAACTGAATTGACGTAATTTTGTCGTGTGAAGATATATGATATAGATTACTTTACACTTTAACGGGCTGAAGATCGTTATTCTATGAAATAACTAGTTAAACCGTGAAATACAAGAGAGTTTTACACTTTAACGGACACGATCAGTTATTTCATGGAATAACTAGGTATTCTATAAAATAACGGATTTCCTACTTTAACGGTAACATATACACTTAAAAAAAAAAAAAACTGAATTTTCAGAGTGTTTTTTGACTGATTTTAACGGAAGGTATCCGTAGTTCTTCAATACACGGTTTTTCTTTCCAAAACCGGAAATATCACGTCCTGAAAATACGAGAACGGAACGTTTCCGTTTTACGGTTGCTGTATTTTCACAACCTGATTTGGATTAAGGGAGAAAAAAGAAATAAAACTTCTGTCAAATCTCGGGAAAATATTATCAGAAACGGAATATTTTCGGCAACTCTGCTGCCGTACTTTTTCTGTTATTTTCAGGAGATTTTTTTACAGTGTAGTATCATATTGAGCACAAACGAGAGCAAATCAATTACGACAAATCACATTTTTAGTAGCAAAAGATGATTCATAATGGTTTAATTGTAAATGATAGGTTATATTGTAACTAATACTACTGGATTTTATCATAGTTCTATTTCTTTTTACCTAAAAAGTATCTCCACAATTCTGAAATACGTGTCAAAAGACAATAAGTGGAAAAGCAGAAGGGCGAAAATACGCTTGGTTGACATATTTCATTCATTCCTCTAAAACTGGAGAAAGAATATTTATGCGCTGTTTAATAATTCGTGACTTGAATATCAGTTCGAACTGTCTTAGATGCTTAATTTTTCAAGCACTTAGAGTACATTATCTAAAACCCAGCATTTTTGAGGCTAGTGTAGTTTGATGTTAAAGTAAGGAACATTTTATTGCACATTTCTACACCAAACTAGTGCGAAAATTTTTTCTAGCTTTCTCAGGAATGAAGTGCGGTACCGCTTACAGTTAGCCGTTAGTAGGTAGATTGTTTTACATTGCAGAATTCTTTTATTAATGTAAGCAAAAACTCGAACCTTTATCGGTCTTCAAACTTCTTCGAAAATTGATAAATCAAAATCTCTGATAATTAATTAATCTTTCTACAATAAAAGCTTTCATAATAATGAATTAAAAATAGTCAGAACAATTGAAATTTTAAATATTATCTATAGGATGAGGACAACATTTAAGGATCCTGAATATGAATATCATAGATATCTCTTCGGAATGAAAGCAAATTTACACATTTGCAATGCACATGCGATCTTGCTGAAAATAAAATGCGTATTTTCTGAACATTAAGAAGCTATCCGCTGATTTAGTATATATAACAGATTTTGACATAATATGTTAATATTCATTTCATTTTTTCTTCTGTATAAAAACAGTTGTTATTTTATTGATGAGGGATGGTATCTCTTTCCGAAAGTTTTGCGCTTAGGCAAGGCATATAAATATTTCAATCCTGACTTGCGAAAAATAACCAACAGTTAACAAAAGCTTGGAAATTATGTGATAATGTCATATAAAAAGGCAATTTTTCCTGTTTTACGAAATTTATATGATTAAAATTGTGAGAAGGTTAAAAGAATTCTAAAAGCATCGTATCTAACAACAAAATATTTTCAAATATTTTTCTATAGATTTCTTTTAGATTATAAGCCTTAAAAGCGAATTTTTATACTTTCAGGTATAAGAGCAAGCTATCAGAAGCGAATTTCATGCATTAATATGCAAAAATTCTTAGGTTATGAATTTTTAAATGTTATTTTTAAAAACGCTATTTTGAATTTCTTGAGAAATTCATATTTGTATCGCCTGTTTGTTAACGCAATTTCAGAGCAAGTCCATATTTTATTGTAAACATATACTCCAGTTATGAAATGAAAAAACATGTAAACCATATAGTAGAAATTCTGAATGTTGTCTACTATTTTTATATACAAAAACTACGCAAGCCTAACCAGAAGCAAATTTAATTACCTGCATGATTGGCAAGGAATTTTTCGTCATCGCAGCTGATATAACTCTGTCATCAAGTCCGTGAACATATGTGTCTCGTGCATCAGGCAAAATGACACGTCGCATCTGGGCGAGCGCCTTCTTTCTCCCCCCCCCCTCCAGTCATTCGGCGCTGGAAAGACAGGCCCCCACGCAGACTTGGCATCGGGACCATATAAAGGTAAATTACATCTGGCAAGGATTTCCGTGAGAAAAAACTCCTTCGCGCGGGAAAAGACGTCACTAAACCCGGGGGAATTAAAACACACTTTCAAGAAGGAATCAAATGAGTGATTAAAACCTGGGGGAAAAGAGTTTATTTGTTGCTGATAAAGGAACGTTGCCAGATCACGACAAATGTGGAACGGAGGGTAACGGAATCCGACTGAAAATTAGAAAAATTTTCCATTAAATGTTTTTTCTCTCTTTTTAGACCCAAAGAACTAAGTTTTAATGCCAATTTTATAAGGTTGCACGCCTCAGAGCAGCTTAATCGACATAATTCGTGTGCACATTAAGAGCATCATTTTTAGGCTAACTTGTTCGTTACGCGTGCCATGGGTCAGTTATCTCAATTAATCGAGAATTATCCTACATAATTTTGCACTGCATAAAAGGTTATTCATACGGTTATGTCACACGTTTTTATTTTCAGTATTTAAATTCCCCCTGCCCCAGTTCGTCACAAAATGTCACACCTCACCCAAACCCCCTATCCCCCTTATCACATGTCACGGTATATTACATAAACATATATATGCAATACATAAATAAAAGCACTATGTCATGGACCATATTTCCATTTTTATTTTTAAACTAAAACGACGTGTTTCAATGATATTTGTTGAGCATAGCAATAATAATTATTAGGGATGTAACGAATAGTAATTTGGCCGAATACCGAATATTCGACCACTTCTCCCAGGCCGAAGCCGAATATTCGGCCAATGTCTTAGGCCGAATATTAAAATTTCAAGAAAATCGTTGTAATAGAAAGTATTTGGCAAATTTAAAATTATTGACAAATTGAAACACCAATTACACGCAATCTATCATAAATGATTTAATTCTGCTTGTTAAGAATTTGAAACTATTTAAAATTAATCTATTTTCTCTATTGTCTTGAATGTAATAAAACTAAGAATTTCACCCACAGGTGCAATAGAAAAGTCAGGTTTTATAGTAGTAAGCATTAGCATTATTTTTCTGATTATTTATTCAAATGAAGGAACTACTATTGCTTAGTGAACTTTTACCTTGCTTAAAGCTGTTTTATGAAGATATTTTAGAAGTTATAAAAGTTAATATTTTTATTTTATGGGATTTTTTACATACCTATCTTTAAACGATCTATTAAAATTTAATACACTTAACTGGAATATATTTTTATTTTCAAAAACCCCAATAACTTATGCTATCTAAATATGCATGATATATTCTAGGCTTTTCACAATTCTCTCTTACCCAATATTCACAATAAATCAGTCTACCCAAACAAAGTCTGACTTCCACTTTGTTAATAATAACAAAATTAATTTTTCATGTATCATGATTGACTCTTGTCATCTTTGGGAGCAAGTGCTAAATATAAAATACAATACTACAGCTTTAAAATCTGCTTTTGCTCAGTGAAGCCTAAAACTAGGTTTAAAAAAAGTAGTTTTTTTTTCTAAATTTATTTTTATTTTTTAAAACTAGTCAGACCTCGATATAAGGTCCTCCGCATATAAGGTCACCCCGCATATAAGGTCACTTTTCCAAAGTCCCGGCTCACTGAATAGGAATGCTTTGTTACAGATTATCGGATATATGGTCAAGTTTTAAAAATCGTTATCGCTTATAAGGTCATTTTTATCTGACCACCTTCAGATAATTTCAAGGCCACGCTAATTCAAATGTACGAATTTCTTCTGTGTATATGATCTTTTATTATCGTCATGCAGGCGAGGGAAGCTCTTTTCTAACAAAAGCCTATTTAACTTCCTTACAAGGTAATTACCCCTCTCGAGTTCTAGGAAAAGGTTGCAACCAACAAACACACCTGGAGAGTTTCCACTCCCCAGTTCACTAAGAATTTCCCCCCGCCTTCGCTGCCAGTAATTCCTCGTCCCTGTCCACACTACTAGGGAGGGGGGAGCTTTCGACATTCGGACGAGAACAAAGGACAAGTTTTCCCATCTTGTCACGTGACCATTTGCTGACCAGACCAGAGGAAAGAATTTCATTCGAACCTTTCTCACTCTTATCGTGTCATCATGTCGGCAAAGAGAAAGACGTTGACTCTATCAGAGAAAGAAAAAATTGCTGAAGATTTTGAAAATTCAAATTTATCGAAAGCACGTTTTGCCGAAGAACGTGGTATACCACGCACCACCTTAAACAATATTCTGTCTTCTCATCGCAATGGAAATGGGAAAAGAAAAAGGATGCGTTTTTCCCCTTATGAGAAAATTGAAGAAGCCATTCTCCAATGGATAAAAATGGCTAGAGCACAAAATGGGCCAATATCATGTTCAGTACTGAAAGAAAAAGCTCTGCAAATAGCCACGGAATTGGGAGAACCTGATTTTATGGCGAGCAATGGATGGATTCAGAGATTTAAAGTAAGACATGATTTAACTTTCACGACAGTGTGTGGTGAAGCTGGAGATGTTGACGAAACTGTTTTAAATGACTGGAAGAAATCTGTGTTAGAAGATGACATTTTGAAACGGTATAAGCCATGCGATGTATTCAACGTCGACGAATGTGGTCTTTTTTTCCGAGTCTTGCCTGACAAAACTCTTGCATTCAAAAATGAAAAATGTGTAGGTGGCAAAAAAAGTAAAGAATGACTTACAGTATTTTTAGGGGCCAATATGGATGGCTCTGAAAAATTGAGCCCTCTTGTTATTGGTAAATTCCAAAAGCCACGTTGCTTTAAAAACATTAAATCTTTACCCGTGGATTACGACGCTAACAAAAAAGCGTGGATGACCGTCACCATTTGGGAGAAAACAATACGACGTTTAGACAGGCAGTTTGTGAAGAAGAAACGAAAAGTTGTTTTCATAGCAGACAATTGCACAGCTTATACCAACATCCCAAAGTTAGCCTCAATTGAGCTTGTTTTCTTGCCTCCTAATGTGACCAGCGTTCTCCAACCATTGGATTAAGGAGTTATTCAAAACCTAAAAGTGAACTATCGTAAGCTCCTCTTGAAGGAACTTATCGCTGTCATCGACCAAAAAAAGAAGTTTCACGTTACTGTCTTGGATGCCATTTTTTATGCGTACAAAAGTTGGAACATGGTGTCCACAACATGCATAGCAAATTGTTTTCGTCATGCAGGTTTTGTGGATTCTCTGAGTATCGTGGATGACGAAACCGAAGAAGAAGACGACATTCCTGTATCTGTTCTGATGGAAGATCTGAGAAATCGTGGCCATGCCATTCAAGGGGAAGAAGAATTTGGTTTGATTGATGAGGAAATTGCTCCCACTTCTGAAGCTACAATTTCTGAAATTGTTTCACAAGTTATGGACAGTAAGGACAATGACAGTGATTCTGAGATTGTAGCTGTAACCCAAGCGGAAGCCTTCAATGCAATAAATGTCATACGCCATTTTTTTACAAACTATGAGGGAGTTGACGAACATTTTGAGAAGTTACAAAATCTAGAAAACATTGTTCGAAAAATGAAACCAAAAACGAGACAGACCTGCATGAATGATTATTTTAAATAAGGTAAGATGTTATGTATGTATGTACACTTTGAGGAAATTTATAAACAGCTTTATTTTAAATTAAATTTAAAAAAAATATATAACTTTCTTTAATTCTTTACTGTTAAAATTTATTGACTTAAATATTTACCAAATAACTGATGTTTTCGTTTGCATTACCATTTTTAAAAAATCATAATGTGTATTTACGTGCTTAGTTATGAACTGCTAATGAATCGGTTAAAAGGTCACCCCGCTTATAAGGTCACTTTTGCGATGTCCCTTAGGGTGACCTTATATCGAGGTCTGACTGTATAAACTAATGTATTATTTTGAAATAATTATAATACAATTTTAAATGTTTAAAATCTACTAATTTCTTTATTTTTTTACATTTCTACTGCAGCAGAACTATTCGACCAGGCCGAATATTGACCTTACTCAGTATTCGGCCAGACCGAATATTCGGCTTGGTGATGAAATAATTATTCGGCCAGCCGAATATTCGGCAAAAGGGCCGAATACCGAATAGTGGCCGAATATTCGTTACATCTCTAATAATTATGTGTGCACTTATTCCATGTGAAATGAGATTAAGCTTTACAAAAGTAAATAAATAAAAAAATAATATTAAAAAAACATTTCCCTTTGTGTTCGTATGTCACGGTAAAGTAGCCCAAATAACATATAATCCATATTTATAAGTATAATTATTAATATAGGGGAAGGCAGTTCAAAACGGGGTGGCGGGGTAAAACGGGGAAAGCCTGTAAATCATAGATGAGGGAAACTAGGTTAAATTTATCAGCAAGTAACAAGTTCTGACTTCATTCCGACTCCAAATTATGTGTGATTTTTAAGGTATGTCTAATTTTTGTACTCATTTACCATATTCTGGTTTTAAGGCTCTTATAGAAGTTGTACACCCACAGTTGTTCAATGGTATGCATTCCATTGAATACTCTGATAATTTAACAACAAAATGGTGTACATAGTTTCGATTTTCACTGAACAGTGTTCGTCTCACTGAAATCATGCTTGACGGCAAGTTGGGACCTTCTCCGTCTTGCTTCCCCCGGTCAAGGTGTAAAATACCATACAAATTGTTTCAAGGTATGAAACACCAGAAAAGTCAACATATGAAGAACAAGTGGCCTCTTCTTCTTTCAAGTTATCCAAGCTTGAATTCATTTTAGCTATTCCAAAAGTGACTAAAGGAAGCAAAAGAAAATCCTGCCAATGGACGTGAAAAAACTGTTGTCTTAACTCAGTCGCCTGATAAGAATGAATTGTTTGAAGAAATAATAATAATAATAAAGTCCAAAACTTCTAAAACAAAACGAAACATAATCTCAAGGAGTTCTAATGAAGCAAAGAGGTCGGGTAAAAGTCTAACACACGTATATAAATACACGCACCCTTTATTTTTTGTCTGATATCACAACAGTTTGTTATGAAAGACCATATTGCTTAATTAAATTGCTCATCCTAACATGAAACATTGAATGAAATTTCTCGAAATCCAATTCAACTTTCCATTAGTTTTAAAAACAACAAATCAATCACAAAACATCATTCAACTCGGGGTAAGTTTCATTAACATTGTAGGAATGCGAGATTTATACCTTATTAATTTAAAAGATATTGAATTCTTTAAAATGCACTTTTAATTAAAAATGAAGAACTTTCTATTAACTAATTGGATTATTTCAAAACCGAAGTTCAAACTTTATTTCAACAATCCATAATTAATCGTACTCATTCCTCGTTGAAAAGTTTTTTGAAATTATTTTTAGAAATCTTTCAAGAAACAATGAACGAGTCAAAACAATTCTGTGAATGCAAAGAAGCATTTTATAAATAAATGAAATTAAATTTATCGAATTGCACGAGGAAAAATATCACTTCGAAGCATTGTTTAAATTATAAAACAAACCATAAAAATAGCTGGAGAATTTCTGCGGAAATGATTTAATGAATTCTTTCCATTTCTTCGGATACGCACTCTGGTAGTTAAGACAAATATCTTAAAGTTTCTTTCTAAATTGAGAACACTCTTAGCTTAGCGTTTAATGAAATCCGATAAAGTTGGCAAAGATGTGCACAGTTGAGAGATAAAGACTTTTTATATTCTATTGAAATTTTCGTTAATTTTTTAAATTAGGAGCTCAATTTAAACGCTTTAGTTTCATTCCATTGCAATATTAATTAAAAATAAAATAGTTAGTTTAATTATTATTTAAAAATATAGTTATAAAGAACATTCCGTTGTTCTTTTTAAGAATAAAATAGTTTTCTAATAAACAGCACTCCGTACATTTGGAAAACAATTGCAGAGAACTAAAACTTAAATTTTGTTCATATAATAATAATAATAATAGTAATAATAATGCTCAATGGTGCAGAAAAGAGTAGAGGGGATAGAGCGTAAATTATTTATTTTGTAATTAATTGCAAAAAGGAAAAAAAAAAAACTTTTTTTGTATTAAGCCTGCACAGATACAAGTTTATCCCTGACTGGTTAAAGTTTTTGACTGCCATTACCGTCTATGATAGGACATAAAGGCTTAGCTGGTCATATGCTGCCCGTCGCCGTCAACTTGAGTATGGCTTACTAAACAATCTAACGATGTAGAAAAAGGTTCAGGCCAGTGTCCAGGACTTTGAAAAGAGGGGGTTCAAATCAAAAGGAGAGCGTTCATATTTAGTCGAAAAAATAAATCGTGTGATTAAATTGAGTGTCAATTTAGTTATTTCAGTTAGATAACGACAGTTGTTCATTCACTTGAACACATTTGTTTTTTCGTAATATCCATCCGTTATGCAGCATTTTTGTCAAAAACTTTAATGTTATGCTAGCATCTTGTTGCGATATTCTTGTCGTTTGTAAAGAAGTTAAATTCATCCATGACAGCTTCACAACGACAATAACTTCGTAAGAAATATTAATATTTTTTGTGGTTAATGAACTGAATTTTTTAAGCGTGCGACAAAGAAAATTAAAAAAAGTAATTTAAACGTAAAGCGTACATTTTAGACATTTTTTTCTTTTCTTTATTTATTTTTCGAATGAGAGGGACTAAATACGCAAAACCCCTTCTTTGGGCACTTCTCTGAAAATAATAAAAAGCTCTAAAAATGAAGCAACAGGAAATCATTCTTCAGAAAAAAAATATTGTGATTAATTTTCTTTTAACTTTTATAAGTGTACAACAAATAATATGGTTAAATGGCAATAAAAATCCAAACATAACCATTTCATAAAGAAAAGAAATTAAGGCTTGACTTTGCAAACACGTTCAAATGTGTTTAATAAATTATATAATCTCTCGTGCAACGAACAGAATTTTCATAAAGAATACCCAGCTCTTAATTCTAAAATTCTAACACTTGTATTGCCATGCGATTTAAAATGGTCCGGCAGTATAGTAGCTCCAAAAAGTAAATTTTCAAACATTCGACAAGCCAAACGATATCAAACACATACTTTTTAAAATCTAGACGTAGCTACCGTGTTTCCCTCTTCGCTTAGCGAAATAAGAGATCATGTGATGTCGAACTTCCAGTTTAGTCAGACAGCTTCGTGCAACCGTATTTTGTCTTATCTCTTAAGTTTCTTCTTGTGGTGGGAATAGATCATTCATAAATGATGTCACGCTTCGAGAGGGAGGAATTCGAGAGTTCGTGAAATTGTGACAAAGTGTGAAAAGGGGAGGGAGGCAACAAGAAGTGTGACCTCATGCAACATAGCGTTACTCGTGACAACAGGGGGAGGGGGTCCGCTGGAGTGTGACATATTGTGACAAAAGGGGGGGGGAGAGAGAGTCAAATATATGGGAAAAAAGCGTGACGTCATTTATGAACGGCCCCGAAATGCTCGCTGATCAGCTGTCCTACACTCCCAACAGAAATTTGTTACACAGGTTGGTCACGCAAACCTGGCCTGATCCTTATGAGTGTGTCCTCAACTCCCTACATTTGCGGTGTCTAGTAATTAAATGTTTAGGATAGCAAATGCAACTATTTTCGGTCGAATCCTTTTATTTATGTGAGTTGAAAAATAGGTTTTTTGTGACAGGAGGGCAATTCAAATTTAGTGCAGACCTTATGTTACTACTGTACATCATAACTGCTTGGATTCCATTTCGTTTGGATACTGCGCATGAACTAATTTACATACCCGCCTAATTCTTCCAACGTCCAAGATTTACCAAAATAATTTAAGTGTCCTTGTCGAGACAGACTAGGATAATTGAAGAAAACGGCGAATAAGACCAGAAACAAAACTAATTGCATATATAAAAGGTCTAATTTGTGCACTTTTGGGCAGAAAACTAAGGGTCGATAAAACAATTCATCAATAAGAACGAACAAGCGCTGCTTTCATGTTCACGAAATGTCCATCGTAAAAGATTTATTTCCCGAAGCAGCATTTTCCCCCGATTTCGGTTTGCGAATGTATTTTCGCCCGATCACTAAAATGGCAGTAAAAGGCAGTTTTCAAAGAATTCTGCAGTGGAATCACGTACGAAATTATAATCAACTTTGATGAGAAAGTAACATAAATATATGTTGCTTATACGTGACGAGATAAAGTGCTTTTTCACGTTGGATTACAACTAATTTATGAAGTTGTGCGTTTCTTCTGCAGATTTATGAATATTGGTTTCATGTGAGAGTCTAAACTACCAAAATAGATTTGGTTCAAGTAAGGACAGCATTAATCTGTGAAAACTAAATGATTCTTTCAATAAAAATATCTTGGGGTGTGTGATTAGTATGTGTGTAAGCGAACTAATTCCATCTAGTGCAGAAAAATCAACACTTTCGACAAACCTTTTGAGAGCGACTAATGAGGATTTTAAGGTACCTTTAGCACATATTTATGATATATTTTTACTGTAGAACAAAAGTTGTACTAAAGTAGGTATCGTCAGTTGCGTTCCTAGCATGGGTGACACCCGGGCGGTATTTGTTGCGTAACTGCCTCCCCTCCCGCGCAAAAATAAAATAAATTAATTAAAATAAAACGTCGTTGTCTTATATAAACTTATAGTTTAATTTTTTCTACACAACTGAAAATAATACAGTAAAACCTCTCAATTAGGGACACTAAGAGGACTGGAAATTTTGTACCTTAAATAGAGGTGTCCCTTCCTCGTAGGTTCATAAATTGATACACGTATAGTGTATTAACTTGGTTCTACTTTTTAATAATAAACATGTGTTCTAAGCTTAAATACTGAAAATGTTTCATGCATACAAATAATAAGTTGAAATTATTGAAATTGAAAATTTTTTCATTAAAAAAATAATATTTCAGCATAAATGTCGTATTGGCAAAGTTTTGTAGCTTACAGAAATGTATTTGAAGTAATCTGTGAGATGGGTTTGTTTTAAAGTACAAAATTCGGGCAATACAGTATACTTTAAGTTTCATGTACTTTTTCCAATCTTTGCATCAAAAACTTGTTGGTATCCGGGTACTGTTTGGCAATACTGAGCATACATGTATTCGTACAAGAGAGGGAAAAGCCTTTACAAGTAGGTTTTGGCTAGCACTTTAAAATACACTTGTTTCTTTGGTCATGCTTCTAGGACTCAGACTAGTACTTTCAGAAGTTAATTTTTAGAAGAAAAAAACTTCAAATCCAGTAAATTTTTCTTATCTATATAACTTGAACTTTAGAAATTTTTCTCTGTGAATGTCCCTTAAATAGAGTGTCCCTTATTCAGAGGTAAATACAGTGCGGTCCCCATTCAAAGGGACTGGGACCAGAAAAAGTAACTTAATTAGAGGTGTCCCTAAAAGGAGGTTTCACTGTATAAAGTAAAAAGTTCTATTTTATTTATTTCGTGTAACCTTCAGTAAGCTTCTTTTTTTCCCCTCAGTCATACGTTTGAAGTAGTATCAATAAAGTGGTAAAATTCAAGTCCATGCATTTTTCAAAAACTCTATCTCATTTGGGTGTCACCTCACAACACGCTCAAAAATGGTGTCACACAAGGCGGACCGCCCCTATGACCCCCTCCCGTAGTGACGCTACTGGTATCGAACTATGGAGAAACTCTTCTTTGATATTAATTTATATTAATAGTATTACACCAACAATAGAATTTTCTTTGGGACAGCTGTTGTCTCATCCCCATCCCTATAGGTTAATATACGAAATAAATACATGTTTTTTTTTCATCCTCATTTTAGGAAATTCATGTTTGCTGAAAATTGGAACCAAACACGAACTACCCGTCAGATAGTTTTCGAATCCGTCTCAAAAAACTCCCCTTACTAACAGAAAAAAAAAAAAAAACATTTTCAGCGAAATCTGACGCATAGCTTTCAGGTATATAAAGAACAAATAGACGAACATTCATTTGTGTATTTGTATAGATAGAAGATCTTGTATATATAGAGAGAAGATCTTGTATATATAGATAGAAGATCTTGTATACATAGATAGAAGATCTTGTATACATAGATAGAAGATCTTGTATATATAAATAGAAGATCTTGTATATATAAATAGAAGATCTTGTATATGTAAATAGAAGATTTTGTATATATAAATAGAAGATTTTGTATATATAAATAGAAGATTTTGTATATATAAATAGAAGATTTTGTATATATAAATAGAAGATCTTGTATATATAAATAGAAGATCTTGTACATATATATATATATATATATATAGAAGATCTTGTACATATATATATATATATAGAAGATCTTGTACACATATAAATATATATATAGAAGATCTTGTACATATATATAGAAGAACTTTTACATTTTATAGGTACAGTGAATGCTAATATTATTTATAGTTCGGCTTTTTATAACTAAACAAAAAAGACCTTCTTGAATTTGCAGAAACTCTTAATTGATTACCATGAAATTCCTTGAAATACAAAGTCTGTCGCAACTCTAATGAAAGTTTTTCATTGTCTTCGAAGACTGAGCATGCATATTATTTTAATAAATGAATTAGTTAATATTATTGTTTTAAAATACTTGTGTGGAAGTTTCGTTTGTAAGTTATAGCTAGGAATTTTTCGTGGAAAATGTGACATTACTTGCAGCGTTTCTGAAACTACATTTTTAAATTAGTGGCGAATTTTGTCCGAAACATAAAAATCTACATTAGAAATTATGCCGGGGCAAGTACTAACACTGTCACAACGTGCCCCCTACACATTGTCACAACTAGCCCAGCCTTACAAAATTTTGCACTATATTCATTAGTTTCCGAAGATAGGTTATGATTAACAAATGAAACATGACGATTCCAAAGTAGAGCACAAAAATTCTCAATAACTCAATAGGATTTTTGAAAAAAAAATATAATTTTGGAGTAAAATATTTTATCGGTTACATTAGTTTAAAAATGTTTAAAAATTTAAATGAGAAAGAAAGCTGTAATTGAGAAGGAAACAATTCCTTAAACTCAAAAAAGTGGAATTTTTCGTCTTTTCGTATTCTACGGAGGGTAACATTATCATTGTAACTCTTAATGTGAAAAAAAAAGAAGAAAACACACACACATATTTGTGAAAAAGAAATATACACATATTGTTTATTGGAGAATTAAAAGGGGATAACACATTAGTTTAAATATAAGGCAATCTGGAGAAATAATAAAAGAAACGTTTGTTTTTTTTTGTAGACAACGGATTGTAAAACAATCTCCCATTGCATGAAATTCTAAAAATTACATGCACAGAAAATTGTTATACAGGCGAAAATTGACATACCAACTGCGCCCGCACTTTTAGTTGAGCGTGAATTAAGTGTTAATGAGGGTGGATGATTTTCTATGAAATGGTGCGGGGAAGGGGAGGGGGCGCAATCGCTTAATTTTTTCAGGGGCGCCAGAGATCCAAGGATTAACTAACGGCATGAGCTTTTTAAGTGTATTTAAAATATCATTCCACTCTTTCATTGTTAAAACAACAGTATTGCAATTTATCAAGTATTTTGGAGATTAATTAAGGTTTTATTCCAAAGATGACCCTAGTTGCTTGAAGTAGACCCGTTTTTAGCGAATTGAATTCACTAAAAAAAAGAGCAGTCAGAGGATTAAGGTGCTACTTTTACACTTAGCCATTTTTTTCGAACTGAATTAATGGATGATTAATGAAACAGTATGGTCGAATTTCAAGCAACGTTAGCGTGCTCTAAATATTATAATTAAAAGTAGAGTAATTTAAAGCATATACAGCATTAGCAACTGAATCCATTTAGATATTCATAAACAGTTCCTATGCGTGACTAGTGATGCATTTGCGAAATTTATAAACATTTATGGAAGCATGTTCGCTTTCATTTTATGTTAAATGCATAATAATATAAACTGCAAGTGTAAAGCATATTGCTCATAAATACATTCAAAAAGAATTAAATTCAAATGAAATGCGAAGTACAGCGCCATAAGTTTGTCTTGTGTCATAAATAAACTAAATGCTAAGCAAAACTGTTTAGTTATGTGAATCCTTTACAATGTTACTTCAGCGCGAAATTCTCGATCTATTATTCATATTTGATTTTCATAATATAATATCCGAGAAAAGTAAGTACAATTGAAAGCATCTGCTTCTGATATTAATGGGAGCAATAAATTTGCCGTTGTGTTTATTTATAGGAAAGCTAGCTTTAGGGTAGAGTTCTAGTTAATGGAACGTTAATTGAAGAGATTATTTCAGTAACAAACTATCATTGGATTTTGTTATAAATATCTGGGGGGGGGGGGGGGGTAGGAAAGATTAGACTTACGATAAAAACTTTTTTCCCCTAAAAAGATAAGGCATTATTTCTACGTCTATTTTTTCAAAATAAAAAAAGTCATTTCATTTCGTAATTCGAATCATAAATACGTTATCTATATACGTAATATACAGTATGATATACAGTAAAACCCCGTTAAAACGCGGGTGTCGGGGGACATGTTCGGCACCCGCGTTATAACATAACCGTGGTATAGTGCAAAAATACCGCGGAACCCCATTATCCAAACAATACTAAGTTTTGTTGCATCATTTTTAGCTTTATCAATTACTCGTGCCTTTTCTTAAATAGCATAATTTTTCTTTTCTTCTTTGGTGCCATTTTATTAACTGTAAATGCTGTGCAAGAAGCACACGTCGCAACTGCGCAATCAGTCTATCGAGCGATAGGTTATAAACCAAAAGGTGTAGTCAGGCCTATTACAATAGGGCTTTACCTGTTAGTGTGTGTGCTAAGGGAATTGGAGCTCTTTGGCTAGAATACTTGTGTGATCGGGCTGGCTTTATTTACAAAGGTAAATAAGGAATCCCCTAAAAATGGCAATGATAAAGGGTGGTTTAAACGTCGGGAGACATTATAGTCACCGCGGTATACCCGATTCTGCGGCATACTGAGGCGCGGTATAATGGGGTTTTACTGTATAAATGTATATAAAAGAAATAAAAGGGAAAGGTAGCAAATTTTTATTGAAAAGTAAACTGTACAATAAACCACGAGGGTCATTCGATAATTAAAGAGACAATCGGTGTGGAGAAAAGACTGTTGGCAGCACAAGTTTGACACATTTGGGATCTTAAGCTGGCATGACGGGAATGAGATCTAATCAGCTAATCGATCAACATTGCTCTGTTTATAACCTCAAAATTAAACGATGTCGGGAGTTCTTGAAAATTCCACATTCGTTGAACAACATTCTGTGATTTGTTTTTTGATTGCTTTCATTGTCTTATGATTTCAATTTCGAATCAACTAACCAAATATCCTTATATGTGGCGACTCCTCCCGAAAAATCTTAAAAGTAATAAAAATGAAAATAAAATATGAACCTATTGTTATTAAGCGCTGTCTGTTGCCGTTCATTTGCAAGCTTTTGAATTTGATTTTTAATCAAAATGCAACATTTGAAAAATCTCAGATTATTTAATAATCAGTATTAGTTCAAAAATACATTTGTGAATAAATACTAGATGTATGTTTGAATGAAATATTTTAGAGGAGGTGGATTTTGTGAAAAATACGGTGTGGGACATAAATTCGATGCATTAACGTTCTCTAAATCGCTGATTGCAATGACCAGCTTATTTCATTGCAATCGTAATTTTAGTGTGTTTGCTGCCAATAAATGAATAAAATAGAATTCAATGAATTGCCACTGCGTCATTTTAACATTCCTTAGTAACTTTAACTAACAAACTAATATATATTATGAAAACTTAAAAACATTCTTTTGAGCTTTATTGGAATAAATAGAATTCAGCCCTCTGTTACCTTAATATTTTTTTTTCTGAAAAAAAAAAAACATGCCATGTAAAATTGAAGTTATTTCTTTTCATAAACAGCTTATGCACGGAAAATAGTTTTTGGACTGAGAATTCAAGTACAAAAATTTTAAATATTCGATGAATTAAAGAACAATCTTAGAATTTCGCTTACAAAAATAAAAATAATAATGTAAGTCGTAAGTAATTATAAAATTATGAGAATGAAAAGATGCGAATGCAAACTTTAAAAAGTCGTTTGTAGGCGCCCGTGTTTGAACAAGAAATCGTTTCATTCTTTATTCATTTGTATTTTAAAAGTAATTTACTTTAAAAGAATTGTGTTTTCAATGCACCTATACTTATTTTTAAAATGCTGAATTGACGAGCTGAAAAGCTCTAAAATAGTAATTCAGCTTTTCTTAAAAACGATTTTTTTGCAATAATCCTCCAGAACATTGAACGATTTACATTTAAAAGAATGAAAAAGGAACAACATCAAGTCCCATGTTTTACTTATATTGTTAAGTGAAAAATTCAAGCCGTTCACATTTTACGTGATGGGTATTAAATCAGGCACTTAGAAGCAAAGGGATGTAAGTGGCCAAAATGAAAATTTTGAGATAGCTAGTGCAAATGATAAATTAAACACCCTTCTGTTGTGCAGGAAAGAGATTTTAGTGGTAGCGTTGACAGATACTGCAAAAATGCGAGGTTTAAAAAAATTACTAAATAAAAGCTGCCTTCCGTTTGGTGGCAAAGGGATGCAAGTGCGCTTACATCCGTTTGCCTATAAATAAAATTATTTGATTTTTCAGTTAGTTTAAACACGCGATGCAGACGATCTATTTACGAAACTTAAGGCAGAGAAGAAGAAAAAAAAGAGGAAAAAAATTCCGAATTGTTGAATAATAATCATAAAAACAAGGGTTAAATCGACTGCAGATTTTATTTTTGTCATGTTTTGTTTTCGGCAATTGGCAATTTTTTCTAATGGCAATGATTGTTAGTTTATTGATAAATATAATTATTCGAATTTTATATTATGCAGTTTGTTATGAAGTTTATATCACAAACAAACTATCTTTATTAGTGTGTAAATTAGCAAAATGAACAAGACACGTTTTTCATTTAGTGGCAAAGGGGTGTAAGTTAACTAGTTGGAAACAAAGGGGTGTAACTAAAAATAAGCTAAGTACAAAGATAAAACAACGTGAAAAAGCACAAATTCAGATTAAAATTAACGCAAATAGCTATTTCGAAGCTACAAATGGAGCCTCTTCATCAGTGCATAAAAAGAAGAAGAAACGCTCAACACACAAGCAAGAAAGCTGTGAGTGAACAAGGCAATAACCAGAGAGACACCGGTATTTATACCAAATGTGTCGGATTAGCGATTGACCAATCAGAGGCACGGAACAAGGCGGGAACAGAGCCCGAAGGAAAAGGCGGGAAACGAATATGTAAATTGCAGGAGAAAACAAAAATGGAGAGAAAAATTATAAAAATTGTTTCCAAATGTCAGGAAAATATGGAGTGCTGGAAAAATCATTTACTACAGAATGAGAATTTTTCCAAATGTGATAAGCTTCCCAAAAATCAAGTTCATGGACAGAAGAGCATTTGCTGATAATTCTAGCAGAAGAAAATTCAAAACAATCTAAAGTCCAACAATGCTGGGCAATGGAAGAACGTGCAAGTTCTTTACGCTTAACATAATTTTCATGTTCTTTCAGACGGTGCTTTAAGGCACGTTTAGTCTGACCTATGTAAAACAGACCACATTTGCAAGAAATACTATAAATACCCCAGTTGTTGTGCAAACCAATGGGATACTTCAAATTTGTAAATTTTATTTTATTCACAGGGGAAAATGCAGTATCAAACCCAAACTTCTTCAATATTTTAGCAATTTGCTGACTGATTTTTGGATAAAAAGGTAAAATAATAGTATAAGCAGGCTTGCACTTAGAAACATTGCCAGAAATTGAAGGCTTAATTAACCTGTTATAAATAGAATCAACGACCTTAGGAGAATAACCACGATCCAAAGCCACAGCCTTAATGTACGAAAGCTCAGCATCCAAAGAGTTAGAAGAGGAACATATATTCAAAGCACGGAAAACAAGAGCCTTGAAAGAGGCCAACTTTTGGTTTGGGGGGTGAGAAGAACATTTGTGAGGAGGTAGTGTAACAGCAAAGGGCTTGCGAAACACTGAAGTCATAAAATCGTCATTACTTTTAGTAATTAAAACGTCCAAGAATGAAAGAGAACTATCCACTTCCATTTCAATAGTGAATTGAATGCAAGGATCAATGGAATTAAGCTTATCAAGTAAATGATCAATATCCACTTGCTTCTGATCAAGCAATACAAAACAATCATCAACATAACGGACATAAAAAGGAAACTTTATGGTTTCGAAAAGTTTAGTCTCAAAATAGTGCATATAAATGTCACTTAAAATAGGGCTTAAAGGATTACCCATAGCTAAACCTTCAGTCATACGAAAGTACACACCATCAAATACAAACGCAAACGTATTTTGCTCAAGACAAACACGAGTGAGAGAAATAAGTTCTTCAATCTCATAACTAGAGAAATGATATTCCTGAAGTCTCAATTTAAGACAATCCAATGCGCCATTAACCGGCACATTGGTGAAAAGCGAGTTTACATCAAAAGAAGCCATAGTTAATCCAAAAGGTTTGAAATCACGAAGCTTATGAACAAAGTCGACGGAATTTTTAACAGTGAAAGAATTACCATTCAAAAGAGGAGAAAAGATGGAGACCAAGTGTTTAGCAAGTTTATAAGAAGCAGTATTAATATTGGAGACAATAGGACGGAGAGGTATACCAGGTTTGTGGACCTTAGGAAGAGCGTAAAATCTGGCACAGTGTGCGACTGAAGGAATCAAGGACCTTTTTGAAGAATCGCAAATGACAGGAGAAGACTTTACAGCCTTACTAATCAAATTTATCTCCATAGTGCTGGGGTCTTTGCGAAGTGTAACATAAGGACCAACCTTAAGTAAATCATTACATTTATCTAAGTAAGAGCTTTTATCTATAACAACAATTTGACCACCCTTATCAGCCTTAGTGATAACCAAATCAGGATCAGAGCACAAGTTTTTGACGTAACTATTAGCATGCTTGCTGAAAGTATTTGAAGATAACTTCGAGTTAAAATCCACAGTATTCGCAATGAGATGCCTAATCGAATCCTTTTGAGAAGCAGTGAGAGCACTAAATCTAAAGGCTTTCTCAATTGGAGCAACCAACTTAGGAAAAGAAGGTTTTGAAGAACAAGCAAAATTGTTATTCAGTTTGAGAGCATTGAGCTGATCAGAATTTAGAGGTTTTGAAGAAAGATTAACAACAGCGTTCAGATTCACCTTCGGCAAACCATCAAGAGTATCAGCAACATTATTAATGCAAAGAGATTCAAACTTTTTCTGAAGAGTAGATCTATGTTTAACAGTAGACTGAAGAACCCTATTCCAACTTTTTCTATCGATTGAGTCAAAGTCAAAGACCAAATTCGAAAGTTTGATATGCAAAGCAAACAATTCTTTTTCAATGACAGCAACTTTTTTACGAGTTTCCCGAATCAGAGCTCTTAAAAGAGCCAATTTGGAACGAAAAAGCACATTGTTGATTTTAGGAGAAAACGAAAGATTACAATTTAAAGAAATAAATTTAGGAATGATTCTCATACGTTTGCATCTGCAGAGAAAGGACAAATGATCCAAAAACCTAAACTTCTTGAGTCTAAGACTGCAAAACCTGTTAATTTCAGACATAATAAAATGAACACAGGAAGGAAGATAAATGATCAAAAGGCCCGTTTAAGCCAAAAGTATAAGACAAATGATCAAAATACTTTGTGCAAAAATGTAAGTACTTGTGCTCTGATCCTGATTTGGTTATCACTAAGGCTGATAAGGGTGGTCAAATTGTTGTTATAGATAAAAGCTCTTACTTAGATAAATGTAATGATTTACTTAAGGTTGGTCCTTATGTTACACTTCGCAAAGACCCCAGCACTATGGAGATAAATTTGATTAGTAAGGCTGTAAAGTCTTCTCCTGTCATTTGCGATTCTTCAAAAAGGTCCTTGATTCCTTCAGTCGCACACTGTGCCAGATTTTACGCTCTTCCTAAGGTCCACAAACCTGGTATACCTCTCCGTCCTATTGTCTCCAATATTAATACTGCTTCTTATAAACTTGCTAAACACTTGGTCTCCATCTTTTCTCCTCTTTTGAATGGTAATTCTTTCACTGTTAAAAATTCCGTCGACTTTGTTCATAAGCTTCGTGATTTCAAACCTTTTGGATTAACTATGGCTTCTTTTGATGTAAACTCGCTTTTCACCAATGTGCCGGTTAATGGCGCATTGGATTGTCTTAAATTGAGACTTCAGGAATATCATTTCTCTAGTTTTGAGATTGAAGAACTTATTTCTCTCACTCGTGTTTGTCTTGAGCAAAATACGTTTGCGTTTGTATTTGATGGTGTGTACTTTCGTATGACTGAAGGTTTAGCTATGGGTAATCCTTTAAGCCCTATTTTAAGTGACATTTATATGCACTATTTTGAGACTAAACTTTTCGAAACCATAAAGTTTCCTTTTTATGTCCGTTATGTTGATGATTGTTTTGTATTGCTTGATCAGAAGCAAGTGGATATTGATCATTTACTTGATAAGCTTAATTCCATTGATCCTTGCATTCAATTCACTATTGAAATGGAAGTGGATAGTTCTCTTTCATTCTTGGACGTTTTAATTACTAAAAGTAATGACGATTTTATGACTTCAGTGTTTCGCAAGCCCTTTGCTGTTACACTACCTCCTCACAAATGTTCTTCTCACCCCCCAAACCAAAAGTTGGCCTCTTTCAAGGCTCTTGTTTTCCGTGCTTTGAATATATGTTCCTCTTCTAACTCTTTGGATGCTGAGCTTTCGTACATTAAGGCTGTGGCTTTGGATCGTGGTTATTCTCCTAAGGTCGTTGATTCTATTTATAACAGGTTAATTAAGCCTTCAATTTCTGGCAATGTTTCTAAGTGCAAGCCTGCTTATACTATTATTTTACCTTTTTATCCAAAAATCAGTCAGCAAATTGCTAAAATATTGAAGAAGTTTGGGTTTGATACTGCATTTTCCCCTGTGAATAAAATAAAATTTACAAATTTGAAGTATCCCATTGGTTTGCACAACAACTGGGGTATTTATAGTATTTCTTGCAAATGTGGTCTGTTTTACATAGGTCAGACTAAACGTGCCTTAAAGCACCGTCTGAAAGAACATGAAAATTATGTTAAGCGTAAAGAACTTGCACGTTCTTCCATTGCCCAGCATTGTTGGACTTTAGATCATTGTTTTGAATTTTCTTCTGCTAGAATTATCAGCAAATGCTCTTCTGTCCATGAACTTGATTTTTGGGAAGCTTATCACATTTGGAAAAATTCTCATTCTGTAGTAAATGATTTTTCCAGCACTCCATATTTTCCTGACATTTGGAAACAATTTTTATAATTTTTCTCTCCATTTTTGTTTTCTCCTGCAATTTACATATTCGTTTCCCGCCTTTTCCTTCGGGCTCTGTTCCCGCCTTGTTCCGTGCCTCTGATTGGTCAATCGCTAATCCGACACATTTGGTATAAATACCGGTGTCTCTCTGGTTATTGCCTTGTTCACTCACAGCTTTCTTGCTTGTGTGTTGAGCGTTTCTTCTTCTTTTTATGCACTGATGAAGAGGCTCCATTTGTAGCTTCGAAATAGCTATTTGCGTTAATTTTAATCTGAATTTGTGCTTTTTCACGTTGTTTTATCTTTGTACTTACATTTTTGCACAAAGTATTTTGATCATTTGTCTTATAAAAATAAGCTATTTTTTAAAAAAATCCTACGTCAAATCTAAACATCAGAAACACTTCAAACTTCATACTTAAACAAACACATACGTAAAAGGACTCGTAAATAAAAAAAAATATTTACACGAAGAACCTTTAGAATTTAGTATAGGAATTAAACTTCAAACGAGTTTTACTCAAAATGATACTTTAGTCACTTACATCCCTTTGCTTCTCTTCACCTCAAATTATTTCTCTAATGTCATCTAAAACTTCATGAACTAATGTTTGCAAAAAATATTTCGTCTGGAAACTTTTCGTAATTTAATGCTTTTGCAAAAGATGTTTGCTTTTACATAACGTTCGTTTAGAAAACGCATTTATTATTAAGAATATATACATATTAGAGATGTAACGAGTAGTGATTTGGCCTAATAGCCAAATACCGAATATTCGGCAATTTCTACTAGGCTGAAGTCGAAGATTCGGCCGAATTTTGAGTTAGACGACCCTTTATCAGTTAAAGAAAAACCATAAAAATCGGTTCATTTAGTCAATAGTTATGGATGAAAAAACAAAAAAAATGCAATATTTCCACCTATAACTTTTGTTCTAATTATCGTATATGGTTGAGCGAAGATACCGGACCAATGGAAAACCACACTCGATCAATTAAAAAAAAAAATCATGAAAATCGGTTCATCCGGTGAGAAGTTATGAGTGGACAAACAAGCAAAAAAATAAGACACAGGTACAGTACGAATGCATTACCTCCGTCCTTTGAAGTCGGTGAAAAAATTGATAAGATTACATTTTTTTACTAAATAGAAAGCTCATATGAAGCTTGCAATCTTCCCTTTTAGGTCGTGTAGAACTACGTCCTGTTTTATTGGAATGTATACCACTGGCAAGGTTTTTTCCCAACAACGAGGGAAGAAAATCCATTTTCTTATCGTCAAAGGTAAATAACGTTCAACAATTTTGCATCTCGTTAGCAAGCGTAAATTGTGCGTTTTTCGCATTTGGTACGACAGCTATATCAAGGCTGAACTTGATTCAGTTTACTGGAGTAACGGTTACGATCAAGTTCAGCCTTGGCTATATAAACAGGCCAAAATTCGCCACCTTGGATCTCAGTACGTGTCTGCATGATTGCCCTTTCCGGCATGGGAAATTGCCTTTTAGCAATGTTTTCATTCTCTCTGTCATGTAAATCTTCTTCAATTTGGCGAGATATGATATGTGATATAATGCCAGAAACTTTAACTCCAGCTTTTAAACAATGAAAAAATCGGTACTAAAATTTCTGACGCGTTGGCTTGTGAACATGTCTAGTAAGAGACTTCCATGTACGTCACTTGTCATGTATGCAAACAAGGATCCGGAATATTGTTTATTTTGCAAAACAATACAAATCCAAGTTTTAATACAAATATGATTGATATTCTTCAAGATATTCCAATAATACCTATATGCTTAAAATATGTCTCTTGTATTTTTGACACCTCGAATGCTTCAAGAATCAAATGCTTCAGTATCAAATGCATTAAAGGATTTAAGAATAAGTTTCAATTGGAACATTAAAGACATTCCTTTTCAGTTTCTCTCCTCTTCTGCATCCTTGAACTCAAAGCTGCATTCAAGAGAGCCAGCAGTTTTGGCGCTTTGCCGCGAATGATAGCGTAAAAGATGCTCGCTTAAAATGTTACTTTTAATTAGAGTAATGTTTATTTAAAGTAACAATCCGCTCATTTGTCATTTCTTCTGTAACTTCAAAGGCTCTTCAAATTAAAATAACATGACATACCTTTCGGCAATTACAAATTTCGTGGAAAATGAATAAAGAATTAAGGACACTGTTTAAAATGTAACTTTGTATCCATTTTTCGTAGCGTTATAGCATCTTTGATTTAACCCTTTATCTACCGCATTATTATCTGCAGTAATTTTTTTTACAGAAATAGTTTTTCTAGGTAACAACACTGGTAATTACACTGAAAATTAAGGGATTTACGTAAATAAAATGCTCAGTCTATAAGTACTTATTTCTTTACAGCTAATAAGTGCCACAGAGTATTTACCCTGTAAAAATAATTACATACACTTTTTAATCAAAATATTTCGTCAAATAGTTTTCTAAGTTCTTAACTAACACATTAAAAAAATCTGTGACTTGATTCTTGAATTTTACTACTTTTCTGGAGCGAAACTCTAAGGGAACAATCTGAACAAAATGGAAGTTCAAAACACAGCATCGGTTTTAAAACGATCTATGTTCATTTCCTCGCTAAAATACTCTTTATATAGAAACCTTGCTGATATGTATCCTGAAAAAGGGGAAATTAAAGCTGTCCCGGCAAAGTACCATCACAATATTGGTAAAAATGGTTGCTTGGATGGAATTTAGAGGGAATGGTACTTATAAGTACCGTCGGTAGATAAAGGGTTAAGGAGTATAAATGAGTATTAAAAGTAAATCAAAACTATTTTTTGTATATATTTTTCACATTAAATACATTATTTACAGCATTCAAGTAATCGTATGCATTAAGTTCGAAAACTTGGCACTAAAAGCTGTGTTTTTCTGCAAAACCTTCTAAGTCATCGAAAAAAAAATGGGCAAGCTGAAGAAGACATTAAAATAATTTAGTTGATTAAGACAATGTTATTAAAAAAATACATTTGCTTTGTTTCCAGAATTCTCAATCGATGAATGACCGGTGACCTGGTCATAAGGACATGTCATAAATGTTTCTATCGTTTCCTTCTTATTAACCCGAAGTTTCTACTAATGGGTTCTTGAGGAACATCTGTAGTGCAATATGGTGACTAGCACCCTTGGTTATTCTACTAGTAAAGTAGTTATGCGAAACTTTATAATATGGAACGGACATATAATTGTGCAGTTAACAGGTTATGTAATCTAATTAAAGTTATAAAATACAGATTTTTTTTAGGTATGTGCATCATTTTGGAATAATCAGACTGCCACCACGTTTCGTAACAAGATTTCTTCTGAGGTAAAGACATCATTTTCGTATGTACCTAAGGAGGGATTTTTGGAGCTGTAGGCCCAAGCATAAAATCAATACTTCACAAATTATAGGCCATCCCATAATTTATTTGCTTCATATTTCCCTTATTCAAGGTCACCTTCACATCGATAATTTTTTTTTTCGTTGCCTTAAGGGGGTATTCTAGTGTTAGAGGCATGAATTTTGCCCGGTTTTTGAAGCGCCGTACAAAGGGGGGAAAAAAACTTTTAGTATCCATTTATTTATCATTTGTTTATTGATGTTTTATTATTACATACAAAAATCAACCAAAAAAAAAAAATTAAAATTGAGAATGTTATGAGCAGTTAAAGTGGGGGCTTCAAAAAAAGAGGGTGTCCTGGCGTGCATGATTGAAACCCTCCTGGTGATCTGAAAAATAAAAAACAGACCGATTCTTAATTATTATAGATGCCGCTATCGTATGAACCTCGGACAAGTTAAAATTTTTTTTTTTTTACAAAATGGCGGCTGTCTGAACAAAAATTTTCTTTTCTGCAGCTTTTTTTAACAATTACGAATTTAAAAAAAATACTAAATGAAAAGTTACATTTTTGGGCAAGGTTCACACGATAAAGGGATGTATAAAG
This sequence comes from Octonoba sinensis, assembly GCA_038502835.1. Taxonomy (NCBI): domain Eukaryota; kingdom Metazoa; phylum Arthropoda; class Arachnida; order Araneae; family Uloboridae; genus Octonoba; species Octonoba sinensis. The sequence goes on from CM076600.1 coordinate 51,646,024, forward strand.
AACATCCTCTCCAAATTTGAAGTAAATCGGTCCATTAGAACTCGAGATATCCTTACCGCCAGCTCGAAAAAAGTAGTTTCGAGAAAAACGCGATCAGTTTTGAGACAAGTTTTCGGCAGTTCTACTTATAGAATGGTACAGAATACTTTCATATTTTTAATCGCCGATTCCTGCTCCATATAAGAAACCTTCCTCTACTTCAAAATACTCATTCTCCGATGTTCTCTGGGGAAGACGAGCAGTTCTACCACCCTTTGACCTCTCAGAAGTTCGGAGTTCCGAGCGCTCGCTACGCGCTTCGTCCCGTCTCGCTGCAAAAGCATTAGCTACTGGGCCAATCGTGATTCCCATAACATCTAAGATTCTTAATATGGGTATAAAACCTTCATTAAAAATACTAACTGCGAAGGATGGTACGAAGGTTGGCTCAAAACTAAAACTAAACGGAGAATATTCCAACAAAACAAGTTTCTATGTCCTTCAATTAAATATAGATTTTAAAGAGATACTATACAATAAAGATTCTATAAGGGATATTCAATCGTGAGACTCGAGAACGTCTACCATCTTTTGTTGACTTGTGTCGGTCGGACCGTAACCGATGCCACGTCACTAAAACGACTATAACTCATGAAATAATAAGAATTTTAAAAAATCCTTTTAATGGCATATTCTTGAATGTCTAAACTTTGGAAATATGCAGAAAATTTTTTTTTTCGATTTTTCAAAACTCTACACTAGAATACCCCCTCAACACAACAGGCTGTTTCTTCCGCAAACTGAATGAGAATTTGCAGTATTGTTTGTATTAAAAAATCTCTACTTTTTCGATGATCATTAAAATTCTTTTGACTATTATACGCAATTTTTGATTTAAAGGTCACTGACTGGAAAAAAAAAAACCCTTTATGGTAATGTTCCCCCAAATGCGCCCTAAAAGAAGCTCTAGTGTTAAAGCAAGCGAGGCAAAGAAGTACGTTTTCAGTACCATCAGTGACATAAGCGGAAAGCATCAAAATTAAAACTGTAATGTGAATAATCCATAGCTCACAGTTCTAATGGCCTTGTTTGAAATGCAACCGTAGGTTATTTTCTATTTTCAGAAATTTTAAACAATAAATCATTTAAAAATATTAGAAACATAAAAATAATGCTTCTGCTGCATGCTCAAGAGGAGAAATTTGAATGTGACGTACAAGGTTAATTACGATGATAGTAACTGATATAGTGATCACTATGTTAGTTAAGGGTCATTCATAAATGATGTCACGCTTCAAGCGGGGAGGGGGGTTCAAGAAAGTGTGACAGTTTGTGACAAGGGGAGGGGAGGGGTAACAAGAAGTGTGACATCGTACATGTTGATTTCTATGAAAACCTTTAAAATCAGCAAATTAAACCTATTTTATGCTAATGTGATATAGAGTGACATGTGACAAAGGGGGGGGGGAGGGGTATGTTGAAGTGTGACACTTTGTGAAAAAGGAGAGGAGGAGGGTCAAATATATTGAAAAAAAGTGTGACATCATTTATGAACGGTCCCTTATTACCAAAAGTTTTTAACAATTTGAGTGTTATTTCGTTTTAGTTAAAAGTAATGTCTTGAATACCATACCTGAAAGTCATAGTATCTTAAGTCTATTTTCCGAGTTTTTACGAGTTTACACTAGATGGACATAGAGTACCGAGGACAAAGCCACTAGCTACATGAGAATTCCGAATTTTTAAAGCTCAGTCGGATATCTTTATTCTAAGGGTCGCACGAAAAAGTCTAGTCTTATTACTAAAAATGTATATATTTTAACTTCATCGCAAAATCTCAAAAAAATGGACTCCAGATACTACGGCTTTCAGGTACGGAATAAATGTCGAGTGTTGGTGAAAATTGGCTAGTAGCTACTGCCGAGAGACACAGTTTTTTTAGTGGCCACTTTTTAAAATTAGTAGCCTCTTTAAAATTGTTAATAAGAGTTGTAAACTAACTCTAATATCGTTTAGAAAATAAATAAATTATTAAAATAAAACAAGAAATATGCAGATTTGATTTAGCACAAGCTAAAATATTTTAGAACTCTTAAAATGATTTAAATATGTTACAGGATGCTGAAGGATTGAAACTTGAAATTTTCGGCGAAGCACGTGTTCAATCTCGGCATGTTTCCAAGGCAACAACAAAAATAAGTGACTTGCTCACAAAAAAATGGGGATTACAATAGAATGTTCTAAAAAGGGACCGTGCAGTAGTGGAGATCGATAACACATTTTTTAATCTTCACTTTTGCTACTTTATTCGACATGTGGCGAGTGGCGACCGCTAAGTTTCACCTATAATATCGGGGATATTGAAACAATATTAAAACAGATAATGTGCTAAAGTTTCAAAGCAAGCCTTTTGTACATAACATTGTATCAGATGGCCAAGCTCCTTGATAGTCCGAGCCATTTTTCAAAATTTGAAGTTTTTCGCGAGCCGCAATTAAATACGTACTTAAAAGTATGCAAAAAAAGGGTATTAAAAATATTTTTTTTTACATTATATTTATTAAAAACACATAAATCAAACTACAATATATGTGTATTGAATTTAAATATTAAAAATTAAACACATTCATTTTACTTCTCTTGATACTTTAAAATTTGGTAAATAATTGGTGACCGTACTTCTCAGTAATTCTTTGAGATGCTGGTTAGTTAATACTGATCGTTGTTTGGATTTCACAAATTCTAAAGTGGAATAAAATGATTCACAAAAATATGCTGTTCCGAATATTGAAATAATTTGACAAGCAGCCTTATTAAATTCAGAATGCTTCGATTCTGGTACAAATTTCCAGTATTCAGTAATCGACGTCGACTTACATTATAATTGTACAACTTTATTTTCTTGCATCTCTATTAATTCTAATTCTCCAGATGCTTTTTCGGTCATAATTATATTGGAAATGGAAAACTCACCTTGAATTATGTTAATTTCGAATGGATTCATAAAAAAATCAAGATACAATTTAAAATCTTTCAAGTCTTGAAATCTATTTTGGAATTCCGTCAATTTTCCTTCTAGCTTTTTTATATACTCGTTGAATCGAGAGCCACGAATAATCCTTCGAAGAGCCGCAAGTTGGCCACCCCTGTTGTATAGCATCTATGTATAGACTACAGTTACATATACGAAGCAATAGCGTTGTTTACTTGTAAAGTTATCAGTAACAAATATTCGTATATCTTTCTGAATTATTTTCCTTCCTTATTACAATATCAAAAAAAAAAAAAGCGAGAGATGAAACATACTTTTGTAGCAATATTTACATTTAACAGCAAGCATATGACAGATATTTTGTAAAATTACATTACATTTCTAAAACTGTTTTCCCATTAGTAGATTCTAACGCCGGAAAAAACAATATTTTGATACGTGGCTATAACATTTTAACCTTATTTTTCTTCTTAATAAGCGCAGGAAATAATAAAAATTTTACAATTATTTAGTTGAAATCTTTATAATTAAATCAAAATGTTGCTGAAACTTTTCCGCTTGTCAACAACGCGATAAAGAGGTGGGATAAGTGAACTTGAGAAAATACAAAAAAAACTAGAGCAGAGAAAATACTTTTCTCGCGATATATTATTAACTCCGTGGAGACAAACACTACACAATTTTAATTAAGCTAAAAACTTTCATCTTCTCGTTTGCAATAACTGCATACGATAGAGTTTCTGAAGGTAATTGCAATTCAAATATTTTGTCCAAACAGCTACATCTTGTAAATGTGTTATAAAGAACAAATCTAAATTTTTTTAATGCAAGATCTAAACTAAGGACTCCTAGTAAAAATATTGTAATACTGAACAGTAATAACTGAACTAAAAGTTTCAGTGCTTACTGCAGTGGAAAACTTTGACTGTAGTGGCTGACTATATGGTTAATTTCATATATGACGGACGTGGCAAAACACGCTTTTCTTGTTTTATTTCATGCACAAAATATTAAAATAACTTAACAAATTTTGGTGTGCTTACAAATCTTCATAACCACTTTTTTAAAAAGTGGAAGAACTTTAATCGATGAAATAAAGCTTTGTGGTATTGCATAAAAACATGCCGTGACAGACCTTTCCACTTTTTGTCATGCCTGTCATAACTTTTTGTTTAATTTCAAGAACTAAATATTAGAATCACTTAACAAATTTTGGTGTGCTTACATATCTTCATGCCCACTTTAAAAAAAGAGGACTAATTTTAATCGTAGAAACAAGACTTTGCAGTCATAAAAACATGCCGTGACAGACGTGTCCTGTCTCTCACGGCATGTTTTTATGTTATTTATTTCTAAGACTCAAATTCTTTCAGTATTTTTAAAGCAGGCATGAAAATGTGCAGCAAGCACTAAAATTTGTTAAGTTATTTATTTTTAATTCTTGAAATTGAACAAATGGCAGACATGGCAAAAGACCAGAGGGAATTAACCGTAAATCTCTGTACAAATGGAATATTCTAGCTTCATTGGTTACTTTCTATTTTCTCATGTGCATTAACATGCATCAAGTTAGTTGGCCTACGTTTACACGCACACACATTATACATATATATCACTGGCGTTCCTCGCATGGCGGAGACCCAAGTCGGTAATTTGTAGTGTAAACTTTCAGTGAACTACATTTATCTGATCTATTTTTTTCAGTTATGATACGTTCAAATAGAGCACCAGTAAAATTATATAATTCAAGTAGATGTATTTTTCAAAAACTCTTTCCCTCATTTTGGATGTCACCCCCCAACACCGCCCAAAAGGGTGTTTCCCGCTTCCGCCCCTCCCCGTAGTAACGTTACTGTATATATATTATATACACATGATTGGACTTATTCATCAGGGCGCCGCTAAAAGCAATTCCCCGTAGCTATTACCAGAAGCGTCAATCATGTAGCTGAATTTAGCGTTCTCAAAGAGCAAAGTATTTTTTATGTATCGGAAAGTATTTAACATAAGTAGTTTTTTTTTGTGCGCATCATTATGATAAGATGCTTTTTGTTTTCGTGCACTATATCTATTGTGAATACAAATTGCTTCATCAAAGTGAATGTGAATTGGGTTAAAGTGCAAATAATGAGGTCCTTTATTATGATGTTTAGTGCTTTGTTATGTACATTCGGGATACAAATTACGTAACAATTGTAGTAATTTATTTTTTCATAATGGAATTCTTTCCGTTGCTAGTAATGGAAATTTCTAATATCTTTTTTGTCGATCTTTCAAGGGTAAAAAACCGAGTTTTTTCCACCTTAGGAAACATTGTGCAAAAATAGATGGTATTTCTGAGAATATACGACTTAAATATTCATTGTAAGCTGTTATATTACTCAACTTATTTTGAGGATGTAAATATTTTAACCGGTGAATAATCTTACGTATTTCAAATTTCTCTTTTGCTTTTATTACAAAACTCGGAATTGTAATGGATGCTCGTATGAGTTTATTTCTAAGAGGAAAAGCAATGAATGACATTTCAATGAAATATCTGCTTCAAAAATCCGTTTTACCGCTTTTGGGCATACGCCAACTATACGTAAACACTATATATCCTTTATTTTCTATTCGAATGACTGCAAAAAGAGTTAGCTCTGTGATTTAAGAGTTTCTGATATTTATGTATAAGTCCATAAATGTTTACCTTCATTTATTAGCAAATAAATTTTGGAAGCCTGATGTTTTTTTAAAATCTTGTTTGAATCCTCGACTAAATTGGCCAGATGTTACTGTATGTGAAATATCGCTACTGGTATTACTTTAAATAAGAAAGAACGATCGTTGTTAACGTTGTACGCCGTAGAAACTGAAAGTTTCATTGTTATACAGCTGAATACTCGTCTCTTTAATGCGAAGCAACACTAATTAACAAATTAAGACAAAGACAAAAACTTTAAAAGGATTAAAAGCAGTGTTAAAGGGCCCAAATAAAACTTTAAAAATGGCAGACCTAAAGCTCCACCAATCGATATCAGTCTATGACTATTATTGTATTCAAGTTTTAATTTCAATTTAGTAGTGGTCCAATATAAGCGGTCTTGTCCTATAGTAGAAATTAACGCCTGACATCAGGATACTGTTTTGGTTTATGAAAATCCTTTCCGAGTCCTTAGGAAAGAATTTACAAGGGTCTAACCGTAAGTGTTTTAAAAAATATTAGTTTTTCTACTGAAAACATATTTTTCATAAATTAATACATTGGGAAAAAACTTGTGGAAAATATTTAAATAATTACTTATAATTGATTTCGAAAAAATTCAATGGGTAAAAATTAAAAAAAATAACAAAATGAAGTAATCGCGAAAAGTACAGAACTGCCTATAATTTATCTTATAACAGAACCAGGAGCTAAAAAAAGGTTGGAAAACCACGAAGTCTGAGAAACTGAGAAACGTTTTCAGAATGAATTATTTAAAAAAAAAAAAAAAAAACAAAGAAAAGAAAAAGAGAACGAGATATTTTCGCAAAATTTTCCATCGAAAAGATAAAATAGTTACCATCATTACTTCGAAATCGTCGAGCGCTATCTTTTCTCCGGAAGAACTAATGGAAATGAAAGAATGTTATAACTACAATTTATGGATTTCTACTTACAATTAAGAGAATGATACAGTTTCATTAAATAATTAACTATACAATTAACTTTTGTTGAGAAGTTCAAATGAAAAAATTAGCTGCTATTTTCTATAGCAGCTACGTTTGAAAAAGTCGATGAAAGAGTATTATGAAAGAAACTTATGTAAAAAAAAAAGCTTGTTTTTGAGATTATACTTTTATTATATCAATCGAAGAAGAAGCGCTATTAGCTCTAGAATGTTTGAGGCTGCTTTGTGTTAAATGAAAATTGATATGATTACATTTTTTTACTAAATAGAAAGCTGACATGAAGTTATGTTGATTATTTACCGCAACTAGAAAAGATATGAGCGAAAATCATTACAAGAATGCTGGCAAAAAAAGAAAAAAAACTGCAATGAACAATAAAATTTTAATAGATAAAAATAACAACCGCATTTTGATTTTTTAAGAATTTATTTTTAATTTGAATTATAACAAAGGTTCTAACTAAAAATATTATTGTTAATTACTTAATCATCTGTATGTCAAATTATATCCACAGTATCTAGCAGTATAAGCAGTCTAAATTGGTCTGGCCACGTAATCCGCCTTGACAATAGCAGCAGTCTGAAGAAAATTTTCGAACGCCAAACTCATGAGTTCTTCTGTTCACACCAAGTATAGATAATTGAACAGAGTTGCGTATAAATATTAAGTTGAAAGATGAGAAATGAATGCTTTATAATTCACTAAGTAAGGCTATTATGTTTATAATCTAAAACAGATGGAATTATGGGTGTATTTTCCAAATTGTGAGTATATTGAAAAATCGTCCAAAGCTGAAAAGTACAATTTTTTAAAACAATCTTTCTCACTAATTAATCATTTTCTCCTTTGAATCACATTTCAGAAACTGAAAAAACTGGTACAAGAGACTACGCTAGATCTTCTTCTTAATGCTTCAAAAAACTTATTAAACTATTGGAAGAGAACACAATATTCTAACTTACAAAGTGTGCAGTCAATTAAAATGATGCATTAAAACAAAATTTCTTTTTAAACTCGAACTTTGTAATTAGTTGAGCGTGAACATTAATTACACTCTGTGAAAATCGGGCGTGAAAATGCTTAGCGTTAAGGACTATAAATTTCGTTTTTTCTTACAACGGCCTCTTACTGTCACATTTAATGCGTATTTTATTTATTTTATTGTGATTTCTCGCTAAATGATGTTTTAATAAAAGCTTCCATCAAATTTCTCGAAAACTTAATTACTTTACTAGCTATTTTTCATCTTTTAATCAATGATCAGTAGAAGAGTCTTCTCTGCGCCAAGTTTTAAATAGATGCTTAACTTATATTTCTTTCTTCGGAGAGAATATCTTGATAAATTAACTGCTTCAGTAAACGAGTAGGCTTTCCTGGGCTCAATAAAAACGGATGAGCAACATTGGATCATTTTTATATTATATTTCTACTTTTTTTTTTTTTTTGAAAATAATACTCTCAAATAACGGAAGCATAAAGGCAAATGTGAGTTTGGGATCATTCATAAATGATGTCACGCTACGAGGGGGGAGGGTGGTTCGTGAAATTGTGACAAAGTGTGACAAGAGTAGGGGAGGGGGTAACAAGAAGTGTGACATCATGCATTATGCAACATAGCGTGACATGTGACAAAGGGGGGGGGGAAGGGGGGTCCACTGAAGTGTGACATATTGTAACAAAGGGGGGAGGGGGGTCAAATATATGGGAAAAAAGCGCGACATCATTTATGAACGGCCCCTTAGTTACAAAATAAATATAGCTCATAATAAAAGTAGTAATTATTACAAGCTATACATCAAAGTAGAAAATATGTATAGCAATGCCCTACAGAAAATTTTTGGCTTTTGATATTAATTGTTGTTGAAAGCATGAGTTCTTCTACACAAAATTTCCGACTTTTAAAACTGCACTACGTTTTAATAATACTATTCTTTATAATATTATATACACATATGTACACATTCAAGGTGCGTCTCAAAATAAGTAGGACTTCAATAAATAAATAAAAATAAAATAATGTAACTCAACTGTAACTGCATTCTCAGTAGTCTTTTTGAGACTCCAAACTAACTTTCAAGTCTAACGAGTGTTTTAGATCGTCTGTAGAAATGTCCTTTAGAATGTCGGTGCAAGCTTATAGGACGGCCCCTACGTCACATAACGATTTCTTTCATCGACAAATGCATTTTCCCGAATAGGTAGAAGTCACATGGTGGTATATCAGGCCATTAGTGTCAGTGGTTTTGGTTGGTGGTGAAAATGCGATGTCTGGTCCAAAATCACTCACAAGTGTCAATTGTGTAAAACAAAGCTTAAGAGGAGTGGGCACTATGATAACTTTTTTTTCCTCTATGGTGTTTTTATTTACAATTTCTGTCTCATGTCATGTTATATCACTTCATAAGAAATTTAATATTAAAAAAAACTGGATATAATTTGAAAATTTTAATTTTTAAAACAAAATTTAGCAATTTTTGAAAATGCATCTTCTTTTTCAAAAACTCGCGTCAAGTCTCAAATTTTTTTTTATTGATTCGCTACTCATAAAGCAAAACTTTTAGGCTTTGAATTTTTTATAAGTCAAATACTTTTTGAGAAAACAAATAAAAACTGAAGTAACGCAGAAAAAACAATGAAAATTCAAAACACCTACAAAAAGAATTAAAAAAAAGTACTTAAGTTATCATAAAAGTAAGGCATAAATTTGTTATGTATAGTTTCAGGAACATGTGGGAAAAAATCCACATTATAGATACAAATTTAAAAAAAGCCTTTGCATTTTAATTGAGATGAAATGCGCAAAAAGCAAAGCGAGAGAAAACAGCATTTTAAGTTTTCGGTTTGAAAAAACTTAAATCCTTTCGTTATCAAAATTTCAAGTAAGGAATTCTTTTTTTCAATTACAGTCCACCATGAAATTGCTTCGTTCCCCTTATTTTATTAAAAAAATAAATATGTGGCTTATATTTAGCACAGTTACGGTTTTGGAATGAAAAGATGGCAAATCACACCGTAATAAAATCAATGATAAATCAATAAATATTGGTTCAATTTTTCTGAAACTTTCAGGGAACATTTTTAAAGATTTATTTTACAACTTAAGCCAATGAAAAAATGTTCGGTTTTTTCGACATTTTTGGGTGCTGACTTTTCAGAAAACTAAACTTTCGTCCAAAATGCGATGAATTGCTGCCTTTGGATATATTAAATTCCATTTCCGTTAGTTTTTATGGCGATTGTGGATGATCTTTGATTAATTGATTATTGCACACTTTGATAGCATCTTCTGCTATCACAAATTTTAATTGGTCAACATATTAGTCATCATTCGAACTCTTCACAATCATCTTTAAAACGCGTATACCACTCACTTCCTGATTCTACAACGAGAAAAATACTCATACATTGTCTTTATCAATTGAAGCGTTTTGTCTTCAAAAAGTTTTGTCCAGTTAAAAATTATAATGGTATTCGTTTTTGCACTGATGCACCATATTTACTTACAGCTCATTTAACGGAAGTAATCGTCTGTATTACGACGTAATATTTACAGAATATCGACTTTACTGCAGAAATTAACGAAACTATGAAAAATACCGACCGGTTATTGAATCTAGGCTGCATAGTTGAATCATAAATGACACTTTTGTAATGGGCGAGCTTGAAAGTTGAAATCGGTTCCACTCATAGAAATTAAACTAGGCACCGCAACTGGGCAGACTGGGGTTGGTTGGTATCGTGTCCACGCGCGAAGCGAGGAATGGGCAGAGTTGATGGCACACAGATAAAGATCAGGTCGTGCTCGACTTGAAAAACGAATCACTGTAAGTAAGGTATTCGCTGCTGAAGAACAGCTGATCAGCGAGCCTTTCTAACGTAGAAACTTAGCACATAAGACAAGAGACGTTGAACAATGCAGATTTACACTTATTCCACTGACGCTCACAAAGGGAAGACAATGGTTACTCTGTTTGATTTTGTAAGTGTATAATTTTACCCGACCTAACAGATTATAGCTTTTTTTTCTACCTTTCGAATTCAGGCCCGTTGATTACGTGGGGAAAAACAGAGATCTCTTCGAAAGACGTGAAGTTAAGACTACTGCTGGTCTGGTTCAGGTCTGTTAAGCGGATTGGTTGCATCAAGAGTCATATTCCTTCATGGTTGTTACATCGAAGGTGAGATAACATTATCCTACATGGAAGTCAATCGGTTCAATTTCAAAGGTCGTCATAGCACGAGCTTACCATAGTACATTAGCAAGACGTAAGTGACATATACAGGTAATACATGATAGTGAGTAAAAGCAAAATGCATTAGCGTATTAAATTTATATAAGCTGGGCAGTGGTTTTTAACGAATTTCAATATACCTTGAATTTATCAGACAAGGGAAATTGGCAAGGATAACAATGTTTGCGTATTTTAAAAGCTTATTTATTGAAGCATCTGATTTGTACAGATGTTTTAAATAAATATTTAAGAACTTCATCGTCTTTTCTGCAAAAGGGAATATTTTAATTACACAGTTCGATAACCGTGCGAAAGCAGTTTTTGTTGAATATTTGCTCCTTACTTAACTAGATTTTCGATGGAATTATTGTTTTACTTACAACATTGATAGTATTTATAACATTGATTTTTACTTAATATTGATTTTCATCAGTCTAGGTTGGAGGAAATGCAATTATTTACAACAAGGACCTTTTTTTAAATCGTGATTACCAAATGCAAGAAATCAATATTCGAGTAAATTTCATTTATTTCGTTTGAAATCATAATTTCAATGTAGGGATTTTTATTTTTGAAAGGTTATGAGATCGAAGCCCATTTTCCTTATTAACAAGCCCTCAGTTTTCTATTATAAAATGCCATTTATTTATGTTGAGCAACATGTAATGAAAAGCTTACATTGATCATTAAATGTAAGCTTTTGATAAATACAATTTGTTATACGATTGAAAATGGAGAGTTTTCTTTTCTTAAATCTGGCATGGGAAAAAAGAGATATTTCTTTGATTTTCTTACATCTGAAAACATTCGTAATGATGTTTTCTACATGAAAATAATGGTAGAAATTACTTTCAGAGAATGGTTGATTTATGTATTTGAAAAGATCATTTTTTCCTCCGAAAGTATATAACAAGTTGTTTAAGTGCTGCCACAACGTTTCTTTTAGAAGCTGCACTTTTGTAAACGACGAAAAAAGTAAGAAATACATTTAGAATGAAAAAAAAAAAAAACTCCTTTGTGTTATTTCAGTTGCAATCAAAGGATGAAAAATGACGTTTTCACAGAAAACTGAAACTCTCTAGGACTTCTGAAAATCCTTTTAGCTTTCTGAACAGAACATATTGAACAAATACAAGAAAACTGCACCGCAGATTTATCGCATTTGTATTGTAATCAAACGGAAATGAGACGAAATTATTGTTATTTTATCTATTTACTTCTGTCTGAGAAATCACTATAAGAAAAAATATGATGTTCAATTCCTACATTGTAAATAATATCGAAAGGAAAATAAAAGGAAGATTTGGGCAAAAAACTTAAACGTGAGCATTACTAAATAATGCTTTATCAGTATTCTATTTGACCTCTGAATATTTGTTTAACAAAAGTTCTTTCAGATGTGCACAAAGTCACTTCCCATTACTCTAAGCTCGATTTTGGTACTAGTTTTTTGGCTTGCTGCTATTTTAGTTATTTCCTCTTCAACTAAAAAGAGTATTTAAAAGCATCCGGTGTCCTAAAAAGTTCGTCGCATTTTATTTATCAGTGCATTCTAGTCAGAGAATAGAACATTTTAAATACAATTCGTTTTAAGGGCACTTAAAAGCAATCGACTTTGTATTTGTTTGCTAACAAAAAAACAAATTGATGCCTTGTTAAACACAAACGAAAAAGAAATCGTGTCAAAAGTAAAAGGAAGTAAGTAAATAAATCTTACTAATCATTTGTATGACAAAAAACACTTTTTGTCATTTTTTCTCTCACAAGCTTCAAATAATAAGAATTTTGCAAAATAAACGTGGAAACTAGCCACTCATTGTTAAGTCGATGGAGCTTTATTCCTTCTACAGTTCCTCTTCTTATTTTAATTTTATGGAGAAAAAATAAGAATATATTTAAACTTACCTGCAATGTTTTCAGTTCTCTGGAGCATTTCTAGCAATATTAAAGTTTTAGAAAATAGATAAATTAAGCAGCGGTTTCAGTCGCAGAATCTAATGTCATTCATCATTCAACGGTTCAAAAGTCTCAAAACATTGTGTGCACATGTTTGTGTCATAATTTCTTTCGGATTAAGTTTTCCGACACAACCTTACCAATTAGATTAGCCATCAATATTTTTTGTTAAGTCTAATTTCAAATTTACTCACAGTTCAATACTGAACTCAAAGTTGTTTCATACAGAAATTAAACAAGGGACTGACTGGATTTGGATAAGATTTAAAATAAGTTATAAAGAACCGTAAAATTCTTTTAAAAATATTAAGCAAAATGGAAATTTCGTCGTTCCGCTTTTTTTTCTATTTCTTCTTTTGGCTACTGTCTATTTTTTTTTGTTGCAATTTTGCAACGTTAACTGTTTTTAACTTGTTAGACCAGAAATGAAGTATGTTTACTTTTTATGAATCATCGCCTTTCTTTTTCAATGTTTAGGAAAAACATTATAGTTTCTGTATTTTCAAATAAAATATTTAGAGCGCCTTCCGCAGATGTTAGTGCTTCGTGCTTTTTGACTACAGTCCTTCTGGGAAGCATTTGGAAGAATGGTATTTAGAAGTAGCAATCAATGAGTTAGTAGCAGATATTCTACGCCAAGTGTTTTTTTGTAAAATTTGTACGAGTTGAGCCCGAATTTTTTTATTAGAAGTTATAGGCGATAGTTTTTTTCTTGTTAACTAATTAAAACTAAGAAAAATTACATGTGAGAAAAGAAAAAGCAGGAGAACAAAATGTCTCGGCGAAGATCTTTCGAGCATACAACGCTCTATCCAAATTTAAAAACTCCCACAAAACATGACATGGGCTACAGGCACAGAGGAATATGCAAACAAAAATGTAAGGCAGATGATTTAATTATTACAAGTGTCCCTTATCCTGATATCTTCTTTCAAAATTTAATTTATTCAGTGAATAAATAGTTTTGCATTATTTTTATATTTAATAATGTTTTTATTGGGAATAAGGTTTTTATGCAGGTTTTTCAAATTACTATTCTAAATTACTTAAATTTTTTTTGCCCGTTTGTAGGATTTTTAATTCAGTTTCAACACAAATAAAATCCCGCTCACCATGCAGACATTTTTAGACTTGAGTACACATTTCTTTTCTCCTCAAATTCAAAGATCAAATTTAAACTTAAATTTCTTTTTTTTATAAAACAGAAACTAACCAAACACTCTTGATCTAATTTGAATTATATATCCTCGGCCTTCTGGGAAAAATCGCTTAGGAAAAAGAATTACAGCATTGAGCTAAAAACTGCTTTTATTTCATAAAGCAATTATACAGTTTAAATACGTGAATAAACGTACTGCATGGTTTAAGCGTCAGTAAAATGATTCTATTTTTCCTAACGATTTGAAAGTTTAACCTTAGCCTCAATGACTGGCTACCAGGATACCTTTTCTAGAACTTCTATCATATTTTGTATCATTTTCAAATAATCCTGGGCAAAATCGCTTATAATCCTTGCTTATCTCTGAGAGGTCGATTTTTGAAATTCGATGTAGTTGAAAACGTACCTGGTTACTGAGCGTAAGAAGAACACTTGGTTATTGACGATAGGGTTAAATGAACAATACAGGGGTAATGGACTTATTGACTTTCCACTTGAACACCAACAGTTCAATAATAGATGAAAAAACAATAACAATAAGAAAACACAAAAATAAATTTTAAAAAAGTATAGAATAGAAGAAAAATCGAAGAGAAAGCTTTCTTTGGAGGAAATGACCGATAAAAAGAACTCGCTTTAAAATGAAAATACGTTGAAAACTATTCTACAATGAAAAGAGCGCTACTTAATGGAGTCGGAACTCTCAAGTGATGTTTTTCCCTAGGACACTATCGGACTTACTTCGTAGACAGTCTCTTGAAAACAACTTCGAACATATTTTTCTTAGTGTCTGCGAATGCGAAGGGAAAACAAACCATTTGATTTCACTCTCACGTTCTAATATTTCTCCATCAAACTTTTTTCATGCATTTTGAGCATTTTCAATTGATTTTATGCTCCCTATCGCAAATATTTTCTTAGAAGTTTTCTTATGTGATTTAGATTTCGCTCCATTACAAAATATGATCAATCGAGTATATTATTTAATTTATGATGACAGCCCAATAAGCTTTTGTTGGAGTCAAAACTTTTTAAATCAGATTCTACTTTACCATTAACTTAAACTTTGCTTTGAACACATAACGTAGGTATGAAGGATTACGAATCAAAAACACATTATTTCAAATTTTTTAATTTTTAAAAATTTTTTAGTATCTGATAACCTCATTTCTTTACAAAAGTTGTTCATCGAAATGTCTCAAACAGTATCACTGAATCATTTCTGAAAAATTAAATTGACAGCTGAAGGTTTTTCGTCTTATAATAAAGACTTAAATGACAATAATATTAAAATTTTGAGAGTAAGTGATCTCTATTTCTGTGCTTCGTCAAAATGAATTTTACGAAAGCATTCTGATCTGTATCTCTGTTTGTATTTTTCGCGTTGAAAATTTTTTTACTGCTCTGTTGGAATTTGGAAACTAATGTAATATGGGGAGAAAAATTTTTGATGATTTTTATTTTAGTAGTTAGAGAAATGTAACTCTTTTTTGAGAGGCTAATGTAATTAATAAAAGATTTATTATCCTCGGTTAACTTATGTTTTATTTCAGTAAAACGCTACTAACGTTCAAGAAAAAAAGTGCTATTCATGATTTTATGATCTTCGGGGCAAAATTTGAAATACTAATTTCTGGCCAACCTGGACCGTATATCCACTGGTAAGGTCTTCATTTTATTTTATTTAGTTATTTCTTAAATTGATCTTTAACTTTTGAGGAAGAAAGTATGTTGGGGCAGACATAACTTAGTGCCAATTATTTTTTCCACTTTAAAAAATTCAAGGTTAGTCCTTAGGCTGGACTGACGCGATGCGTTAAAATTCTTTATTAATAAAAAAAAAATTAACGACAATAATTTTTTTTTAAACTTACTTATTTCAAAACTTTAATCATGTTCAGTGTGGCACTGTTTCATACGATAAGACATCTTTTAGCTTAAAAATTAATAAAAGGATTTTTCGTATCCTTTTAAATACAATCATAACCTTTAATCAATGAATAAATTAACTGAGACTGTACAATTTTTTTTGTAGAGGAAGGGGGGTGGGGGGTGATGAGAACAAAAAAAAAAAATTCTTTCATAGCTTTTTATTTTGTGAAAACAATTATTTTTTCTGGGATAGAATAAATATTTATTCCTGAATTGATCGATGCTAGACGCCTAGATTTCCCTTAAGTGCATTTACTGAAAATTTAAAAATATGCTCTTCATAATGCATGCAAGGATATTACTGAACTAAAATGCGCATACGTAATGTACACCCATTTTTTCAGAATAAATAACGCACAAATACGAATAACTTGCACCTGCGGAAACTTAAAATGTGCAAATAAGAAATGTCAAAAAAAAAAAAAAAAGCAATCACAAACTTACGTTGCAATTTTTCTTTTTCCTTGGGGGTTGTAATACGGAAATTGAGCGATGTGCATTTTAGAACTGCTTAAGAGCAGAATTTGGATGTTTAGTAATTTTCTTGACGCGAACGAATAGTAAAACATGAATGATGTTTCTTGTTGCTGGTCGGAGTGTGAGCTGAATCATAATGCTGCGTTTTTACTTTATTTTACGAATATTATATTTTAAAGAGAATAAGATGAACCCGCGGATAGGGAACCAAGCTCATTTCTATGATATATTATCATTTGACATCATGAAAAACATTATAGAAGTTATCTGTTTTGATATTTTTATCGGTAAAACCATATCACGCTAATGGCTAATACTTTCATATTAACCATTAGCCTAATAATAATAATTTAACTTTGTGCAAGTAAACTGTAATAAAAATATAAATTCACGTTAATTGAAAGCACAAATGAGCATTAAAATGCAGACATATGTTTCGGGATTGCTTGGAATCCCTTTCATTTGGATGTTTTGCATCTTCCAAGCAATCCCGAAACATATGTCTGCATTTTATTGCTCATTTGTGCTTTCAATTATCGTAAATTTATATTTTTATTACATTACCCTAACGTCTAAACTAGCGGTGCATTAACTACACGTTTAGATAATGCACCGATATTTAGATAACCCTGTACTATCTAAAATAACGTGTTTCTTAACCTCCACAGCAGCACGTTAAGTTACTACATCTTTGAATACGAAAGGGGTTTAAGGTTAAAGTAAAAAACTGCGTAGCTCAAGCGTTACACAGAAGGTATCTCAGAAATTAGTGCTCATTTTAACCATTTTTAACTAATTATTAAAGACTAGGTTAAAATAATGACTTTATTTCATTATTTTTAATTTACGACGTATTAGTCTTCAAAATTACGATTCTAAGATGTATTTTGAAGATTTTTATCAGGTATGTGGTAATATGTTCCGAATGTATTGATTTTAAATACAGCTTAAATGGTAAGTCACTCTTTGATGTAAATATACCTGTTTTTTCTGCAACATTTGAAAATGTTTTCAACTAAAATTCACATTATTCTTGTCTAAAGGATTGTATAAGTTAGAGTTTAATTTTTTTTACATGTACATTGTTTCGAAGAACAATTTACTTTTTCAGAAGAAAAAGATCATTGCTATAATAAAGTTAATTAAGTCTTAAACAATATTAACATTTAAAAACAAAGCTGGTTAGAGATTAAGCTTTCTTTAAACTATGGCTGATGAAATTCACATTGAAAAGCAAGTTTTTGCAAGTTTTTTTACAGAAAGATTTTTATCAAGGAAAAGAGTTCTCGAAGATCGCTCGAATAGTTAATGAAAATTAACAAGCAAGAGCGAACTATTAAAATAGTTTGAATGATAACAAGACACTGTATTTAATTCAGTTAAAACAGCATAGAAATGTTCATCTCTTTAGTCAATTAGAATGATTCTTTAAAGCTTGAAAGGCTAGAAATCCTTTCAGGTTTTGAAGAATCGTCCTAATTTAACAGTCGCAGTGAATGATGCAATTTCTGCCCAGACTACGTGGTTTTGTGTTTTCTTTCTGTCGTGCAGAGTTAAACATGTATTGTCGTTTACGACTTTCTCTTATATTTTGGGTAATTGTCCAACCACCAGCCTTGCGTTTGATAAATGTAAATATCCAATTCAGGATGTCTTTTTCAAATTGGTTTCGTTACTTCTGTCAAATCGCTTTATTTCCTGGAACTGTCGAAGTGGCTCCATGTTGCTTATAAGCACGGGTAGGGGGAAGTGGAGTCTGTGCAACCACGCTTATCACCCGTTAAATAAGCTTTACTTGCAAGCTTATTCTCGTCAGATTCATCATATATGCTTTGCCTTTCTTTTTTTATAATTAATCATAAATATCGTAATCTGACATAAAATAAATTATTTTTATGGTTTACATTAAGGTTATATTTTTACTCTGTTAGTGAGATGCTCAGAGTTTGGTGCTCTTTCGTCTTTCATTTATTTTAAAGATGACTGCGAATTTTTTTCTTGAAAAACTAAATTTTGCCTGACGATTTCAAAGATATGATTCATCTTACCCCCATTGTTGAATCTTTTGCCACGCTAGTCTTGGTTACACTTACCCCAACATTTTACAATGTTTGTTCAAGATTTTCTTGTACTCTTTTACACACATTTTAGTCATTCAAAATTTATTTAATGCGGAATCCGGTGTGTAATTTTACAAAACGCTTTTGTTTGATTATTACGCATCAAAGTATGAGGATTTAACTATAAAATAAATGCCACATTAAATGCAAAATTTTGCTGTACAATGACAATTTTTAGCAACATTTTTTATCTAGCTAAAAATGTATGTGTGTACAGAACTTTAGAGTGTTACGAAGATTAGATTTTCTGAATTTTTTTGCGTTAATACCATTGTGTTACAATTAATACATGAGTATCATGCATTACTGATACGAACAACCAAATTTATGAATGCCTTATTATTAAAAAAGAACGAAAAAAGAAACTTGGGAAACGAAAGATTGGAGTTTCAATTGGTATTCTTTACTGAAAAGATAGAAACTTTAATTTGGATTTAATGTTATCGCAGGCAGAGAAAATTCCATTAAACCACATTGTGTTTAAAAATCAATTTTTAAACGGGCGTAGCCTTTAAGTAAAGTAATTGTTATATACATTTAGCAGACTATTACAAAATTCTTTGGATTGAATGGAAAATAGAACAACTTAATCTTTTAAAAGAATATTTTCTAAAAACAAAATCGATGATTGAAATTTCGCTACCTGCATTATTGTTTACAACTACTGTTTTTTTTTTTCCTTATTAAGGGACATCTGAAAGTTTGGGCTTATTTTGGATAAAGGAAGTAAATATTTATTTATTTTCTAAACGCTTCTTATTTTATCAGTAAAGATATAAGATACATTTCACCGTAAATTGCACCAATATGCATTAGAACATGCTTAATTACTTTTAAATGAAAAAAGAAAATAAAAAATATTCGTGGAAAATAATGATATGATATATTAGAAATTATCATTAGAAATGAAAAACGATTTTTTTTGTTCAAATTCACAAGTTCTGTGTGTTTTTTTTAAATTTATTAATTAATTTTGTTACTATTCTTAATATTTCTTTAATGAAGTTATCAATAACAAATATTGATCGAGATTTTAATCCAGCAGTTTATTTAGATCTTTTTAAACTATCAAGGTTTAAAATGTAATTTTGCTTCACGAGAAACGTTTTCTGGAAAAGTAAGAGCTTATGCACAAAACATCTGTTCCAAATCAAAAACGTAACAGCAAAATGTTTGTGTAATTTTTAGTTTTTTTCTTTTTTTCTTTGAAGTACGAAATCATTTTACTTTATGCAATATTTATTTTAGAAACTACTGATGACTAAGGAATTTTTTTCACTGCTTAATAAAACGAAATGAAAGTGATTTTATCAATAAATAAATTTATTTCAAAAGTTTAATAATCTCATCGCTAATGTCCTGCTTGCGAGACTCAAATTTCTGCTATGTCAAAAAAGACATTATGGTTACAATAATTACAAGTTTAGAAAATGAATGTAATTTGATAATACATTCCCTAAAACCAGTAATAAAAATAATTCAACTGAACTCTTCAAAGTCTCAACATTTATAAAAAGTATAGTATGTATACTTTTTAATATTCTTTGACATTTTCTATTGTTGAACACCTCTACTGTTTTGCTTGTGACATTATGCTTCGCACGCCGTGTCTCAAAAATTAAAATATTTTTAATGAAACAAACTAACTGACATCATACTACAATCATCTCCACAAAAGGAAACTGCGAGCTAATAAGTTGAAACAATAAACAAACTGTCGGAACGAATTACTTAACTTGAAAAAAAAAAAAGAAAAAAAAAAAAAAAAAAAAAAACTAGAATTTTAATGACAAAAACTAATGTTAACAAAGAAAAACAATAAATAAATTGCATTACCATTATTTTTGCTTAATTTTATTAATTATCCTCTTGAAGTTAAAATAAGACACCTTAGCAATAATAAATACTTTGAGATCCAGAGTGAATTGCTTTACAGAATCTTAGTGCCTTGACTTTTTTTTTCAATACCCACATGATGCTACTCGTAACACGTTTTTTGACAGCCTGGCTGGTGGGCGGGGGGAGGAGGGGGATGGAATTGTTAAAATATCAAAGGAAATAAAAATTAAAATGATAATAATTGTAAAAAAAAGCGTTCTAAAGCGGTTTGAAATGAGCACGTTCATTATTATTATTACTACTATTCTTGTTCTTAAGCATTAACGTAATTTAAAATTATGCTTACTCGGGGGGGGGGGGGGAGTAAACAAATTAATGTGATTGACATTGAAAAAAACAACTTAAAGTTGCTTAAAAATAAATAAAATAAAATAATCAAATAAATTATTTAATTAAAACGAAAAGTAAAGTAAAAGGAAAGGCAAAATCAAGGCATGTACACAGAAATGTTTCTGTCAGGAGTAGTCATATTACATACCAGATGAAAAAGATAAATGATGCAGAAGAACCGCTTGGGAAGAGTGAATGACATCTTTTGAATTTTTAAAATAAGTAAATAAATTGAAATAAAACTAATTGAAAAACGCATTTTTGTCCGTTTTTCTTCTTAATGAGAAGGACATATTCAAACAATTACTGCAAAAGTTTTCAAAAACATAACAAAATTAGTAAACCCCGGTTTCAAGAATTTAAAATGTTGACTGCATATAAATACTTTAGTAAGGTTTAAATGATATAGAAATATTTTTCGCTTGTATCTATTTTCATTATTATACCTATAAATATTTAGTACACAGTAAGAAGAAACAGAATACATGTTGCTCTGAAAAATACTCTTCGTCATTGAAGCAAGCATCCAAGTCATTTTTCTCTCATATGCTCCGAAAGAGAAGCTAATGGGGTTTTTGAGTCGTTTTCGCACTTCATGGTGAGAACTGAGAATGCCTTTATGCCCCGAAGTAAATTCCTAACAAATGAATTCTGACATTGTATTACAAACTGAGATAGCTTAGCATTGAATTAGCAACAAAATGGTAGCTAAAACGTATTAAATGCGACAGATGGAAAAGTGTAGACATATTATTTTCAATCATTTCTATGCTTGTAACATTAAACTTATCTTCTGTTCTGACAGAATGCAGTTCTTTCTCTCGTAAAATTTAAATATATTTGCACTTCTTTATCTTATGGGTATTTTTTCATTCACATAAAATATACATTGATGCTCCAAGAACAAAAATATTTTTTAAAATTATTCTTCTCACAAAATTAATTAAAACTTTTAACACCTAAACCATGTATACAAACTATATATTGTAATATCTGTGCCTCAGAAGCAGAAGGTGGTAAGTCCAAATAAGTAATTTTTCAGGAGAGCTGAATAGAGGTTAAAATTCTCGAATCTCACTTTCAATAGTATCGTAAATGGTGAAATAGGCATCAATTTTAATAAAATTTGTATTGATAGAAACTTCAATTCTTTATTTATTTTAGAACATTGTTTTGAATTGATTCAAGAAACGCTAGACTATGGCCGTAACGTAATTTTGGACTTACTACCTTCTGCTTCTGAGGTACAGATATGTTGATATTTTCATGCGCGGAAACTATTCCTTTATTTCTAGTCTGAAACTGAAATATTGCTGTTAGCAGTTAATTGCATTTTCAAAGAAGTCCAGTAAGGTTTTTAAGGTACTGTTACGAGAGAAAGCTGGTTGTTTCGCAGATTATCTCTGCAACATGCGGTATTAAGTAAAAAAAAACCCACAAAACAACAGACATGTATATAAATATTTTATCAAAAAACATTTTGTACTGATCTGATACGCAAATGTTTTATCACTAGACATTTATGTGCATCGTTCAATGTTGAAATCTACACCTTGTGACGGATCACAAGTAGATTTCGTACACTTATCGACAAAAATGCGAAAATCTTAGGAGCTAAGGAAAATGTTTAGGAGCCAGCTATAATATTTTCATTTGCGCCTAACATATCACATTTTAAGTGCTGCGTATTTACATCACCAAACAGCGCAATGAAAAGCATTGCAGATAGATAAAAAAGAAACGTTTAAGGGTTAATTGCAGGTAAAATCGACTTTATTTTCTACTTAGAGTTATTATTTTTTCATTTATTTGTCAATTTTCTGCAGTAAAATACCCAATTTTCTATTTAAAGTTGAAAAAAAAACGAAGTCCAGCAGTGATTTCAGAAAAAAAAAAAAAAAATACAAAAAGTGCGTTATTTAAAAAAAAAAAAAAAAGAAGTTCGGAAGTTTAGTTTTTTACGACGTTTAATGGAAAAATAACTGTCCAAAAGAAACCCCCTTGTTTTTGCTCGTTACTTTAAAAATAGAAATAAAGTTCGGAGAAAAAAAGTACCACTTTGGCGATGTTCGGGAATGTAAACACCTTCAACCCCGGGGTTTGGCACCGAAAAAAAAAAAAAAAAAAATCCAAAATGGCGCCAACGCCCAGTTTTACGTAAGTTTCCCGAATTTGTTTGCGCGCTTCTTTTCATTTTGATTTATTCTCGCTCAAAATGCGTAGGAAAAAAAAACCATTTTCCAAA
Organism: Octonoba sinensis; assembly: GCA_038502835.1. Taxonomy (NCBI): domain Eukaryota; kingdom Metazoa; phylum Arthropoda; class Arachnida; order Araneae; family Uloboridae; genus Octonoba; species Octonoba sinensis. The sequence goes on from CM076600.1 coordinate 51,668,999, forward strand.
CACAAGTCATAATACGAAAAAATTCACAGCGAACGAGCAAACGCAAGGCAGCATGAGAATCGATACACATAGTACTTCATACACAGTGAGAACTTCAACTCTACACGCGTGAAATCACTGACTGAACCAGAGAAGGCGCGGATTCGCTGGCTGCTTTACGTTTTAAGGGCAGAAACCTATGCGCTTTTTACGTGCCGTTCCTTGAATATTTTGGAAGAAGGTAAAGAAATGAGGGATTGTCAGGGGCGATGCCGCTTGGCGATTGAATGTGAACGAAGCTAAATCCTGAAGGGGGTAAAAAGCAAACATCCGTTTTGTGTCTGCGCAATGGAATCTTTTTCTCACCTGGAAAACTAGTCGCCAAGGCATTTTTTAGTCGCCTGGGCGACCTGTCGCCCGGGCTTTGTCGGACCCTGCTTATTGATATCTCTACTAATAATAAAGCAGCAAGTATGTGTGTGTGTGTGTGTGTGTGTGTGTCTGTGTATCTGTCTGTGTCCGGCGTAGAACCCAGACCGTCCAGCGGATTTTCATGAAATTTGGCACGAAATTAGTTTGAAACATGGCGGTGTGCACCTCGGAGAGTTTTTCTCAACTTCGAATTTGTTCTTTTTTTCCAATTTATAGCCGAAAGTTTTATAAAATAGTCATTTTCTATGGGAAGGAATTATCGTATCGCTTCGAGCTTGATACCGTTGAAAAGCGCGTAAAAAACTAACCCGGAGGGAGTTTCGCTCTGCGTGCGAAAATTCGAAGCCTCTAAATTACCTAGAAAAGAAGTTAAAAGCATTTTTCTCTGCAGTTCGAAATTATTTTTTCACGGTATTAGCCTACTTTCCCGTAAAAGTAAAAAAAAATAATAATAAAGCATGAAAGAAGGCTTAATGTATCGTGAAAATATCGTTAAAAATCAAGAAAAGTCAAAAATAAGTGAAGTAATTAAATAAAGATTGAAAAATAAAAAATTTGAAAGTAGGGTATTGAGATGGGGAAAAAGTGTGTCTGTCGGTCTGTCTGTCTGTCGGTCTGTCGGTCTTTCCCCCCCTAATAACTTTTGAACGAATTGTCCGATTGGAAAAATTCTTTTTGCATTCAAAAGATCTCGGCGAGGACATCTCATTTCTATATTTTACTTTTTGATTTGAACAATTTTTTGTTCAATTTTGAACAGTTCAAAAAATTTTAACATTAGCGCCTATGGACAAAATTGAAGCAAATTCTGTAAACTCTGGGCACAAGAGCCAAGTTCCTATTGAAAGCTTATTGAAAGGAGTTCTCGGCGTGAAATATTGATTTGAACAGTTTTTGTTCATTTTTGAACAGTTCAAAAAATTAACACAGAGCTTACGGGGAAATTTCAACCCTATATAAATCCTGATCTAACGGACCGATTTGCTTGGAACAAACTTTATCAGAAAGCTCTTATAACGTAGAACATGTAGAAATAGAAAGTTTATCCAGAACTTACGAGCCTATTTTGCTATGAAATTTTTTGATCGGGATTTTCAAGGATATTTCTCAGTGACTCAATGAGTGAAATAATGAATGAATGAATAAATGAAAGAGTGAAAGACTAAATCAATGAATAAATGAATGAGGAAAAGAATGAATGAATAAATTATTGAATAAATGAAAATATAAATAAATGAGTGAATAAATACATGAATGCGTAAATGAATGAATAAACACTTGAATGAGGTAACGAATGAATGAATAAATGCATGGCTGAATAAATGAAAGAATGAATGAGTGAGGGAATGAATATGTATTATCCGTTGAAAAAGGTATATTTTCAATAATTAGAACTAAAGATAAATAAGAAAGAGAGAGAAAGAGATAGCTAGATTATAAATTTGAATTTGGTGTATACGGGAAAGTAGGCTCGTATAGTTCTAGACGGAACTTCTTGTTAACTTTAAATTTAATTGTTACCATGCCGACTGACTATTAATTATTTTTCTTTTAACGAATTAAAATTTATTGCTTGCGGTTTTTAGCATTTTGAGGAGCATCCGATTTTTAATTAATTTATTTCTTTTTTTGGATTTTGATTATTATTTTTTTAAAGCGAATTGAAATTTATTTCCTGCGGCTCACAGGCGGTTGATAGTTTTATTTTGATTTCCTTATTTTGACATGTATTTTGCGGGACCATTTTCTATACTGCACAGGGTTTTTTAAAAGAAATGTCATTCTTTATAGCGATTTTTGTTACTCCAGCTTATTATTACTATTTATACTTTCATTTATTTTATTTTATTTTTTCGCCTGTGAATTAGTACATATGTTATTTTCCTAATTGAGCTCGGATGAAAGGTTTATTCCGCTTTCAAAGCTTTGCTTGCTGCTGTTTGTTTCTGCAAGCTACAAAATTTAGTCTTTCTGTTTTAAGCCGTTTCCAGACGCTATGTTTTGCACAACTTGTTGTATCCGCAGTTTAACACGTTGCAGATAAAACGTTGCGTATAGATTGGAAAAGTGCACAGTTTTGAGTCCGGTGCGAAGACTGTATAGTTGCAGCGATAACTGAGCTAGGAAAGCATAGAACAGTCTTTGAACTGTGCAGACAAATCGGCACATGTAGACGGTAGCACCCTTTTCCGATTCATTTTGTTTCTCAGTTTCAATTCGTCAGGCGATAATGGCCGACTTTCGGCAATGTTCTCGGGAGTTTTTCACAAAATTTATTGCATTATGCGAAAGTTTCCCATGCATTTGGCGTGTTAATAAATCGATTCTATCTGGGGCTGGAGAAGAAATCTACAAGCCATCTCTCTGGTATTTTGATTTGTTACATTTCCTAAATGATCAAGAGACACCAAGGCAGTCTAGGAATACCATGGATGAAAATAAAGAGATTGCAGTTGTCGAACCACCAGAACGGGCAACAAAAAATATTTATTTTATGTAATCATTTGACCACTTTGAACGCCGGGTACTTCTGAGACGTTCCAGTCTTTTTTTTTAACATGACACCATGCCAAAATTGACCAGAGTAGTACCTCCTTCATGACGATATTGCACAAAACTGAGTGAAATATACAGATATCTCTGTACCATGTAGACGCATAAAAAACTGCAACGTTTTCATTCAGTATTAAGACTGCGTAGACAAAAGGTTGTACAAAACGTAGCGTCTGGACCCGGTATAATTTATTATAATAGTCCTTTTTGTGTGGGTATTTGAACTAAACAAACAAAATGCGTTTTCTTTCAAATATTTTCTTTTTTGTTTTGTTTCGTTTCTTTTTTTCCTTTTTCCTTTTTTATTGTGCGTGCTTTGTAAAAAAAAAAAAAAAATGCTTAAATGTGTAGGATCTCTGGCTGATTGCCTTGGGCAGCTAATTTTTAATTATGTGGAATGCTATACATTTTAATAAAATAACATAATTTACACCTAAAAAAGTTATCACTATATACACAATGGCAAACTGACTGGTCTTTTCATTTTTTAACACGTGCATAGCCGTGCGGGTACCGCTAGTATATATATATATATATATATATATAAAATAGTGTTGTTGCAATATAATGAACTTACATTATTTTTTTTATGAGGAATGGAATAATAACTTGACGATGTTAAAATCTTTTAGCAAAATAACTTAATATAAAACTAATTTTTCTGAACGGATATTTACCATAATTCCTTAAAAAAAGAAATAATTAAATAATGTAATGAAGATCTTTTAATACACTGGCTTACCTTCTAGATTTCCGTAGAAATTGATTGTAGTGTAGTTGTAAATCTTAATGTTATATTTTATCACAATGAAATCATTGGGTTATTACAATTACCTAAAAACATCCTAATTTCAAATTATCTTTCGTAATTCATTAAGTTCAGCTGTTAAGTCTCATTTTTATGGAAGTGCTTCCATTAAGCGAACCAAATGCGCTTTAAAAGCTCTAAGTTCGCTTACATCGCAATCTGTAAGAAATTAAATATTACTTGTGTATGCTTCAGTTAATCTAAACTGTACGAGTTGCTCGGATATATTTGATTGCATCCTATTAAATGGTTTTTACTTTTCGTAATGAGTATTTAAGCTAATTCAAACATTTTTCAAATTCAGATAGCTTGTTTTTAACTGAACAAATAAATTCATATATGTGACAATCTTCGTTTGTGCATCTTAATTAACTGCTCGCTGTTATCTTCTTATTCAGCCTCACGGTATAATCTAATTTCAATGTTATTTATTCAGGACATTTATTTATTGAGACGTAAAAATAATAGCTGGGAATACCAATCCGGTCTATTTGCGTGTTTAAATTTGTGGAGGGTTAAAGTAGAGGAGTTATAAACACACACATTTATGTATGTGTAATGTGTGCAAGTGTACTTATTTTACCATTGTTAACATCAGTTTCTTCTTTTTATTTCCAATTCAATAGCATTAAACCAGAGGAAATTTAAATACTTTAACTTAGAATTATATGCAAAATAGCTCTGAAATTCAACGCAAAATAAATTAGTATAAAACATGAGAGTTATTGTAATAAATATCATTTACATTGTCGTGTATAAGTCAATGGTAGAGCTTACAAGAGAAACAGGTAAACAAGCTAAACTGACAAAAGTTTATTTCAGTTAACGTGTGGTAAACAACAAAGATCAGCTCAGGCAGAGAACTCACCTACAACTAAGGAATCTCTCTCTCTCTATATATATGGAAAGTTCTACACTCTCAGAAACGCATGCTCAAATCTCACGAAACTTTCGCCGTATTTGACGAAATGGCTTCGTGAAAAATGCTCCGAGTAAACCTCTCGTCAAATTGGCGAAACTTGTGTAGTAACTTTTTTAAGTCACGTGATCGTGCGAGGAAAGAATCGTTGTAAATGACGAAATTTTCTTGACGATTCAAGAATCGTCAAAAGTGAGAGCTCTATTTCTGAGTGTAGAAAAACTAAATTAACATAGTAAAGAATGTTCCAAAACAACTAAATTTGCATACGAAAGAATAATCTAGAATAACTTAATTTAGACAGGAAACAAAACAGAGAAAAACTGAAATTGCTTAATTTCGAATTACAACACAAAGGTTAACTTTAATGGCAGATCGTTCTCACCGGGAGTCGAACCGGGGTATATATACTAGCTGTCAAGTTTATCTTACATAATGTAACGCATCACTTTCCGTAAAACACAAAAGTATTTAAAAAAGGGAAAAAAATATTTCATAATTTCAACTGTTCTGTGCAACATACATATGTGTTTTCTAATTTTTCATCTAACCACACCCAACGCCAAGGGTTTTCAATGTTAGCGTCGATGTTCAATTTTTCAGCACGACATATTATGTCCTTCTCAACAATTGTCAACATGTTGTGCAATACTGATTGAAATTTAACTTCAGATTTACTTCCTGTCGAACAGCAAGACCTTTTACTGTTTGTTTACGCCAGATAAATCAAATATTATGGTTACATTGTGTTGATTTAGTAATTCATTATTCGAGCTAAAAATACATTTCGAACTATTACTATGTAATTTACCAAGAACGCTGTGCGGGACTGAAAGTAGTGAAATATAATAAAAGAATGCAATCATAAACCACTGTTGACTAGATAATTTGGTATTTCTCATAAGCGAAAAGCACTGTAGTTAAACTATATACTTAACTGTTCAACGAAATTTATTGCCTCTTCAAAATTAAATACACTAAATATCTTTAAATATCATGTACTTCGATGAATGCTTATTTCAAAAGTTTAACCCCATAATAACTACTGTTCATAATTCCAATAGATAAAAATATTCATTAAAAAATATTAATTTTCCTTATAAATCATGTTTAAACCACAACGGCGAGTCTTGAGGTTTCCTACAGTAAATATTTGACAGGAAACAGATATTTTGTAAGAAATAAAGAACTTTAAATCTTATGGATTGAAAAGAAAAATGTATGCTTTCCAAGAAGCTAAACTTTGACATATTTCAGGGAACTTGTGTCCTCTTATTCTTAAGGATCTCTATTTTCCACGCAGCAGTTTTTGGCAGATAGAAAGAATACGAGGGACTTCAGGCTTGTGCTTTTAGCTTTTCAGATTTTTTCTCTTACAAAAGCATAAAAAACTTCTATTAAATACCAAAAATTATTAAAACCATACACTTGGTGTGTGTTTTCTCTTCTGTATTATGTATGAACAGAAATGCATAGTGCTCCATGAATATAATATAATTTAGTTTTATCTGATACATAACAGTACATAAAGATTATACATTCAGGTGAAAAATGAGTATATTTTAACATAGTTTATCGGGCTCCATTTTATTTCATAAACTGAATTAGTGACCAAGTTTTATTTTGCTACAGACATAAGTGTGTGGTTCAAGTTTAAACAATTTAATTATTAGGTAACAGCTTTCGAAAAACTTCAAAGGCGATATACGAACAACTATCACGCTACAAACCTTTGTCTTTCATGATGCAACACGCAACTTTCATGAAGTAAACATGCACTAAATTTAAGAAAGTTGCCGGCAGTCAATACAACCGAAACAGTGTACACACAAACACACCAAGAAAAATGGTAATTTAGGGCACTTAACGCACACTGAGTTTGATGACAAAAATTAAACCATGTACAGATAGCTCTTGAAACTATGAGTAAGTTATGATCGATAGATAACGGGTGTTTGATTTACTGCTTTTTCGATTAATGGAATAACTAACGTTTTAAATATGAGGTAATTACGAACAAATTATTCCATTTGTAGATAATTGAGGCGTTGACTTGGGAAAGGGAGTATGTACAAAGAAGTAACGGATGCATTCAAGTTTATAAAACTTTTTATATAATTTTTAAGTATGATGGCAGACCTCTTTATGATTCATAAAGTTGAAGTGATCTTAGAGTATTTCATATCAATAAGACAAACACACTACGAAAAATAACTTCAGAAAGATTTCATGTTTTCTAAAAATATTTAGGATTTATGACTTACTACTTTTCTTACTTTAACGCTTCAATTCTTGAAATATCTGGCTCGTGGTCAAATTTCAGACATCAGCAAAGAAAAGGACATAACCATATACGTGTAAATTATACACGTGGTTGAAATTGTACAAGACATAAAATTAAAAAAAGATAGTACCTGAAATTTTTAATGGAGCAGTGAATAGATCTAATCATACTTCGGAACTAATAGTCACAAGTTGAATTTATTTCTAGAGAAATCCATTTATTTCATAAGGGACCATTCATAAATGATGTCACACTTTTTTCCCACATATTTGACTCCCCTCCCCTTTTGTCACAAAATGTCACACTTCAACGGACTCCCCCTCCCTACCTTTGTCAATATCACGCTATGTTGCATAAGCAGTGATGTCACACTTCTTGTTACCCCTTCTCTCCCACTGTCACAATTTCACGAACCCCCCCTCGAAGCGTGACATCATTTATGAATGATCCCTAATGAATTTAGACATTTTATTAATCGTAGTAATCTTCACCATAGCTTTTTATCACATTCTATCGCTCCTACAATTACGCTGTAAACCTTTCATGGAAAAAATTGCCTGGCATAACAACTAACTGGCTATGTTATTGCTTACAATTAAAATATTTTGGCTCAAAATTTTATATTTTTTATTTCCCTATATATCCAAAATATATAGAAGAAAGTATTTGCTTCATTAAAATTTCCGATTTTCATATTTCAACAGATTTACACACATTTTAAGATTAATTTTGTTTTTATAAATTTAGCTTTGGTTTTAAAAAAAATTAAGACTCATGTGATAAATAGTTTATTATTTTAATCAAAACTCTTTAGCTATGAATAACACGACATCCAAGTTAATAATTAACAACCTAAACGAGTAAATACATAATGCGAATAAGAATCTTTCAAGTTTTCGTTTTCAAGAAAATACCTATCAAGTTTTTCAAATAATATTCTGGCAATATTTAATCCATCTCCCATAATTCCTCTTTTCAGATGAAACGACCGACTCGAAATCGGAACAACCATAACTTCTACACTAATCGAAAGAGATAAATGCGGGTATTTCGGGGAAGTACCTACTTAGAGGAGAAACTCATAAACGGTTGTGGCACTGCTTTCTTTGACAGAGCAGAAATCCTAATCTTCCTTTGCGTGCGTCTACACTATGAAAGGAACGTTTGGAACGTTTTTATGTCATTTTTTCGAGAGGCATCCGGATTTGCATTTCCCCATGATGAATGGACAACAAAAGTGAAAAAAGCGAATACAAAAAGAAATGAGAAATACGAAAAGGAGACTATCTTCATTACGACATTAGAAAAAAGAAAAGGCTCATTTTTTGAATACTATTTTTTTACGAGTTGGCGATACTCAACGGATTAATGATCTCCAGAAATTTTGAAATAACACTTTCCGACGAATATGAATTCAACATTCTTGGTATATCCTTATGGAACATTTTTACTAGGAAGAGTAATTTGTTTCTTTGATACAATGTTATCTCAAATCTGCCATGCATCTCATTCAATGCTTTAAAATATGAAAAGTTACTTTAAACAAGAAATAATAAGACTTGATTATACTATGAAGTTTTTTTTTTTTTGTGGAGAAAAAAACGCCGAAATTGTATTTATAGGTTTTCATTAATACATAAATGTGACTCTGGAATATACGCTACTCAGCAATGTTCCCATCTTCAGCTAGGCCAGTGATAGTGAACCGACCCATGGGTCAGACACTGACCCAAGATTGCTAGGTAACCATTTGTTTGTTTACGCGGGTTTATTTAGATTTTCTAATTTGTGTGGATAATTTACATTCTATTTGTATTTTTTCAAGTCCCTCGACACCCGCGCTTTAACGGGGTTTTACTGTATTTAGTTTTAAAAATACTCAGCTAAAATTTTTTAAACTTATCTTTGGTGCAAATGGGTATTAGTGACCCACGGGCTAATACAAAAAAAAAAGAACAAAATTTGTGCCACGTCTCAAAAAGGTTCGCCATCCCAGTGCTAGCTACCAACACCTCTTAGCAGCGCTTCTAAAGTAAGCTTTACGTTCTGTGGAATGGCAACGATGCTGCAAGCGTCATTCGAAGTTCCACGTCCGGCGTGACAAGCCGTTCTATTCTGAGTCTTCCGAGTTTTCGTTGAATGTTGGTTGTAATTGTCCCTTCACCTGTAAATAGTCCTTTTATGTCTTTGTTAAATGTGTTTGATCTATTCCTGCTAGTACTAATTGAGTCACGAAATCCTTTCTTTTATCTTACATAAATATCTTACTAATCAAGTTGAAATATGAAGAAAATGAAAACTACTTGTTTAGAATGAAAAGACTTTTTATTTTTTCTTTTAGGTCCACTGTTTTTTTATAATTTTATTATTATTATTATTTATTTGAAACACATTTTGTTCGTAAATTAGTAACGCATTTTTTCAAAATATTTTTCACTACGTTTAAATAAAAAAAAAATGATTTCATTTACTGCAAAATAGTTTTTTTGTCCTTTCTGCAATAAGATTTCTTCGAGTAGGTTCGCTCAAAATAATATTTTGCTTAGTTAACCTCTTCAGTCCAAGTGTACCCAATTGGGTACATTTTAAAATACGGTTTATTAACTACTGTTTGTGCAATTTGCAAGCTAAAACATCCAATTGTTTTTTAAATTAATCAACAGATAGTTTACTTAGTTTTAAACATGGAAATTGGGCATTAATTACTATTTATTTTAATTATTAATTAAAATTAAAAACTTTTTTTTTTTTTAGTTTTTATGTTTTGCAATCATTTTTTAAATCAGAGAACCAAAAAATTGCTTCAAAATTGTTTGTGCTTAGTTATGGGGTCTGAAGAGGTTAATCTGCAATGTACTATATAAAAGCATAGAGCGCGAAGATACCTTATAAGCTCAAACTTACTTTTCAACAAATCTTTTTCAGTTTAACAACGGTAGCCAAGAATAATTTTGCTATCACATACTAAATATTTCATTTTAATATCCCTCCCGCTTACAATGAATCCCTGGAAATCTTTTAATGGGAGCTCAGGGGAAATATCTGCTACTTCGAACTACAGATAACGTGAGGAAAAATGTCCTCCTTCGTTACGGAAACGCGAACATCCTTGACAGACTAAAGTCCTCGTTTCTCGCAAGGATGCGCCCTTTCTCAGCAGCGGTTTTTGACATAGAAAAATAGAATCTTTAGGACATTCCATGCAAGCAGAATTTTTTGTAACTACTTTAACGACAGGTTGGGGCAAGAATGTGGCAGTTAATAAGCAACCCAGATTTTTTTTAAAGAGCTTTTTCTCGAGACGAGTGTTTTATTATTGCTTTATTCTGTTACTTCCATTTTTTATACTGCTTTATGTAACTTTAAACAACATAATCATATTACTCCGCAGGAGTATAATTAACACTATTTTCTTCAAATGTATTTTAAACGAATTATCAGTGTCTTAACAAAATAACACTTTAAGGCCATTCCACCGTCACGTGCGGGACAAATGAACTCAAAAGTTTTACCAAAATTTTGTCATAGAGTAGAAGATTTTAAACAAGTGGAAGCAATTGCATTTTTTAATCTTTACTTATGGTGCAAAGATGCTTTTGACACGTACTTATCTTTCAGAAATCTTTTTTATAGTTTAAAATAAAATTAATCTTTATGTGCCACGTGCGGGACACTTAAAGTCAACCTCTCTTCATTTTCATTATGAATCAACTAGAATTTCTGCTCTATTAATCATGCAGTGACAAAACAAAATATAGGAATTGAAAGCCAAGGCTCCAATGTAAATAAAACATATCTAAAGTTTTAAGAAATAATAATTTTCATAGTTGAAAAAAATTATAATGTATCGTGTAACGTGCGGGACATATTGCAAATGCTTATGTTTTCAGAATGTTGTTTGTTTTCAGAATGTTGGAAATTAAATGAAAACATCAAACAATGTATTGGTTATACACTTTAAAACACAAAGCATTAATTTTAATAGAATATATGAGCAAATTGATCATTCCGAGAAATATATAAAATTTTAATTAGAATTAGACTAAGTGAAAAATTTTTTTTATTATTTTTTCAAAATTTTAAAAATTTTCTGTTGTTAGATAAGGCGGGAGCTGATATCTTTCTTAAAACATCTTTAAAGAGATAGGGAATTCTATAAGGGTGCTCTGGCCACTTGTAGTATTAGAGCTTTTATTTCTCTTTTTCGGCTTTAGTCATATAGTCTTTCCTCATTTATTCAGTCCATTTATCCCTTTATTTTCTTCCTCCTGGAAATGTGGACCTTTTTTCTCTCATCTTTTTCACTCTTTCAGCACTTGATTTAGGTCCTTCCATTATCTATTTCTGTTCAAAAAAAAATCAAATTTTATTAATGTTAAAAAGTTAAAATATTATTTAAAGTTGTTGTGCAAAAAGTCATAAAAGGAAAATATAATTCAGCTCTAATTCTAAATAGACTTTCTAAAATAAATCTCATAATGTTTAAGCTATGTTGTAACGATGTTGTATCAAATATTGAAAAAAAATCAAAAATAATGCTCTTCCAAACAACTCATCGATAAAAAATGCAGTTGCTTTATAATTTATTATGAATATTTTAAACTAGCTTATTCTTATTTGTCTTTCTATATGACTTGAGTAATCTGTTCTGAAACATAAATGATCCTTGAAATGATAGGGCATTCTGTAATGAAAATGTAAAATTTTAGAAAGGTATGCTCTATTAAATACATAATTTAGCAAAATCTATCATAAATATGAGAAAATGTATAATTTATTTCTTTAGAGTAACACAATTTTAAAACAAAAAACCATTAAAGAATTCAAGTTATGTTGAAATAAAATTCTTATCAACATTTATAAATTGGAGTTGTGTTTCCTACATGTAATGCGTCACGTGCGGGACAGTTTTGTTTTTGGATTTCTTTACAAGTAAAAGTAACTTTAAAATCTAGAACTAGCATAGGATATGTGTACTACATTAATATGCTTTAGAAATGTCATTTACACAAAATAAATGTGCTTCATTTTTAACTTAAATGAAAATATTTATCTTTTTCGTCACGTGCGGGACACGAAAAATAAGCTCTTTGTGGGTGCTAGTATAGCTATTGAGATATCTCCTAGATCTTAAAACTTAATAAAATAAAATAATTAACTTTTAGACTTGCCTATAAAGTTGCCATCAGGATTTTCAGTTGATTTATTTTATCCAAAACAATCATGCGAACTTCGTTCGAAAACTCAATGAACTTGCTTGCACAAATCAACCATCTTTAGAGTACTGTGTTGCCAATCCAGAAATGATAAACTTTGATTTCTTACTCAAAACATAAAATTTGACATTTTATCTTTTAATACATACCAAAACTATCCACATAAGTATGATTTTAAAATTGACCACCCATGTACCTGTTTTCATGGAATGGCCCTTTAAAGTATTTTAAAACGTTTTGAAGTACTCTCTGAATTTGTTAGCGGAAACTCTTAGTGATTTTGCGCATGCGCCAAATTTTCTTGGATTTCATCAAAATAGGGGAGCGTTAGGAGGGTGAAGCAATGCTTATTCTTTTTATGAATAATAATGCAGAAAGTGCGTTTTTTGTTTCATTTTCGCTTTAGAGACTGGGAAAAGAACGCTCGGAAATCAGAAAAGAACAGCAAATCTACATCTAAAATAGTACTTCGGAAATGTCCGTCTCAGTCGATCTCCCCTTTGTGGAATAAAATCATCTGTGAGTAATGGAAGCTGTTGTAGTAAACGAACAGTGCTGATAACTACCCACATGTTATTGGAATAAATTCGTCATTAAATAACCCAATACTGAATCATTAATGTGTAATGAAATTTAAGAATTAATTCAGGTATAAATGACTTGTTCTAACTACTTAAAACACAAAGTAAAGGGAAAAGTATTTTGAAACCATGTAAAAAAAAAATCCTGAATGCGCGTAGCAATGGAATGGTTCAAATTAGAAATGGTATTCAATGGAGTAGAATAAAAATCCTGATGGAGGCATTGAGAATGTTCCAAGAAAGGATGATGACGGACAGTTTAACCCTACACTTTTTTTTTGCAGTTGTTTTTAAACGAGTAAAAATGGCGCCTTAACATATGTTTTTCACGAAATTTTTCGGGAAATTTATATTTATTTCATTTTTAAACTATGTAAGCAACTAAAACTATTTATTAAAATAAAATTGTAGCTCAAAATTTGTAAAAAAAAAAATTAAGAAGTTAGTCGTTTTTTAAAAAAAATCAACATGTCTTACGCTTTTGTGAAAAAAGATGAACCTTGAGCTCAGTTTACAAGATCTAGGAGAAACTATATTAACTAATATGATCTTACATCAAAATAAAACGAAAGAATGCGCCACTTGTTAAAAATCATAAAAAACAAGAGTTTAATGAACGAAAAATAGAGGTGTTGTTTAAAAACAATATTGCACAGTGTAAGGTTAATGCCCTGCAATCGGAATGTGAAAATATTGAATATTTAATCAAATCTGAGCATTTATTCTGAGTAATGTTCATTTGTGCATGCTTCAGCATTAACAAAATTTCCTCGAAATTTCGATGAGATATCGCCAATTGAGCGAGTTATATTTGAGTTTTTTTGAAAAATAAGTAAAACAGTAGGGAGTTTTCTCCAAATTGTTTTATTTTGAGCTAACCTACAGTGTATTGCCATTGATGACCGAAACTATATGGAGAAAACCCCTTATTTGTTTCACTTCTTTCTGAAAACACCTGAAATTTGACTCCTTCGATGGACGATATCTTTTCGCATTGTCATGGTAATTTCTAGGGATTTTTACCTGAGCAGCTCTATACAACTTGACACATGAATTATCGGGAGAAGATTCTTGTTGACTCTGGCGCATGCTCAGTTAAACATCATTTTGTAAAACGGCTAATATTTGATGAAATATTTAATATCCACACATTCTAATTGCGGAATATTGTTTCCAATGTTATGGAAATAAAATTGCACTGCGTTGAAAACTACGTGTGATAGTCGAAAAACTTACCAAGACATTTGCGATTTTTTTAAAAGAAATCCTCTCCTATCTCTATGAGTATATACGTGCTATTCTTATAAAAATAAACACAGGTAATTTCAGGAAGCGCATAATCATACGATACAGTTGAAACACCGATTACTTTTTGCCGGGTGATCGAAAATATCCTCCATTTTCTACAGCTTTTTTTGCTGCCTCTTCTTTTTTTTCGGGACAAAACTTTGGTTGAAATATATGAGGCGTTATATCTTCTTCATACCCCTGAAGTTTCCGTATAAATCATCAAGTATTTCCTAGAGTTTCGACGAAACGTCTAAAATCTAATGTAGCCATTCATTTATGGATATACAGTGTATTATCTTTGTAAACTTTATGGCCTATAGGAAGCATCGTTTTCAATGGGACCAATCAGGTTGACTTAAATGTTCACATATTCTGTTGCAGTTAATTGGTACTTGTGGTAATGGACCCGCATAAAACAACGAGCCAGCTGTTCAAATCAAGACTACAAACTGTATAAGATCTGTTAATGACACACAAGGAGAAATATCGGATTTTCAGTATAAAACAACCAAGAAGCGTTTGGGCCTCTTTTTACACTTGCAAAATGACTTGAAAAACGGAATTTTGCTCTCATTCTTTGTTAGACAACATTCTTTGTTAGATATGTTTTTTTAAAAATATTTAACTATGTTTTTCTAACATCGTTATTTTATTTAACAAAGACTCATTAAATTAATAGTTCTTACTTCGTAATATATGCTTTCATTATTGACATAGTATAGTTTTATATAAAAAGCAATGTGTGATGTAACTGTGGTACTTTAAGTATTATCACGAATAAAATATGAAGACATTTTATCATTACGATATTTCTGAACATAATTATGAAACAGCATATGAACCAAATTATTCAAAAATGGTAACCAAAATTAAATTTTGACGTAGAATACAAACCTGAGATAAAAAGTGCTTAATGCAAATTAAAATTTTAAAATTGAAATTAAGTATAAAGAGATAACTTAAAAAACAATTACTAATGTTTTTTTTAACGATAATTTCTGATAAATTGTCACATTTCGTGTGTGTATACACTGTTAGAAATAATTACGGTTAAATGACCGGCAGCAGTCTGTCCATTTAATTCACCGTTAAATTTACGGTTTGGAACATTTTTCTATCTTTACGGGACCTAACCCTTTCCAATCAACTTGGTTGAAAAGCCGTAAATGCAAAAGTTTACGGTTTTATAACCATTTAAAAATGGTTTCAAAACAAAATTTTTACCGTTTTTGAACCATTTCTAGGCGTAGAATCTTCGAGGCGTAGAACCCGTCAACGAAGCTTTGAGGAATCGAACCCTGGTATACCAACCTTGCTCTCTAGCCATTCGGCCATCTGCACCACGTGAAGCGACCGTTTATTTATCAATAAAACTTCTTTTCCAACAGGCAAACTGCCTTAAAATTGAGATTTCAGTTTTTGATTGGATCCAAAGTCATTTTTAGTTTAAATTTAATGTATATTGACGAAAATCCTTTTATTTGCTGCAAAAATTAAAATACAAACAAGCTTCAGCAGCTCAAATGATGGGTTCGCTCATTCGCAAACAGTTCGCGAATCCGATGTCTCCAATTTTGGATTTACTGGTGTATGTGTTTCTATTTAGTAATCACTGCTTTAGCCACTTTTTTCTTCTTCTTTTTTTATATACACATGCAGATTTGAACTGATAAATTTTTATTCATATTTTAACAACGGACGACCGGTAAGGTTTCTTGTTGAGCGCTTGAAAATTACGGTTAGTTAAACGTTCTTTAGGATAAACAAAGAATAGACGATTTTTTTTCTCAATCAGCGGTTTGAGTACTATCTTTTGAATGGTTATTCAACTG
Organism: Octonoba sinensis; assembly: GCA_038502835.1. Taxonomy (NCBI): domain Eukaryota; kingdom Metazoa; phylum Arthropoda; class Arachnida; order Araneae; family Uloboridae; genus Octonoba; species Octonoba sinensis. Next base: position 51,684,893 of record CM076600.1, read on the forward strand.
TTGTAATTAAATATGGTAAAATAACAATCAAATAAATGGTTATTTTACTACTTCCTTACGTAAATTTTTAACAGTGTAGAGTAAATGGTATTCAAATAAGAAGAGCGTTTCCTATCTCCCCGAGATGTTAACTATGTGAATGACGATTTACCATTTGTTTATTTACATGACAGACATCTGTGAATATATATATATATCCGCTAAGAAAATTAAGAGTTTAAATATGCATACATTGAGCTTCAAGATAAGATTATTTTCTTTTATATAATTATGCTTAAACGAAAAACACCTAAGAACAGCATATGAAGCCATAAAATTTTTTCAAGTTTAATTACTTTTATAAATGCATTGACGAATCCCAGGAGATTTATTCATTATAATTCGATATTTTAATTTCTAAAACTGCTTTTAAAACTTCAAAATGCTAGTTAATAGTAATTGAAAGTTGGAAGAGTGCCAAAGGAAGAAAATTATGATGACAAAAGCAAGAAGAAGTAGTACCGTAGAGATTTCATTTCTTTAATATTTTTTTAATGAAGACAGTCCTTCTGGAGAGAAAAAAAAAAACCTTTATGCAATATGCATTAAATATTTAGGAACCAAAAAATTCCATCAATAATTAACTATTGCCAACTGTGGTTTTCTTTGTCCTTGGAAGAAAAAAGATGAGAAATTAAATGTATCCTTCGTAAGGGTGTAAATTATTTCCTGTAATATTCTTATATTTCAGGTCCTATTAAGTAGCTCGTGTCAGGGAGGACAGCATGATCATTTCTCTTCTGAGATTTCCTTCGAGAAGCAGAATAATCCATGAGTAAACACAAAGAACATGGTCTAGTTAATTATCTTGACATAATGACATATTGTCAGAAGAAAAAAATGTATGCTGTGCGGTGCTTGGTTGACAGAAAACTTGTTTTCCCAAACATGGGTTTTGCTGAATTGAATATGATTTAAACCAATGTCTAATGAACATCATCCTAATAATGGGATATACTAATTAAACATTAATAATTATGTAAAAAAGAAATGCCACAGAAGAATTATTTACTCAAAAATATGGCGAATTTGAAACGTATTGCAGGTTTTCAGGAGATTGTAAGTAATTTTTTTCTCCTTCGTGTAAACATCTATCTGTACAGGAGTTTCTGAACGACAATGACATGTATTAAATGTTACTTAAGTAATTGTGGTGACTGCATTTACTAGTGATTACAGATTTTGCCCACAAGTAAAGAAATATTTTTACACTCCTTCAATACAAATTCTTTAAAAAAAGGGTAATATCCAAAATATAACTTTAATAAAAATAATCAAATATATATATATATACTTTAAAATTTGGGCCAATAAATAAATAAATAATAAATAAACGAAGCTTGAAATTAAAAAAAAAAAAAAACTTGTTGTCAACGCTCTTGCTAAGCACCTCATCTTCTATGTTGGTTTAAGAACCCTGACGAACCACATATTTCTGGATATTTCTTTCGCGAATCGGTCTCTGCGCTTTTTCTTCAAGTTAAAAATTTTCATTATTTTTAGTAATTTAAAGCATTATCAAACAACATTTTTTCCTTTTCTTTCCTTTTTATAGTGCAATTTTTTTGACTTGAATGTGGTTAATTGTATTTGATCAAACCAACGTAGGAAATGACATGAATAAACGTTATCCTTTAATGAAACTTATTAAATATAACATTGTTTTAGCATCATCGCATATGCGCCTTTTTTTTAAGTTGATGCTGATGCAAGAAAAAGTGTCGATTTGAGTTATACATTAATTTTATTTCGAAGAAATGTTAGAAGAATTAATCCCAGACAAGAGGATTTTTTTCAGCTGTTTCAAGAAGCACTGACGCTTCAAAATTTACATTATATGTATCTTCCTTCTTTCATCGATTACTGTAGTCCCCAACTATAGCTGGACAAGTCTTTGGTGAACAATGTTCTGCAGCTAATATATACAAATACCAGATAGTTCACAATGGCCACAAAATCTTGCATTTTGTTTAAATTAAGAACAAAGCCGACGACTTAGTATTCTTCTATTGTACTCTATTCCAATTTCATATTTCAGAATTCTTTTAGTTGCATGAGTACGGGAAAAAGAACAACATTATCCACGTAAAAAAAGTAAATGCAGAAATTTCGTATTAGCTTTAATTTTAATATGCATGAATTTCAAATATTGTAATCTTTTAATCGAAAGAGTTTAAAATTAAAACTGAACACAATCTTCTTAAAACTTAACAAGGAACGACTAAAGCCTCTTAAGGAATAACAACGTATTTTGATAAAATTTTATACACACAGAAATTAATTAGCATATTAAAAGATTTATTTACAAAGATTTTAGCCTAAACACCTGATGTGATTTGCAGTGAGTTAAGTATAAACAATATGAATATTTATTGAGCATTCTGCTTTAAGAAAGGGGTTTTGTTGATAAAAATAAAATATTATATTCGAATGTGGAAACAGTTGCATTTGTTGCGGATGGAACTTTAGGTTGAATAATTTTAAATTAGAAACATAAAATAATATGTACTAAGTTAAAAAAGTAAATCTTCAACATCAATTGAAAAACTTTATTCTTTAACGTTATTTTGTAATATTTATTTAAGCGCGAGAATCGTAGTAAATGTAAATTGAAACTAGATGTAGATGTCCTCTGGAGTTCTGTATTTTTCAGACATGCCGTAGGAAGAATACTTTAAAGTAGTATTTTGCAAATACTTTTGGTTAGATTATCTAACTGTGGCATTTTAAATTAATTGCAAACTAAGTTTCCGGTAATTCAAGTAAACTTAAAACTCTCGATGTATGTAGGTGGGAAAAAATATGTGAGATTTCTAAAGCAAAACGACACATTTTACTCGTAAAAGTGTTATGCAATTTTGTAGAAAAACATGCGTTACGAAAATAAATGCAAGAATTTATTCGAAGTTCTTTTCGTAAGCATTTAAATAAAAGCGGATGTTTTTGTAAACACTTGAATAGGATTGCCGGTTCAACACATTTCATAGTTATGTCATAAATAAACTCAAGCATTTTATTTCACTGTTAAATCCATTTTTAAACACATTAGAATTTAATTGTGCATAATGTTAAAAGCCTATAACTGTCATAAGAGATTTAGTGGTGTTACATCCAGAGATTTGCTTATATTTTCATTAAACATGATACTATAGAACAACCATGGAAAAATGTTAAAAAGAATAGAATCTGCTGTAACGGTGCTCCTTTTTTTTAAATTAACAGCCGAAAGAACATCAGTTACATACGTATATTCATTAGTTTACGATTTATATTGGTTGCTTTATTTTTATTTAAAGTTTTGCCAGTTAAACTCTTTAATAATACTTACATTTAAAATAAAAAAAATTCTTGCTTTTTTGATAGAATTTTTATTCATTTATTTTCCCGAATTCAAAAATAATTTAAATAATGTAGAAACTTTTGCTGCACGGCAGATATTCAGTTCCCAGAGATATTTCGTTGATGCGCTTATCTGTAGTGTCATTCTTCATCCTGCTAGCTGTTCACAAAAACGAAAGGAAGAAAAAAAAACTTAGGTTTTAGGTATTTTTTTTTCAACAGATGAGTGAAATTTCTTCTCGAGGAGTATACAATCTATTCGTTACGTTGTCCTCCTACAAATTTTCCGCTGTTCCCTTTCGCCTGTTGTGTGAGTTTTAATTTTTTATATTCAATGAAGAGTTCATTGAAATTCGAAATAAATCTACTACAGCTATGTTTAGATGTGGCGGATTTCTTCAGACAAAGCATTTATTTGGTACAATCCATGTCGATTCAGGCAGGGGGGTACCTTCATAGTCTCAGAAGGTTTTGAATTTCACACATGTTAAAATTTAGAACAAAGTGAGTTATAGGTATGTTTTTGTTTTGCTCAAAAAAATTCCTGGCCCGAGATACAGGCCGCCAAAGATGGCTCCTCCGGCGCAATTTCTCACTTGCGATTTTCGACAAAAACTTTCAAGTGCTCTATTCCCTGAGCGGTGCAAGATATTTTGATGCGGTTTTTTTATTTGGAAGATAATTAGGTTCTGTTTAAGATAAAAAGCTAAATTTTAAAATATCTGTTCAACTTTTTTTGCTGCAGCGTTCTGAAATTTTTAAAAATTAAATTAATATTATTTTGACTTAATGAGACCAATATATGTCTTATTAATAAAACTGATAAAATAGATGGCAAAATCGTAAATTTTTTGTAAAAACCGTTAAACGCAAATGTGGAAGCTCTCCTTTTCAGGGAATCTAGTATTTAATGGTATTAACCAGCAGTAAAAAAATAAAAAATTTTTGAGATTGGCTTTTTTGAGAAAAGAAATAAAAAAGATTTTTTGAAAAAAATTTCAAAAGGCTGCAGCAAAAAAAAGTTGAATAGCTATTTTAAAATTTAGCTTTTTATCTTTAACAGAATATAGTTATCTTTTAAATAAAAAAAGCGCATCAAAATATCTTGCACCGTACAGGAAATAGAGCACTTGAAAGTTTTTGTCGAAAATCGCAAGTGAGAAATTGCGCCAAAGGCGCCATCTTTGGCGGCCTGTATCTCAGGCCAGGAATTTTCTTGAGCAAAACAAAAACATGCCTATAACTCACTTAGTTCTAAATTTTAACATATGTGAAATTCAAAGACTTCTGTGACTATGAAGGTAAGATTTTATTTTTACCTGCCTTAATAGAAACGGACTATGCCATTTACGCAATCAGCAAACAACTGTGTTTGCGTTAAATTTTCTTATGGATATTATTATTTTGTGAAAAATATTTCAGCGCATCATGATCCATTCGATTTCAGATTTTACGACTCCATTTTACGATACGAGGAGCACGCAGTCTCTTTTTGAGTTGCATTGTTTTTAATAATGACCTTTTATAAAAACATTTTTATTATGCGTTCGTCCCGCAGTGAACCAGTCCGGAAGCTCTGTTCTCGCAGAGCATCGAAAGTGAAGCAACATTAACTGATGTCAGTGTTTGGGAGGGTGACAACCTCTCGCGGTTGGTTACAGCTGTCCGTGTACGCCAAAGGGAGCTGGTGCACGTTAAATAGGTCGTTGCTCCAATGTCCTCCAAGTGAAACGATACCCTCTGGGATTGGCAATCCCTGCTGACGGTCTCTCATCTAGGAGCTGGTTCAAAAATTAAGAGACCTTTCAAAGGGGCGGGAATCGGACTAATGCCTACAAGGGCCCCGTTAGACTCAGGAGCAGCGTACCCATTCTTCGTCGCCACGCGCGAGGACACGACAACAACAACTATGCACTCAACATACTTTTATGCTCCCCCTCTTCTTTTCCCCTGCTTTCCGGCTGAAAACAGTAGGCTAAAAAATGTTACTGAACTTGAGATATCATTTAATCTTTTAGAATGACGCAATTTTCAAATATCTCAACGCATAGGGATGTTTTCTAACGTAAATACTTGTTCTAATCCTTAAAAGTAAAAACGTTACGGCTCAAACTTTTCAAGTTGGGCTTGAATTTCATCAGTCTTTCATATTTGAATTCCCACAATTTCTAAAAGTTTTCTATCTTAATAATTAATTTTTTCCTTTCCTACTATGAGCCTGGCAGTATTCGACGTTTTTTAGGGGGGGGGGGAGGTTAAGAAATACTTGTTTCTTTTGAGCTGTTCGTTTAAGTTACCATTTTTCCTCTGATCAGCTGAGAAAAGTAAATTACTAGCATAAGTCAGACCCAATATAGTTTCGGAAAATTAAAATAAATAGTTTGAATGTAATATTATGTTATTATTCACTAATTCTTAAATATAAATAGAGTTTTGCTATGCGTACAACTTTTCATATTGAAGTTATATAAAAGTGGCATAATCATAAAATGCATTCAAATGCGTTACAATATGTGTGGGTTTAGAAGTATAGCACGTATTAATGGTTAATCACGAACTCAAGTAGATACGTAAAATTCTGAATTATTGTTGAATTATTAGAAGTTCAGCAACTACAGAGTGAAATTTAATCTTATGAACAATGAATTGCACACATTTTATTAAAAATACAAGAATCACATTTCGATAAAAAAAAATAGTGTTTAGATTCTTTAACCAAATTTATGCATTTACTAAACAAAGGGAAGCAAACTGCTTATTTTTTTATGAGTAAAAGAAATTCCGTTATAAACATTAAAATTTGGTTCTGATTGAAATCAACAGAGATAGGTGAAACAACTTCTAAATAAAAAGCGATCATTAAGACTAACGAATTTTATAAGATTAAGCTGAGTCCTTAATTAAATTCAGATGATCTCTATTGCAAATATTGCAGTAAGTTACATTTGTAATTCACTTCACTGAACAACACTATGCATTTAAATTTATATTTTACATCGCAAATATATAAATATCAAGGATGAACCACTCGACATTTCTTAGCATTTGAAGTAGTCGACATATTCGAACTTCGTTCTTCAGAAATAAATTCATCTCGTGCAAATGGAGGACCTTGAAAAGCTTTTTTGTAAGAATGGAGTTGGGAGTGATTTCTCAAAGAAGCGTAGGACCTTAATGGAGCAGAAATCTGCAGCGAAATGTTTCCTTATTCCATTACCCGCGTTCTCTATCCTCAGTGTATCCCTTCTCAGCACAATGGAACAAATTTTGGTTATTGCTTGCCAGCGCGAAAGCATTCGTATCTATGGGTTTTCGCTGCATCACCGTTATGGTTGTGAATAATTTTTCCTGTGGGTTTCGCTTTTTCTACGACTACAAAGAATAGGGTTTCCCATTCGACATTATAAAGTGGTGTATGTTTTATTGTTCAGCTTCAGAGTTTGGTCAAAGTGCTTTCAATGCGTAGAATCTCTGTCAAATTTGAGTAGTTCATTTTTATAATATGCTTGAAATTTAAGTGAGTAGTGTTCGTCAGAATATTAAAACACCCGTTCCAATAATAAATATGCTGTATTTTTGCATGATGATTAGATGCGACTACAATTGTGCATGAGAAACAAATTTTAAACAAAACGCAACATGTTTCACTCGTGAAGTAGTTTGTCATTACGTAACGCAAAATATTAATATTTATAGATTGTACGTTACTATTGCCGTGCGCACGAGGTCCCCCAGAGTATCATGGTATCCTTATTAGCTCATAAAAGACGAGTTTATACGAAAGAGGAAAAATACTTGCATTTAAGTTTCAGTAATTCTATAGAAGCCTTAGAATCCTATTCACCTTAGATGACCCCTTAAATCAAAAACTCCTTACACTTATTTCTTAAAAACTTTTCATAAGGCTAGAGTGGACACTAAAATTTTTTTTTAAATTCTTTATGTACAAACTTAAATTTTTTTCAGTGTGAACTAAATTTTAGAAAAAATACCCCACAAAAAGTTTGACGTAGAAAAAATGGGTAGTTCTTTTTAAATTAAAAATGTTTTTTGAACTTTTTAAAAACGTTCTACGTGACGCAATTTTTTAAAAAATTCCAATTTTTTTCCCCGATTTTAAATTCTTAGATATCTTTTTATAAATGAATGGATAAAATAAATCATTTTATATGATAATTTACAAAATATAGGCAAAAATGTAGTTTTATATGAAATTTTCTGAAAATTTAGTGATTTTCTTCAATAAATAAGTCAAATATCTTGCTGCTACATTTCATCCATGATACTTTTGGGACGTTTGTAGTAATAGCATAAAAATCGCTGCACGTGGAACATTTTGAATTTCTGTTTCGAGGTAAGTTTTTGATTTTGAGAAAAAGGCTTTTTTCATTTTAAAAGGGTGTATAAAAATACTTAAATATTAACAAGGTTAATATTCTAAACATAAATGTGATATCTAATATTCATTAATACAGTGCAGGCATAATTCAAAATTTTGGTCAATTTTCGACATTTTAAGTGTCCACTGTAGCCATGGAAGATCTTGAAACCCTTATCTCATAAACCCAATATACCAAACGTTATATTGTTATAAATATCGCTGTCTTTCTGGTTGTCGCCTATTCACTCAACTTTCTTCCTGCGTTTTGAGCAACTTTCTTTCCTGCACTGATGAAGAGGTTGCATTGTAGCCTCGAAATGGCTATTTGCTTTATTGATTTGACAATTTGTGCTTTATTTACGTTTTTTACTCGTGCTCATCAAAATATATTATCATTGCTTGCGTTTAAATGTTTGATTTAAATAATTCACAACAGTTTTTTTTTTTTGGTTTGTAAAAATATCTTTAAGACTTTTAATTTTCTACCCTTAGTTAAGTCAGCCTCTTTTCATGCTATTAGACTAGTCTGTATCCAGATAATTCGACAACTGTGGCTATACTCAGTTGCGTTCCCAGCATGGGTGTCATTGGGGGTGGTAATTTGTGTGCCCCCCCCCCAAAAAAAAAAACTTGGTTGTTTCGTGTATAAATTTGTAGTTTTCTCGTTCATATTATTTTCAGTAGTGCAAATTACTTCATTTAAAAAAAAATATTTGATGTAATTTTCCGTGAATTGCATTTATTTTTAGTTATGATACGTATAAATATTACTAGTACAACTGTATAATTCAAGTATGTCTGTTCTTCAAGAACTCTCACTCACTTTGGGTATCACCCCTAACACCCCCCCGAAAGGGGTATTTTTGGGGCGAACACTCCGCCCCCCCCCCCGTAGTGACGCTACTGGTTGTACTAGATGTTTCATATTTCTCGTACAAAAGTCGCATTAAAGTAATGGATCAAATTCAAACCTCCACATTATAATTTGTTCTTGGCTAATAATAATGGGTATTTTTGAAAATATTGTTGAACTTTCAACCTCACCGCAAATCGATTCCATCAAAAACGGTCGTTTTAAATTGAAATAGACAACTAATTCAAAACTATCTGTCCCTCAAAATAAAATGACTTTTGAGATTAATGTAAAGATATATTGCTTTTCAAATTATGCCTACATTTAAATAATTGTTTGCAGAGATGATATCCTCTTTTGCAGGCGTTATAAAATATATTTTTATTCGATCATAATCATTTACTGACATCTTTAATTTAGCAACACCGTTTTACAAATTGCACAACATTTATATAATGGTACAATTAATCAAAACAAACGTCGTAAAGCGCATATTTGCGACGGGTATGTATACTCGGGCTTCAGAGCGATAAGGATATAGAGTAAATGAAATACAACTGCGCAACTAAGTTATGCATTTCATTTTTAGCAATTCTTATTTTATTGCACTATAGATCTTGGTTGTAATTATGAAACATGATAAAGACTTAAAATAACAGTTTTAAAATTTTCCCTTTCTAACAGCTAACGTCTTTTAACCCTACACTGCGCAATTTTTTTTTTTTTTCTTTGTGAAATATTTTTTTTTTTGTGTTTGTTTGTGCTAGTTATAAGTGGAAAAAATACTAAAAAAATTCTTATTTAATTCGGAAAAGTAGAATTCGAGAAAAATTGACATGTTGTTTAAAAACAACACTGCGCATTTAGGGGTAACAATAATAAATTTTTGAAAAATCCTTTTAACAAATGAAACCAAATCAATATGAAATAGGCATGCATTATAATAATAAAATAGCACTAAAATATGAAAATTTATTAAAATAATTTATTTTGTTATTATTTATAAATTTATAAAATTTATTTAAGTAAAAATTTGCAAATGTAAGTAACAATTATTAGTTACATGAGCAAATTTTTACTTTGATTACCAATAAAGTTTAATAATAATTTCACTAAAAGATTTTAAACAAGAAACCTAACATCTGTAGGGGTCTATGCGATAATGTTCGTTTCTTCTTTGGTTGAGCGTGAATTGATTTTAAACAAAATTCCTAAATAATTTAATCGACCCTTTAAGCTAATTTGTAAAATGTTTAACAATAATCTTCTAAAAGATACTAAATAAAGTGAAATAGAACAACCTGTGACAGCTGTTCTTGTTTATCCTGCGAATAATACAGGAGCATAAAAATTGCCCCCGAATGCGCGGTGTTGTTTTAAAACAACAAGTAAAAAAGATGTCTTAATACATATTTTTCCCGAAATTTTTCGGACAACTTATATTTATTTAAATTTAAAACTATGTAAGCAATTAGAGACTTTTTTTTAAAATAAAATCGTTGCTTAAAATTTGTAGAAAAAAAAAATTAAGAAGTTACTGTTTTTTACAAAATTAACATGCCTTACGATTTTGTGAAAAAAGATGAACCTTGAGTTCAGTTTACAAGATCTAGGGGAAACTATATTAAATAATATGATCACACATACAGAATGAAACGATAGAATGCGCCACATGTTAAAAATATTACAAAATAAAATCTTAGTGATCGAAAAATGGAGGTGTTGTTAAAAAACAACACGGCGCAGAGTAGGATTAAAGTGAATATATTCATTTATCCTTCAGTCGAGCTATAACTGAATGAAAAATTAAACGTTTAATAATCAGAAAGAAAATATTAAATCGCCAAAAATGTTTTAAGTTACATGGTTTTATTTAAATTCAAAACATCGTTGCATTATCCAAACAAAACTATCGTTGACAAACGGCAAATGATAATGCTGATAATTTCCTCAGAGCCAAACTTATTGTTTTTCCTAATTAACGTTATAATAAATTATAAAATGAATGGATTATTGTATTGTCATCGAACATAAGCTTGTGTGCAAAATTTGAAGATAATTTATGCAGTAATAGTTGTCGAAAACCGCCTTACAAAATTCCGCCACAAGTCAAGTTACATAAAACCATGTAATAAAAATAAAAGACGTTTTTAGCAAAATAATATCAACTAAATATAGCGTACTTCGCACGCGTAGTATTAAATGAATCTAAATCGATTATTATCAAAAGAGATAACTTTTAAAAGTCGAATTATCAATATGCAATTTACTCCTTTAAAAATAGCTAGAATAGTTACAGACGAAAAAATATGCTCTTTTAGCAAAGTACAGTATATTTTAAGAAGAATTCAAGAATAAAGCGTTCAATAAAATCAATGGTATCTTTCACTATAAACTGAAGAAAGTACTTTAGTTTTTGAGCAATAAAACCAGAGCTGACACGCCAGTAGTAAGTTTTTTTTTTTTTTTTAAAACACACATATAACAAATGTAAACAATTTCAGAGATAGTAAAATGTAAGGAATTTGCCGTTAGGGATCATTCAGAAATGATGTCACGCTTCGAGGGGGAGGGGGGTTCGCGAAATTGTGACAAGGGGAGGGGTAATAAGAAGTATGACATCGGGCTTTGTGCAACAGGGTGTGCCATGGGACAAAGGGGGTCCGTTGAAATGTGACATATTGTGAGAAAGGGGGGCGGGGCTCAAATATATGGGGAAAAAGCGTGACATCATTTATGAATGGTCCCTAAGCGATTTCTAAATGTTTGAGATACCTTCATCATAATAAATTAGATTTCAACCAAGAAAAGCGACACAAAATAAATTACAAAGAACGAAAATTAAGTAAAAATCTTTTCCCAATGAAAAGTACTTTCACTTCTACAAAACCAAATGTATATACATAACTTCCTTTGCAATTAACCCATTCAAAAAAATACCACAAAAAATTTAGTGCTTTTATGCAAGCTAGAACTCATTTACTAACATCTATTATTTTGTTTTGCATTTACGTTAAAAGAGGTTATGCGACTCAAAGTACAATAGTTTTTACAGAATGCAACATTTATAAATGAAGCTAAACGTTTCGCACATGAAGCCCCACTTTTCATACCCGAAAGACGAATTCAAACATAATCTACATATATATGCATCACGCTTGAGATTCCCACTATGATGAATGCCACTATGACAGATAAGATGGACATAGGCTCCAGTCATATGGAAATATATACATACATTGCAATGAGTGCCTAGCAAAGGAAAAAGTTTTTAAAAAGTTTTAAAGAAAAGAAAAAAAAAAGTGCATACCTGCTAATCAAATACAGTTCTTAATTTGGATGGGGAGGTTACGGGAACTTAGATTCTCCACTTCTTTTCCTTCTTGGTGAATTTTTACTGATTATACATTTTTTTCAGGCTATTCACACATAAACATACGTTCTCAATAATATAGTTCTCTTAAATGAGTTTTAATTAGAAATTAAACCCGTATCATAGTAAACATATCAGGCTGCCGTCAGCCCCTACTTATTCGGTACAAATGCACTAAAATAATTTTACGCGGGAAGTTCCAAATTTTAAAAAACTCTGTGCGCCATCTATTGATTAGCGGACTCAGTAAAATTAAAACAAAAACTTTGTTTTTATTTTTCTAAGTCCTTAAAATTGCAGTCATTTTCTGGTAAATTAATTAGGGAAAATAGTATTTATATGTAGTTACAGGGGTAACTATTATTACAATTTTTATCATACAGTTACTTATTATTAAACTTTTTAACTTTGTTAGTGTATGAGAAATTAGTGTTTTTGAAAAGTATGTTTGAACTGTTAGAATGAAAAGTAAAGATTTGAATTCTAAGTTCGAAATTGAAATCCTACCTTTTGTCGTAAATCCCTCTTTTAATTTAGTTGCTTAAAATTCGAATTTTTAATTGACACATAATATTAACCTTACAAAATGTATATATATATATATATATATATATATATATATATATATATATATATATGTGTGTGTGTGTGTGTGTGTATAAAAATCTATGGAAATTTTATTTATAATTTAAGTACTTTCAAGATGTTATTACAAAAAACAATACTGTTCTTGTAATTGCTATTAAAAAAATAAACTAAAAAGTTAAACGTTTAAATACCTTAAACTTAAATAAATGGTCATTAACAAAATGTCTACTGGTCATAAACGAGTGAAAATGTTTTATTTATTTAAAGCTATTTATTCATACTTAAGACAGAAACACTACGTTTTTCGTGATTCTATCTTGTAAATATCAGAGAAATACAATTATAAAAGATTTTCCATTTTTGTTGTAAAATTAGAATTTTTGTCTTAACTATATAGATAACAAATGGGCAATGATTTTTATATTTTGGTCACAGTTTTAAATCACTTTATTGACTTCAAAAACTTCAGGAAAATTCTATCGTGTAGTAGAATGTATTTCAATAGAAAATTGCTCCATATGCGATTCTTGTAACTTTTGTTGTTTAATTGAAAACATGAGAGAAAGAAATTGATCAAAGTTTAAAAACCAATAACGCCTTTCAATAAATAAGCGGGGTTGCAATTATTCGATTCTCAGGTTATCGAGATTCTCCTCGCTCAACGAATTAGTCATTAGGAAAGAGAAAAAGGTATGGGAAAAAAAGAAAAAAAGTGCTAAACGTAACTCAAGGGATACGAGAAGAAGGGCGCTGTTAAATAGATTCGCTAATTCAGCGAAAAATGGCGTACCTCTTCAGATGAAAGTTTTAGTTGGTGTTTAGTTTCCTGCTTAGCGTTGAACTGCAAATGTTGCCCATGTTAGCTCTAGTACTTTGCGTGCACGTGCATTAAATGTGTTCTGCTTAAATAGTATAGCTGTTTAGTAAGCAAGAAAAATATGGCAACATTTGGAAATTTTTGGAAGGCATAGTTTTGAAATCAAAACTAAGGCGACGTTACGATTATTTACAAAAACCAGCCCTGGCCTATTACATATATACTAGTAAGCCTGGCGGTCATACGAAATGACCGGTGTTCTAGATAGTATAAATATACAATTCTCCCAGTAACCGGGAATGCACATCAAATCAAAGAGATATTTATCAAGTAGAACAGAAACGTTTAATGAATAAATAATAACATATAATAATTTCGGAAAAAAAATCTTACCGAAAAAACCCCCATCTAAGTTATAAATAAAAAGTAGTTACTTTTTTATCAAATTGTTTGTGAAAAATATTTATTTATATCCAACATAATCACCGTCAAAACAATAGTTTTAACGAAACTGGAAAAAAGAGCGCTGCCACTTTAATATATATAAAAAGCGCAGACGATAAATAAATTAAAACAAAGAAAGAAGGATTAAATTAAATTCGGGTTTACATTAATTTTTACTGGAGCTTCCAAATCTAGCGATGCCTCACTCAAAATGCTGCAGAAATGTTTGATTATTAGTATATTTGACCTGTGTTACAACAATGGCAGCTGCATTACAGTTACGCAAGCAATCAATAGGCTATCGGCGACAAACATACACTTAAGCGGCTTATATATAAGATATATATTTATATATATATAGTGGAGTATCGTTTATACGACGCCCCGAAAGAACTATCCAAAAACATCGTATAAAACAGACATCAGAAAAGTGGCAAATTTTATCGTTATCCTTTCTATCAATTTGATTCCTACTGTTTTTTTTTTTTGATATTTGATATGTAAAGTAGTTTCCATCATTCGAGTTCGAGAGTTTTAGTTTCCCAAAAATCCGAGCAAGAGACGAAAAAAAAATCTGTTTAACTCCAAAATAATGACCATCAAAAAATTCGCGAAAGAATACCAACGCGGTTTTTATTGTTGTTCGACAGTTTATAAGCCCAATGCACACCCTGAAGCCACCTGCAGAAATCCTCCCTCACAAAGAAAGGTCGAAAATAAAATCTAGACAGTATTGTTTGTAATAACTTTACTTATGAAGTTTCTTTAGAAATTTTAAGCGTAAAATATGCATTCTTATTATGCACTGCGAAACAACAAAATAATAATGGATTTTATATTTTAATCACACAACGTTAATTTTTTACTTACGTTTTACTAAGACTGTATGACAAAGCTTGTCCCATGTTTTAGTTAATGGAAAATTTGTTTTAACAAGAAATTATTAATAAAGTATTTTATTTCACAAAGCTTTAATAAATCGTTCTTAGTACCTTAACTAGTAAGAAAAATATCTACTTTCAAAGCAAGCACTTAATCTGCATAAAAATAATTTGCATTCTAATTGAAAGTTTCTGTGAAAAGCAAGTTAATTTATAACATAAAAGTACTTCTACGCCATTATAAATTTAAACAAAATAGTAATACATTTTATAATTGCAAATTTGAAATTCGCAGGTCTCAGTGAACATATTTTTTTAGTCTAAAAACAGGCGGTTGGCTTTGTATTTCTTTCACCATATATTCCCACATACTATCAATATGTAAATTGATAGAAAGAGATTTTTCTTTTCACCCCCCCCCATAAGAGTATATTATTTTCACACTAGCTGTACCCGGCCACGCGTTGCTGTGACTCAGTATGGTTCGATGGAAAAGCAAGAAAAAGCACATATATGTTTCATTTGACAATGCTTGTTGTTTCATTGTCTGAAAATATAGATTGTCTGGTTTACCCATTCTAGAACACGCAATTTATAACTGTAGACATGAGAAAATCTAAACTGCTCAATTTGATTAATTGGTCTTAAGCTTTATTTTTTTTCACAATGCTTGCGAGCATTTTTTTTTTTTTTTGTTGCATTGTCGGTGAAGATTTTGATATTGTCTGGCTCAGCACATTGAAAAATTCCAACATAACCCTCATCCAAACAGAAGAAACAAAAATTCTAAATTAAAAAATTGCCGTTCAAAATAAATAATCTGTGTTTTAAAGTTCCCTTAATCATCAAGTTCAAAAATAATTAAAAAATACTTCAAAATTTTTACATCAGAATGAAAATAGCTAAATGAAACTGTTAACATTCAAAATAAGTAATCTTTGTTTTAAAGTTCCATTTAATCTTTGAGTGCAAAAATACTAACAAATACTTCAATACAAACAGAAACAAGAAGTTCCGTCTAGAACTATACGAGCCTACTTTCCCGTATACACCAAATTCAAATTTATAATCTAGCTATCTCTTTCTCTCTCTTTCTTATTTATCTTTAGTTCTAATTATTGAAAATATACCTTTCTCAACGGATAATACATATTCATTCACTCACTCATTCATTCTTTCATTTATTCAGCCATGCATTTATTCATTCATTCGTTACCTCATTCAAGTGTTTATTCATTCATTTACGCATTCATGTATTTATTCACTCATTTATTCAATAATTTATTCATTCATTCTTTTCCTCATTCATTTATTCATTGATTTATTCTTTCACTCTTTAATTTATTCATTCATTCATTATTTCACTCATTGAGTCACTGAGAAATATCCTTGAAAATCCCGATCAAAAAATTTCATAGCAAAATAGGCTGGTAAGTTCTGTATAAACTTTCTATTTCTACATGTTCTACGTTATAAGAGCTTTCCGATAAAGTTTGTTCCAAGCAAATCGGTCCGTTAGATCAGGATTTATATAGGTTTGAAATTTCCCCGTAAGCTTTGTGTTAATTTTTTGAACTGTTCAAAAATGAACAAAAACTGTTCAAATCAATATTTCACGCCGAGAACTCCTTTCAATAAGCTTTCAATAGGAACTTGGCTCTTGTGCCCAGAGTTTACAGAATTTGCTTCAATTTTGTCCATAGGCGCTAATGTTAAAATTTTTTGAACTGTTCAAAATTGAACAAAAAATTGTTCAAATCAAAAAGTAAAATACAGAAATGAGATGTCCTCGCCGAGATCTTTCGAATGCAAAAAGAATTTTTCCAATCGGACAATTTGTTCAAAAGTTATTAGGGGGGGGGAAAGACCGACAGACCGACAGACAGACAGACCGACAGACACACTTTTTCCCCATCTCAATACCCTACTTTCAAATTTTTTATTTTTCAATCTTTATTTAATTACTTCACTTATTTTTGACTTTTCTTGATTTTTAACGATATTTTCACGATACATTAAGCCTTCTTTCATGCTTTATTATTATTTTTTTTTACTTTTACGGGAAAGTAGGCTAAAAACAATAAAATAATTTTTGGAGAAAATAGAACTGACTATAAACTATAAATTGCCCTGAAAAGTAAAAAATAACATTATGCTTTAAACAACTTCGATACGACTTTTAAATATAATTTTTGAAGTCGGTGCAAAATTATGACAGTCTAATTATAATTACATCATGCGTTATTTTACACTGAAACTGTTGCAAACTCTACGCTATTTATGTATTTGTAATTGGTTCATAGTTACAAAAGGAATCATGCATCAAAATCCATTATAATTTTGCACCGACTTCAAAAATTATATTTAAAAGTCGTATCGAAGTTGTTTAAAGAATAATGTTATTTTTTACTTTTCAGCGCAATTTATAGTTTGAAGTCGGTTCTATTTTTTCTAAAAATTATTTTATTTTATTATTTTTAGTGTAAATACATTTTTATATAAGTACTCTATTTTTAAGACATACATGTCAAAGGGGAAACATTTGAGGGAATGACAATAAAAACTAACCGTTTGTAAGATAAATTTCGTTTTAAAACCGATTTTAAAGGGTCACTGGAGCAAGCAAACTGATTGGCTTTAATTTCTTCTTCAGAGAAGCCTTCAGTCTATTTCTTGTTATAATTGCTTTTAATGTAACAATGAGTTTCATTTTTATTAACAACTTTCAAAACAAAGACAAATCGAACCTAGCCTTTCCAATTAAAGTGAAAAAATACATATTTTTCATCCACAACGTTTTCTCTAAAAAAAGCAGATGTAGTCAAACTGATGCGCGATATTTGAGTTAGACGACCCTCTATCGATCAAAGAAAAAATAATCAAAATCGGTTCATTTAGTCAAAAGTTATGGATGAAAATGCAAAAAAATTACCACATTTCAGTCCCTTACTTTTTTTTCTAATTATCGAATATGGTCAAACCAAGGTATGGGACCTATGGAAAACCACCCTCGATCGATTTAAAAAAAATCGTGAAAATCGGTTCATCCGGTAAGAAGTCATGAGTGGACAAAAAAAAAAAAAAAAAACCGACATACATACAATATGAGTGTATAACCTCCTTCCTTTGTGAAGTCGGTTAAAAAAATTTAAATCAAAATGAAAATAGCTGAATTAAACTGTTGCTATTCAAAATAAGTAATCTATGTTTTAAAGTTCCCCTAAATCTTCGAGTGCAAAAATACTAAGAATACAAACAGAAAAAATTATTAAATCAAAATGAAAATAGCTGTACCCTGCCAATAGTTGCAGTGGCTCATTATCTATATCTATATAAATAAAACCGAAAGTTTGTATGTGTGTGTGTGGGTGTCTGTCTGTCGATCGCCTCCTGGCGAGATGGAACGGTCCAGAAGTACGAAATTTTGGTTGCAGGTACCTTGGGCCAGGTCCTCGTGCACTTCGAAGAGTTTTTCCGAAAATTCGAATTTGTTCTTCTTTTATTCCAATTTAAGCAAAACTGTTAATTTTAGGAGTATCTCATCGAAGAAACGTCACACCTTTTCGATTTTTGCAGCATATTGATGGCCGTAAAAAACTGCATAAGATGCTCTCTTTCTGAAGTTCGTAGAATAAATAGAACACGCGCAATATTCATTTAAAGTAGTTTTCGAACTTTAAAGCAAGGCTTACCTTTGAATTTATCTGCTCAATTTGCGTGTTTTCGCCAAAATAAATATTATTTTTGTCGCCAACTAGATGATTTCTGTTAACGTAAGATTGAAAAAATGCTATTTTATCTTTATTCTATTTTATCTTTATGAGCAAAACAAATTCTAAAAATTCATTTCATTTTTAGCCTACTTTCCCGTAAAAGTAAAAAAAAATAATAATAAAGCATGAAAGAAGGCTTAATGTATCGTGAAAATATCGTTAGAAATCAAGAAAAGTCAAAAAGAAGTTAAGTAATTGAAAAATAAAAAATTTGAAAGTAGGGTATTGAGATGGGGGAAAAAGTGTGTCTGTCGGTCTGTCCCCTCTTATAACTTTTGAATGAATTGTCCGAATGGAAAAATTATTTTTGCATTCGAAAGATCTCGGCGAGGACATCTCATTTCCATAGTCATATACTTTTTGATTTGAACAATTTTTTGTTCAATTTTGAACAGTTCAAAAAATTTTAACATTAGCGCCTATGGGTGAAAATGAAGCAAATTATGTAAACTCTGGGTACAAGATATAAGCTCCCATGAACAAGCTCACTGGAAGAAGTTCTTGGCGTAAAATATTGATTTGAACATTTTTTGTTCATTTTTGAACAGTTCAAAAAAAATTAACATACCGCGCCTACGGGGAAATTTCAATTCTATATAATTTCTGATCTAACGGAGCGATTTGCTTGCAACAAACTTTATCGGAAAGCTCATATGACGTAGAACATGTACAAATAAAGTTCATCCAGAATTAACGACCCTATCTTCCTATGAAATTTTTTGATCGGGATTTTCAAGAATATTTTTTAATTAATGAATGATTAAATGAATAAGCAAAAGAATGAATGAATAAATGAGTGAATAAATGAGTGAATAAATGAGTGAATAAATACATGAATGATTTAATAAATAATGATTGAATGAATATGTATTAACCGTTGAAAAAGGTATATTTGAAGCAATTAAGAACTAAAGCTAAACGAGAAAGACAGAGAGAGATAGCTAGATTATAAATTTGAATTCGGTGTATACGGGAAAGTAGGCTCGTATAGTTCTAGACGGAACTTCTTGTTATACATATTTTGTGGAACTGCAGACGAATTTTAATTACTTCTTTGAGGTTGATTCTCCATCCTTTCTTGGCGATTTAATAGTATAGTAACAGTTCAACAATTGCATGAAACAATATTTCTTATGGTAGAATGTCCGCTTTATAAACGAAACAAATTCTAAAAATTCATTTCATATTTTTTTTTTTTTTTTGGGATATTTTGTGGATTATTAACTGCATGCGATTTTAATGTTGATTCTTCTTTATTTTTTGACGATTTATTTATTCGATAAAAACTATGTTGGAAGTTCTTCGATATCGCTTATTTTTGATGTAATTTAAAATTTCGTCAAATGGTGATAACTTTTTACTCGCCCCCCATTACATCCAGTTAACTGTTCTCAATATATTATTTTACGCTTCGTAACTTTTCCGAACCGCGCCCAATAATCCTTTTCAGTAATATTGTTCTCATTTAATTCAATACGTGATTTACACTATAGGATCATGGCGTATTTGCGAAATGCTTCCATTACTTTGGTGTAATTTGGCGATCTTCTGCTTTATTTTAACATTTTTACGTAGCGATTATTGATTCCTTATTTTACACAAGTGATTTATTAACATTTATTTAATTTTTGTGCTGTCTATTTGGCGCCATTTGGGCAGAATTTAGTTATTTACTTCAACCAACTTAAATTTCACACGTCAGAATTGGTTCAGTACTAAACCTTTTCTAATTTAAATGTGCCTTTGGAAATAATGCTTTCCTTTCTTTCATTTTTATCCGAATTTTATGAAAGTGCTATTCAATTGAATTTTCAGGAAATGTTTTGACGATTTTGCAACCGGGATTTTTAGAAACGAGTGTCCTTATTTTTATGGGGAATTTAAGATGGACTGCTGGGTAATTTTAGGAACAGTAGCTCTTAAAGGTCAGTATTCTATTTTTAGTCACTGACGTCTTTATTCTAATGGATATTTTTTGAAACTAATGTCGTTATTCTATTAGGGATGTTTAGGAATAGTTGTCTTTATTGAAATGGGGGCTTTAAAGAATGTTTTCTTTGTTGTAGCAGAAATATTCAGGAAGAGTTGTTCTTGATCTGATATGCATTTTTAAAGAGTTTACTGTTCTTTTTCTGATGGGAAATTTTAGATGTATTGTAGTCGATATTTTAAATGCGATTTTTACGGGATCTTGATATCCTTTTGGCACAATTATCCCTCTACAGATGAGCATTTCAGTTACTGTTTCTCTTACTCTAATGTCAATTTCTATGAACTTTTGTTGGCATTTTAATGTGTATTTTTATGGACTTATTTTTGATCTAAAAGAAATTTTTCTGGGCTGTTCGTTTTAATGCAATCGTGGTTTTTAATGAATTTTACTGTCTAAATTGGATTTTTATGGACTGTTGCCCATCTCCTACTTGGATTTTTTAAGAAAATGTTTTCCTATGCATTTACTACAGAATTTTAGACATGCGTCACTTGGCTTGCGAATGATGCAATTTTATCCCGCGCAACGCCGGGCATGTCAGCTAGTCCTTAATAAAACATTAAAAACCGAAATATTTAAATCAAAGTTGAAATAAATTAAAAGCGATATATTAAAACACATGTTCTGATAAAATTTCAAAGCAATCGAAGTATTTACGGAGATTTGAGGTTAGGAACCAAGGCTGAACTTGATCGTAACCGTAAACTGGATCACGTTCAGCCTTGTATGAACAAAAAAACACTTACATTTTAATTTACATAGCTTATGTTACCCGGTGTTGAGGAAACTGCTTTTCTCCACCAGACGCCGTCCTATTAGCCGAGGCCTTAGGATTGCTTACGCACGGGGAGAGGTAGTGGGGTCTACGGATTTTACATGCACATATCCCCAAGTATACATGGTGGTCTTCAGTGGGTATCGAACGCGCGACCTTCCAGGTGGAAGTCCGACGTGCTAACCACTAGGCTACCACGCCCCCTGAGGAAACTGCTAATTATTATTTTTGTATCAAGGTAAGCCTTAAGAAATCGAACTAAAAAGCTTATAACTGGCGTTCTTTTTGACTTAGAAACTTCGAACAAATTCCATTTTATGCAGAAAAATCAGCGCTTTCGATCGATATATTATATAAATATGTGCAAGGTTTGCTTCACCCCCATAATGGGAAATTTATGTAGAAATTTTGCCTTAAATTGGAATAAAAAAGGAACTACCTGTCGGATTTTTTTCTGACGGGTCTATAAACCATCCGCTTGAATCACTCTGTTAACTGGCAAAATTTCAAACCAATCGGTCAAGTACTTTCGGAGATTTGCGGCTTGCACAAACGAACACTTACATTTTTATTTATATAGATTAACAAGTTGTAAAAAAATATTCAAATATCTGTCAATTAAATAGAGTTCGATTCTTACGCGTTTTTAAAGCATTGTTATAAGTTGTCTAATTAATATCTTAACATGTTGATATTTTAAATTATGAGTCATACCTTGGTCAGTTGGGCGTAGTTTTAATATTGGGTTTGAGTGCAAAAATTTAAGCTGAGAGTGCGAACGCTGCGAGAAAAAGATCTACTGCACTTCATTTTTGTTCTATTGAAGTTTAAATGAAAAGTTACATTCACGTTTTTCAAATAAAAAAGACATAATCATAAAAATTATTTTTTGAAAATAGTTTTCACAGCTTTCTAGTAATGACGATCTAACTCCTACGCATGACTTCCCAGTGTAAGTTTTTTAAAAAGACATTTATTTACTAATCCAGTTTTATTGATGTTAAACAGATTTGGATAGTCTAGATTCTAGACAGTTCTACAAAATAAATAATTAAATAAATAAAAAATATATAAACAAAAAAAAAATAAATAAAAATAAAAAACATAAACAAACAAATAAATAAAAATAAAAACATAAAAAATAAATAATAAAAATAAACCAAAATAATAATAAGCAATAGAACTTTGATAGATTTTTTCTCAAGAATCATTCATTTCAAACTATATAAACAGAAAAACTATGAATTCGAGTCAACTAAAGCATCACCGCTAGTAAACAAATCTCACAATAAAAATTACTATTAAAATACACATAATCTGAACGAATAACAAAAAAAATTTACAACACAAAATGGAAGAAATTCATTTATTTAGTTAAAAATATTATTATGCTTTTTTTAATTGAAGTTCAAATAAAAGGTTTCGTTCAGGTTTTTCATATAGAGAAAGAAATAATCGCATAAGCTTTTTTTTAAAAATTGCTAGTAAGGATGGTCTTACTGAAGATTCCTCCTGCACCTACATTATTGAACTAATCCTCTTTTTATGTGATGAGCTTGATTGTAACGCGTTGGGAGTCTCTTTTTTTCACAATGGCTTTCTCGAATGTCTTCTCCACTCAAGTTGCGAAAAACAATTAATTTTAGTTAAAAGCATTTTAAGTTAATTATAAAAAATGGAAAGAACTGAAAGTATTCTTTTGTGAAGATTTAAATTATTTCTAACCAATATTTTAAAAGGAAGGATAAAAAATGTACAATAATAACCTAATTAATGTGTTTAAGTAGACTCGCATGAGACCACATGGCTATACCCCAGAAAAATCTTGATTAGTTAGATCAGTGTTTCCCAACCTTTTCCCCCTTGCGAACCCCTTCTAACATTCGGAGAGAAATGGCGAACCCCTTTCTGTAGTCGCTAGTAACGGGTGAGAAAAGTATAAAATTTATAAGTTCATTTGTTTTCCGTGTTGTGCAATTCTTCATAACAAGAAATAAAAACATAATTGTTGTAAAACATCCAAATTTAAATAAAAACTAAAATGCAGCTACAAACGTTTTTTTTTATTACAGTAAAACCCCGTTATACCACGCCCCAGTATGCCGCGGAATCGGATATACCGCGGTGACTGTTAATGTCCCCCGACGTTTAAACCACCCTTTATCATTGCCATTTAAAGGTGATTCCTTATTTACCTTTGTAAATAAAGCCAGCCCAAACACACAAATATTCTAGCCAAGGAGCTCTAATTCCCCTATCACACACGCTAACAGGTAAAGCCCTATTGTAATATTCCTGATGTACACCTTTTGGTTTATAACATATCGCTCGACAGACTGATTGCGCAGTTGAGATGGCGTGCTTCTTGCACAGCATTTGCAGTTAATAAAATGGCACCAAAGAAGAAAAGAAGAAACTATGCTATAGAAGAAAAGGCACGAGTAATTGATAAAGTTAAAAATGATGCAACAAAAGTGAGTATTGTTTGGATAATGTGGTTTTGCAGTATAGTTTCACTATACCGCGGTTATGTTATAACGCGGGTGCCAAACATATCCCCCGACACCCGCGTTTTAATGGGGTTTTACTGTATTACAGTTTTTTCATTTGTTCTTTTGAATTATTATTACAGCAGTAAACATATGTATGCCCAAAACATTATAAAGAATATTTTCCCGATAAGTTCCACTTTCCGGTTGAAATATGAAAAATTCCGTAAAAGTTATCGAAATTAAAGGAAAATGAAATTTTGCATAATTTCTAATTTCTAAGTGCGATCATACAGAAAAGTCGGAATAAAGTGTGACAAATGTGAATCCAAATTTCAAATAAATGAATAAATATCTTTTGGCTCCGCTTTAGGATTTGTATAATGAAAAGTTAGCCTCAAATAATGCAAAATGTTACATTTGATGCAGTAAATTTTCATCTTTCCCACTCCTTCTTTGCAAATTTTTATATTTCCCACTCGTTTTTTGCATTTGCGAGGAAAAAATGGGAAATGGTAGGAGAAAAATATGTTCTAAAATTGAAAATATTATAAATCAATAAATATCTTTCGGTCCCAATTTGTGTTCCAAATTGGTACAAAAATAATAAATTTGATTGTGATCCAAATATGAAATCAGGCATAAGTAGAAATAAGTGCATTTCAAATTTTGTATGTATGCTTGCTATGACAGTTCACTATTTTTCTGCATTAGCTAGAAAACAATTTATTAAAAAATAATAATAATAACTATCCTTCTTCTTCCTAAGACTTGTGTAAATCTATTAATTTATTCTTTCTTTTACGTTAGCGATAAAAACTTCCGCCATTGCAATAATTTTTTCGCGAACCCCCTTTCGTGCAGAAAAAGCGCGAACCACCGGTTGGGAAATGCTGGGTTAGATCCATGTTTGGAGATAAAGGGAATTTTAGTCGATGTCTTTGTATTCATGTTATACTTTTACTTCTTGATAGAATACCATTGCTTTATAATTTTGAAGAAAAAAATACACATAATGACATTTGTTCAGCATAATCTTTTGGTTAATTTATTACTAATAGAATCAATTTTGGCTAGCAAAACTGAACTTAACATATTGTAAATTCTGTATACGTATTTTACCCAATCACTACTATATTTCTTTCATTTTTTATTACATTTCATTAAAAATCAAAATATCATAATGTGACAGAGAGCAGAAAAACCTATTTAAAAAACTATTTGTTATATACAGAGGTGCCCACCTCTCCGATGCGATGGAGCATACCCCCAAAAATCTACAGATTCCTCTAAATTGGCCAAACCACCGACCAAGCCCCCCAAAATCCCTTGAAATGACCTCCCATAAATCTCAAGGGGGCATGGCGCCATTAGAAGGGGCATGGCGCAGTCTGCGCCATGCCCCTTCTAATGGGCACACCTAGTTACATTAGTTTTTGTTAAAATTGCAAGCAAAATTATTTACGGAATAATACACAAAATTAGTTGAAAATGGAAATGCAACAATTATAATTATTGTGTAAGAAAAACCAATAACTTGCTTTTGTATAAGTATTCAATAAATTATGGATTTATCTGGATATCTAAGAAGCAAGGTACTACAAGAATAATACAATGAAAACTTATTACATATTTTATACCCTCATAAGTATTTCAGTAAAGATCAGAAATTTACCTGCATTTATAACGTTAGCGTAATAAAAAACGTGGTATCAAGAAGTTTTAGAAAAAAAGTCTAAAATGCACTAAAAGGTTCCAGTATTTAAGCAGAATATTCAAGTTGATTCTATAGTATACATGAATTCTGATTATTCCTTTTCGCAGCCTTCGAGATAATGTCAAAAATGCACTAAAAGGTTGCAACATTTATGCAGAATATTCATGTTGATTCTAGAGTATACATAAATTCTGATTACTATTCCTTTTCGGAGGAAATTCGAATTAATGTCGATATATTCAATTACATATTCTCAATCCCTTAATTGGAAAACTTTCATTTGGTAGTTCATGCATTTTCCCTCATAGTTGATTTATTTAGGGGTTCGTACCACCTTTACAGCACAAAAACTTTGTATTTTTTTAAAGAGCTTTCGTCGCAATTTTGTCAAAATAGAATCATATTTGAAAGAATTTAAATGTAATATTCGCACAGTTTACTTCCAAATGTTTCATGCACAATAAACAAACAAGCTTATCACTTCTAGAAATATAAATCCTAATATGCAACAAAAAACATTAAATGCCTTTTCCTTCTTTCATCCGCGAAAGAAAAAAAAAGATTACCCATTTAGGTTTAAAAAAAGATGTTCAAAATTTTTTTCTAGGGTTAAAAAAAAAATTCCTTATCGTGATAATGCGACTCGTAAAAAGATCCATATTTTATTCGTAACGTATTTCCTAGCTCGTTTAAATAAAATAGCAGCTTTTATGATGTCAAAATGCATAACAATTACTAAAATTGCTTTCACTTCTTAGTCCAAATGCTTTCATAGCTTCAATAGAAGTTTGAGATTGGTTCGTTTGCATCTGCAAATGATTTGATAGCAGCGAATAGCAAGATATTTGACCAGAGTTTTAATGAACCAATTACTCCAATTTTTATATTGCGTGACATTAGTCATCATAAGTCTTCAATTCTGTACCATTTCATGTGTTTGTTTTCATAAAAGTACTTATTACGAGGAAGAAATAGTTGACGAAAAAGCTATATCGAATCTTTTTCATTAGGTTCATAGTTTATTTAATCAAAATATTTTAAAAAGGTAAAAAGGTTCTATTTTTGTTTTCAAGGTATCCGTTCTTTTTTTTTTTTTTGCTTTTGAAAAGTTAAAAAACGAAATAAATAAATAAATGAACAAATGAACATTTCTTTTTCTACTCACGAAATTGAAAGAAAAAATCTGGAAATCAATAACAGGTTCTGTCATAGAAAACCGATAAAAAAAAGTAAACAGCAGTTATTTAAAAATATTATTCGTGTTTCTGTTGCATAAAATAAGGAGAGAAATTGGAAAAATAGCCATACATCTACTTAATATGGATACATCCATCTTTAATTCATGAACCTTAAAATACCACAAGACTTAGTAAAAAATTCAACAAGCGAATGTATTTTGAAAAGAAAATTCTTCTTTAAAGCTTAATTTTATTATTATTTTTTTTCGCACTTAATATTTCATGTTGTCAAAGTATGATATTATCAGTTATGAAAAAAGCTTCCCGTTTTACTATCTTTTTATATGATTCGTTCACAACCAGTGGCTTGAGAAAGCGCCTCAGGCATGAAGGTAATATCGCGGCCCTATAGTTACTATACTATCACTACAAACTTAAAAATAAAAGTATTATATTTATACAAAATTTGACACACACGAACATCTCCATATAAAAAAGTTATATTAAGATTATACTATTTTAATGGTGAATTATTTCGTAAGCAAAAACACTACATTGGAAAATATCCTTTAGCAATCATTCATTCATTTAAATACTTTACCCCGATATCACCTGACATGAAGGGGATATAGTGGCCCTATAATTCCTATATTATCACTAAAAACTTCAAAATAAAAATACTTTATTTATACAAAATTTTACACACACGGACATCACCATACAAAAAAGTCATACTGTGTTATACTATTTCAGTGGTGAATTATTCCGTAAGCAAAAATATGACTTTGGAAAATATCATTTAGAAACTCATTCATTTAAATATTTAATCCCCAATTTATTTTTTCAACCCCTGCGTGGTCACTAAGATCAAATTAATGGATCCAATTCAAGCAACGTCATTGGTCACGTGGCACCGATGAAAGCAATGTAAACAAAGGAAGCCGTAGCAGCGTTTTACATCGAGTTCGACAAATCTAATTAAAAACTAGGCTTAAATAAAGTTCTTCTACGTTACATAAAATTGACACTAAGTAAAACACTATAACTATTTGCAATAATTAATAAATTTCGTTTATGATGACTACATTAAATGTAAATACTAGGTTATAATCAGAAAAGGCTGTGAAAATAGTCTAATTAATTTTAAGATAACTAATTTTACCTAGTGAACTCCACGTAGAACTCAATTGAAAATCTTAGTAAACAAAGAGCGGATATCACGTGACAACGATGATCGCCCATGAGTATCTCTAGCGGTGAATTGCCTCCATTGCCAACGAATTTCTGCGATGGCAAATTTTCCTCGTATTATTGACCCCGGATAAAAGTATTGGCATTTGCTGTCCAAATTGTCTTTCTCTGTGTCCTGCTGGAACCGATATTTTGACCGAGCACGTAACCGGTTTGATTTCCTTTCCTAATTTACTCTTTCCTTTGTTTTATTCCGCATAACATTTTCTTGGGGGAGATATTTCTATTTTTTTAATTTATGTTATTCTATTAGTGCAGTTTACTTCTGCATCCAATTTATAACTTTTATGTAGTTGTCAAAAGTAAAAATAGACCTATTTGAGTATAATTTTTCTGAATAAGACATCGGTTGCATACAAATCTGATTAATTAAAAGCATAAACTTTAGTAAACTTTAGCTTCGTCTGCATTGTATGAGAGTTCAACTGCTGTTTTTCAGAATATCGCACGTAATTGTATTTCGGTTTGTACTTTGTTTAGATAAAATAATTTTTGGGTAAAAAAACAGACTTAAAATTAAAAAAATGTGCTAAAAAGTAAAAAATAAATTCATCCTTTATACATCGATACGACTTTTTAGCACAGTTTTAGAAGTCAGCGCAACATTATGACAGTCTAATTACCATTACAATATGCTTTATTTGATATTAAACTGTGGGAAATTTATATTTGCAATTGATTTATGATTACAAAAGATTTGATCTATCATAATTTTGCACCGACTTACAAAACAATGTTTAAAAGTCTTATCGCTGTTGCTGCAAAAATGAATTTATTTTTTGCTTTTTTGGCAAATTTTAATTTGAAGTCGGCTATATTTTTTTACCCAAAAATTATTTTATTTTACTCTTTTCAGTGTCGATACATTTTTCATATAAATACTCTATTTTAAAAAAGGGGCATACGAAAGGGCACATCCATTTTGAATGACTGGCACTAAACTTTAATAATTTGTATGATTAATTCCGTTTTATAGTTGATTTAAAAAATATTACTTTAACTTATAAACTGAAAGAATTTAATTTTTGTTTCAGAGAAGCCTTGACTAAAACTTTTATTATAATCGCTTTTAATGTTACAGATTAGTGGCAACAAACTCCTTTTAACAATGAGTTTTTTTTATTAATAATTTATTCAACAAAGAAATATCAAGCCAAGCCTTTCCAATAAAAAATATATACTTAATTTTCACTCATAACGTTCTTTCTTTAGAACAATTACAGTCAAATCGATGCACGATATTTAGGTTAGACGACCCTCTATTGATGGGAAAAAAAACATTAAAATCATTTAGTGAAAAGTTATAGAAGAAAAAACAAAAAAATTATTACATTTTCGCCCACAACAATTTTTTCAATTATCGAATATAGTAAGACTATATTCGATAGTTGGACTATAGACAATATGTAAGACTAGAGTAGACTATGGGAGACTACCCTAGATCGATTAAGAAAAGAATCATCAAATCGGTTCAGACCTTATCGATGAACAAAACAATAAAAAAATAATAATTATACATAGGGTATGATGACCTCCTCTTTTGGGGAGCCGGTTAAAAATTGAGCAATAATCATTTTTGTAGTTATTTAATTTATTTTAGGAAAAACAATGCTCCCAGTGAAAATGAAAACCTGAATTTGTTTGGCATGACATTATTTTACAAAAAGGAAATCTAAGGAAAATAAATATTTCAATGTTTTTTAAAAATTTATTTCTAACGGGCTGCTGTTGGCTTCTGCCAATTGCAGACCTAATCAGTGGCGTAACTGGCCGTAGTGGCGCCCGGGGCGAATAATGAAAGTGCCGCCCTTTCCCGTGCAGAGAACAAAGTCTTCCGAAGTCAGGAAACGGGGGGGGGGGGGGGGATTATGAAATTGGTCATACCATTTTTTTCCACGTGTACATACACGCACATCTCATCTGATTTGAAAATATGATCGCTCTGTTAATCAGTTAAGTATTGCTGAATGTGAAATAAAGGGGTATGGTCCCAAAAAGAAACGATTAAGCATCGCAAACTCATACATGTTTTGAAATGAAAAGCTCCTAATGACTTTCATTCATTTCATGCGATCAATCTAATAAAGTATCTGAAATCTTTATTTTTAAAAGCGGTGTCTTAACAAAGGTTTCACATAGATGTGAATCCTTTTCTTCAAATCTGATTTTATAAGCGGCTGATTTTATTAAGCAGGGATCTTAATAGAGATGGGCACTGCATTCGGAAAAACAGTTTAAACTTTGTTATGTGACACTGATGCAGAATAGGGGGGTTCGGGGGCTCTCCCCCGAAAATTTTTCGAAATTTAGGCCTTACAAATGCTATACAGTCGAACCTGTTTATCTCGAACCTGTCTTTCTCGAAAACCTCCCTATCTCGAAAATTTATATTTTCCCTGCATTTATACCCTAAATTCAATGTATTTTTTCATGTTTATCTTGAAATGTTTTCCCCCAAAACCTCCATATCTCGAATTCTGGTTTTGCTGCCATTTTGGAATTCGAAGCCGAGAGAACTTTCGGCAGCTAACAAAATTGATGTGGAAATCGTAGAGAACGTAAAAGGTGATTCGGAAGTAGAAGAGGAGGTTGAGAAAAACAAAGATGTTGCGAAAGTCGCTGTAAAAAGAAGCAGTGAAAGCTATTGAAACATTAACTTTCCTCGAATTTCAGGAAAATTTTGGTCAAGGTGGATTTATAGTGATCGCTACCCTCAAAAGCATAATCGAGTCGAAAACAACCAGACAACAAAAAACACTAAAAGACTATTATTCTGGTACTTGCTAAAAGAAGTAGTAGTACTTGTCTTGTTTTTGAGAGACTTGCAAAAGGGTATGCTGAATACTATTTCTTTATTGTCGATGCTATTTATACGAGTATAAAACTCGTTAAAAAAAGTTAGTATAATATTACAGTAAAATGCTTAATAATACTAAGGCAGAAGATTTTTAACCTACATTATATAGTCTTTGTTTCAATTGCAAATTTTAATAGTTTTATCAAAACCTCTGTATCTCAAAACCTCTTCATCTCGAATATTTTTTCCTTCCCTTGAAATTCGAGATAGACAGGTTCAACTGTATTAGGCTATTTTTCAGTACTTTGGGAAAAACAAGAATTTGGGGTACGGCCCTAGAAATATTTCAAAATTGAAATCTAAAACGCGTAATTTTAGACGAGATAAGAGGAGTTCAGGTACTTTTCTCTGGAAATTCATCGAAATTGATGCCCAAACCGTAATTTCAATCTATATTTGGAGAGATTAGGATATTCGGACTCTACTCAGAAAATTTTAGAGGTCCTAAAAACGTAGTTGTAGGTCCGTATGGTTTGGCCATGTCAAGAGGAAGGTATGGCACCTGTAAAGCCCCCTTGGATCCACACTTGCCTCCGTAAAATCGGAAATGCCACGAATAGTTTTCTATAATTCTTGTTAATAATAAACTATTAAGCGTATCTATCATGACAATATAGAAAATTCTTCTTACATTATGCTGAGCGAATGAGCGATTTATTAAAAGCTTTCGAATGAAAAATAAAATAAAAAATATTATTATAGCAAAATTTATTTGTATTCTAATTTAAGTACTTATATTTAGCTTAATTCAAATAAGTGAGAAATAGAACGTAAACAAGAGAAAAAAAAAATCACTTGATAAAACAAATAACGGTTCTTTATATGATGAAGATTTTGTTTTAGCGGAGACATTTACCAGTGTTTTTCCCCCTTATTAAAAAAAAGATCTAACAGCAAAATCTGCAAGTACTTCAAGCGTGCTGAAAATGATTTCGAATTCTAAGCCCCTGCGTTATATTCTTAGGTTGAAAAAAAAAAAAAAAAAACCTCGCTGAGGGCGTGTACTGGAGATTATTAATAAATTTGGTGTTGGATAGACAGATTTATTAAATCTTTAAAGATAGACATATTTTTGATGGCTGCATCGGAAAAGCAGTCAGTGCTCAACTTTTAATAGCTCAAAATTTAAAAAAACATTATCAATTGACTGCTATAAATCCGAATAAAAAGGTTTGGTTGAATACTATCATCATTTTCGATTGGCTACCCACTTTGGGTAACAAGCTATTGTGCTAAATTGTGTTATATATTTTTGAAAACCTAAACTTAGAAATAATTTAAAAGTAAGGCAGATTCTAAAGCATGTAAGATAATTAAAGTTACCCTACAGTTAACTGTTAACTACTTATGTTGAGAGAGAATGAGAAAACGTCAAAGACAAAATACTCCTGTTTTGCGGATACCCATCTATTATTACAGATAAATTTTTCTCTCGCGCTGGTTTTTTTCTACAGTTGCAGTAGTTTCACGGTTACAAGAAACTTTTATCAACGCCAATTGGCCCTACAAACAGCGGCGGACTGGCTATGCGGGCATTCGGGCAAATGCCCGGTGGGCCGGTCGCAAAATATCTATCTTTTTTTATAACGTATACAGCTTTTAAAATGTTAATTAAAAAAAAACGGGCACCAAAACATTGCCGAAACCCGGGCTTCAGAGAGTGCAATGCAGCACTGGGGCAAAATCTGTAGGGTCTGGCCGTTAGCATACAAGTGGGGGGGGGGGGGGCAGAATTTTTCAGGGCCGGCTGATCCCTTATAGACAACCTAAACGGCTGCCTGAGTAGTAAAAATGATTGTGTTTTATTTTTAAATTTTGAAAATAAATAAGCAAAATACATCAGTTTTGCGCTTTAGGCTGCCGCCTAAGTTGACTATATGGATATGCTCTCGAGGCCGGCTTGAGAAATTGTCAGGGCCAGCTCGTCCATACAGAAAACTTAGGCGGTCGTCTGCAGTGGTGTAGCCCTGAAAAAAAAGTTGGGAGGACGCTTATATACATAAGAAAATAAGCAATTGAAATCAAAAGTGGGGGACGCTTATGTTAAAATGTAAAACAATTTGGGGATACGCTTGTATTAAAATAAAAAGGTAGGGGGACGCCGTCCCCCCTCGACCACACCACTGGCCGTCTGTTATGCAAACTTTTGAGAGCCGCAAAATTGATGTTTTTAATTTTGAGCAGTGCAGACGGGGGAGGTGCCTCACGGCACAATGGCCTAAAGGACGGCAGCTATTAACAGCTAATTAACATATTACGTATTATTGCCCTTCTATGGTGAATAAGAAAAATTAGTCTATCTTGTGGACACTTAACATTATTCAAATACATACATATACATACTTACTGACAATATTTTTAATCCCTACAATCTACAGAATACGGCTCTGAGAATTTCTCAATCCAGGTGATGCAAATTCTCAGGGATGGACCCAGAGAATTTCTCTCTGGCCAGTTGTCTCAGCCGATTCTCACTGTGAAACGGCCTAAAGTGCTGCGACTATTAACAGCTAATTAATATTAATATACAGTATGGGACCTCAAAACCTTAACTCTCGGGGTCACCAGATTTCGGAATTTTCCGGATTTTGGGTTCTCATTCAAAAAAGTTGTAAGTAGCATCAGAGAGCTCATTTAATTTGCTCTGGAAGTTTTTATTAGCATTTTGCTCATTTATAGCATTTGGTTATCGTATACACTCGCCTATAAGTCACGAAGTTATCACAAAAATCGAAGTTGGAGTTAGGTTACATTCGAAGGCAAAACAGGAAATTCGAAGGCAGATTCGAAGGCAAAACATCGAAAAATCTAGATTTTTCCCGATATTATTTTAACCTCTTAACAACAAAAGAAAAGAATTCCGTTAATTTTTGATACGATTTTATATTCTCTAGCTACTGAATTTCCGTAAAAGAGTAGACGATCGGGAAAATGCGAGAAGCGCCAAATTTAGAGCTCATTAAAAAAATATAAAAAAAATGTAATAAAACAACAAGAAATAAAAAAAAGCAAAATTTAATGATAACTCACAACTAAAGCAATTAACTCGCAATTAAAGCAACAAATAATCATTCTAATTCTAATCGCAACAGGGTTGGCAAGTTTTTGCCATAAGCGGAAAAAATCTGATAAAAACCGCCCTGGTAAAAATAGGTTTTTGCCACCCAAAGTGGCAAAAATGGCAAAAACAGGATTCACTGTGTCCATTTAATTTCTTTCCAAGTAAAACGTAAACTAAAACATCAGACAAAAGAAATTTTAGTTAAAAATCAATGTTATTCATACTTTATTTAAGCACTAAGCGAAATAAGTGTAAAATATGCGTTATAATATTAAAAATATGCATTTTATGAAAAAATACTCAATTTTATAACAAAATTAGAAATGAAACTAGAAGAAAAAAATGAACAAATTTTGTAGTAAATAAATAAATAGAAAAATAAATGAACTGTTAATTTTGTTTATATCGTAACTATAAATGATATACTTGATATCCACACAAGAATTGCACAAAATAGGACTGTGCAGGCTGTAAATTGTAAATGGTCACTAATGTAGTCAGATTGATTTACGATATTTGAGTTAGACGACCCTCTATCGATTAAAGAAAAAATTGACAAAATCTGTTCATTTCAAAATTGAGTCATCATCTCGGCTAGATACAGGGACTCTAGTTTATACTGCTGATCAATTTCAAAGTGCGATGCAATACTTGGGTTACAATGTACTTTGATTGATAACTGATATATGGCCTAGGCTCATTTGACAATGGATTGCATTGGTGAATTTCTGTATTTGAATAGTAAAGATATAGAAAAATAAAATTACTGAAAGTGATGAAAGTAACTATTTGTTCTTTTTTCTAAAAGCAAAAGGGAGAAAATAAATCTAGTTGCCTTATAAAACTTAACAGAAAAGTTTTTTTCAACATATAATTTTGAGTTAATTTTAACTAATTCTTTATTTGTAACTTAAGACTTTCATTAAATATTTGTTTTAATTATAATATTTATTAATTTTCAAAATAAAGGTATTAAATAACTCACAAACATTAAATTAATTATTTATTACATAACCCTTATTAAATTGTAGACCTTACTACATATTATTTAAGAACAATAAGTATTTACCATTTTTGCCGGTTTTTTCAATTTTTGCCCTGTTTTTTTCCAGTTTTTGCCACTGTCCTGGCAAAAATACCAACCCTGAATCGCAAAGACGAACCCTTTTCGAAAAATCGAGAAATAACTTTTTGGGGAACTGCACATTTCCGATCTTAAACATGTTCATTGCATTTTATTTTCTTTCTGTTTAAAATGACTAGTTCCCAAAAAAAAAAAAAAAAAAACCCGGCGCAAAATATTTCCTGATTTTTTTTTTCAGCTGCAGATTTTTTTGAAGAAGCTCCCTATTTTGGATCTTTTGGGATTCCGAATTTGGGGTCCTATACTGTATCATTACACTTCTATGTTGAATAAGAAAAACAACTATCGCGTGAACATTTAATATTTTAATACATATCGACATATTTACTGACAATATTTTTAGTTCCTGCAATCTGCAAAATACACACCCTCCACCTCCCAAGGGCCGGTCTATTTGAAATATGCCCGTGCCGAATTTTCTTCCCAGTCCGCCCCTGCCTACAAAAATATATTTATAATTGTATATTTGTGCGGTTCCGAAGAAAAAAAAGTCACAGAAGTAAACCGGTAATAACACAAAAATAATGATTATAACTTGCATTTTAAGTTATCGGAAGTACTTTAATTGTAATTACTGTAGCTGTTTGTTCCCTTAAAAACAAAGATTTGATGTAACAAGCGCATTTAATATAATAGGGTCCCTTCTTCGAACGATGGTGTGCCTCGCTAAAAAGCTATGAACCCATCCCCGAAAAACGATGACAGCCCCCCCAGGAGCGCACGAGCTCCTCGCCTTAGGGATCATTCATAAATGATGTCACGCTTCGAGGGGGGGGGGGTCGTGAAATTGTGACAAAGTGTGACAAAAAAGGGGGAAAAAAGGGGGTAAAAAAGGGAGTGTGGCCCACTGCATTGTGAACATATTGTGCCCAAAAAGGGGGGAGGGGGGTCAAATATATGGGAAAAAAGCGTGACGTCATTTATGAACGGCCCCTTACCACGACGCCATCATGTCAGTTAAAAATATTCCAATGTTGTATTTCAAATACAATAAAACTTTTCTGAAAACGTATCAGTTTACTGCTCTCATATAGCAGCACCTCAAAAAGAAATTTAACAAAAATACATTACTTTATCTGTCATATAATATATGGTACAGGTTATCTAGCTCTATATATGCCTTACTAAATAGATACATACAAAGTATCCCCCCATGTGGCACCCTTAAAAAAATCTCCCCGTATTGAGTTCGAAAAATATGTCTTGATAAAGTATCAACTAAACATAAAATCATTTTTAAACCCTTGCATAAAGTGTTGGCCCTTTAACCGCTAAATACCTATACAATATTTCCCAAAAACAACAAACCGCAAAGATAGTGTCTCTGGAATACCTCCGATAAATTTTTGAAGCAATTGGCACTGTCAGCTTTCTATTTGCACAGTAGAGCCTCTCTTAAACGGCTCCGGATTAACCGGCCTTCGCTTATCCGGCACATAGTTTCGAAATACGAAAAGCAAAAATTGCTTTTAGAGCGCTAGTTTTATGGAAGAAGCAGGGGCTAGATACGTTGAGCAGCAACCATCAGCTACTCCCATGGATGTGATATTCCTAAAAGAAATGACGGGACTATGCGGGGAAGTGCGGGGGCTTTTCGTCTGCAACGGGTCACAGACTTCTTTACTAGCGCTTGATAACTGGTATGTAACTCTCAAAGTAGCTGTACTAAAACGCAATATATCATCACACTTCCACTCTCCTTTAAATTGCATAACATATCTCCCATTTTTTGCTATCCCCCGCTTTAACCGTAATTTTACTTAACCGGTTTACCGTCGGTCCCAATTAAGCTGGTTAACAGAGGTTCTACTTTACTATGTTTTAATCACTCTCTCGAAGCTGCGTTGATTGTCTTGAATTTACATTAGCTTTAAATGTTAAATTTGAAGTGATTTATTTAAAGCTGATACACAATTTTAATATTTGGTACAAACTCCGGAGATGTCTCCGAGCTTCACGACAGTACTGTGATGCACATTATTGCACCAGAAAGTTGTTTTAGCACATATATTAATGCTTGAGACTAAAAAAAATTTGATGGCGGCCAGTGACCGGTAAACCGGAAAAAGTTAGTCGCCACTTTGAATCACGTTTCAAAACCCTTCCCCAACCGCGGCTTGATTCGCATACTACACTTTGTCACAAAATTACACAAAGCCCTATTTTAAAAGAAATAATAATAAATTACAAACCTTTTCTTGTCGCCAGTTTTGGCGACCGAAATAACATTTTGTGGTCGCCAAATAAAAATTTATAGTCGCCAATGGCGAGTGGCGACCGCTAGTCTCTACCTTTACCATATATATTAATACTTTATGTAATGCACTATTTAGCTTGGACGATCACGAAAGACATCATTTATTATTACAAGAATTTGAAAGTGTATAATGATGAATTGCAGAAGGCTTGATTAACGATCTT
Source organism: Octonoba sinensis (assembly GCA_038502835.1). Lineage (NCBI taxonomy): Eukaryota > Metazoa > Arthropoda > Arachnida > Araneae > Uloboridae > Octonoba > Octonoba sinensis. The sequence goes on from CM076600.1 coordinate 51,722,267, forward strand.
TCATACTGATTTTCTTAGCACTTGCACCGACATTACTTCCTTTTTTGTGTAAAAGAACACACACTAAGCTCCAGGAAAATGTCCAATGATTGTGCTGAGATCCATTATTCAAACTGATTCTCCTGCAGTTGGCAGTTCAAAATGACTGCTCAAATTGTTTCGCAAGAGCAATTATTATGAGGATATTTTAAAAAATTCTGAGATTTCTGCTTTTCTGGAATTTTGAAGAAAGTGTAACGTTAGAATGTTAACGTTAACATAAAATGAAAAGCATGGATTGCTCTTAATGAATAGTTCAGCATGTAATACGTCAGTATTAATTCATTCTTATACCGATGAAAACTTAGAAGCTTCATGCAAAAGTTAGTTAAAGATGAATGCTCATTGGTTAAGGTTGATCTATTATTTTAAACAATAATTATAAACATTTGACAAAGAAAAGTTCATTTAAACTTTTGTAAGAAAGTGCTATTTCCTACACTTTCATTTTAATACTTTGTTGATTCATTACACGGTTAAATCAGAATTCTGGTTATTGGGATAAAACGATTTATTTTCAATAACATTATGTTCTCAGAATAGCTCCGGGTCAAAGGACTTAGATTTGAAAAAAGTGATTTCTTATTTTTTAAATAATCCTTTCCTCAAAAATTAGCAGCTACGATCTCATATTTAAAACACCACTAAAATTGAAAAAAAAAATCTGTGTTTTGAGGTTACATTCTATCAGCGAAAACACAACATATCTGAAGCAAGAATTCGTCATCGTTGGAACCGGTAGAATGCAATGGTCGTTGGGGTTAAAAATCGGGAGTTATGGACGGCTCGCCTGCGCTCAATCCACTGAGCTAGGAGGACATCGAGCGGCCGCTGGAGAAGTTGGATTATATAGCTTCTAAACATACCCGCTGCGGTTGCCCAAAGTGCCTCCGTGCCAAATTTTTACATAGCCCAATCCAGCAGATCGTAAATTATCCAAATATCCATTCTGTGTTCTTGTTTTGCGGAGTCCGATCCGAATCCAACTAAGAGGTCATCTTGTATTCCGGCTCTGAAGAGACGACCAGACTAATCAAAGTCTTGAGTCGTTCTGAAAATAGTTCGTGCGGAAAATAGTTCCTTAATTTTGATACAAATACTATTGTTCCGAAGAATTAATCGTCAAACAAAGCCGTGTATGAACGTAAAGTTGCACTACAATTTCCACTTTTACTACTTTAATCGCCACGTGGCGAGTGGCGAGCGCGAATTTTCACCTATACTATTCATGTATTAAGATGATGAAACTGAATTGATTCAGAGGCATGTTTTATACGTAAAAAATATATCTATCAAATATTTACACTTTAAGCGAAATAAAAGTACTAAAAACATTACAAGCGGACATGCGCCGCCGCAAAGAGCGAGCTAGCGAGAAGACAACCGACTCGCTTAAAACTGAATAATCGGCCGTTGCCACCCGCTCGGTGGTTAAAGTTTCAACATTTTATTATGATAAGCAAATATAGTTAGAAACTAAAATATGTGGAATAACCTTCACAAATACAACATATTATGCAAATAGAATAGACTAGATAATAATATTTTGTTTTCTTTGTGTGATTTTAATTCACAGCTTTTTTTCTCTCTCAAGAATTACAATCTGTGACCTCCTTTCTTCACTGTAACCCAGATTTATTTTTTAAATGTTTTGGCCTTCTTTCAAAGCTTCCCTGTTTCAGTTCAGATTTAAATTTATTCATTTTTTTCGCATGTATTTTATTGTTAAGCAAATTTTTACATGAGAAGATCAATTTTCCTCCTTCATCGATGTCATGTATCAACATTAATTTTCCTTTTAGGAAATGGCAACTTCCGATCTCAGCATAATCTCTCTTTGCTAAATAAATAAATAAAAAAAAAATCCTCTCATGTTACAATTGACCTACTGCGGATCAAGACTAAGATTTATATTCAGTAAGAGGGATGGGGAATTTCCAAAGGGTTGAAATACGCAAATTTTGGAATAAATCCAATTAAAATTCTAAAGCTTTCAAATAATAAAATAAAGTGTCCTTCTTCTCATTCCTCACTTTGTATAATTGTGGTTGCGTTATTTAATATTTCGCATATTTTTTTCTTTCTTTCCTTCTTTTTTTTCAAACGAGTTAAAATAAATTTTGAACTCATATCATGACATTATTTCCCAGTCAAATAAATCACAAAATACTTTTTTTTTAAGTTCTTTACATAAAGCTTAGTTAATACATTCATGAGGCTGCAATACTGCATAGATAATGCACTCTCTGTGACCAGTACATTCCCCGCAGGCAATGCATTGGACAATAGACAGTTTATTTAATAAAATTAACCCTTGATGAAATCAATTTTTTCATTCCTTAACATTAAAATATTTTTTTGGATTTAGATTGGTTTCAAAAATAAAATTAAAATAAGATATTAAAAAAATAACATAACAATAATCTACCTTTTTGGGTGTGGGGGTGGTCTTCCTGGCGTACCGAGGAATTTTCTTTGGAAGTGGGGGGGGGGGGGGGGGCAAATTTCAAAAGTAGGGATAAAACGGATGTTGATTTCCCGGATACCGGATATTCGGTGTCCTTCTAGTGAATTATTCGTACAGGATATCCGGCTCTGGTGTTTGAAACTCCTAAATTCTATACATAAAAATGAAATTTGACATGCCGGATAACTTGCTTTTTCCTGCAGTGACCAGATTGGGTGCCGGATATGAAAAAGGAAAATTGATCAGATATTCGATGCATTCTAGGGCATCCCCTTCCGTCGGTTCACCCTTGAGCAGGTTAAACTTAATAATGCATGTTTCTCACATTTGAAAATTGATGCACTTGGTGGTAAATATACATCCCTGAGTCTTTTTATGTTGCCGTCAATCAGAGTGTTTAAAGTAGCTTACTATAAACGTTTATAAGGTGATTAATTTGATTGGGAGTTTACTCCCCACTGCCTTATAAAGATTAACAAAGCTTATAATGTTTTATTAATCGAGATTTAATACCATGTTTTGGAGCTATCCCGCTTAAAAGAATAATTTTTAACCGTGACGACATCGATCGTTTGCCATTTCTCACGCTTCTTTTCAAAATTTGTTAAATACAATCTGTAAAATATAATAATAAATAGTAACTGAATATCTTTCGATTTTTTTCTCATTTTGCAGAAAATTTGCAATTTCAGAAAGGAGCAATTTCATGGATTTGAAGGAAAATTTTTATTCAATGTTGTTTTTTCTTTTGCACCTCCAACCCGTATTGTTAAGCTTTTCCGCTTATGTTTCTCGATTCAAAAAATGAGCAATAATCTTCCATCCCCAGATGAGAGTTAGACCATAAGAAACAACAACAGGTTCTTATCTTGGATAAGGGTAGAGACTCCCACCAGTAACGAAAATATCTTCGGAGAAACGTAACATTTCACCTCGTCTTGTGGGGTTTCGAAATTTGAGCATTTAACTCGACAATTTCTACAGCTATTAGTTCAATAGTTTGCTATCGCAAAAACATTTTTCAAATGTTTTCTGTTTTGCTCATTTATTAAAACGTCTTCGAGACGAAAAGATCCTGCTTCAAAGTCCATCAGTCAAATCAGTCAATTACATACGGAGCCGAAAAATTACAGAACAGAATACCAATTAGCTCTGCACAGTCCATTATATACTGAAAACAACGCCACCTAGGCTAATAGGTGAATATTTTCTGACAAATAAAACTCTTCCATTTTATAAAATTTCTCCACAATAATTCTAATTTAAATCCGATTTCTCATCCGAAGTTTTCGTTTATGACATCTTTCTCTGTAGCATCTAAAAATGCGATTTGATCAGCGAATGCTATTTTAATATCTGTGCTTATCAAAAGAAATTTCACATAAATCATGTCTCGAAGTTTTGTCACAAAAATGAGAGCAAAGTTTTAAACAATAAAAAATTATTAAAAAAGTAAGAATCACTACTAAAACGAAAAGGAAGAATAATTATACTGCAGAAAAAATAAAAACCAGTCTCGAAAAATATCAATTTTCTTGTGAAACTGGAATAATTAACATTTATGTGTGTGAATAATATATCAATGTGTTTATTGCGGTTTTGAACTTTAGATATTTGTTGTGAAATTACTCAAAATGAGCTTCAGCTCAAAAAAGAAGTTTCAGACAAGAGAAATGAAGTTTAAACGTGCTCAGAGGAGATAAGAGAAGCACTTTAATTGTGCATTAGATCATGTCTGAATAAAGACGCTTTTGGAAGAATCGCTTCACAGAGCTTGGAGTCTGATATCAAGGAAATGTGTCGTACGTGAAAAATGGGTGTAATAGAGCCAACTTTTCTCTTTTGTCTACTTTAGCGACTCTAGTTTATTACTTAAAGAAGACAAAAGAAAAAATTAAGTATTTATTCGGCGTTATTCCCCATTTAGGATTAAGATATTTTGAAACATAAAGAAAATAGTACATACACTGTAAACAAATTCTGCCCGACATAAAGAAAATAGTACATACACTGTAAACAAATTTTGCCCGAAAATATGACAATCCACTGGAAATCATTCTCCCTGAGTCTGTTTTAACCATTTAACGAATTTGCCCGTGTCTGACACGGGCGAAAGTTACCGTCAAATTTGCACATGCCCGTGTCTCACACGGTCAATCTTGTAACTCTATTTTATTTCTAATGCCCATCTGTGATCCGTTTACATTTTGTTTGTACAATATTTTTTATATAATTTTTACCCCAACCCCTGCTCTCTAGTCACCCCTTACAACTAAAACTGCCAAAAACAATCTATACTATACCTATATACTGTCAAAAAAAAAAACTCGATCATTTTTTACCAGTCTTTCCGAAAAGAACTCGTGCTTCACGGGGTTAAAATAAAAACAGGCAACTACAAAGTCTTAAAAATAAAAAAGGAAAATAGAAATTAAAAAGAATAAGAAACGGACAATGCTATGTAATCCAACTTATTAGTCAGATAATGCGCCGCTACACGGGCGCAATCATTAACAGATACTGCGCCCGTGTAGCGGCGCCATCTGTGAGTACGTTGAATTACTACTTCTGGTACGCAAAGACAAAGGTGGTGTCAGAACTTGAGCCAAATCTGTTGTGATTCCCGTAACTTTGACCGCGATGTCAAAGATGCCTCTTTAATTGGGAGGAATTGCTTCCGATCCTAAAGAGTAGAAAATAAAACGTATCCCAACAACACATAATGCATTTGTATTTTATTTTTAAACTGGTAATCTCAGATCTCAAATGTTCAGTTTTCAGCGGACTTGTTACGACCGAGAAACTGGGTTTGTGACTTTTTAGCGAGCACTTGCATAACTTATAGCTCTTTTTCTGTAGCTCCACAGAGTGCGGAAAAACAGTTTTATCAAGAAACTCGGTCGTCCGGTTTTGTGCAAGTTTTCACGCAACTTTACACAGAAACACACAGTTTCCTTTCTATATTCTTTATAGGATTTTTTTGCAGTGTAGGTTTTGTGAAGCCCTGTCAGTAAAATGCATCTTTTAACACCCATTTTTGCTTAATTGTTGCTCTCTTTTTCTATTACCGAATATTATGCTTTACTAAGTAAAATTAGCTTTTATCTTAAAACTTTCCTGTGTAAAGATCACTTATTAGGCTTGCTTACAGTATATTTTTGATTTGGCTTAATAAGAATATAGCAACACATGGAATGAATGAGCTGAATGTATATAATGGAGATTTCAATTAATAGGACAAAATAAATAAATCGATCAATTAGTTAAAATATAGTAGAGCTTCGGTTAACGTCTTCAAGAAACAACTTTAACTGGAACATGTACTCTACTGATGTGTACATGTAAAATTAAATATTTGTATGTATGTAACGTCATTTTTTCATTTCCTAATATGTACGGTAAATGTCTTTTTTTTTACATCTTTGACGACATTTTCATTCATTTCAACCCATGTTTCCCTCCCGATTTGGACATAGTCCGTGTTATCCGAGTTTTCGATTATCCGAGGTACCCCGGTCCACATTACCTGGGATAATTGAAGCTCTACTGTATTTAAATAATCGAAAAGAACTTGTTCACTTGGTGAGTTCTGGTGTTACATATGCAAGACACCCAAAAATTTATCATTTAAGTGCTTGTATCGATAAATGAATTATCGTCCTTCACAAGGCAATATAAAACTTGCAATAACTACCAGAGGACTCCCATCGCTTCTGCGGAACGCATCGATTTAAATTTTTGTTTTTAAAGTTTCAGGAAATTAGATGGCCTACTGCATTCCTACTATTAACTTTGTAAAAAAAATAAAAGAAATTTCAATAGGTAAGGAAAAAAACAGCTAATATCTATTGCCAGGAAATTCACAATTTACACCACTTGATAGGTACTAAAGTTCAAGTTCTGGTGTTGGCTACAAAAAATTATATGAGTTCAAGATAATCATTAAAAAAACACAAGAAGAAATTTTCGGGATAAATACGTATCGATTGGTGCTTTGGCTGTAACCCAAACGACCGATTATCTTGTGCACTTAAGGTTTGAGCTGTTACAAAGCAATGCTCCTGTGGGACTCTGTGGAAACGTATATATTACAGTTAGAATCGAGGCACTAGTTCATGATAAAAAGAATCGCCTTAAATCCATTCCACGTCAAGATTCGAGTCCTCGTCTTCGATGTGGGAGCCGCAGATTCTACCATGGGTCATATAAATATTGAAGAATTAGAGAAAATAAGGGAATAAAAGATCAATAAAATTGAATAAAATACCAAGTAAAGAATATAAACAAATAAATAAATAAAATAAATTAATGGGAATTTATGAACAAAATGGATTTTCTAAATTATTTAAATGCCTGATGGGATGGACCAGACTAAGATCATTTGAAACATTTAAACTTAGGGGGGACTAAAACAAAATTAAACAAACTTAAGGCTGTTTCCGTGTCAATTAAAGTTCGATAATATATTGCTGTTCAAGGCGAGCAAAACCAAATTATTGATAATACCAGATGGAATAGTATTCGAATTGCAATTTGCGGTACGTAAAAGATTGTAGAGTGCACTCCTTAACTTTTGAAAATAATTCTTCGCTTTGCTAAAGTTGCGTAATTATTCCTACAGTACAATGAATGATCGGTTATTTTTGATTTAAGAATGTTCGCTGAATATGTAGGAAAATACGTAGTAGAAAAATAAATATGTAGATGTGAATAAGATATAAGACCTTATAGATTTCAAGGTTTTGTCCCGAAGGCAAGTCGGGCGAAAGATACCAATGATATTAAATAATGCTTAAACTGCTTATGCGCCAGCGTTAGCAAATTTTTTTTAACCATAGTTTAGATGCCAAAGGCAGAGTGCTGCAGGCAGCTGCTACACAGCTATACAAATTAATCACAAGGAATTAGTGAAAATTCATTGATATCGTCAATCGAATGAGTTAAATTTTAGTTGTTTTCAAAAATAAGGAAAAGAATGATAAGTGTATCTACATCGTAACTATTTTCACATGCCGTACTCGTGATTTTCCTTTAGTTTCAGTTACTATACGCAAGAACTCTTGCATTGTTTTGCTTCTTTCCGAAAACAACTGAAGTTTAACTCATTCCAAAGACGATACCTCTACGAACTGTTCTGGTAATTTCTCGAGGTTATTATAAGAGCGACTCTATATATTTGGCATATAAATTCTCGAATATATATTTTGTTAATGCGAGTGCATGAGCTTTTAACCATGATTTAGCACAAAAGTTAATAATTCATCAAATATTAAATATTTTTACTTTCTGATTGCTGTATACATACCAGTTTTCACAATACTTTACCATGTTTCTTGAAAATTTCATTTCATGGAACGTTGCGCGTTAAGTGTTCATAACGTGCAGAGCCATTTACGATTACTTGCGAGATATTTTTTAATGATAAACTTACGATATCATTTGTCGTTTTTCAAAGAAAAGCCCACATCGCCTTGAATACGGACGATATTCCCATAAAAATGAACACAGATAATTAAAAACCCGTATCATAATTATATTGCTACGGTTAAAATGCATTTCATGCACTAATGTTTTACATTGTGATCACAAACATGATTTATTTTACTCAATTTGTTGCTGGCTCCTTATTTGCCTTCAGCAAAAAACAATGGTTGAAATATATATACCCTTATATTTTCTTTACTCACCTTAAAATTTCAAGATAAATTAAAATGTTTTTCTGGATATTCGACAAAACACCCGCAATCCAAAGTGATCAGTAATTTATGGTAATAATGTCTTGCGAAAACAAATCAAAATGTAGAAATTTTAAAACTTAAACTTTATTTAAGTTTTTTTACTATTATTCAACAACAGCGCATTTCAATGCATCTAAAAGTAGATAAAGCAAACATTGAAAAGAATACTTTCTACATTTAGTAAATAAGAAATGGCAAGAACGTGTGCTTTTTCCAGTGCAGTATGCTGAACAGACAACATTTTTGCTTCGGTAATAAAGGTTGACGCAATGTTCAGCTCAACAACTGCCCCCATTGACAAGCAGACTTTCTGAATAGAATTTCGAAACATAAAGTAAATAGTGGTTCACTCAATAAGGGCTGCATACGAATAACTTGAACTTTACCAGGGCAAAAAAATAATAATAGTAAAAAAGTAAAGTAAATAAGTAAATAAATTTGCTTGCTGCACTCTAAATTATCATAATTTGAATTTATTTTTATTCTATTTCAAATAGCAGATTATACATATAAACTCCTTTTTTTTTCGACAAATAAATAAAAAGAGCTAAATAATAATAATAATAGTGATAAAATTAGTAATAATAAAAACTAATGATGTGCTTAAATTTGTAAAACAACACGTATTCTCCCGTTCGTGACTGCAAATAAATCCCAATCACAATAAACGCAATATTTGACCGTAAATATAAATTCTTTCCTTATGGCGGGATGCGGTTAGAAAAAGTGCAAAAGGGATGTTATCCTCGTTTTCTAGCTTAGGATTATTCAAAAAACTACCAGATTATGATTGTTACAACTTGTGAATTTAACACCATAGGTGTCTGTAAAAGTTAGCGAGTCTGGTGAATTACTTAAAAACCTAAATATTTCATCTGTAAAGCCAAAATAAATTGGTGGCCCTCACTGTTGTGCCGCGCTGATTATGCTACTGGGATGAACGTAAAAAGGACATTCTAACATACAGTGAAACCTGTGTAAGTAGAGAACTGCGGTGCAACACTTTAGTGATAGGTCAGCTTAGATTGGAGGCCAATATAGAGAGTTGAGATTTCTCGTTTTGTCATTTCTTACACTATGCATTTATTCATTTATAACTAATTAAAATAGAGATTGATGTATTAATGTTACTTTAAAATAGTAATTAGCTATTTTTTCACAATTATTTAAAATACCATTAGAGAACTTTAACCTGAATGACTTACAATGTATCCTATACAACTTTAAAAGCAATGTATCCACAGCAGCATTGAATAATAACTAGAACTATTCTGTGAGATCAATTTAACACTTTCTTTACAAAATGCTTATTCAGTGATAAGTCCAACGTATATAAGACCAAATTTTTTGAAGAAAATTACATACACAAGCACCATAGCTGCGAGGAGCCCGTTTTTTTCCTGCCTCATCTCTCCTTTTTCTTGCACTGACGAAGTTACCTCGTGTAATGCCGAAACGTGTGTATGTCACTTTTGTTTTTGCAAATCACGGTATTATTTATGTACTGAAGAAAAGCACCCCTCAAAGGTAATATTTGATAGTCATAAATATGCCCATTATTATTTTTTTCCAACCTCTGAAGATGTATTGTAATGGTACATATATTAACTCATCTTTCTCTGTTTTCAAGAAGAACAAAATATGATGCGTGCATTACGTGACTTCCTTGTGCTATGCTTATCCAATGATGGTCTTCATAAACAGAATAAGACATTTTATATAATTCTCGCAAATGCTTTGGGGGGGATTCGATGGGGAAATCTCTAAATACTGTACGTAACGCCAAACATGACACTATGTTTGGCTTCTCTATTTTGGCACCACATTTGGCGATAGCTCGTCAAAGTTGTCGCCAAAGGAACGCTTATATACTATGGAGGTGTATTCAATGATACCTTGGAGGAAATACCTTGATACGGAAAAGGACTTGAAAACGGCATAGGTTCGGCCCAAAATCTAGTAAAATAGCCCATTTGGAACATCCGATTGCATCCAAAAGAGAAGGTGGACAACTAGACGTTTTACTGGTATAAATTTGTTACACTGAGGGTCTATACATATGAAATTTCAAATTAAAAGTTTTTGAATTATGCGAGATACATAATTATGCACATACTTCCAAACTTACAGACGTCACGGCAAAACTCGTCAAAACGAACTCGTGGATGATCCAAATCGATAAGTCAGTGGGCCATACGCCGGTACGCACAGACGGTTATTGTAAAAAAAACCAGTCAAAATTGATCAATGAGTGATTAAAATGAAAAATTTAATCCCTCATTGATTGAAATTTGACTCGGAAATTTTTCGCGAATTCAATACTTCCTTTACTTTGCACAAAGAAGTAAAAAAAAAATTCGTCTTTTTTTCTTTCTATCTACCTTTCTCTTTGATTTTCGGTTCCTTTGTTATGCAAGGGGTGAAATCGAAAGTAAAAGTAACAAAAATATAAATATTAAATTCTTTGAAAATGATAAATGTATACTTCACGTTTTAACAGGAATTTAAAAGAAATGCACATTTTTATTCAGTAATCATTAAAACCACAAAAAAGTTTTTTATCTCTTCAAACTCTGAGGTGGAAATCATTAAATGCTTTTCTCATTTCCATACTCCAAAGTGGATTTTTTTTCCTCTTTCAATCATAAATGGAAGACGTTTGCAACAAAATATGTACTATCAAAATAACTGATGAAACAAAAATAATTACGTAATTGCTTTCGTTAAAATTTATTCAATCAATGTAAGAAGAGTGCAAGCTTTTAAATATACTTATTCTCAGAAACTCTTGATTAGTTGAAAATGAAAATTACTATCGTATAATTATGTATTCAATTAAACTAAATAGAGCTACATTACTAAAATTTGTAAATAATGTTTTAGAAATTCATTTTAAAAATGGATTTCGGGAAAATCTGGTGTTGGAAAGATGATAGCAATTAATTTTCATAATGGCATTTAATAAATTTCATAAATAGGGATTATAAGATTTCTAGGTATTTCAATAATAATTATAAAAATCAATGACTGCTTTGTTTTAGTTTGCAAAAAACGAACTTTATGTCACATTTCCTTATTCCATTTGCTTAATTTATATTCAATTGCACTATATTATTATCACAGAGAAGACATATTTTTTTTGTATAGATGAGCAGTTTTCCACTAGGAAATAAAACGTTTTTCTTTTTTGAGAAAAAAGAATGTTAATAGCAAAGTTATTGAAGTACAAAATTGCACAAGAATATGAGATAACATAAATTTCAGAATTTATAAGTAAGGTTTTTCAATATAGAAAAGGTCTGAGCTTACAACGCAAGGAACTGTTTATGTATTATTTTTAATTCATGCGTTTAAATGTTTGATTTGAGTTGGCTTTTTTAGATTTAAATTTTTGAAATTTTTTTTGTACGAACTTAGTTTGTGTTTTGATTCCTAGTGCTGAATTTAATAATTTTTCTTAATTCAAGTTTCCCAATTTTATTTTATTTATTTATTCATTAACACTAGATTTACCAGGCCGTTTTCAACCACATTCATTTCCCACTAAGCTGCTACTAATTATAATAAAGCTTTCAGTGACATTAGATTTTCCTGCTTACCGTGTATTAGGAAAAGCCAATGCACACTGTTAAAAATTTCCGTAAGAAAATAGTAAAATAACAATTTATTTGATTGTTATTTTACCTTATTTAATTACAACAGTTGAAAAACCATTGAAAAGATGGTGCTCAAGCCGCTGATTATGAAAAAAATAGTTTATTCTCTGTTTCTCCTAAAAAACATTTAACTAACCGTAATTTACAAGCACTCAATAAGAATCGGGCGTCCATGGTTGCGAAACCTTACCGGTCGTACGTTGTTGTTAAAATATGAATAAAGGTTTATCAGTTCAAATCTGCATGTGTATATTAAAAAAGAAGAACAAAAAGTTGCTTACAAAATAGAAACACATACACACGTAAATCAGCGGTTTGAGTACCATCTTTTTAATGGATATTCGGCTATTGTAATTAAATATGGTAAAATAAGAATCAAATAAAATATTATATTACTATTTTTTAACGAAAATTTTTAACGGTGCAAAAATGGTGTTCAGAAACACAAAAAATGGTGGCAACTAAACGCAAAATTTTTTACATTACATAGGGGGACACTGGAACAGGTCTAAAGTATGGAAGATGTTTTGGCAACTTTACAAATATATTATTTCTACATATATGTGTGCATTAAAACGACTAGTTACCGTTATCAGGCATCGGTAGGGCTCCCAATGTGCTCCATAGCCCCTGAATGTAATCTCAATGTGTATCGTAGCCAAGTGAATGTTCTCCTTTAATTAATTTTTTGTGCACTTACAAATCATAATGGAAGTTAAATATTTATGAGATGAACAATATTTTTATATTCAGAATAAAATTTATTTTAGTGAAAATGCCCCGTGAAAGGAAGAAATACAAAGTTTGATCAATAAAATAGTCAGATGTTTGATATTCATAAGTGCAGGTAATGTAAGAGAGTCCTCATTTTTAATTTTTAAATGGCTTATTTTGTTAATTTGCTGGCGTTTAGTAAGAAGAACTTGGTTTTTAACTTTTCTTATTTACATCTAAGGTTATGTGATGACTTAATCGAAAGCGGAGCAGAGCATAGAATAGTGAGAAACAGAATGAAACATGTAAATGCTGACGTATTCTGAGAACAGCATTTGTTGAACGTGATTTTGTGTGTAAAAATAATAACATGCTAGTATTATGTATGAAAAAATTCTATCTGTACTAAAACTTGAAAGGACAAACGCATTTTTTTTTTTTGTTCTTGCAGAGGCAATGTTTTATTCTGCTTTTGGATGTTTAGGTATTCATGATCGCATGCATACTGAGTGTCTTTTGAATGCTGTCAGGGTGTCTTCCTTTCGTCAAATGTCATACTTGTTGCGTCCACAATTTTTATTACAGTAAAATCAGAAGTCTTTTGAATAAATGCAATGAAGGGTGAATTTGCAATTGAACACATGTTTTGGAGTTCTTCGATGTTCGAAAATGGAACTGGGACGGAAAACACCAAAATAATATTTGTATTTGCCCTTTTTTTCTCACTGTTTCTTTTTCATGCACATTAAAATCGATTTCTTGAATGACTAAATTATAAGTGAGCATGTTTTACATTTAAGTTGGATTTCTTCAAGTGTGCTGTCCACCAAAGGAAAAACAAGTCGTTGAAATAAAGGTTATTTAAATTATTAAATAAAAGCATAACTTGATACATTTTACGTTCTGGTTTGATATTTAACTAGTTATTTTATGAGGTATTTATAAAATATCCGAGTTATTTAAAAGAATGTACTTACAAAGGTTAGAAAAGTGTGCAAGTTCTTGGGTAAGGAAGAGCAAGATTGGTTGCATGGCAATCAAATGAATCAGTAAAAGAAAAAAAGACCTTTCGTTTTATGCCGCAGTGACCATCGCAAAAGAACAACCATTTCCGACTAGGTTTTCAGCAAAGATCCGTACAATTTATAAGCTTAGTAGTAAACTGCAGGAAATGAGAACTGCATGGAGACACTATATACTGTTCTGGAAGAATAATATACTCTTCAAGGTCTTATCCATCCTTAGTGGAGTATCACTTAAAACTGAAACTTCCCAAATAAAATACAGATTAAATTTGCAAGTTTTTCATTAATGGTTATACAATTTAAAAGTGAAAGCAAAATTTATATTTATGGGATGAATTTTTTTTTGTGTGGTAATATATTCTTGACGGATTTTCCTTTCAATATGAATGGACAAGCATAAGCATATTAGGAACATTTTGTAATTTAGAGTTGGGAATAATTTGTTTTCATGTTATTCTATTTCGCGATTCCCAGGAAGAAAAGGTAAGTGAAGCATGTTATTTTTTTACTACATATTAGTAACTTTTCTTTCGTCATTGAGCTTAGGCACTTATTGAGACACGAATACTACAGAAGTTATGTATTTTAGTCAAATTTTTCTTCATATTTTAAAAGCCCTAAAATTTGTGTGACGCTTAATTTTTTTTATAAGTATGTAAAAAACTTTTGAACTTATTTATTTTTTGATTTTTTCCCCTTTTATTTATTAGTTTCATACAGTTTTTCATATTAGATTTTAAGTAAACAGAAAGTTGAGCATTAATAGGTTAAAAAAAGGTTAAAACAGTAATTGAAAAACAGTAAACAGGAAGTACATGAACGACTTAAGATATCTACTTATCGGTCACTTTTTCCCGTGCTTACCATCGGAAGTTGTGCTTCTGAGTCTGAGCAACCTCAGGCAGTCCAATAGACAGACATCCCCCATATAGTCCACATTTGGCTCCTAGGGACTACGAATTAAAAAGTCCAAAGCTGAAAGAATACTCATATGGAACACTGCTGTCTTTTGACAGTAATGTGAGAACGTGTTCCGAGAATGGGATCGATGTTGAGAGACGTGATTTTCCTAGTTGGTTTCTGCGCTCAAATAAATGGCTAGATTTGGCAAGTACCGTCAAACGGGGTGACTAAGTTCCATACGGGATGACTGGGTGACATCCTGGGTTTTCGAACTCAAGCAGCCGATGGGTCCAGAGGAAGGAACCGATCGGAAGAGGAAAACTACCACTAGGTAGTGGGATAGTAGGGCGATTTTAGCCGGGGTCCTACACCATTCAAATTATAACCTAAATTATAATCTACCATTTTTTGTGTCGACGTGGATTTGTGGTGTTGTGATCTGTAAAAGAAGTGTGGTCTGTAAATCATATTTCTGATGCAGCCAGAAAAAAGGTAAGTTCAGTTTTTTGTTACCATACTATCAAAGAAGTTCTACATGCTTCGACGTTTCAAAATGTTTTTTTGTTAAATAGTTATAACCCTTAATTCAATTTTCGAAGAAGTGTGGGGTGACTAGGTGCCATCTTGTTTTGCAGTGTTTTGGTCATTTTTAAGTTTTTAGAGTGCCGTTGATGTTCTAGATGTTGACCACCCATCTACAAGAGTCTCTGGTCAACCGTTGACAAGCAGTGAGTCAGTCAATGACGCAAAGAACACCTTCCCTGTGCAAGGAGACTTTGTTGCATTAAAATATAAAGGAAAAATGTATCCGGGTCAAATGATTTCTGATTTCGACAGTAGTAACGAGGCATGTGTGAAATGCCTGGAGAAAAGTGGACAATTCTGGAAGTGGCCTGACACCCCTGATGTTTTGTGGTACAAAAAGAAACAAATCCTGAAGAAGATTTGTTCTCCCGAACCTCTACCAAATGGCGACAAATTTCTGGTTATTCTAAATTCGGATTGACTGAAGAGAGAATTTCTATCACAAATTTGTAGTTTGTGTTTCGTTTAATAAATTGAGTTATTTTGAAAAAAAAAACATCTTGAAGAGTTTCTTTATAAATAGCATTTTTCCACATGTTTGGCCTTTTTTATTTTAAAATTTGAAGGTATACTCATAAAAAAATTAACTTATAATAGCTCAAATGACAAGAAGATGATTTCTGAAAGGTGAGAAGTTGCCAGCGATCATTTCTAATAGATTAAAGAGGAGGAAACATGCTTGGCACTTAGTTACCCCCATGTGCGGAATGAGTAAGGGATACTAAGAAAAAATTATATCTCCCCTCCATGATATCTTAGAATCATTTTTAATATGTGAATTGAAAGCTAAGATGCGTAATTATGTTGCTTTTAATAATAAACCCGATAGGTGAAAAATTAGAGGAAATATGACAGGAAAACGTCAAAAAGTGGCACATAGTCACCCCGTTTGACGGTATAGGAAACGTGGTTGATACAAGTAGGCCTCTTGTTCCTTTTCTTTTTTTTGGTCTATTGTTAATACTTGTAGTTAAATAAACTTATAACTCTTTTTTTTACCCATCTTTGTAGTTATTTACCGTAATATTCAAAGGGAAAAAAAGGAAGAAACAAAGACGGAAAAAAAAGAAAGAACAAAACTTTTTGTAGTCAGAAAGAAAGCATGTATCCAATAATTGACGTAATTTTCTAAATGCATTTATTTAAAAGATAAAGGGAAACATTTTACTTTGAAAAGATAGGGAATCGAATGAAATGCAAAAATAGTTTCTTTTGCACTGAATATCATTAGTTACTAATACTCAGTGATCTTTTTTTTCTATCTCGATTTCCTTCACAGACAATTAAAACATTAATGTGTTCAACGATAGAATGAGCTTCCCGCAAATCCGCTAATGATGATAATTAAAGATCGCGCATTCATATTTTGCTTAATTTCATTTACGATTTCAATACGAAAAGATTTACCGAAAATAAATTGAGCAAAAAATACTTCGGTGAGGGGATTAGTTCCGAAAAACATTCGAAATTAAAAGAAATTTTAATGATCATCTCATTTTCCCATTAAAATGCTCTTCGTTGTTTAACTGCCTTAGAAATCTTTAATGTCTTGAAATTAATCAATTTATTTAGAATTGTAAATGTAGAATACTGAAAATAATAAAATAATTCAAATTATGTTGCACAAACAATTAAAATAAAAGTGCTTCAGTTTATCAAATTTGTTGCACACCAGACACTGCTAGGCATTTCAATTTGATACATAATCAAACTGTGAAACATAATTATAAGATTTTTGACAGCGTAATATATTAGTTTACCTCCCAATAAAAAATAAATTCAAAGAGAGAAATAAATTTAATTAAAATTATTTCTAAACCTTAGGGTAAAAAAAAAAAAAAGAAAAGTACGGGTTAAATGAAATTACGGTAAAATTCTGGGTTTCTTTCCATTAATTAAAACACAATGCAAGTTTGGAATTCTTTACGTTTGAAATTGTTGAAATGTTTTGCAAGGAGCATTATGAATTACATTAGCTCATTTTTGTAAGAAACAGCATAGAAAATCGACCCGCTTTGTATAAAACAATTCGAACTCGTAGCATTGAAAAATTCCAACATTTAAATGCACAAAGTTTAAAATATGTTGTCCATAATATGATACGAGCATTTACTTTTGACAAAGAAAAGTTCTAATAGTGTTTTCTAATAGAAATTCGACTTTAACATCAAGGAAAGAGCATCATAAAATACAACATAATGTATATAGATCAACTCAGCATTCATAAAGTATATATACCAATTTGATAAATTTAAGAAACGTCTACCCTCTCAGAAACGCATGCTCAAATCTCACGAAACTTTCGTCGTATTTGGCGAAATGGCTTCATGAAAAATGCTCCGAGTAAACCTCTCGTCAAATTGGCGAAACTTGTGTAGTAATTTTTTTAAGTCACGTGAGCGCACGAGGAAAGAATCGTTGTAAATGACGAAGTTTTCTTGACGATTGAAGAATCGTCAAAAGTGAGAGTTCCATTTCTGAGAGTGTACACGTCTTCTAAAAGCAGATATGAAAATGCTTTAAGGCAAAACTGACATTTTGATATGTTTGAACACGTCAATATGGCAAAATAAAACTAAATACATCAAGACGCTATAAAATCTACATAAAAACAGACAGAGACATAGCAATTAAGTACTGGTTTCTCCGATTTTTGTCAGCCAAATTTATTATACATATATTTTAATTAATAACTATTGATGTGTATATCTTAGTATTATTAATAATAATATTTTGGAAATAGTTAATTTTCCCCCCTCCTCTTTCGACGTAGATTCGCAGTCTTTTTTTGGTTATTTACTTTCAGACAACTCCTTAAATCTACAACCTACAATATTTGTACATTACTCAATAAATTTTTCACTATTTATAACAGTAATAAAAAGAAATGTCAAGAACAAAACGAACAAGACAAAAGAGAAAGTGTAATCTATTAAATGAATGTCAAATAAAATAATACTAATCTTAAACTATCAGTTAATCCATTTTCTATAGATATGTATATACGATAAGTCAATCAGATTGTTTGTCCAGTACAATGTCAAACTAAATAATCTTATCTATGTGAGAGTTGATAGGGCAATGTTACTGTGGCAAAAATAATAATGTATTTATTGAAGTGTATTAATAAATGAAAATGAAAGTAATAAAGTAGCAAAATACATTTTGAAGTAAACTCTTTTGTCACCGTATAATGTCTCTTAATTGGCACGCATTTGCTCAATCGATTCCAAATTCCAATACCAAAGTTTAAAAACTCAATAAGTTTTCATAAAACGTATAGATCACAATAAAAGTTATGATTGAAAGGACTTATCACTCTAAAATAGACGAAAAATGAGAAAATGTTTTTTTTTTAAGCGATTATTTCGTTCTCTCGAAAAATAAATACATACAATGTAGGAAAGATTAAGTTGCTTTCACAGCCAATTAAATCAAAAGTATATAAGGTAAATGACCCGGTAGTGGACACAGTTAAGAAAATTTTCGTACTCTTTTACGTGGCAACATTTTTTCAAGGGACCCACATCAATATTTGCATATTTAGCTCAGAGGTTCTCAACCTTTTCCGACTTGTGGCCCCCTTATTGGTACTAAATTTTGTCGTGGCCCCCTCGTGTAAACTTTTATTTTTCATTGTGAAATTGCTTCTTCCAGTTTTGATAGCTGACTAAATTTGCCGTATATAAAAAATTCAAATTAACGGTTGATCTAATAGATACCACATCATTCAACTGATATATCATTGAGTACAGTAAGCACATTCATGTTTTCAGAGAAGAATAGAATCTGTCGCATATTATAGACTTGGAATATATTTGATCAGAATAATGTGTAATATTTTACCATTGGTTGGAATGTGGAATATTTTATCAGTTTCAAATGATTGGTTTCTTGTCTCCTTTCAGAGTTTTATGGCTCCCCTATTTCAGTTTTTTTCCCTGTGGACCCCTGATTTTTTCTGTGGCCCCCAAGGGGGCCATATGGCTCCCGTTGAGCAACCCTGATTTAGCTTAATCGCCAACTATTTCTCTACAAATTAATTACCTATAAAATGTCATTTGATGAAAAATTAGGATTTTTACGTCAAATTTACTAAACGCTTAATTTATATCTATAGTGGACATTTATAAGACACGTATTTGCATTAGTAGTGGGTAGAAATTAATATCATCTATTTTATGCTGTTAACTTGGAGAAATAATTTTAAAAATGTTTAAGGGACCATTCATAAATGATGTCACGCTTTTCCCCCATATATTTTCCCCAAATCCCTCACCTTCTTATAGATCGGCTTTAGTAAAGAGCAGCAAATGTGACCGTTGTGGAGGCAGCTATTAAATATTATGATTCTTGTACTTGCATAGATGCTCCACTCCTACTTTAGTTCTCTTAACCAGCACGAGGAATCGTTCGCTATAGTTCTGATAATTTCATTAAAGTTTCATGTTACATTCGCTTATTTTAGGAGCTTAAAGATCTAAGTGTCCACTACTAGAGCAGTGTCCACTACCGGGTCATTTACCTTAGCACGTAATAATATAATAAGAGTTCAACTGTCTCTCTACTAATGTTAAAAGGGAAGTATTATACTTTATGAGATCTGTCTACCTTTGTGTGTGTGTGTGTGTGTGTCTCCATGTCTAACTGTACAATTTAAATTTTTTGAAGTAAGGGATAGGAGGGTAAGTTAGTGAATTGTTCGTTATAAAAATGAGAATTTAAAAGTGAGAGCCTTGAAAATTGATTGAATCATACTTTATTAACTTAGAAACTTAGGGACACAAAATGAAAGTTTTATCTTAAAAAAATATATGAAAGAAAGCAAGCGGAAAAAAAATTTCAAATGCGTACCCTTACCCGACCTGGCGGATAAGAGTACGCACCCAGGAAGGGTAAGAGTACGCATTCAGAAAATTTAGCAGTAGTCACATACAAATGCTCCAGTGCCTTCGTAACTGAAACATTCATCATGCCACCACGCCTTACATAATGCACACTGGATCCAATCTTCATCATATGATTGTTTGCAGCCTGGGCATATTGTCGCCTCATTGTTTGATGAACTTGTTGAGTTAACTGGGTTGTCGATTAAAATGCAGAACAAGTTTTTTCTTTGCTTTCACGGTTTTTCCTTTTTCAGTTTTGGTCTCATTTTTACTTGTCATTGCAGCTCAATTAGCCTTTGCTTCTTCTAATTCTCCCTTTCTCTCTACCTTTTCCTTACGTGCGTACTCTTACCCGCCGATGTATTGCTCCTCAAATCGTCCATAGATTGCTGTAGCATTCACAATAGTAAAATTCTGACATGCCCAGGTTTTTCAGAAGGGAACAAAGCTCATAATGATATCTACTTAAAAAGCAAACATCAATCCTTTATTGACAAAAAAATTAATATTTCTTCACAGAAAAATTACACGCCAACATGCAGAAATCATATTTTACCAGATAAATAAACGACAGCAAGGATGAAAATAACAATGGAGATTTCTTGAGCCAGCTGAAAACAAACGTGTTGAGTTGATCACACCCGCTTCTGCTTGCAGTGTTGCCAACAGGGGAAAAAGTTCTTGCGTACTCTTAACCGACTGCCTACTCTTACCCTCCTTTCCCTTAGGTCAAAAAATTGCAGCATAAGCAGATTTTGAAACATCATACAAAACACTCAAGATACTGCAATTTTTGTGTGGTCTTTAGTATTTCATAGACTGATCTAATTTTAATAGAAAACTGTACGAAACCTTTAATTTGTCTATGGGGATACCTCTTCATAGAATTAAAGATTTACCCACAGAAGATATTTATTAAGCAACACAACATTCATCAACAAATTAACAACTCTTACGTATAAAAGACACTACTTAACAGGCGCTTTTCATATACGCGCAAGTTTTTCGTTAGAAACGACATGCAGTACCGCTCGTTTATCTCGCTCGTTTATATAAGCTTTGGTAGATATAGACGTAGAGTCATCACTCTAGATAGCTAAGTGGACAGAAATAAATATAATGCATTACATATAAATTATCATCTTTATGATAATTTCAATTCAATGAAAGATTTTAACGCGTAATTTTTCGTAATTAAGTAATTTTTCAAAAGTTTACAGCATTCAAAACTGAGTACATATGTTATTTAAAATGCACCAGGTACGATAAGTGAGTTTTTGTGAATTTAGATCTGTTTGTACTGTAAATATTTTTAATAATAAGTTTCAAGTTTTTTGTTTGATGCAGTCGTAAAGCAAAAAATTAATTTAAATCATTCACTATTAAAAATTATGCTCTTAAAAATGGGAAAATGAACTAACTTATTTTTTTTCAAGTAATTTTGACTTAAAAATGAGCAAGCGCCGTTCTCAGTTTGAAGCACCGATGCCTACTTCGAAATTATAGTTACAGAAAGGGCAAGTATTCACTGCAGTAAATTAAAAATGTATAGAGCAACTTTACGGGCATAATTAATACAGGACCCAGGGCTTTTTTAACGATTATTTCTTCAGAACAATAGTATTTGTATCAAAATGTTGGAACTGCTTATCGCGCGAGGCGTCAGAACAATTCAGGAATGTGAGTAGTCGGTTTTCATTTCTGAGCAGGAATGCAAAATGAATAATTCAGGGATTTGGATCGGACGCAGTAAAAAGAAAACAGAACGGACGAATGGATATTCAGCGCTCTCCAGGATTGGGGTATGAAGAAAGTTGGCACGGAAGTACTTAAGCAACAGCAGCTAGTACGTTTGGACGCTATATAATCCAACTTTCCCCGTGATCGCGTGTTGCACTGCTGACTCAGCGGAACAGCATTCGCTCACAGTCAGAAAGTTCCGAGCTCGATTCCCCAGCATAGACAGCGGTCCACCATTCTAAACGACGACGTACTCTTGCTTCAAACACGTTGTGATATTTCTGATAGAGTGTTACCTCAAATATGAGGAAAAACCCCTTTTTTTTCTTCCCACTTTCGGAGCGTAATGGATCATTTTTGAGAAAACGTTACTTAAAAAAATATGAGCTCAGTTTTTCAAATCAGAGTAATTTTGCCTCGGAGCTATTCCAGGAACATGATGTGCTTGAAAATAGGCCATTTTATCCCAATAACAGGAATTTTGATTTAACTTTGTACTTACTAGCTACTCTTATTATTTGTTTTTAATGGTATAGTTTTCTATTTTTTTACCGAGGCAATTTTATGTTTGAAAACATTGATAATTACCTTCTGAAACTTTATATTGTTAAATTGTGTCTATACAAACTTTATTTCTGGATTTGCAGTAGGAAGAAGTAACTTTGTTAATTAATGTTCTGTAAAGTACACTAAAGTATACTCTAATTTCAGACACCATTCAATCACCTAATGTACTAAAGTTTCCAAGTTTATTGTAAAATAACATCTTTGTCCCTTCTTAAATCCAAATATTAGTTGGAAAGTTTTCAAAGCTATTATTCGTCGTGCTTTGATTTTGGTCAGTTCTTTCTAGTCTTGATTAAACTTGTTTCTGTTCCAAAAGTGTATCCTTTCTTTTCTTCGAGTTCCAGCCTATGGTTTAGTTTTGCATTGTTTTCCTTAGATACTTTTAAGAAAACATCAAAGTTCAATACAGTTTCCCCCCCCCCAGTCTTTCCTTTCATTTGAAATGCCTGAAAAGCACATTTTTAACGTGCTTTTTCCACCGCATTGTACAGAATAACGAAGTTAAGAAAGTTTCACTTTTACTACTTCTATAATTAAAGTCAACTGTTTATTTTGCACGATTGCGAATTTTTACTTCTGAAAAGTCCTAATACTTTCTACAATGTAAGACAACTAAATATAAATAGTTTTGAGCGGAAATGATTTTGCTCTGAAATGTCATGTATACCAATTTTTTCGCAAGAACGTCTGGATACTATAAGAGAGATGAATAATGTATACCTAGGGGACCATCCACAAATGATATCACGCAATTTTCCCATATATTCGAACCCCTTCCCCTTTGGTTCAAAATGCCACACTTCAACGGACCCCCCTCCCCCCTTTGTCACATGTCACGCGATGTTACGTAAGCGCAATGCCACACTTCTTCTTACCCCCTCCTCTTGTCACAATTTTTCACAATTTCACGAACCCTCTCCCCCTCGAAGCGTGACATCATATAACCTCTAGACCCCAGAATTAAGCACAAACAATTTCGACGCAATGTTTTGGTTCTCTGATTAAAAATAATTACCAAACAAAATAGCAAAATTTTTTTTTTAATTTTAATTAATAATTAGTTTAAATAATAAGTAATCCCCAATTTCCATGTTTTCCATGTTTAAAACGAAATAAACTATCTGTTGATGAATTTCAAAAACAATTGGGTGTTTTAGCTTTCAAATTGCACAAACAGTAGTTAATAAACAGTAGTTAAAAATGAACCCAATTGGGTACCGAACGTTGCAAGAGGTTATGAAGGATCCATAGAAAATACCCCGTACAACTAATTGGAATTATCCTTGCAACAACCTTCTGCTTAAATGCCAGATTTATCTCTACAATTGTCCTCACTATCTGTATCACATAATATTAGTTTCACTTTATATTATGTCGAATTTAAGAAGTACAACTATTTCAAGAGGGCAGCGCGCAGAAGTGTTATTTGCATGCATTCACACATCAAACTGCAATGATTATCATAAAAATATATTCAAATTTAGCGTCTTTAATTTTCATTAACTGTAAGCGAAAAATTACTCCTAGCAGCCCTGCTTATTTAATTTGGTTCTAAAATTCTAAACCCAATGTAGTAGTTCTTAAAGAGCAGAAATAATGTATATTTTGCGACTTGAAATGTTTTATTAATTTGCAATATGTGGCTTTAATTATTGTGTCTTTGAAATTTCTTATAATTATCACTTTATCTTGCAGGTATTTATTATCATAATCATTTTTCTTAAACTTTTGTTTCGTCATAATTTTGTGTTTGTGATATAAACAGATTACTCATTACGTCACTTTGGAAGAAATAATGAATAAAAGATAAGATAAGAGAATGTGGTAGAATAACAGAACCTCCTCTGAGGGGGGGGGGGGAGCGTAAAATTGACGGAATAAATGAAAGAAATTATGTTTTTCACATGCGAGTAGTTTGGGCAGTAAAAAACCGACGGATCTTTAAAAAAAATTCTTCAATTCATTTTATTTATTTATTTATTATGTTTAATAATAATTATTCTTTGTTTTGGCGCGACAATACGGTGAGGTTTGTAATAGATTGCATGATAATTCATACAATTTGAATAAACCATTTCTATTTAGGTTAGTACATAAACTAAAGGTAGTAAAATTACTCCCATTAACATTTTAAAATTATTACTAACAGTTAAACTACACTGCAAATCACTAAAAAATCTGAGCCAAGTTTCTAGACAGAAGTACAGAATCATTTTACATGTATTTTAATTTTAAAATCTTGTAAGAAAAAGGCAGGTAAAATTTGAGCAAGCTCAAAACACGAGGAAAAATTCATTAAAATTTAATACTAAGTACTGAATAAATTATTAGTTTAATTTAAGAGGTCATGTTTAGACAGCTCTTTTCATCTGAAAACATTGAAACAAATATACGTTGAGAAAATTAACTGAAAATGTTTCAAATAGACTTATCATCAAAAGAAAAAGGTATAAAACTTCATCATTTTAATTACATCATCCCTTGCTCATTTTAGCAGCCTATTACGAGTTCTAAATTATCATACCAAATTATGTTGAGTTTTTTCTCTTGTTCAACGAAACTTCTTTTGGCAAATAAACTAAGTAACCGAAATTAAATGAGGGCAAATTCTAACATTCGCCTTTCTGAGACAAATTTTAAAAACTAAAGAAACTGGAACTTTACGTTAAAAATTCACAATTCATGTTTTTAGGAGCGTAAACTTGCAAAGCTTTTAAACTAATTCGTGAAATATTTACCGCTTTTTATTTACTTGCGCAATGTTTTCAAAATATTGAATTATTTATAAGATATTTTATTAGATATTTGTTTGGTTTTCGTAATTCGTTAAAGCATCTTTGCACATACATAATAAAATTATTTAACTACAAATACCCTCTACGAAATTTAAAATGCATAATTTAACTTTTTCGCACTTGAGTTTTGTCGTAAACAGCGGAACTCCTCATAAATTTTCGCTACGAAAACATCAAACTTGTCAGTTCTCCTTTTATTAAAACCTACAATTAAAAAAAGATGCCCCATTTTGTGCAGATATTCGGCGCATTTATCAGTAAATATCAGAAGACAAAAAATTTTCAGTATTCGTGTTACAGAATTTGATTTTTGTTTTTTAGAACTAAAAATGTTTAAAATGTGATGATAAATTTTAGTGGCGTCAACTATTCACATATAGTATTTATTAAAACGATATTTTGTATTAAATGAATTTTAAATTTTTTATATTTTTAAACATACGTTTTATTCCTTAGCATTCTTAATTATTAAAAAATAATGATTTGGGAAAAATCCTTCTCCCCCCCCCCCCAAATCACTGCTGATAAGGATAGGGCTAAACAGTGGTGACAGCTGACCAGCCGGGCAATAGCGATTGCTCTTGGGAAAAGGAATACATTTAATTTTGACATGTAAAGAATACGTCATGGTACATTCATTACACAGGAATCTTGTAATGTAATTGCTGCTGTATAACCGTATCACTACAGCCTGATCCGCTGATTTATTGTTTGAGTTTTGTACGCTACCTCTGTCATGCAGTACTTAGTATTACGGAGTTTTTGATACCCGAGCTACTAGATCCACCCTTTTTATCCCTTTCTTTTATTTTTTTAGCCAGTTAACTAATGTATATGGATAGTATTTAGGGGTCAAATGAATGATTAAATAGCTTTTTATTTTTTAAGATATAACATTTTAAGAGTAAATTTTAACTAAGATATTTTAGGCAAAATTAGATAAATTGTGGGTTTATTCTAACTGGGAAACGTTTTATAAATTTTATACTTTACTTATTTATTTATATTTATTTATTTATTTATATTTATTTATTATTATTGTTTTTTGAAGTAACTCATTACAATCTCTTTGTATTACAGGTAGCAGGGTGGGACATCATTTTAAACCGTAACCCATAAGGCACCGGCGATTTCCACCCAAGACGGCGGCAAACTTAATCACTCTCTTTCTTCTTTTCAGAGCGGGTAGCCAATTAATCGGGATAGATCCCATACCTATACCCAATATGGAAGGGGTAGCCTAGTTTATGCAGTAGTTAAATTTATGCCGTATTTCAATTTTCATGCCTCAGTTTATATATGCAGTAGTTTAGTTAAATTAATGTATGTGTGTAGTACTAACCACATTTTTTCAGGGAACCACAAACCTCTCATTGATACACTTTAAGCATAGGAGTATCAAGGGGGGGTTAGGTTCACACAACAAGCGTTAGTTAGGCTGGGCTAGCACCCTGCAAACCTATCTCGGAGCGATAATGAACATTCGTCGGATTTCTTTTCCCCGTGCCCGAGGGAGGGCAACCCTAAGGCCACTTGCTAAAAGGGGAGGGGATGGGGTACAGAACTAGAGATCCACCATGTACATTTGGAGATACGTACATGCAAAATGCGCGGAGCCTGGAGGCAGTTCCAAGGGTACTGGGAGGCTGGATAATTGTTCTCCCCTTCAGTCTGAGGTATAAAATGGGAGGCGGCATATTTATCTGGGGCCTTCGAAATACATCTATAGCTTTCCGAGTTATCTGTGCTTGAGCCAACTCGTACTTCCACCTTGTGGTGCTCGTTAAAAACGGAAAGCGATCCCTTGTCTGCCGTAATTCAGGTCGCTTTGCGAGGGGAGCTTGGATTTCCAAGTAGTATTTGAAACAGTAACATTACGGATATATCACTCATAGGTTTATATCACTCATGCTGTTTATTCCACACCATTTTAAGTTGTTAGATATAATATGAAATTTCAAAAGCGATCACATTGATATCATTTGTAGTATTTTTAAACATATATAATTGTGGAAACACGGAGGAATGGAACAGCACTTACGAGTTAGCATTGTAGGATGTCAGTTGTGACCGAAATGACTAACATTCCAAGAAAAAAACAATTTTTTACATACATTTTGAAAGTTATTTCTGAGCATTTTCCCAGTTTTTAGTGTATTTAGTTTATTAAATGTAAATACATTATTTAAGGATTTAAAAAAAAAAATACTGAATTTTTGTTAAGCTTTAAATTTACTAAAAATATTCATATTCTGATTTCTTTTAAAGGTATTGCTTTGGGAAAAGGTTTTATCAGTAAAAGAACACATTTCATAGCATAGAATAAAAAAATGTCCTTCGGGAAAAAATCCTCTATCAAAGAATAAAAACCTAGCATTTCTTTTAAACGTGAGGTTTAGTATGTTTCTAACTTCCATTATCCATTCATAATTGATGAAATACTTTTCTAGGGCAGAAGAATTTTAATCTTTCGATTTACTCTTACTTTTCATTCTCCATTCTCTAACAGATATGAAGTTCGCGTACATAAATAAAGGTTTTAAGTGGTAGGTTTAAAATATAATCCTGAAATAAATTGCTCTTTTGAGCAATATTACCAGCTATTTAACACTTAAAAGTAACATGCAAAAGACGTTTAAAAAAAGGCATGTGTTTTTCAACGTTAAAAATATGTTCGCTTTCTAAGAGAATGTAATAAATATGTGAATTTGTTGATGGGGCAGAAAGTCTTGAGATTTAATGTTTAATATTTAAAGATATTTCGACGGAAAAAAACCTTTTAACAAAAGTAGTAAATTTTACAACACTACATAACATTAGCACATATAAATTATTTAGATTGTTCGTTATTTTTTCCTGTTTTAAGCATTCTTTTAAATATTAGTATGTACATAAGTATAGTTAGATCACGGAATTTTGACTTTTGGACGCTTCTGCGCATGGCTGAAAAGAACAAATCCATTCGAGTTTTAGGGAAGTTCGTTTTGCAGGTGCGTTTATTTAGTACGCGAATCAGAATCTTTGCTTCTTTGTTTGTTGAAAGCAACTGAATTTATAAACTGGCATATAGCATCAGTTCGGAAGAAACCAAGTATGCTAAACGAACTAGCACGAGAACAAAAATGTCACATTTCTTATACCTACAGTTCCTCCCTCGAAAATAAATGGATTCTTCTTGCCATTCTGACAGGCATATGGCTTTGGTGGATGGTAGAAATGTAGAATCTCCAATTCGTCACTCCCGAATAGTTCGTTCTTCCGCAGCAACCGTTTTGTTTTAATGTCCCGTCCCCTCGTTATGCATATGTTTAAATAGATTTTCTTTGAGATTTTTTAATAAATTTTTTTATTTTACCTTTTAGCATTTTGAAAGAGAGAAATAAATCGTTTACATGTGCCTATAGGATGTTGAACGATTAGCCTCCCGTTCAGATGTGCCCCTATGAGGGAACGCATGTGAACAAGATAAAAAAAGCAAAACAATTCTCATTAAAAGAATAAAATATTTAGCTTATCTATAGATTAGAGTCCCTTTATAGAACTTCGTTCAGAGTCCCGCAATACGCGACCCTCTCCTTATTGGTTGAAGCCTCTCTTCTTTCCCCGCAGACGATAGAGATTTTTATTCCGTAGGTAAACCATGGAGCGTTCTTGAAGCTACCAAAAATACGATGAATCTGAAAAAATACATTTACGTACCACGCTTTTACAATTATTTATTTATTATATGAATGTTTAAGCCATATGTATGTTCAATTATTTCTGGAAACACCGCTATATTTATTATTTAACCTTAATATTTGTCTTCAGGTACTGAAGCTTCCATAGTGTTTCCACTCATTTATTGCTTAATATCTTCATAAAATTTGCTTATTTCAATGCAGTACGATATGTCTTTATTCGTTTTCTCATTATCACTTTATTATACAACGGTAAACGCTATATTTCCATGAATTATTAGTGCATTTTAAATAAGAAGCATTTTAAGTAATTTATGAAAACTGAAAGGTCTAGTTATTTGCTTTATCACCATTGAGTGGTGTTTTTATGAACCTACAATGTTTTATTTATACAATTTTTAATATTGCTTTTGATAGGGTTTTACATTAAAATATAAATCAGCTTACAAGTTTTTTAAATGAATAAGTATCATGTGAATTAAGAATGGTGTTATTTGTGTCTACACAATAAAATATCCGCTATTAAAATGGAGGGCGGGGGTAGGGAAATTAAAAAATGGAACAAAATTATCTTTTTTTATCATCTAAGACATGAGGAAATTGTTTCTCATGAATATCTGGCGAGATTTTTAAAAAATAAGACTTTTTTTCGTTCATCAAAATCTCAAGAAAAAGACCTGCAGAAATACAATCAAGTGCAGCTTTATAGCCTAGTTTGAGGATACTTCTGTTCAAAGAAAAAAAAATATATATCGTAAAGTTTTTTGGTAAGCAAGCTAAAAACAGAAGAATGAAGTGAGCGATTATACGTGCCGATTCTTGCCCGCGCTGTATCGGCCTCACCGGTCCTTGGAAGAAATTCCCCTCGTATTGCGGGACTCTGAAGCGTAGCTTCTATAAAGGGACTCTACTATAGATTTATATTAATCTAACTTGAAAGACAGGAATTGATCTTTATGTCTCCCAAATATTGATGGTTATGGAAATTTTATTAGGATATTATCTCTTTGGATTATCGTTGTATTTGTATTTTAAGGAAACGCGAGGGTTTCGTTTGTTTTAGCACATATTATTATGAGGTGAAAATTAGCGGAGGCCACTCGCCACATGGCGATTAAAGTAGTAATAGTGGAGTTTAAAAATTGTGTTAACGATCACCACTCCTGCACGATATTTTTTTAGCACATTCTACTGTAATACCCTTTTCCTTCTTTCTTTCTTTATTTTATTTTATTTATTTTTTTTTTTTTTGTGAGCAAATCACCTTTTTTTGTTTTTCCCTTGGAAACATGCCAATATTGAACACGTGCTTCGCCGAACATTTCATGCCGTATGTCAAGTTTCAATCCTTCAGCATCCTGTATATATTTAAATAATTTTAAAAGTTCTAAAACATTTTAGCAATGTGGTAAATCAAATCTGCATATTTCTTGTTTTATTTCAATAATTTATTGTTTTTCTAAACGATTTTAGAGTTAGTGTACAACTCTTATTAGCAATTTAAAAAAGTGGCTACCAACTTTAAAAAGTGGCCATTAACAAAACTGAGTCTATCGGCCCCTGGCTACTAACCAAATTTCTCAGTTTTCACCTAAAGCATATATGTCACACGTGTTTCTTTCAACTTTAATTTTCCCAAACCAGCACGCTTCATTATGCAAATATTTCCTTATGCATTCTGCTTTAGAAGAATATGTAAACAAAATCCTTATTTTTACTCTTTATAATTCAATATTGTTGACCAACTATTTAGCAAAATTTTTTTGTTTTAAATAATTAACAATTTATAAATTGATTTCAGAAAATTAAACAAAATAGATTTTAAATAATAGTAGCAAATTAATTTAAATCATAATATTGGGAGGATACCCATCTTACTTTTATTTAAAAACTTTAAACGCCAATCTTAATACTTTTCCGGGCAGATACGAACTGTGCCCATCTGCCTGAGGCGTTTGTTCACAAGTGTTCCATCTTCTTTTGGTGTTCCTCCAAAAAACAAACAATTCCTAATTGAATGAAAAAATAAAATAAAAACATAAATAAATAAAATAAACAAACAAAAAAAAAAAACAAATAAGTAAATGTAATAAAAATAAACATATTAAAAAAAATAAATAAAAATAAGAAAATTAAAAAAACGCAAACTTATAACAGCCAAAATAGCTACCTTCCTTAGTTCTATAGATGGCGCTGTTGCCAAAGTAGTGACGTCAGTCACAGTAGCGGTAGTTATGTTTTTTCTGTGTCTATGTCCATGTGCTGTTCTTGTAAAATGTGTTCTATGGTGCTTGTAGTGTATTTTTGTGTGTGAATTCATTAAAATGTGTTGTTTGTGATTGAGGTGAGTGTGCATGACTTACAAATTCATAAATTTACCTGAGTGTTTACTTAGAGTTCTGCAATAATTAATGTTAGCCTATAAGCTGGTTTAAAATATGTTTTCACTTGAAGAAGTCAGTGATAACACCTACTAAAACCAAGAAATTGTCACTATAGGAAAACAAATTGCTCAATGCAAGTTATCATAGTAAAACATACCATTTTCTTATATGCCCCTTGTTCACATGTACCCACTTTCCCTTATAAGAGTTTACAATTGTATTTAAAAAAATAAAGAAAACTTGAGAGCAAAAACGGGAGAAACATAATTGTTTGAGGCTGTTGCGTATGGGATCACATACAAAAAGAAAATGGGTGGGACATCGCTTTATCACGACACGCAGGATTTGTCTAATAAATAAACTCGTTTTACTAAACATAATTTTAGAAATTTGTCAGCATTATGCACAACGCTATATTGCATAAATAAATTTCTCAAAACAATGGAAAGAAAAAGAACTAACTATAAACAAATATTGGATTTTTTTCTTCTGTTTTTTTTCCCTAAGGAAGAAGAAATACAAGACAAAACTTTGATTTTTATAAAATAAAAACAAAATTTTAAAAAATATTTCCGATTCACTTTAGTTTTATTGTTGACAACAGGAGAATCACTGAAAATTTAAAGCTAAACAGCTTTATTATTTAAGCCCTTAGCATTGTATACGTACTACTGTGTACATACTTTGTACTTAGCCGTACTACTATTTTAAAAGAAGTCGAATATTAGGGAGGCCAGCTGGACAACAGACAGCAATTGAACATTTGTTGCATTCATAATGTGAACATGTGAGTGTGCACATGTGTTTGTGAACATGGGCGTGTGAATATGTGTTTTTGAACATGTGGTTGTGAACACGTGTTTGTGAACATGTGTTTGTGAACTTGTGTTTGTGAACATGTGTTTGGGAACATGTGTGTAAACATGTGGATGTATGCAGAGTGAGAGTAAATAAACAACGGAGCCCTTGAATTACTTTAAAAGTCAAGCCCATACAAAGACAACAGCACAGTATTATTATCCATTGATTTATTTGTAAATAATTGAAAGGTTATCAAATATTTCATAAAAAGGCACTGTTCCATTAGTCGGGAATAAAATAAACATTTTCTTGAAGCAAGTTCTCTGAAAAACAAAATTTGTTAGTTATAAGCAGGTTATCTAGCAATATTTTAAAAATAAGTTTTAAACATAATAAATAAACATTGAAAATATTTTTTGATCTAATTTTCTTAAGTGCAAATTTTTAATAGCATTAAGGGATTAAATCTATTTTACACCAGTGATATAAAAGTTTTATGATAAATGTTTGCAATTTTTTAATAAAACAAAATATTTTAACTGACAGTATTTTTAATAACTACCAATTTCAAATTAAATATTATTATTCAAGCATCTTTATACGGCTTTAAAAACTTTAATATGCTCTTGAATGAGAAAATTAGTGCAAAACAATTATATGATTAATAAAAGTTTGTCATCACAAGTTATAGTTGACACGATTTTAAGTTTGAAAGTTTTTAAGTACATGTTTTTTTTTATTCCCTATTGCGTCGTTATTTTTTCCTTTTAATTACTCTTTTCCATAAACCATTCATTACTTTTTTTAAATGTTAGAATATACTGACATTTACATTTTGGTGAACTGATTGAACTTAAACAAAATAGAATTTTTCCATTGACGTGGGAAAAAATATCTTTCATTTTTAGTGATATATAATGCTTCAGTTTTTAAAAAAAAATTCTCTTCCTTTTCAAATTAATGAGTAGTTAAATTTCACTTAAGAATTCCATGATAAATGACATAAAAGTGACCTATAATTAACATAGTTTAAAACTCGTTTCGTGAAAAGCAAAAGCTATTAAAATTCCTTTATTTTCAAACTTTTTTCTCTTTAAAAACTTTCCAAAAACGCTTTATTTAAATTTCTACTTCACATTAGGGACGATAAAAGATATCAATTCTCCAGACAGTTGAAACAGAATAAAGTTGCTAATTTCTTAGCCCATACTTGTATTTCGTTAAATCTGGATTTAAAAAAATGTAGCTGAATAAATTTATTACAAACAATTTTATGTTGAAATATTTTTTAGGAGATGTAATGATTTATTTCAGAGATGAAAGGATAAAAATACCTAGCCTTGTAAGATTCCAACTTAAAGTTAAGGGGCGGGGGGGGGGGGGGAGGTGGAGTCGGTTCTAACCTGAGATAGATCTGATCGCACCGCAACAGTAAAACACATTCATTACTATTGTTAGAAGAAATAATAGTTCAAGTTATTTTTGAAAGAATTTTAACGATCACGTGTAAAAAAATTAATGGACTGCAATTTCTGTATGATTCGTCTGACTTGATTCCTGACATTTTTACATTATTTTATATGCATTATTATTACTTATAAATCGTCCACCCCTTTAGCTGTCCGCCGATTGCCTATTAAAGCTATTATCACCTAAATTTCAAAGAGAAGAGAACAAGTAAAGATAAAGCAAAGAAAGTATTTAAATACTTCTAAATCTGGAGACATTATAGTTTTACTAGTTAATTACACTTATCAAGAGAAAAATTTTAACTAACAAAGCAGCATAGATAAATTGTTTTTATTCCTAGGCAATGTAATGTGACAACTCTCATTTTCAGACGGAACAGAACGTATTTGAATGATTTGAAGGCATTTTGCATGACATTTTAAGAAAAATTCTCAGTGATGTTAGATCAAATACTATCAATCGCACTTGAATTTCGTCGTAAACAGCAGAACTCCTCATAAAGTTTCGCTACGAAATCAGCAAACTTGTCAGTTCAACTTTTATTCCAGACCACAAAGAAGAAAGCAGCACCATTTTTTGCAGAAATTCGGCGCAAAAACATCCGTATCTCTTTTCTCCTTCTTTGCTTTCCTGCCCTAGGCGCGTTGGATTGGTGCTTCAAAGAAAAATGAAGGTCCAAGAAGGCGCAGATAAAAACTTTAGAACATTCAGTTCGATAGTAGGAATCCATGAGACTTGAAGCAAAACTGAATCCTTTTAAACTGTCGATTGTTCCAGCAAAATTGTGCCATTGAAAAGATTACATTTTAACCGTAATACAGAAAACTATGGACACTTGTTCCAGTTTGTAGAAATGCTTTTTCATTAAGCAGAGAATAAAAAGAGCTAGTTAGAATTAGCAAGACTTTATAGACATACTAATTTTGTTTTCTAATCGTAAGGGAAACCTTTTATTACAAAAGAAAATAAATATAAGTATAAGTAAGTAACTGAAATAATTTAAAATGAGTTAAAAATAATAACTAGAGTTCACCCAAAAGTCGAAATACAGTTGAACTCGCTTAATACGAAATGCCGAAAATTCGCGAATTTGTTCGTATTATCCGTTATTCGTAACAACCGTGAATGAGCAAAATTGTGTTAAAAAAATATTAGAAATGCATGTTTATATTTAAAAAATAAGTACTACTACTTACGAATGATTCGAAGATAGAGGGTTTGATCCCTGAGCAGACTGACCTGTCCGAAAGCAAACACGTGCATGAGCTCTATTCTCTACCCAGAAAGGTCCAACGTATGATTCGAAATCCGTACTTGGTGCTTTACAATGACTCAAAATAACCAAAAATTTGCTTTTAAAAAATAAATTATATGCAATTGAGAAAATTTTTCGTGATTAGGTCAGAAATGTTGTTCATCTTTGACAAAATTTGTATTTAATCTTTCGTAATATGCGTGATATATTTAGGGTAAATAAATAGTAAACCAAACTTAATGAACAAAATGCTCGTTTTAGCCGTGATTTCGTATTAACCGTGTTCGTATTAAGAAAGTTCAACTGTAGTTAAATTTCGTATTGAAAACATTATGCTATTGATATAATTATATAAGTATTATTCATCAAATTTGGCGACTATAACGTCGAGTTTATTTTGATCATCCTCACTTTAAGTGAACGTATTGTAAATCATTGTCGGCGAGCAATATATTTATTGCAAAGCTAACTCTTATTAGGTAGGCTTGAAGAAGATTACCTAATTTGAATGCTCTAATAATAAAAACAAGTGATAGAGTAGCGAAGATATAGTGCGTGAGATATTAAATGATTCGTGTAGAAATGCGCCATGGATCTGCGCAGCATCAAGCTGTGGTCTCTTTTTACGATCCTGCAATGCATTTAAACGTCTAAAGCGATTGACGAAAAATCTTTAGATGTAGCCAACGTCTTCAAAAGAATCACCGGTAATATATTGATGCTCTGTAATCAGCCGTTAGTGATGCAGAGACACATCCGCCATTTAACGGTATCAGCGGACAACGTCCATATACGGATTGTCTGCGAATGTCGCTTAACAGACGAAACTAAGCATTCTTATGAGGCGTAGAAACATTAAGTGTCGAATTGATACTGGTGCGAAGAATCACTTCGATACTTATTGCGTTGTTGACGATTTATATTATGCTTAAAAGAATTTTCTGTAATTATTGCATGAACTTTATGGACTTTTGTTCAGGAGTTTAATCACTAACGACAAGTGGGGAATGATCTCAAAAATACTTTATTTACGAATTTGGATATTCTAGCAATTAACTAGAATTGAGGCTACTGTGCAAAAGTTTTAAAGAGATACTTACGGTTCTTATCAAAAAGAGATGTTGTTATCCTCATAGAGAATCTTAATTGGAGTCACTAGTAAGAGAAATGTTCCTCAAATTAAAAACTAGATTGATAACGCTACAAAAACACAAGATAAAAATATCAGTATTTCATTTTATATGTTTAAAATTTTAATAGTCGAAACACAACGATTGGGATGCATTCACACTGAACGCACAATGACGAAAACTTTCAGTCATTGGTTCAACATAACTTAATGACCACGCCCTCGTGTAGACTGATTCGTGTTTTTTAGTGCGTCATTAAGATTGACTTTCACTCAGACGTCCGTGATTTGTCCATTGCGCTATTGAAGAGATACGTCACTCCTGTTAGTTTGATAACCATAGAAACTATTACGACGGAGGAAAAATGTATTTGTGGTGATCTCCACTATAGAAGGAGACGTCACCTTATGGAGTCATATTCTCAAAATAGCAATATTCTGTGTAAAATTCCAGTAGATGAACCCTAGAGAACCAACAGAAAGTTGCAATAAAATTTAGTTAATCGCACCTATGCATTTGAATTATTTCAACATCAACCACATAAAGATCAACGGTGACGTCCTACATCTTCGTCGCCTTTGATCTGAATGTACCTTTAAACAAGAGTTCACTAATAATATGGATTTGGATGCGCACAAATGAAAATATAACTGATTAATTACAAACTATTTATCTTGCCTCATAAACAGGCATGGAAAAGAAAAAACTTGAATGAATCATCTTCAGATCACATAAAACCTGCTTTTGCGGAAAAGCAAAGGTGCAGGGGAAAGAAATTAATAATGGTTGGCAATTCCTTTTTTTTTTTTTTTGGTTCATTCAACACCCTTCTATATCGGGCCGTAATAGTGGGTCCTTCTCGTGGTGCGGCCTGGATAACGCTAAATCCCCACCTATCTGCTTCCGGCGAATGTTAGGCTCTCTTTCTTGAGAGACTGTGGCAGCGAGACAGTAAAGCTGGTAGGAAACGCTCGCCAGTCCAGTCCCTACGGCCGGTTCTGGTTGTTGAGTATCTGAGAGTTTTGGGGATAAACATGGACTTCGCGTAACGCGCCTGTTGAGGTAATTTGTGAAAGCTTCGATTCTATATACGGTGGTGAACAGTTAGCGTTGGATACCCTTCTATATTAATAGTTTACTTGTGACAATTGAATTGTATTCTGATTACACTAATTTTCAAAAAGCAAATCTGTGATGAAGTTTGCTGCATTTTCAGCCTAGCTGTACCTCTTAGACTCATAACCCGCCATTTCATTATAAGGCGAATTCATACTTAGGATCAGTTACATAAAACCGTTCTATTTTCTAAGGTTACAATATTACAAAGGTATAAGATATTTAAAGATACAGTTATTGTATAGTATTTCAGAGAAGAGTTAGAGAAGACATGATTTAGTTGTTTAAATTTATTAAGATGGAAGATGTGGATGTTCTACGTTTTTGGACCGAGCGCAGAATCAGAGGTCACTGTTTCAAATTATTCAAATCTCAGGCTACTCTTGAAATTAGGACAAATTACTATTTCAGTAGGGTTGTAGGCACTTGGAATGGTTTCCCGGAAGCAACTGTTAATCGTGTAAACAACTTTAAAAGGCTATTGATCTTCCCTGAGAACTGATAAATTGACTAGGACCAGCCTAGCGGGGCTCAGAGCCTGCATTTGAATTTGTATATGCTCTTTTGTATTTGTATTTGTACAGGGAGTTGGTCATTGTACAATGTTTTTCTTAGATATTTTTTTTTTAAGGTTACAATGTCTATGATAGAGATTTATGTCACATTTGTTTAAACAAAATGTGTAAATATATTTATGAAGCTTATTTTCTTGATTATGTTTTTACATCCTTTTATTTCCAAGACTGGAAAAAAAAGTGAAAACTATACTCATACTTCATCTAATACTACAAAATTTACTCGTTGTATTGAATTGTTACAAAACAGTAAGTCCAAAATTTTATTTTTCTAAACCTTTATTAACAATAAAAAATAATAAATTCATATAATTTTTTTTTCAAAAATCACAAGGAACAGATATTTTAAACTAATTTAATTGCAGTTTTTGTAAAATTTATTTTGCAACAAACTAAGCTTAACAGTGTCATTATAATTTAAGGTGAAAATGTTAAATTTATAAATTTGTTACTTTGGCTCATTTCGCAGTGAATAGCTTTAATAAAATAACATAAAAATCAAGCAAAACGTTGTATTATTTAAAAGATGAGTTTAAGGGAAGTCTGTGCATATTTATTTGGCTTTGAAGTTTTCATGTTGGGATAAAATGAAAATTACTTCTTGCATTTCGTAAATACGTCAACGTGAATATAAATTAGATTTCTACAATCATGTAGCAAAATTTAACTTGAAATGACCACGGTCAAATTTCAAAAAAAAAAAAAAAAAAAAACATTGTTAGACAAGAAATTCAGCCTCCTTCAATCCTCTAGAAAAGCAAAAGTGTTTCCTTCGAATAAAATATCTAAAACTTTTTACTGTTTGAGGAAGCAAAAATATATGTGATTACAAAAAGCTGTATATAAAAGTGAAAAGTATCAGTTTCTTGCACAAGAAGTTACTTTTTCCACAAAAATCCTAACGCACACATCAATCAAATGAGTAAAAAATATAAAAAGAAAAATAATAAATAAATAAATAAATAAATATGTATATAAAAAAGAAAACATGGACAAATTGAAGAGGAAAACATGGAGGGGGATACGGGGAGGGAGTGGGCTGAAGAAAAAGAAATGCAATGGGTAATGGGTTCTTTATGTAATGTTAAGGGCAACAGTAAAGCGCGTTGGAATAAAAAGCAGAAAAAATATCATTCGAATGTACATTTTGGTACCGATTCCCTACATTTAAGTGGCAATATTTTGATGTCAAATAAATATATTTTATACGAAATTGCAATTTTAATTGAAATTACCCTTTTGGGCATCGCAAATATTATTATAAATTTACAGAATTTAAAAATATT
The DNA here is from genome assembly GCA_038502835.1 of Octonoba sinensis. Lineage (NCBI taxonomy): Eukaryota > Metazoa > Arthropoda > Arachnida > Araneae > Uloboridae > Octonoba > Octonoba sinensis. The sequence continues at coordinate 51,761,082 of CM076600.1, forward strand.
TTTCTTCGATTACCTCACACAATTTTACATAATTTTATTCTCGACAAAATCCATTTTTTATCTCATTCGATTGCTTAAAATGTGTTTTGTTCTCTTTCATTAGCGTTAGATTAAAATAAAGAAAAGAAAACACATATTTATGGAACAAAATAGAATGAAAGGAAGTATGGCAACTTTATGTACGACATGCATTCAAATGTAATAAAAAGTAAGTAAGAAGTCATTATTATTTTTTCACGTTTATTGTTTGGTTTAAGAGCCTCTCTCTGTTTTATAACGACTAAGTTCGCATCCATTTTTCCGCTGCAGGGGCAGGGCTTCGTCAGCAGAACGTTGGGTAGTAACAAACGTTCTGCGGAGTCGCGTTTTACGAATTTTTGATAAACACATGATAAATTGAAGTTTTTTTAGTTGGAATCTCCGAATCAGTTCCATACACTGCTCCGCCGCAACATTTTGGTGAGATAAATTATTTAAAGGACTTCTTTGTAATTGTTCTGCGACGAAGATGTTTGTTCTGCGATGTGCGTTCCACGTTGCAGCACATTTTGCTTTGGAAGCCAGTAGGACGCTATCAATGCTGAGTTCACATCTGTAGTAAGACGAGGTAAATATGTCGATAGCGATTGGTAGTTTAAATTATGAATAGTCACTGGCGCACAACGTCTACGACAAGGGTTTTACTTCTATTGTCATCGGTGTGATCAGCAGAGATATGAAGTGGAGCGGTGGAGCTGAGCGCGGAGAATCAAACCAAAGAGATTTCGCTCAAAACGGAAGAGAAGGTTTTTTTTCAATGTGGAGGCACTTTCCTTGTTGGCATTCGCCCTTTTCAAAGCCACGGAAATTGATGGCCATTTGTGAAGGGTCACTTGACAGGTGCCCAGCATTAACCCTAACACGCTGTAGTCGGATGACATCAGATGGCACCACAACAACTACGTCATCTCCCTTTTTGGATCTAAGACTGAAGATGAGGAGAATTTTCTCCAGCCTTCGTTACCCTTGGAACGTCAGGGTCCCCGGATTTTTCATGCATGTATTCCGAAGTGTACATGGTGGGTCTTCAGCGGGTCGGGTGCCGAACCCCAAACCTTTCAGTTCGAAGAATGAAGCTCTAACCACTGGACTACCATGGCCTCACTGGACATTCGTACCCCAGGCAAAAGTGGCCAAAAATTATTGTGTTCCATTGCTCCGATTTTTTTCCAAATATATTCCTAGACTTAAAAATAAATAAATAAGTTTTATTAGGCCCCCCCCCCCTATTTTATTACAAATGGTATATATCTGGTGATAAAATTAGACATCCTATGATAAATAACTAATCTTTAAGTAACTTTATATTTTTTTATCAATCATGCCTAATAATAAATTAACCAAAGAAAAAATATGAATAATACGATTCCTACTAAAACTACTCGGATCACGGGGCAAGCCTGGCTGCTCTAGGTCCCTGAAATTCAGCATAGGCCATTAAATTATCAAATTGATAAAACAAAAACTAAATTAACCTTAAATAAGCAAAAGAATTTGAACATGAGATATTCTAATGATTTAAAATGTGTCAGTTTCATGTAATAATAATTCATAATGTAAAAAAAAAATCAATAAAGTAGTACTTACATTTGTGTATGCAATATAAAATGTTTTGCTATAAAACTGTGTGCATGTACGTGATGCCGAACGAATCTTTCGATGTCGTGCTAAGATGTGGAGAATGCTGAACAGTTTCAGTCAATTCTTCAGCTAGGAAAACTGAAAAAAAGATGCTGTTATAAAGGGTAGGATGGGGTAAAATGGGTCACTTGATAAAAAACTCAAAATAATAGAACTTAAAATTGAAATTTTTAAACCAATATTTTTTATGTTGTATTTCAATGTGTTGGCAACATTTTTCATTCTAAAAAAAGTTAGGTTCTTAAATATGGCAACACAAAAAATATTTTTGTAATTTTTGGATGATAGTGTGCTGAACACATGGTTTACCAACTTCTGAAAATCTCTATATTTTATCAAATAACAACCCAAATTTAAAGGATTTCCGCACAAAGAAACTTTGGAGAACAGTTAGAGCCGAGCATATGAAATAAAAATTAAATAATGAATTTTTTACTTCAGTTTTTCTTGGATGGGGTAAAATGGGTCATGGTTAGGCTTAGCTAGTTCTATTCTATTATTGTTTTAAAATTTACTCTGTTGCAATCTCACTGCAGAAAATTCCTAAATTTAAACAGTGTATGTTGTTTATTTTATTGAAATTAAATAAAAAATATATTTTTTGAATGTTTTCCCTAAAAAAGATCATGTTGATATGGTAGAGAGAAGTGATGTTAGTTAAGTGTTACGTGAATCAATATATAGCAATCTAGAACAATATTATTTCAATATTTCAATGTAATTACAATTTAAAATGTTGCTAAATATGTTACTTACTTTTTTTTTTCAATTTCAAAGTAATAAATAACTGTTTTCAGCATTATTTTTCATTATGACCCATTTTACCCCACGATGGAGTAAATCAGGTCCCAACTTTATAAGCTCAGTTAAACTATTTCATAATTAAAAAATAAATATTAAAATGACATAAAATTGATCTAAAGGAGTTCACTGTTAAGATGCAATTGAAAAGAAAGGGGAAATGTTTCTGGTTTTGTTGCTATGAAACTTCAAATATGAAAATAGCTAAAAATTGACCCATTTTACCCCTACCTGACCCTATTTCATTTATATTCATTCTATTTCGTATATCCTGTTTATTAACTATCGTCTGCATACCTTTTTTTTGAAATAGTTACTTTAACTTTCAATCTTTTTATACTACTAAGTTTAATTATCGTTCGTCATCACGATTCTACGATTCTTTCCCTTCTCCCTCGAAGTACGAATGCTGTATAATACATTATACGTTGTATATAATGTGTATATGAATGTATTTGTAAAAATAAAGTAGTTACGTGTTTTTCAGGATTTCTTTAAAGCATTATTAAAAGAGTTTCTACAGTATAACCCAGAAATTCCACGCAACTACAAGAGAAGCAATATACGTAAATGCTTTATTTTATAAATTTTGATAAATTGTGTGGAAGACGTCGTTGCACAAATGTTTTAAGCCTACATATTTAAAATTATCGATATGTCTTGTATTTTATAACCTTTAAAGGAGCAGAATGCTTATTTTTATACTCAAATTGATTCTATAATGGTGCCTAAGGATCAATATGCCTAAACGTTTTATTTATTTATTTATTTATTTATTTAATATTATTTTTAAATAAGGGATATATTTTCATTTTCATAGTCTGAAGATGTCTGTGTCAATTAATCTTTTTCATATTTATAAAATTTTCATATTTTGATAAACATAGTTTAATTTGACACAAATTTCATGTGCATTCTGATAACTGTGGGTACAGAGAGGGGATGCTGTACCACTTAAACATTCTTTAGGCAAAAATAGGCGACACGGTCAATAAATAAGAATGGAATTAGATAACATGCATTTAAAATATACTGTTAAAACATTTGAAGATTTTTGAATTAATTTATCGTCCAATGGATTTTATTGTCTCTTTCTACTAAATTTCATAAAACTGGATGCTATACTTAAACAGCATAAATTGCGCAGATTGCAGAAGAATCGTTAAAAAATGTCGCAATTTTTTTCGATATATTTGACCACTTCCACCCCCTTTGGTAAAAAATGTCATACTTTCTTCAGACTTTCATTTAGAGTTGCTTAGGCTCCTTGAGATTTGATTTGTATAATTCTACGAAAATTGAATCAATAGAAAATTTCGTACTTTCAGACTCTGCTGCTGTAGGAATGATGTCAGGTCCTTTCTCACTAGTATCTTGGCTTTCTTCTATTTCTTTCTTTTCAGTTTCAGATCTTTTTTACAGGAAGAAAAAAGCAAGACCCTTAGCATTAAAAATGAAATATTAAAGAAAATAAATTATTTTGCATTTTTCAGGCAAAGTTCAGACTTTTTCTTGTTTTCATTTTTTGAACAATTTTGATGCATCGAAACGCATTTGTAATAAATAATGAATCAATATATCTTCATATTTAAACACATTTCTTTACAGACAATATTGGTTACAGATTTTACAAAATTTTTATAAAATTTCTTCTTTGTAGTTCTTAGTTTTCATAGCAAGCATCATTTATCCCATAAGAATTATTTTGTCTCTTTTATTGGTAGAGTTTATTTACAAAATTAAACATTAAAATAGAAAAGATTCACTTTACTATTACGCAAATAAACTGCCTAATGCAGAGTTTTTTATAAATTACTTAATTACGTTATTTATGTGAAGAATTAACATTTCTTACAATTTACAACGCAATTGCTTCAGTAACCATATATCTTGTAGGCCATCATATAAAATTAAAAAAAAATAGTTCGTTGTCATCCATAATTTAAAAGTTTAATTTTGCTTTATATGAAATGTGGAAGACATAAGATAATTAAAGTTAATTAATAAACTATATTAAATAATGAAAAACTGCTTGCTAATTACTTTAATGTTATTAAGTGCATAATACAACATGAATATCATAATACACAAAGTAGTTTTTCTGCTTTTGCATTAGGAATGTGCCTGCAAATAAAAACAGAAACCCATAAAACGCAAAGGGAAAAAAACTTTTTCAACCAGTTTTTCAATTCTGCATAACTGTTTACTCTTATAAGCACTAAACATTTAGTTTGCGACGATTTTTTATTGTACAGAAATACATGAAAAATTTTAAAATACCAATCTTGGAAAAATACTAATGCTTCTTAAAATATGAGACTGCTCTAGAGTATTAAAAAAAAGTTTTTGTTTTCGATCAGCAAATGTATATACAGTTCCCCTTTTTTTTTCTTTCATATGACTTTAAGAGAAATCAGGCAAGAATGCCAAAGTGAACTGAAATGCGTTTTGTACAGAAAAAAAGTAAATAAATAAAATAAAATAAGGAGAAGTAAAAAATGCCTTTTTCACAGGAAAAATATATAAATGAATAAATAAATAAAATAAAATAAGGATATTTCTTCGAATACTGATAGTAACGAAGAGAGTAAAAATGATGCTTTGAAAAAGGATTTTATTTTAAAAAAGCGTATGAAGCATATAAATGCTTACGAGGATATTTTCGACAAAGATTTTACAAATTAAGTCATTTTACATACGTTTTACGAGTTGTATAAAAACATAAGATATGTTACTTTGTTTTTCTGCATCGTCATCCAACTACCGGATTGTTGAGCTAAAATATTAGGGAATAAAATTGGCAAATATCAAAATGCTACTTTGCAGTTTCAGTTTTCCATAGTTTTATTTTGAAAATCTTTTACAGTCGATAGTAATGTAGCATTTTCCAAGTGGTAAAAATTTTGTTTTAGAGGCTTTTTTTTTTTTTCAAAAATTTCTCAACATCTAAAGGTTTGGATATTTGTGATGACATATCGCATCAAATTGGCAGACATTAAAAATATTGCATTGCAACTGCAGTTTTACATGAAACCATGTTTCATTTAAAAAACCCTCTTAAAAGGTGATGATATTGTACTTTCCAACTTAAAAAGGATAGGCATTTGATTATTTTTCTTTTTGAAAAATTTCTAAATGCATTGGTTGATTCTTGACTCTATGAGAAGCAAAAAAGAATTTTGTAACTCAAACAAAAAATGTTGCAATGCTCAAAAGAAACAATTTAGGAAATTTAGAAATATGAATTGCATATATATATACGAGTAAGTTGCATGCTTATTTCGTAATAAATTTTTTTCTTCAGAATTTTACTCACTCCTTTTCCGGACCTCGAGCTGCATGAGTGAAACAATAAATGTATATATAAATATATAAGTATGTATATTTGAAAGAAAAATATAAACTTTTAAAAAAGCAATGTAAAAACAATTTCACAAAAATAACAACTATTAGCTAATGTTTATCTTTTGATATGTACATATAATGAAATAAGATGTTTGTTTGACTGTGGTGTTAGTACACAGAGAACCGTAAAATTTCGAAAAACTAAGTTTGCCCCTACGGATACCGTTTTTACGGCGCCGAAGATGGGAGGTTTGCGGGGTGCGTTTAGAGCCTAGGGGTCATTCATAAATGATGTCACGCTTCGAGGGGGGGGGGAGGGGGTGACTAGGGGAGGGGGGGTAACAAGAAGTGTGATATCGCGCATTTTGAGCTCTAAAAAAACATTTAAAATCATCAAATTAAACTTATTTTATGCTAATGTAATACAGCGTGACAGGTGACAAAGGGGGGCAGGGGTATGTTGAAGTGTGATACTTTGTGACGAAGGAGGGAGGGTCAAATATATTGAAAAAAGTGTGACATCATTTATGAACGGTCCCCAAAGGCACAGCGTCTTGTCAATTTGGTGCCTCAGACTTCTCCGGAAAAGACGTTTTTTATTTATTATTTTTAAACGAGATTTTAATTAGATATTTTGTCTTTTTCCCCCGCTATCCCCTCTTTTCTCCCCCTTTTTTAACTTTTGCGGGAAAATAGATCAATATAATGCTAAAAGAATTTATGAATTTTTGAAATTAATGGGTAGATTTTTCAAATAAGCAATTAGAAAGGCTCGACATGTGTAAAAAGAGTAGCTCGCTGTTAATGCATTTATTAATTCCGTACTCTACTTACCTTTACAAGAATGAGAATGATGGCTGAATTTCAGAATCAAAACGGCTGTACTTCCGAATATAAGAAGAAAAGAGAAGACAGTTACAGCTATTAGAAGAAGAGAAATCAGAGTAGCAGGCACTTTATCAAAAAAAAAAATCGAAATGAAGTCCATAATTTTATAAGTTATTCGATATGCCAAAGTAAAAATCGGTAAGCAATTCTTTTATTATTCAATATACTGAAGTGCTAAGCACAAACGTCGTATCTACAGCTGAGCTGAAAAAGTTTTGCGCCTCCACGTATTTGATTCAGATACCACTTTTTCGGAATAAAAAAAAAAAAAACTTTCCCATTCTCGTATGACCACAAAACATTGTAAAAATAAGTGACGAAGAACCACTTGGTGGAGATAACTCAATTTCGCCAAAAAGTGCAGATTACGACTTTTAGGCTTAGCACGACAGTATATACAAGCGCTCTTGCTCCTAAAGGCGCCTTTGCACCAAAGTTGACAACTAAAAAAGTTGACAAAACATTGTTTGTAGAAAACTAAAAGTTGTCAACTAAAAGTTGCTCTGCTAAAATTTAGAGTAACAAGTGGAAAACTTGTTGCCAAAGAATTGGTGTCCCATCGCGTCCGGGGCGCGTGGAGGGGAAACAGTTCTCCACTAGTTTCCTGCAAGTTGATAGCGCGAAGCGCGCAGAAAACAAATATTCCACTTTTAGTTGTCAATTTTCTTTGATTTTCACCGACACTTCGCGAGAAATGAAAATTTAGTGGAAGAATTGTTTCTCCACAAGTGGAAGACAGAAAAAGTTGCTGTATTTTGTAGAAAAAGCAACAAATTGCCGCAACTTATGGAAAACTTACTGGGAGACTTTGGTGTAAACGCCGGTTTAGGCAGTGTTGCACTTTCAAGGCAATAAGTATTGGTTCCAAAGTGAATTTCAAGTACATACATACAATATAAAAATATACAACCATATCTATGTGTATACGTGTATGAATATAATAATTATTTTTATAATAAATTAACTTTGTGCAAGTAAACTGTAATGAAAATTTTCACGCTAAGAAAGAACAAATAAGCCTTAAAATGCAGAAATATGATTTGGGTTTTCTTGGAATCCCTTTTTCAAAGCAATAGTGAAGCTTCTAGATGCAAAAACATCCAAATGAAGCCAAATTTCGATGTTTTTGCGTCCGGAAGCTCCACTTTTTGCATTGAAAAGGGATTCCAAGCAATCGCGAAACATATCTCTCCATTTTAATGCTTATTTGTGCTTTCTTAAAGTGAAAATTTTTATTACATATTATTTTTATGTTTTATTATGTGTGATTTTATTTCCTTTGATAAACGTACCTTCAGTTTCTGAAAACTAGGGAACAAAAAATAAAAAATAAATATAGATGAATAAATAAAATGTCATACTGAAAGGGAATAGTTTTTTTACCTTTAAATATTGGGGAATTTAAAAGAATTACAATCCATGTTTCTTAGGAGCAATATGCGGCTTTGGGCAGGGAGCCTTATAATCATACGCACATATCTTATGTTCCTTAAAATAGAATTCTTAACTTTCCACAAGCATACCTCCGGTTTCTGAAGGCACCAATTTTCGTAGTCACGACTGCTACTGATTCGCTGCGACCTTTGGAATTGGAAGCATAAACGACGAGAACGTAAGAAGTGTCTGGCAACAGACTTCCAACTCTGAAGCTGGGCTTATCAGTTGCCGTCAAATTCTGCACTAGCTGTTCGACAGCTGAATTATAAATTTCCAAATGGAACACTTGACTCAGACTTCCGTGGTAACCGGGAGAACATTCGACGGATAGAAAGGTCATTGATTGATTAGATACGATACAATCATGTGGGGGATCAGGAGGACCTAAAAGTAAGAAAGAAGTCATCAATTATTCTACATGTTTTCAAAAGCAAGGTTATGAATCTAATTCTTTAACAGCAGATAACAAAGGAGTAGTCATGTGTAACCTGTAGGTGGAGGAATGAAAATCGAAACATTTCTGACATTCCTTGATATAAGATTTTTTACCTTTAAGGTAAAACCGGTAGAATTGGCTCACAATTGGAAAACATGATACAAAATAATAAAAATTACTTTTTTCCAAACTTTTGGTGAGTACTACAGACTATATTCCTTCCGTATGCATTTTCATCACTATTTACTTTTTATGCTGTAATTTAAAACGACAGCAGGAATAAAGCTAAGATAGCTATTTATCGACGATTTAGCAGACGATTACCTCCTTAGGCGGTTCACGGAGATTTATTTCGATAACGTAGATTATATTAATAATAACTGCAAGCAAATTGTCAAGAATAGCCGAAAAAACGTTTCTTTAAAAGGTATCTTGAAGTACTCTCATCACAATGAAAACCAGGGGAACAGTAATAAAAATTCAAGCGCTTACAGCTTGGAAAGCAAACAATAAAAATGACGTTGAAGCATACATTTTCAGAAAAAAAAAAAAAACTTATGACTTCAAGTAGACAATGTGCTTTTGTGGCTGTACAACTACCTGAAATCGTGGTGCACTCACATCTCTGCTTCCCCTACAAAAATTCAAGGGTGCCATCTCACCAGGTTTTACCTTAGGGATCATTCATAAATGATGTCAAGCTTCAAAGGGGGGGGGGGGTCCGCTGAAGTGTGATATATTGTGAAAAAGGGGGGGAGGGGGTCAAATATATGGGGAAAAAGCGCGACATCATTTATGAACGGCCCCTTATACTTTGAGACACTTAACCTAAAAATGAGTTTAACTAATTCAGTTTATATGCATCCTTTTCCCTAGAATTTTGAATGAATAAAAAAGTGCTTTCAAGTTTACCGTATAAAATGGTATTTTTTATCATCAGAATCCAAGAGAGGTATATATATATATATATACATTTTACTTTTATTGATAAAATATCACATAAAATCTAGTGTCGTTTACCATTTCAATATTATACAGTCCCTGGTCAAATAATAGACGTACTATGGAATTTTTATAATTTCATGTTTAGCACTCAGTCTATTGCGAAAATCCTTTTTTTGCTTATTTGTAATGTTTAATGTTCACACTTTGCAGAAAAAAATTGATTCGTGTTTGCATTTAGGGGACCATCAACACATTGAAAAAAAGAAAAATGCTTTGGATATACTTTCATCCTAAACAGCTTGTAAATAAGCTGCGAATTTCAAAAAGTACTTTAGTTGCCATGAACAATTATTGAATGTATTTCCGTAAAACTCACATTTTATTGATATAATGAATCAATTCTACTACATAAATTTTCTTAAAGTACGGAATACTGTTTAGGGTTTCCCCCCCCCCCCATAAATAATTAAGCATAAGTAAGTATACACGACAAGATTTAATATCCCTTTACGTTATGTAAAGATAATAGATGTTTTTTCTTATGATATGTGATTATCACAGAGAACAAGTACTGGAAAATCATGTTATGATTTCGGTTGCAAAATAATAATAATAAAAAAGCCGAGTATGCAAGGTTTCCAAAGTAAAAGCTTTTAAAACAACTTCACCAACTTTTCAAGCATTTGTTTCGCATACCTATGATAATTACCTTTTTTTTTAAATCTGATAGTTCAAATGTTTATTCTTATGTAGCCCCGGGTAATATGTTAATGAATAGAACGCCCTTCTATTAACTGATATTCAAAAGAAGAGTCTTTGTGGATGAGTGGTAGCCTTCTGTGCTACCATACCACAGGTCCGGGTTTCAGTCCTCGGGCTAATCAGGATCGACTCTGCTGTTAATTCCTTCAGTGGGTCGATAAAATGAGGAAGAAGTATGCTTGGATATTAAAGACTGGAGGTTCCGAGTCAGGCGACCACCTGACCGAAACATTTGCTCCTCCACTCCAGCGCCCCAGGGTCCATGGCTTCGTAAGCTTTTACGGGCACTGCAGACCTTGGTTTCCAAGGGCCTTAGTTTCCAATGTCGCGCCTTTGAATTTAGATTAGTTTTTATAGAGGTATATTCAAAAGAAGCAAAACCAAATTTAGATAGCACTTCCTGTTTCAGAGGGCCACTGTTGTGCTTACTCACTACATTTGAGTTCTAGCATAGCTTTTGCAAACTTTTTCTTTTAAACACTTTTATTCAAGAATTTTTTTTCTATGAATGCCAGCAAATACTTTTCATAATATTTATTTGAGTTATTCAGGTGAAAGACTAGCTGGAAAAACACTTGATCAGCTTTTTAACAATATTTTCTTTTTTAAAATTAACATCTTCATACCTGCTGGCACTATCTTGAAGACACACGGATCCATTTGTATTCCGACGCTGTTCCTGCCCCAGCAGGACAACATCCCGTAGCCATCGTCTGTTCTCGGGGAATAGGCAAGAACATTTTCTCTGCTATGGTTGTCCCAATCTTGCAAAATTGTTGTTTCTATGGAACTTATAAGTGACCATCTGAATATGACGTCATCATCAGGATCGGCATCGACCTCACATGAGACATTGAGTGTCTCACTTTTGGAAACGCCGTAGGTCTTTGGAATGGAAGATCGGCAGATTGGAGAAACTTTAAAAAAAAGTTAGAATACATAAGTCTTTAATGAACTAAATTGCTTATTCCATTTTAAGAAAGTTTTGAATTTCATCCATAAACGTTGCATTGGCTTACAATATAAAAATTTGAAGTAAAATTTCTAGTACTTGAAAAAGCAAATCGTTTTTTTAAGACCTTCGCAAAGGCTGCGTATCAAGGTAAGATAAATTTTCTTCGGATCTTATCTGCTTCCTTACTGAAAAGTTTTTGAAAACCTTTATATATGTGTTAAAAAAATTAAACCAAATGTATCAAAAGACAGTTACATGTTTGCTTTATAAACCAGAAAACTAGTCTTTTGGAAATAGTTTGAATCAAGGATGGAAGTATAATTTTGTAGAAATGTTATTGTTCTTTATTTTTGAACTCTTCTGACCTTAAGCATTACGTTCACTTAATGTTTTTTGAAATTTGAATTTAACTCTTACAGCAGATATTATGAAGGTTAAAAAGTATATTGAATACTATAGACGAACGTTATTGCTTGAAAATTTATTTCAAGATTTATGAAAACAGATTTTAAAACATTTGTGAATGATTAGGACTACTTCTAACTATGTAAACTTGCTTTCCAACATTTTATTACAAAAATGAGAATTTAAAAGTGTAGAAAACGAAGAGTAATTGGGATTATTTCCTCTTATTAACTGTAAGATCATGAAGTTGTGTCCTCTCATAATTTTACATTCTTTCACTTTTAGCAACGCGGAAAAATGTTCACGCATCGTAGAAAGTGAAGTATATAAAGTATATTATTTCACATTATTCATAACGAATTCTATAACAAACGCAGACCACAAAATTATTCTAATGATTGCAATTTGCTATTATTCTGCTTTTATGTTTACTATCGCATGGGTTTGCGTACATCAAATAGCCAAATGAATTTAAAAGCAGTGTGTTTGGTAGGTCACGTAACTTGTACTACAACTAATTGGATGCTATTCTATTGAAGGGTTTTGTACGTATGCACATGTGGTTGTGTAAAACCATTTCGTAACGTTTCGGACATTCGGCATGAGACGAAAGTAATCGTGAGTGTTGCAATTGTAAAGTAAAAGAGTCTAGGTAATGAAACTGCACTTGTAAAAATGGTTAAATAATATTAACTAAAAAATAAAAATAAAAGAAAAGAAAGAGAAACATTCGACCACAATAGTCAACAAGAAATTCCGTATAGAACTATACGAGCCCTACTCTATTCCCTTCCTTCCTTCCTTCCTTCATTCATTCATTCAATCGTTCTTTTTTTTTTATTCATTCATTCACTCATTTATTCCTTCCCTTCGTTATTCATTCTTTCACTCATTTAGAAAAATCCCTAAAAATCCAGATCAAAAAATGTCTTGGGAAAGTAGGCTCTTTTAGTTCTGGATGAACATCGTATTTGAACATGTTCTACCATCATAAGATCCTTCTGATAAATTTTATTTCCAGAAAATCCGTCTGTTAGGTCGAGATTTACTCATAATTGAAATTTCCCTGTAGGTGATAATGTTCAAGTATGTTTTGAACTGTTCGAAATTGAACAAAAATTGTTCAAATAAAAAAACAGTTCACGTCGAAAGCTCCTTCAAACAAGTTTACACAAAGGATCTTGAAGCTTATGTCCAGGGTTTATTAATTTGCTTATTTTATCTCCATAGGCACTAAGATGAGACTTTGGCGCTATGTTAAGGTTTTTATGAACTGTTCAAAATCATATGAAAAATTGTTTAAAAAAAATGGAAATGAGATGTTTTTAATGCAAAAAACTATCTTTTGAATCGGACAATTTCCACAAAAGTTATAAAGGAAAGACAAACAAATAAGACAGACACACATTTTCCCGATCTCAAAGACCTACTTTCATTTTTTTTTTCAATATTTTATTTCCTTACTTAACTTTTTTTAGATTTCATTTTATTTTTAATGATATTTTTACGATGCATTATGCCTTCTTCTAAACTTTCTCTTAAACTTATATGGAAAAGTAGGCTAAAAATGGTAGTAAAAATAATAAAAAATCTCAAATCTTGTCAATCAGTTAGAAACTAGAAAGTGCATTAGGTATCTTTGAAATTAATACAATTTTCTGTCAAAATTTAAAAATGTGGGTTTTTACGACCAGTTTTGAGGGGTATCTTTTATTGGTTATGAAATAACACTAATTTTAACGTTAAATTTGAAAAACATGATTTAGTACATTAAGTACTACATATTTCTGATAATAAGTAATGTACAACACTCTATTAAGTGATCATTTTTATTTATTTAGTATTGTTATTTAATCTTTTAGTACAAGCACTATCATAAAACGTTTGCTGAATTCTGGTATTACTTAAAATTGTTTTCATTAATTTCTATTCCAAATTATCAATCTTAAACGAAAAAAAAAAAACACAATTGTTACGAACCTGAAGTAATGCACTTAAATAAGTTAGCATTGTCATCTTTCCAAATAACGCCGATTTAGCTATTGTCTGCAGACTGTTAAATGTAATCGTTAAATCAAGGATATTGTTAAATCGGGGAAATACATCATTTATCATAGCAAAACCGGGACTTTTAAAATATATTGCTCACTTAAGAGAATCGTTAAATCGGGTATCTTTAAGTTGGAAGTTACTTATACTGAATAAGACCATACATTTAAACAAAAGTATAATGACATAATTCTCTGCAAAAAAGTTATTAAATTTCATTTTAGTTTAAATTAAAAAGACATAACTGAAACCATGGAAGACTTGTTTTTAGCTTACTTTCCAGTAAAAGTAAAAAAAACAAAAGCATGGAAGAAGGCTTAATGTAGCGTAAAAATATCGCTAAAAATAAAGAAAAGTCAAAAATAAGTCAAGTAATGAAAAAAAAAAAAAAACATTAATTGAAGTAGGTTTTTAAGATGCCGAAAATGTGCGTTTTTCGATCTGTCTGTCTGTATGCCCCCCCCCCCCCCCAATAACTTATGTGGGGCTTGTCTGCTTCGAAATATTTTTGTTTTGCATTCGAAAGATTTCCGCGAAGACATGCCCTTCCCATATTTTATTTTTTGATTTGAACGTTTTTCTCTTTCAATTTTGAACAGCTAAAAATTTTCTTTACATTGGTGCGTATGGGGAGTAAAGTTCGCTCAGGAAATTTTGATAGTTGGACACTTCTACGCATGGCAGAAAAGAACAAATCTATTCGAGTTTTAGGAAAGTTTGTTTAGCAGGTGCGTTTATTTAATACGCGAATCAGAATGTTTGCTTCTCTGTTTGTTTAAAGTAACTAAATTTATAAACTGCCATGTAGCGTTAGTTCGGAAGAAATAAAGTATGCTAAAGGAACTAGAACAAGAAGATAGAGCCACATTTTGTATACCAGCAGTTCCCCTCTTGAACATGAATGGACTCTTCTTGGCACTCTGCCAGCCGGCTTGCTTTGGTTGGTGGTAGAACTGTACATGAAACAAATTGAATAAACCAATGGGCATAAAATCCGAACTCCTTTGAACAAGCTTGGACAGAGCTATCAACGTGTTTTATTTTTCGATTGGAACAATTTTTCTTCTACTTTGAACAGTTTGAAAAATTTTTAGTGTTAGCGCCAACTTGGAAATTTCAATCCTGTTTTAATCCTGATTTTCGAGGCGGATTTTCTTGGAACAAACTGTATCGGAAGGATCTTATGTCGGGGAATATGTACACATACCAAGTTCACCAGAACTAAACGAGCCTATTTTCCCATAAATTTTTTGGATCTGGATTTTAGGGCAATTCTGAATGAATGAATGAATGAGTGAAAGAATGAATGAATAAATGAGTGAATGAATGAATTAATAAATGAGTGAATGAATGAATTAATAAATGAGTGAATGAATGCCTAAATACATGAATAAATGAATAAATAAATGAATGACTAAATACATGAATAAATGAAGGAACAAATGAATGACTGACTAAATACATGAATAAATGAATGAGTGACTAAATACATGAGAATGAATGAGTGAATGAAAATGAATATGTATTAGCCGTCGAAAATGGTATGCTTGAAGTAATTAAGAACTAAAGCTAAATGGCAAAGATAGAGAGATAGAAGGATTATTAATTTGATGTTGGTGCATACAAGAAAGTAGACCCGTATAGTTCTAGACGGAACTTCTTGTATAATGTTAAATTACTCATTCATGAAAATATCACAGAGTTTAAAGAATCAATATGTTAAATGAAGGATCACGCCAAATGATCAGCTTTACCTTGTGTAAAACGATTATTCCTATTACTGTCAGTATTTGGTAATACAGATGGCTTCCAATTTCAGTATTATTTCATTAAAATTTGGTGCAAAATGGGTAAATAATCATTAAAATCTTCATACGATCGAAATTCTTCCAAAATATATTAGAGGTAATTTTAAATGATGTGCTGTGTTATTGCTGCATTCTGCGAGAACGCGACGATAATTTATAATGGAGATAAACCGCCTTTTGCAAGAGCTTTGGTATATTCTGCTACTTTTGGTCTGATACCTTCCCCACAGTTACCTGCTATCGATAATTAGCAGTACAATTAGCTCATGTTATTGACTGCTTCCGCTAACGAGGAATAAAATTTGAAATATTTAACAAGTTATTTTATAATTGCAAATCTTGTTGTAAGCAATGTAACAAACACCTAAATACTCGAGACCATTAAGAATTCATATCATGAAAGGAATACATAGCTTTCATTAGAGTGCTCGAGAGACAAATGGCATTCTCAAATGAAAAGGTAAAATAGTCGCATTTTCTAACTGTCTAAAAGTTTCTTGATGAATGGTTTTAATGCAGTGAATGAGAAAACTCTAAGTATTAAGCGCGAATGATTTATATACGCGGTGACACAAAAGCTCCTTCTATTTCTCCCGTTACTTAAGAATAGTGGCAAGAAATGCGGGTTTCGCAGAAACAGTTTCCATGTTTCAATGCAATCATATTTTACCCTTTATTTAAACTGAGGTTTAAAGTATCGCCTCAACAAAATCTGTGGTTTTACGTATTGCTATTTTCTTCGGAGTGTATTTCTAAGATTTTTTTTTTCAGCTTTCAGTTAAGTTTCTAAAACATAAAAGATGGAAATTTATTATTTCATATGATGACGAATTATTTTGGCATTCAATATTTTTTGTAGCTCTAGGTTATGAATGTTCTTAGGTTAAGATTGTATTTTTCTTTCTTATATGTCAAGACCAAAACAGTGCACGCTTTGGAAGCTATTAAAAATATGCCAAAGAACACAACAAAATTGGTATTGAAACATTGAAAGAGATAATATTAAATCCTCCTTGAGAATATTTCATTTAGATTTGTGGAATTTTATTTCACTAAAGATTGTCTTCATGTTTATTATTTCCTCATTAATCTACAACGTAAGTTGGTTAATATATGTTTGAAATTTAAGAAAAAATAATACATTAATAGTTTTGCATTTTATGATACATACATTATTTTTTGATTTTAAAATGTTTTCAAAATATAAATTAATTGTAAAAAGATAATTTTTTTTCTAATTTAAGAGAGGAAATTTAAAAATAACAAATATTGTTTTCTATTATTCGCTTTAAAGTAAATATCTAAAATAATGTGAAAAAAAAAATACTAATCGAACTTCTCTGCACTAACTTCGTAGTTGTTATAATTGTGGAAAAAATAAGTAATCATATACCCCCCACAGGTGCTTTACGTCTCCTCTTTGAAGTGAAAATTAGCACATTATGCCCTATAACAGGAAGTTGCACTAATGATTAAAATAATAGCATTTTTGCTAAAAAATTGTTTCGTTTCTTATATGACGTAATCTTTTAGAGAATGCCTGTGTTTAAACCTTTGTACTCGTATGTCGCTTAAAACATCCTAAATATGCATATATTGCTATTAATATCTTAGGGTAAGGAGAAACATACGAGTGAAAAGGCTTGAACAAACTTGTTCATTTTAATTTTTGGGATAAAATTTTCGAAAAATTGAATTAGAGTGCAAAATATTATTTAAAGAATATAATATTTATATTCTTTCGCCAAACTTTCCCCCAAACTATTGTCGAAAAGAAATCTCGAAATTAACAAAAAGGACCACAATTACTAGAGTACTGTAGCACATTTAGTTAGAAAAAAACGTGCAAACGTACTATAGAGCAAGTCGAAGTGCCATTGTATCGAATATTTAATCAAATATAATGAAAAAGTTTTGAAACATAAACATACAAAATTTGGAATTGCACCTTTAAAATCACGATAGATTGAAGAGACTTTGTCCAAGAAAAAATGTCTCGTAAGCGTGTAAAAAACCGGAAAATAGAATTCTTCAAAAATTCTCAACAGATATTACCCGAGGATAAATATTATAAAATCTTATCAGGCTTTTATGCGCTAGGCGCAATGTTTGAGTTTAGCTCCATAAATTAAGGTAAGGAGGAAAAACTCTGTATGAAGCAAGTAATATGCAAAGTCAAAGTGAGAAATACAGAAATAGTTATTTCCACTTGAAATAAAAACTATTAATTCAAAGTTTCCTAACACTTAAAATATTTGCTTTCTAGGAAAGGCCTCAGAGGTACATTTAAATAAACAGAAAAGTAAAGGGGATCAGAGTTTTTCAATGACTTGAAACAATTATATGATTTCAGGAAAACCTTTATTTGCATTACTTTGCCTTTTGCTTTGTACTCGTATTTGCATTTAATTATGTGTCTTTCAAAATATTTATGTAGCCATAAATTTGTAAAACATGAAATGTTTATGCTTTTGTTGTAACAAGTAATAAATTGATCATTTGCTAAAAGGCAAACATCCCTTTGTGAAAAAGTAACGCGCGATGATGACAATGAAATGAAGTTGTGAAGATAATTATGTGAACGAGAAAATTTTATTTCATTCGTTTTTTAACGGAATTGCTGCAAGAAGTTTTCAAAGACACAGGTAAAAATGAGTTAATGACGCAACGTTTTTCAGTAATCGACGGGAAAAATAGCGCGATGTTTTCTTAAATGTTCAAATACGTAAGAATATTTCCACAACGTGTTCTTACTATTTAAGGATTTCTTTAAAAAAATATTTATTTATCTTTTTTTGCGGAGGAACAATTCTATTAACTTTGTGCGGAATGTGTTTGACATGCGGTTTTGATGCCCAGAAGTACTTACATTGTAAGAGCAAGTGCAGAAAGTTGCTTTCTCCTTGTCCAATGGAGTTGGAAGCTAAACACCGGTATCTACCTCGATGTTTCTTCTGCACATTCCGAATCATCAAGGTCTGGTTTCTCACAACAAAACCAGACGCTGTACTTTCTGAGATTGTCTCGTTTTCGAATTGCCATATCACTTCGAAAATCCACGGGCTGGCTCGAATGTGGCACTCGAAAGTAACGTCACCTCCTTCGTGAATTGGCAGACGATTAGCACCAGAAAAGGTGACGTTAAGAATTGGGACATCTGAAAATAGGTGTCAATGTAACTATATGTACATTATAAAAGCTATACATTAGCATATATTAATTAATAGTTAATGTTTAAGTTTATTTTAAAGTAAAAATAAATCAATGAATCATAAAAAATGAATAGTTACTTAATTTTGTTTTAAGAAACCACTTAAGCGACAATTTTCTCCCATTTAACAAATAAGTACTAACAATTTACTCGAATTATCATATAATCCATAAGCGTGGAGTTTTCTAGCGTTGGATTCGAAGACCTGCAGATTAATTTCTTCCCACTATCTTCAGCTGTCGGTTTGAAACGAACCACACTGAAGGAAGAGTTCCAATTTTCCTTGTCCGATTCGGATGAGATGGAATCCAGCTGCTGACCGTTTAGCAACCATGTTGTCACCGCCTGCGGCTTTGAGCCTGTGGTCTCACAGGTTAGGTTCTGTTCCTCTCCAGAAAGCATTGGCGCTCTCGCACTAAGAATTTTTACCTCTAGAGGGCGCACTGAAATGATAAAAAGGAACATTCACAATAAAACAAAAATAGCTCAGGGGTAATGCACAGGAATATTCGAAAAGAAGGATAAGATTTTTAATAATTTCTTCTTCCAATTTACAAAAGGTAAAATCCATCATTCCAATGTTCGTGGTCAGACAAAAGTTTAAACTTTGAAGAGTCCATTTAGAAATTCTAATCACGGTAGCATTGGCGCTGTTGCTTGTCAAGTTGATTATCTGTAGTACCCGAAATGGCGACACGACAGGAAAACGCATTTTGTGTGCAGTTTAACGTTTTGATATTTGTCGTGTAACACATGGTGCTCATATTGAATACATAAAAGAGGAAACTGAAAATTTTCTCTCTCCTGGGACGTTGGAATTGTGTTTCTATCTTTTGTAGTTTGGAAGAAATAAATGCTTGAAATTTGATCATTCTTTTTGAATAGCCATAAAATTTTACGTAGCATTATGGGTTGAAGTTTAGTTTTTATGACTGCCAGACATATTATAGAAATAATATCAGTACAAATGCAAGTTATAGGCTAAAGCGCCCTTTACACATACGTTCTTAACCGCGCGACTGAACGTGGCGCATCTAGCCACGGTCAAGAACGTGAGTAACGGCCTTATTCACCAAACGGTCCCGGTAATCACGGTCAAACAGCCGGTCCAGTCAATATTCGAAAGAACCTATGTCAAGACCGCTGTCGAATTCCGTATTCACCAGACATTAGCATCGTTGATCTTTCGACTGCCTCTCTTGAGACAGCTGTCCTGACAGTCGTTGGTATTACAGCCCGTATTCAACAACCTTTCGACTGGCAGTCACACAGCTTTTTCACGGTCCGTTTTGGACTCAAGTCCAAAACGGTATTCTCCACGCCGAGGAGACAGCTATTTCCCAGCGCGGTCGGTCGAGAGACTTCGATCGTAGAAATCGAAGGGTCCAAGCAGTCTTAATTTACAGCGCGTGCGCAGTAAACAAGCGACCATCTTGTAGTTTCTTGATTTCGAAGTAAAGTGCGAGGTGAAAAATAAATAATCTGGGCAAGACATGGGAAATTCATTCGGGGTCGAGACTTCGTGACATAGTAGTACTCCTTTAGGGTATTCAACTCCGAATGCTTGTTAAATAGGAGAAAAGCAGATTAAAAATTTTAAACGCAGTTTAAATACTAATAAATTTGTTCATGAGACATCGTCGAAGTAGCCTATTCAGTAACGTGCCGGCGTTCAGTGCGGGCGTTAAGGGTTCGAATCCCGCCGTTGGTTATCTTTCTTATTTATTTATTTAAGTTATTATATTTACATAAAAATAAATTTATTCAGAAAAAAGGCTCATGAAGTATAAAATTATATTTTAATTATGGTAATCATTTTCCTTTTTAAGCTGCAAAATAACTAATAGCTCTAATATCACAACAATTCCTATCAATCATAAAATGTAACTGTTTTAAATTGTTTCATGTACGTAAATGGGCGTAAAAGTTCATTTTATAGCTTCAATCCTAGCCTTTTCTGACGAAGCAGTACTCATGTGAATCTTCGAGTTGCTGTTTTTCTACTGAATGCAAAAACTGGTAAAATGAAATAAGGGACTAATAAGAAAGCAGGCTATTTCGAGGCTTCTTGTTGGTAGTTAAAAATTTATGTTAAGTAAATTTAAATCATAACACAATTTAAACTTTTTATTTTCTGTAGTAATTGTTTATAAGTAGTATTTCTATAATAATTATTTATTCTGTTTTTAATAAAGTAAAATTGTTATTGTAAATAAATATATCATTTAATTAATTTGCCTTTTCTCCTCAATAAATTTATTTTTATGTAAATATAATAAGTTAAATGAGTAAAAATTATAGCTCAAGTGCGGGATTCGAACCCTGCACGTTCGCATTGAACGTCGGCATGTTACCAGATAGGCTCTTTCGTCGCTGTCTCTTGAGCAAACTTTATTAGTATTTCAACTGTGTTTGAAATTTCAATTGCTTCTTTCTCCTAAGTAACTGGTCATTCGGCACTTTTACATTAAGGATTGAACACCCTAAAAGAGCACACTACTTTTACACTAAGTTTCGTCCCCAAATGAATTTTCCATATTGTGCCTCCCCCTTATAAAAGCTTTTTTTTTTTTTTTTTTTACAATTACGATTGATTGAGGAATTTGTGAATCGCTGACAGTGTTTGTTCTTGTATTATGAATGACTTTGAAACTTAGGACGAAAAAGATTTTCATGCGCGATATCGTCTACAAAAATCCACATTACTGCAGTTTGACTCTATGAGGTCACATGGTAGAATTCAGCCAATCATAATACCACTGTCAAGACAGCTGTCTCAAAGAGAGGCAGTCGAAAGACCAACGATGTTAATGTCTGGTAAATACGGAATCCGACAGCGGTCTTGACATCGGTTCTTTCGAATATTGACCGGACCGGCTGTTTGACCGCGTTTGGTGAATAAGGCCGTTATGATTGGCTGAATTCTACCATGGGACTTCATAAAGTCAAACTACAGCAATGTGGATTTTTGTAGACGATATCGCGCATGAAAATCTTTTTCGCCCTAAGTTTCAAAGTTGTTCATAAGACAAGAGCAAACGCTGTCAGCGGTATTCAAATTTCTCAAGCATCGTAATTGTAAAAAAAAAAAAAAAAGAAAAAAAGAAAAAGGAAAAACATTTACAAGAGGAAGGCATAATATGAAAAATTCATTTGCCGACGAGACTTCGTGAGATAATAGTGTGCTCCTTTATTGTGCTCAATCCTTAATGTAAACGTGCTCAATCCTTAATATAAAGTAAAACCAGTTATTCAGGAGAAAGAAGCACTTAAAATTTCAAACTCAGTTCAGATACTAATAAGTTTGTTCGGGAGACAGCGACGAACTAGTCTATCTGGTAACGTGCCGGCGTTCAATGCGAACGTGTAGTGTTCCAATCCCCCCTTTGATTTTTAATTTTTACTCATTTAACTTATTATATTTACTTGAAAAAAAGGCTAATTAAATATTAAATGATATATTTAAGTATAGTAACAAAAGTTTAAATTGTGTTCTGATTTAACTTTATTCAACATAAATTTTTAGTTCTACAAACAAGGATCCTCGAAATAGCCTGCTTTCTTATTAGTCCCTTAATCCATTGGACCAATTTTTGCATTCAGTAGAAAAACAGCAACTCGAACATTCACATGAGTACTGCTTCGTCAGAAAAGGCTAGGATTGAAGCTATAAAATGAACTTTTACGCCCATTTACGTACATGAAACAATTTAAAACAGTTACATTTTATGATTGATAGGAATTGTTGTGATATTAGAGCTATTAGTTATTTTGCAGTTTAAAAAGTAAAATGATTACCATAATTAAAATATAATTTTATACTTAATGAGCCTTTTTTCTGAATAAATTTATTTTTATGTAAATATAATAACTTAGAAAAATAAATAAGAAAGATAACCAACAGCGGGATTCGAACCCTTAACACCCGCATTGAACGCCGGCACGTTACTGAATAGGCTACTTCGGCGATGTCTCATGAACAAATTTATTAGTATTTAAACTGCGTTTAAAATTTTTAATCTTCTTTTCTTCTATTTAACAAGCATTCGGAGTTGAACACCCTAAAGGAGTACTATTATGTCACGAAATCTCGACCCCAAATGAATTTCCCATGTTTTGCCCAGAGTATTTATTATTGATTCGAAATCAAGAAACTACAGATGGCCGTTTGTTTACTGCGCACACGCTGTAGTTTGGACTGCTTGGACCCTTCGATTTCTACGGTCGAAGTTCTTCGACCGACCTAGGTGAGAAGTAACTGTCTCCTCGGGGTGGAGAATACCGTTTTGGACTTGAGTCCAAATCGGACCGTGAAAACGCTGTCTGACTGCCAGTCGAAAGGTTGGTGAATACGGCTGTAAAACCGTGGCGTTCAAGAATGTGTTGCAAAATGCACCACATTCTTATCCGCGCGCAAGAAAGCGTTCAGGTGCGGGGCGTTGCATTGAAGTCCCCTACAGAAGCCACAGCCTGTCCAATCCTCCGACTTTGATGCGCGGTTAATAACGTGTATGTAAAATGCATCATTTCTTGGAGCGCGATCATGAGCGCGCATCTGAGTGTCATTCTTAACCGCGCTCTTGAGCGTCCTAAAATTGCATTTACACGCACGCTCTTGACCGCGGATCTGAATGGCTCGCCGTCCGGACCGCGGTTAAGAACGTGTGTGTAAAGGCTGCTATAAGTTGGGACTAAGATGACGATGAGGATGTAATAGAAACTTCATTAGATTATAGTGTGAGCAAGGAGTAATGACCTTAGAGGAAGCACATGTATTGAACTGCTCTTGCAACTCTAACAATTCTTCTTGGTAAACTCCTAGAAGAGCCCACCGCTTTTCAAAATCGCCAATTTGGCGTCCATTTCGCAGAACGATAGAAGTTGGGTTACCAAGATTGCGTACTTATCGCCAACCACGCCAATGGGATGGGTGCACCCATTATGTGCATCTCCGTTCTCTTGGTGAAAGCTGGAGAGGTAAGATCGTTAGTTATTAGGAGAATTTCTGTTGAAGATGACTAAAACTACGCAATTTTTGTTGAAATGAGCTTTTTGTGGAAAATATCTGGTTAGTATATAGAACCCCCTGCCATTTGTTTTCAGAATTGATAATTAAAGATAAAAATTATTAAAAGTACTTTATATGATACTTAATACACAACTTTTAAATTATAACACAATTTGTAACAATAATAGTAATACATAACAATAAGCATTATTTGTTTAAAAACAAAAATATATCCATATTTTCTGAGGTCCTTCAATGTTTATTACAATGTAATGTTAATAATAATATTATTAAAAATGTAATCCCTCTTATGTTTTAATTCATATATTCCTATTTTAGACCATTAAGATAAATACAGAATTTGTCTAAAATCTTATATTAGCACTCTCGTAATTTCCAAGATACATATATTTCCTTTTATACCATTAAGCAATACAGAGAACTTGTCTGAAACTATTGTTATTATTATTATTCATATTAGCACCCTTTTCTTTATTAATTGTACATTTCAGGCAAGTAGAAGCAAAGAGGTGTAAGTGACCCAAATGAAAATTTTGAGATAGCTTGTGCAAATGATAAATTAAACACCCTTTTGTTTTGTCGGAAAGAGATTTTAGTGGTAGCTTTGACAGACACTGCAAAAAAGGTACGGTTAAAAAAAAAAACTAAATAAAAGCTGCATTTTGTTTGATGGCCAAGAGATGCAAATGCACTTACATCCGTTTGCCTCTAAATAAAATTATTTGAATTTTCAGTTAGTTTAAATAAGCAATGCAGACGATCTATTTACGAAACTTAAAGCGAAGAAGAAGAAAAAAATAGTGAAAGAATTCCGCATTGTTGAATAATAATAATAAAAACAAGGGTTAAATCGTCTGCAGATATTATTATTATCATGTTTTGCTTTTGGATCTTTATGGCAATGATTTTTAGTTTGTTGACAAATACAATTATTCAAAATTTATATTATGCAGTTTTTAATAAAGTTTATATCACTAACAAACTATATTTATTACTGTGTAAACTAGCAAAATGAACAAGATACGTTTTTTATTTAGTGGCAAAGGGGTGTTACTAGTTGGAAGCAAAGGGGTGTAAGTAAAAATAAGCTATTTCTTAAAAAATCCTACGCCAAATCTAATCATCAGAAACACTTCACACTTCATACTTAAACTAAAACATACATATAGGACTCGAAAATAAAAAAAAATATCTATATGAAGAACCTGTAGAATTTAGTATAGGAATTAAACTTCAAACGAGTTTTACTCAAAATGATACTTGAGTCACTTGCATCCCTTTGCTTCTCACCGCCTCATTTCACTTTAAAATATTAAACAAGATATAAGATTTTTCCATAATGCAATACAGAGCTTGAGCAAAATATTTCAGCTCTCTTATCTGTTACTGGTTCAGAATTTCATTTTTAGAATGCTAAGCGAAATTCAGAATCGTTTGAAAATATAACTTACTTAATTTCAGGAGTTTACTGCACAACAAATAACACATTTTAACGCTTAAATTCTTTTTTTTAGAAAGAAACATTTTTAACTGTAACGTCAATGAAACACATTTCTATCACCAGCCTGTCTTTTGTAATTTCTATCACAAAAAAAAATCCTTATGGAATTTCCAAATTGCAAATGAAAGCAATCTCAGAAATTTCGACTTTGAAGATAATGGCTTTTCAACAGTTTCACCGAGAAATGGTTGCTTTTAATAGCACCGACAACCATTGTTGACAAAGCGGTTATAATGTCTTCTGCGTAATTCTTATTTCACACAATGGTTGCTTGACAAATTATTCCTATTACAGTTTTAGTCGCATCATATCTGCTGAAACAGAAGTGATTGCTAATATTCCCGCTGTAAAATGAAACTTTCACCATCAAAGACAGTCTTGAAAAATGGTCTATTCAAATAAAAATATGACTTTCAATGCTGTTCAGCATTGTAGCAAGCATAATGAGGTAAAATGTTTGGATTATTTTTTATTTTACCTCACGAAAAAGTTAATCAATAATTTTACATTTTGGTGTTTCCAGGCCCCGAGTTACATTTTGAATCACTATAGGCACAACTCATGTTTGGGGGCCCCTCCCGCAACAAAATTTTGCTAAACATAACATTCAGTATGTATTTGTAAAACTTGGGTTTAGTAGTAATGTACTACTATACTAAAATGGTATTTTTTCTCAAGTATCACTCTGATTGCCTGCCGGCTACACTTTAAAACATTTGCGTTTAGTTTAAACCATTTTTGGTGTTACTGAACACTATTTTGATGTTCAATGGAGGCAATTCAAACAACGTCATTGGTCACGTGGCACCGATGAAAGCAAGGTAAACAAAGGAAGCCGTAGCATGGCTTTGCTTCGAGTTCCACAAATCTAATTAAAAACTAGGCCTAAATAAAAATCTTCTACATTACATAAAATTAACACTAAATACAACACTATAACTGACCAGACAGCTTTGTCTAGGTGCAAGTCCGGTCATAGGACTCTAAGGTTTTCCCGGGGAAACAAAATCTTCCCCACTTGTACCAAGTGCAACGCAGCCGAGGCCACTGCCGAGCATTTGCTTCGCTGCATTGCCTTATCTCGGGAGGACCTATTGCATAATCCTAGTATGGTTCTGGATAGGTTGAAGGCGGACGGACTCATGGACCAGATCTTATTCAGATCGGGAGGGATAAGAAGAAGAAGGACACTATAACTATTGTAGCAATTAAGAAATTTCTTCTATAATGATTAAATTATATATAAATACTATGTTATTATCAGAAAAAGCTGTGAAAATAGTCTAATTATTTCAAGATAACTAATTTTGCCTAGTGAACTTCACGTAGAGCTCCATTGAAAATTTTAGTAAACAAAGAGCGGATATCAAGATACTCACGAGTCCCTCTAGCGGTAAATTGCCTCCAATGGTCTAAAGTTGAAAATTATTCATTTTTTTATGTATTTTGAATTCTTTTATGTGTATGCCGAAAAACATACAGACAGCAGAATGTTTTTAAGCATATTATGTTTGTTAACTCTCCTACGTATCAAAAGTTCATTACGATTGCTCACTTATCCTATTTTCATAGAAATGAGCAATCGTGATGAAATTTCGATACGTAACGGAGTTAACAAATTTCATGCGCTAAGAAACATTATACTGTCTAACTTTTTTTAGATAGACACAAAAAAATTTAAATAAGAAATAAACAATTTTCAAATTTACACCAACTGAACACCAAAAATCGTGTTTGGCAACACTAAAAATTATGGCAACTAAGCGAAAAATTTTTGCAGTGTAAGTGACTGATGACTTTTTTAATTAGTTCCCCTTTTCGTTAAAAAGTGTTTCGATAGTAAAAAAATAATTATTAGTTGGAACTATGTTTCAATTTAATACGAAACATTGAAAACAAAATTATTTTTATTCACAGTAACATTAAAATGCTCAGCGGATACATAAAAATAACAAGTATATTGCTTGTAGTACCAAGGTACAACATTTAAAATAGCTGCTCAGTTTGCACATCAATGATTAAAGTGGCTCAGAATCCGTGAGTTTTCTAACTACAATTACCAAACTAATGACTCCAGGTGTGTCTGATGCGTTGTGATAATTGAATCTAGTAATTTCTAAACAGTAATTATCAAATGTAACGTGTAAAGATCGCATAAGAATAGTTTAGCTGCAATATATCTTTTGCCTCTATAAAAATAACAACAATGCTCGGATTTTTATGAGTTTCATTTTAGGTGGCTACTTACCTGTTAGGAAAAGCCACTTTAATATTAAACAACACCATTTACAAAAATACTACGTTTTAGATAACGTACTCAAAAAGTCCTCCGAAAAAAGTATTTTTTAATATCGGATACTTGAAACTGATTTTCAATTCATATCCATTAAATCGTGTCAAATTCTTAAAGTTAAGAGGTATCGGGAATTTAAACGTAAGTGCACGTAGGGAGGCGAGCTCCACTGGGTGGGGAGAGCCTAGGGCTCAGTATTGACGCAATAAAAAACGCCAAAAAATCAATACGAGGGAGTGGTTAGTATGATATGTGGAACCAATGAAACCTAAAAGGTTCCGTCACTGTTGCTTGTCTGAAGACACCTTTAGTGATCCTCGTGCACACGTCTATGAATATCAGTCAATCAAAGGCAATTCTTCACTTTAACTCAATTTGTACTCATGGTGTTTGACATGAACATAACGAAGTCACGTGGAAACTGCAAGTAAACGTGGTGATTTCTTCGACTCTCCAGTCAGTAGACAAGCTTAGCATTTCACTTTATATTATGAAACCGTAAATATATATTACGGTATTTTGTCAGAGTTTACTCTCAACATAAAACACGGAAATGAAGCATTTTTATCTGTGAATTTGGACATAAGTACTTTCAACGCTTAATATTCTTAAAGAAATATTTTACAAAAATAACTTGATTTGTTTCAACTTACAGTTCAGGTCGATGTATACTGCGGCCTGTTTCGATTTCGTCAAGTTTGTGTTTGAAGCTTTGCACCTGTATTCTTTCATCAAATCTGCTCTCTGAAGTCTGGGTAGGACCAATGTATTGCGGACGAAACCTTGGGTCGTAACGTTAAAATCGTCATCTACAAGCTGATGAGCTTCCCACCACGTGACTGAAGGAGATGGGTAACCTTGTCAAATCAAAAGGAAAGAAAAACAGACGATAGCACTATATTTCTTATTGCTTTAAAATAATGCATGAAAGTGTGATATTGCTTAGGAAGAATGAAACATTGTCGTATACTGCGTGGAAATTCTTAGGAGCTGAAATAGTACCTATACTGCTTTTTTCAAAATCAAATGTAATCGTATTGCTTTTTTTTTGTAAAGTTGATCGAATTAATTTCCAACACTCTTTTAGCGCTAACTTTTACGTAACTTATATTTTCATGAATATTCTTAATATTAAAAAAGAAACATTAATAAAGACTGAAAAAAACCCATATGTTTAGGTCTTTATTTCACGTTTATTTACACACAAATCTCAAAATATACTTACATTATTTCCGTGAAGTGAACAGTTATGATATTAATACTTGATATTATCCCAAGGAAAGAAAAATCAAACTCAAATGTGTAAAGAAAATGTATCTAGAATATATGTAAGCAAAAATCTAATTTCTAAAAAATACGTGTTTCTCTGCGATATTTAACTCAATTATTTTGCAAATCATTTTGTTTATATCTATGTTAGGAAATAAATAGCAAAAACGTTTTTTCTTTAATAACATGCCTAATGTATATTTTATGTATATTAATTTCTTTAAAATGAAAGCACAATATATTTTATCTTTATTTCAAATAGAAACATTTTTCGGAAGTTATTACCAGATATACGAAAGAAAAATTCTTTTAGATTAAATTACTTTTATTGTGCATTTTTGAACTAACTGCATAACATTCTTGCAGAGTTTAAATTTGAGATGTGTTTTTCAGCCTGCACCATAAAATGTAAAAACTTTCGTTAAAAAAAAATCAACTTTTCATTGCTCTAGCAATATTTTAACGGGAGTAAGTACAACAAAGGCATTAAAAATCTGAGTTAGCTACTTTTTAAAGATAGTGCAGTTGTAATACAAATTTAATAAGGCTTCGTTTTTAAACTTAACACTGACAATCGCAGGTACATAAATAAATAAAATGAAGAATAATTTGTCATTTGAAAAGAAAAGCAAGCCGTATTTTATGGGTAAAAAATTAATCTTAAAGTATTCTAGTGGAGTATTGCGAAATGTTTTAGATTTGTTCAGAATAGCTTTTTTCTGCTTTTTAAAAATATTAAAATACTAACCTGTTTAAAATTCAATTTAAATATCTCATCATTTACAAATGGAACACATCGTTGCTTAAAGTTTTTCTCATAATACAAGTAAATAAATAAAAGGTAAAAAAAGTGCAAAATTCTCAAGACATTTTTGCAGATGCGACTAACAAACCGAAAAACTGATTGAAGCATACATTTATTTTTAACTTTGTAGCTCTCTTTGAATCAACTTCTTTATTAATTTTCATTAATTAATTTCTGTTTCATTTTTATCTCAAAAAGGAGCTAGGCAAGTTTTTGTGGCGGGGAATGAAAGTAAATTCCCTCGACATTTCGCAAATATTAATCTGTGTGCTAACGAAAATATAGAAAGAGAAAATATTGCTTAATGTTCTTAGAATTAGGGAGAAGCTTATTAAAATTCATATCACAAATAAACAAATGGAATAAATTAAACATTAATAAATTCCTTAAAGATTAGATACATTTCTGAAATTCATAAAAAGTGAGAAATATTTGAAAGTAAATTTTAAAATAAATCTAATTAACAGTATTTTATGATTCCTTAAGGAATTTACACCAGCTGATAAAAATATTATGTGTTTGAAAATAATTGAATATTTTTCCTTACCACCATCGACATCACAGATTAATGTGAGAATTGATCCTTCATCATATGGACCAATGACTCCTTTTAGACGTTGACCATGTTCGTCCATAATAATGGGCTCACGAGGAGGAACTGCAAATGATAGTAAATATTTATAAATTGCAAAATAAAATGCCGAGTAATAATAAATAATACTTAAGCAAAGTAAAATAATCTAAAAAATAAATAAAAACCCTGAAAGTGTATTAATGGCTTTGAAATTAAAAAACTTAATTTTCGTCTCACGTTAGTAAAACTAAACAGGCTTAGAAAATTCGTGTGAAAAATTATAAAAGGTACATAGCGATTTAGTAAGTAATTCTATGTAATATCTCAACTTTATTGTAATTCGAACCACTTTTGTTTCGACTTATACTCTTTTAATATACATACGAAAATGCGTATGTACGTCACTTTGGGAACACTTCTTGACCCCACCTTATTTTCACTTAATGAATAGATTAGTTTTGTCATTTGCCACTTTTTTCCCTCTATAGCGATAAGAGTTTAAATGTAAAATGTTGAAAACCACTTTCAAAATTTGACGATTAATGTTTTCTTTCTTTCTCTTCAGCTTGGTTTAGCCAAAACAAAAACTTCTAGTGCCTATCCTTTTTAAAATACAAAACGTTATTTCGATGTCAATTTAAGTTTAAGTGCGACGTTAAATTATTCAAATTACAGAATTTACACACCATTTCTAACAAATGTTTTTGATGACACATTCCATAAAGAGATTTTTAAGTCTTATAGTAAGTACCAAAGACACGAAGGGCAGACATCTTCTAGATGAATATCATCTATTTTTCCATTCGCTTTATAAGTTCATACATTTTTCTGTTTAATATGTTGCCATGTTACGGTAATAATTTACGGCAGTTATTTGTCATGTATTTATCTCCGAATGATGTATGCCGTAAAATATTACGAGTGGTAATTTCTGAGTGGTACAAAAGGAGGTGACATTGAGTTGATTCTATACTGACAGCCAATGATTAAAAGTAAGACAAGCAAATATTTTTCTGGCAAAATATAAATGTAATAAATGTAAATCGATCATAAACTCTTCATAGACTAACCAGTGGTATGGCGGAAAGTCCGACAAAACAGAACTGAAGAAAAAAAATTACCATGCCATATTAACTAAAAATACCTTTCCCCTTGAACTTTAACGCAGAAAACAAGATTTTAAATGAAACGAATTCAAGAAGATAGTTATTTTTTTTACTTATGACAAGTATCCGATTTTTATCAAAAAGTATCATAAAAAAGAGTACTAGATTTTAGAACAGAGATATGTAATATATTTCTTTGTTTCAGCTATCATAATTAACTTCATTCTACTGAATCATTTTATCGATAGTGCATCAGTTAATCATAAATCCACCCTTTACAAGTAAAATGCATTTCCATACTAGTTCATTATTTATAAACATTTATTGTACATTTATATCATCAATACCTCCGTCATAACAATGGTCTTATCATATTCCATTATATTAGACTTTTTAGCTGATATTTCATTTATTCCTTTTTTACGTAGGACTGGCTTATGTTCTTGACAACATCGCAATTATGTCGTACTCCGCATTGTTTGAGAAAATTATTTATCTACTGTCTGTTTTTCTAAGCCGATACCTTCCTTCGTTTTACGCATGCGTCAGGACGGCTTCAATTTCATCGAAATAAGAGTAATAGAAGAAATAAAGATGAGGATATGTTTACTTTTTGCGAAGAATAACAAACTAGCTGAGGTATTTTTCTTTTATTTTTGTGAGAAATATTCAAATGAGAAAGGGAACAACTCAGAATGGAGAAAAAGCAAAAAATAGTTCGCTAAAATAAAACTTTCAAAACTGTAGCCTCAGCGTGTCACCCCTTCGACAAATGGAATCGTTCCCGACTGGTAGTCGCGGCTTTCTAGAATGAACAGTATATAGACATGTTGTAAAAGTCAGTACTCTAAACAGCATTACACATTCAGAGGGTATTTACTGAACACACACACACAAAAAAAAAAAAAAAATGCACCAATGAATCATAACTGTAAATTAATTTATATGATTTTACTATGGTACCGATGACGTTAAGGATGCTGTGCAGTATGAGAGTTCTCGTCCTTCTGAGGTCCACTCGACACCTGTATTCGGCTGCATGTCCAAGTTCAACGGGCGTCAGAACAAGCATCGGAGGATGGACGTCGACGTCAAAGTGCACTTTGACACCCGTCTCCATGGACGGGAAGTGGCGAGCGTTCTTGATTGGACCATTCCTCGCATCCAGGGTATAGATCGGGTTCGATATGTTTGAGCGGTACCACAAGATGAGGGAGGCCTCGTCGTCCGAGAGGGGAGTTGACAGGTTGCAGGGGATTCGAGCGGTGCCACCAACCACGGCATAAACGATCGAAGCATCTGCAAGAGAATAATCATGTCATACAGGGGTGGATTGAGAAGTTTGGGGCCCTGGTGGTAAAATACGTGCAGAGCCCTTTCAGCTTATGGTCTTGAATTGTAACTTTTAAAGTTACAGTTAAGAAGAGTAAAACTAAATTTTCTTTAAATAATAAATAAATAAATAAATAAAACTAAAATTTCCTTGAAAACTCAATGGAATTTTCAAGAATTAATTAAAATTAAATTAATTGGATTGGAACATTGCATTTCCGACCTTAGTTAAACTATGTTATAAAACTTGCATGGAATATAATCTGTCACGAGGCTCCCCTATAGAACATAACTTTCTACAATAAAACAACGTTAAAAAAAAGAAGGCAGCAGCCAAGAACGCCAACCGTTTCACCCGCTCCTGATATCATGAATGCCTGGAAGAGGTTATTGATATGTTGCCTTAGAGATAATCATATTTTTTTCTTGAATCATTTCTTTTCCATCAATTGTCATTTACTAGGCTTATAATTTCTATAAACCCATCAGTTTCCGTTAAATAAGCTTTGAGAAAATCGATTGCTAGGTCAAAATAACTGTAATCAATAAAAAGGGGTGCGAAATAATTCCCAAAGATATTTATCCAAAAGTCAAAATTTTTTCAGGTTGAATCTATTTTATTATGGAATATATTAAAATTAATTTCATCCTCGCATTTAACATTAAAAAGTCTCAAATATTACCAACTCATAAGTGAGTTCAAATTTTATTACAGCAAAAACGGAATTTTTGCTTGTAAAATGTATTTATTTGATTTGAATTTTTAAGCTAATGTAAAACACCTCTAATAAACCATAATTAATGAAATATTATAGAAAGTTGATTTTTTTTCTAGGAAAAAACTACTATTCTTTCAGATAACAGACATTAGTTTTATTGTGTTTTACTCTCTGCTAATTCTTTTCTTCGTTAAAAAGAATTTATAAATGCCCCGCTTTTGAGAAACATCATTTTAAGAAAAAAAATATATATTTCAATAATAATTTATAGTTTAAAAGGCTTGTAAATAAAATGATTTCATTTCTTTTACAAATCTTTTCTTTCACTAACCAATTTGTTTTGCATCAAGGAAACGAACACGAGGATTGATACACAGTTCAGCAAAACTTTTATATGTTTCAAGTTTTTATCAAATTAGTATATATTTACAAAAGTGATAATTATATTGCACCACAAAATATAATAACAGAGATAAAGGTTTCGATAATTATTGAATTCTACTATTACTTAAAATATTATTTAAAATACCATTGATTAATAAAAAATACTATTGATTACAATTTTTTATAGTAGTATATTGAAATAATGCATTCACTTTTTCCGTATGTAAGGACACGGCTAATGTCTGTCTTTTGAGATCTTTTTTTTTATTAAACCAAATGTGAACAATTTTCTTTGCAAGTCCGCGTTAAAAGACAGATCATTTTTAGGATAGAAAGGTAAGTAGTGGTTCAAGTATAAATTCCTCTTCTTTTAATGAATTATATGAAAAAGTTAAAAGAAAAAGGTCCTAAATCGTTGAGCAGTTTATTGCAAATCAATGACTATTACGGATAAGAAGTTTTTTTTCAAAAAAAATCACCCAACCTTTCGTACCCTACCTTTTTTTATTACATAACCACAACGAAGGTAAGTCAATAATAATAATAATAAGGTTCGATAGTTCGAAAGTAGTTGAAGTTTTTGATGGACAGGTTCAATAGTTTCTTGCCTACTTTCCTTTTGAAAATGTGGTTAAAAAAGTCGAAAATAGCTTACTTGATGGTAAAGTAAATGGTGGAAAAAAGGAAAAAAATTCGAAATTTGCCCTGGGAGACCGCAGACACATGTTTCAGTCGGTTTTGCCTTTTTTCCGTTGTAAACTATTGATAAATCGCTTTAAATTTTTTTCATTCAAAATAGCTTTAAAACGAGCTCAAAATTAATGCTTTTTAGTCTCGTATGAAATTAAAGATATTTTCGTTTAAAATAGCTTCTGCATGAAGAAAATCTTCATGTAGAGTGTAAGGTAAATTTCGGGCAGTGTTTGCTAAATTTTAAAACTGCAAAAACGGAGAAGTGCAGGTCCCTAGTATAGAATATAGAGGCCCAGCCGGAGGGAGGGGGGGGGGAATATCCTGTATATGACCTATTTTTATGTGTCCAGGTCCAATCCGGATACACAACTCCCCGGACTAAAACGAAAGACCCGGTTATTCAGCACGTCAATTTTGATAGTTTTTAAATTTAATTAATTGGCCAAGTCTGAAAATATGTGTCAATTAAAATTTTACTATGTATTTGGAAGCTCAGGGATGTTTAAAAAATGTATAGGACTACAGGTTTCAAACATCAGAGCCGGATATCCGGTATTGTCCCGTCACACAAGAGTCAACAGATATCCGATATCCGGAAAAATCAACATTCTAGAAAGTAGTATGGGACTTTTGGCATCCCGTATAGAAGTTCCCAAAGACGAGGGGCAATTTTTCAAAATACGGCATTGTCCCGTAAAACCCGAAATGTTTGGGAACGCTGGTTTTGGGTTTACTTAATTTTCTTGTTTTTTTTTTGTCTTTTTTTCCCAAAATTACTTTTCAGGGGGAAAATTTAAAAGCTTGTAATATATATTTTTGTTCTGAGTAAATATTATTAGGAGGTCTTTTTTCTTTATTAAAAAAAATAATGAAAATTATTATTTTTTATCTCCTAGAATCGATAAGGTATCTTTTAATTCGTTCGCTTTTGTCATTATTTGTTTTAAATCATAAATATTATTTTTTAAAGGATAAAACAAGCAAAAACTCAACTGGGTATGTGTTCTCACCCTTTTCCCGATGCTCAGTGTTAAATGTGCACGATAGCAAAATGTAGCACGTTATACTATTAACAATTAAGGATTTACGTGGCATAGGATACAGAAAAAAAAAAAGAAAAAATACACTGCCATTAGAGGAATACATTTTGTCAGAAAATAAAAATATGTTGGAATTGAGAACATGATTGAAAAATTATTATCTCTTAAGAAACTTAAATATCTTTAAACGATTTATTTTAAAAGACCACAAACGTAACACATACATTACATAAATAAACTATAAGGGGAGAAGAATCATTAAAATTTATCTGACAATGGAAGAAACCAAATTTCTTTTTCTTATCAGTCCGAAACATATGTAGTTCGCAGTGGAAAATGTCATGTTTATTTTTTAGTGTAACTTTTAATTTAATATGAATTTTTATTTGTCAGATTATTCAGTCTTGTTTATACTCATTATTACTTCAAAATCACTTCAATAACAAGCAAATTTTCAGCAAGTCATTTATTCAAACCCAAGAAATTAAAAGAAAAAAAAATAGAGATTATTCAAGATTATTTTAAGGCGATTTTTTTTCAAGAAAAATCGTTTGGAAATTTATCTTTGAACGAAGGTACTCAGCTCATGTTTTCATAACAAACGAATATATGTTATCTTACGTTTTCGCAAAGTGAAAATATTTATCAGAACTCTGAACAATAATAACAATATATATTTTGAGATTAAAGCAAAAACGAAAAAAAATTGTCAGTATTTGCGTCTTTAATATTCATGTTCATATTTTTAAGATTAAGATCTTAAATTTAATTTGATGAATTTCACTGTTTAACTGGTGAATCGGAAGGTTATCGGTACCTAAGAACAATTCTTCAAAAGAATATAATAATTGAAATTAGTATAAAAATGACCTAGCTCGGGAAAGTTCCTTTGCAAAATTTCAATTTCCTTTTAATTTGAATGTTAAGATTTAATTAAGGAATTTTCGCTTTTTTAAATTCCAAACTTTAGCATAACTGTCAATGACTATACATTTATTTTAATATTTTTTATAACTTAAAAAAGATGCTAGAAAATAATTTTAAAAATTTATTTACAATACTTTATTTCGAAAGAATCTCTTTTTTCAGTTTTTAAATTAGCAATATGGATGATATTTCTCTTTATAAAATTTGCATGCAAATAGCATTTGCAGCGCGCTGTAAACAAACTGTATGAGTTCTGCGGGTATGCCGACAGGGTTTCTCGAGCGCAAGGAGAAGTTCTCTTCTCCTTGCGCCATAGCGAACAGATAACGTAATCATATTATAATTATATTTCGCCATAATTAGGAGTTATGTTTTTAGATAAACAACCTGGTACTCCTGAAATTTTCTGTCTATCTATCAAGCTGAAGTTTTTAATGCTCATTTTGAAACGTTATAATGAATATTAGGGTTATGAACATAGAGGAAAAGCAAAATTACCTAAATTTAAAATTACTTTTTGTATTTATTAAATAAAAAACTGCAAATTCTCAAAAAAATAGCTAATTGTGCACGGAGATAAGGAGATTTTTTACAAAACAAATCAATATTTTAAATTCTGTAAGATTATTTGAAACAGCAAACGTATTTTTCAGGGCATGAGTTACGTTAAACCTATACAAACATTAATTCAGCCAGTGCATGTTAGAAACAGTCAAGGTGAACTTGATGCAATTAACTGTAACGATCAAGTTCAGCCTTGAAACAGTAAATATATATAAAAATAAAAATAAAATTAAAAAATACATCCAACAATTAGCAAAATAACCACATTTTATGTTTTTTTTAAATTTTATTTTCGTTAATTTCGGAAGCAATTCATTACTGGAAGGTGTTTATGTATTTACATAATATTTTTTAAAAATATTGTATTTCCAGTATATTAGAATTAAATCTCTTACATTCGGGAAGAAGCCAATCTAAAAATTTTCAAAATTATATTTAAAGGAGAGTTTTTCCAAATATCGGCAAAATTTAGAGCACATTCGCTGCTGAAAGCTGAAAGCTACAAGCCTTTTTTTTTAAAAAAAAATTTTATGTTATTTAT
Organism: Octonoba sinensis; assembly: GCA_038502835.1. Lineage (NCBI taxonomy): Eukaryota > Metazoa > Arthropoda > Arachnida > Araneae > Uloboridae > Octonoba > Octonoba sinensis. The sequence continues at coordinate 51,798,581 of CM076600.1, forward strand.
TTCTTATTTTTTTTGTCTTAAACCTATGGTGTTGGAGTTGCAGATACTGAATTTATCAGTTATGAGAGAGCACTGGAGTCATCAATTACCAAAATAAACTTTATTATCACATAACAGAAAATCAAAACAATGGAGCGGAACAGATGCATGTGCATAGCTCGCTGACAGACTCGGAACTGTTTGCGTAATGGCTACGTCACTGATGACGAAACCGAAAGCTGATGGCAGTGCCACCTAAGGGGCTAGAACGGTTCACTACAGAGTATCCCCCCAGTGACGGAGGAACGATACAAACTTTAAAAAAATAATGGGGCAGAGTAACAATGTGTGTTGCACAAATATTACACAATGCGATACACTGCTGTACAAAAATTGATAATGAAACACAATGCTTAAACATAATATGCAAAGTACAGTACAGAAAATGAAATACACAATGCAAATACAAGATACTATAAACAATCAATGAACATGAAATTAAATGATATATTCTTTTACGAGAATCTTAGGGAAATGCACGCGCCGGCCTGATCTGGTAATAGTTGATTTTTCATTCAATTGTGGCAATTCCTTTGCGGTAACTTTTAAAGGTGCAGGAATTTGTTGTGGTTCCTCTGAAATTTGAAAAGCAGGTTTAACTCTATCAATTGATACAGTACTACGTTTGCCATTTAGCTCTATGACAAATGTTTTGTCTGAACGTTCTATTACCAAATGAGGTCCGGTGTATGGAGGTGTTAATGCTGGTTTTATGCTGTCTGTGCGCAAGTAAATATGAGTACAGTTGTGCAATGATTGGTGCACAAAAATAGGTGGTTTGCCATGACGGACAGGTGAAACAGGAGTTAAATCATTCATCATGCGTCTAAGTTGTGCAACATAATCCTCTGTTGGTGAGGTTGGAGTGTTACTACAGTTTAGAATGTCCGATGGCAGTCTCAGAGTAGTACCATATACAAGTTCAGCAGGTGAAGCATTAATGTCACTCTTAATGGCAGAACGTATGCCAAGCAACACTACTGGTAAAATTTCTGACCATTGGGGTGTATTGTGGGCCATAAGGGCGCCTTTTAAATGGCGGTGGAAACGTTCAATGATTCCGTTCGAAGATGGATGGTAACTTGTGGTATGTATCTTATTTGTTCCAAGGATGCAAGTAAGTTCTCTGAATAATTGGGACTCGAAATTTCGCCCTTGATCAGTTGTAATCGTAGCTGGACATCCGAACCGAGATATCCAATTGTTAATGAGGGCTTTACAGGTAGTCACAGCTGTCATATCTTTAGTTGGTATGACTTCTGGCCATCGAGTAAATCGATCGATTATGGTCATACAGTACTGATAACCATCCGATACTGGAAGAGGGCCAATGAAGTCGATGTGTATATGTGAGAATCTGGCATCAGGTGATGAAAAAGTGCCTACTGGGGATTTAGTGTGCCTATGGATTTTAGCACGTTGACAGTTTTGACAAGATTTCACGGCGTTTTTAATGAATTTGTACATATGAGGCCAAACGAACCTTTTTGATATCATTTTAGATGTTGCCGAATAACCTGGATGAGAAAGATTGTGAATGTGGTTGAAAACCAGTGTACGGTAAGATTCCGGGATGAAAGGACGGGGTGTTTCCTGTACTAAGGTCACAATAGAGAGTAACATTCTCTAGGGGAAAATAATGTTTTTGCAATTTAAGAGTTGTTGAAGATTGGGAAAGGAAATTTTGAAGTTCTGGATCCTGAAGTTGTTCTTGTGATAATTTATTAAAGTCAAGATGGGTGAGTGCAATTTCGTCGATCTCTACCCTTGATAAGGCATCCGCCACAATGTTATCAGATCCTTTGATATGCCGTATGTCTGTAGAAAATTGGCTTATGAAATCCAGTTGGCGCAACTGACGGGGTGAACATTTGTCAGGTTTCTGCTTGAAAGCATAAATAAGAGGTTTCTGGTCAGTAAATATTGAGAAATCTCTAGCTTCAAGCATATGCCTGAAACGTTTAATAGATGTATACACAGCTAAAAGTTCCCTGTCGTAGGTCGACCAATTACGCTGACTTTTAGAAAGTTTGACAGATAGAAATGCAATAGGTTCCCATACATTATTATTATTTTGCATGAGAGTACTACCAACTGCAAAATCTGAAGCATCACACCAGAGACTTAAACGGGCACCGGGAATTGGATGCTTTAATAATGTGGCATCCGCAAGCGCCTGTTTAGCAGCGAGAAAAGCTGATTCTGCTTCATCAGTCCAATGAAGAGGTATCTCAGATTTTGTGGAAGAACGAGGGGATTTTTTACTATTTTTATGACCCTCCAAAAGTTGTACTAGTGGTGCTAAAATATGTGCAGCTTTTCTTAAAAATCTACGATAAAAATTATACATTCCAAGAAATCGACGTAATTGAGTTAGATTTCCGGGTCTAGGAAATTTTACAATGGCCTCAACTCTATCAGGGAGCGGTGAAAGTCCTTCCGCAGAAACCTTAAAACCAAGAAATTCTATATGCGGTACACCTAAAGTACATTTGGACGGCTTAATAGTAAGACCATAATAATTTAGTCTTTCAAAAAGAGCTTTAAGATGTTTAAAATGCTCTTGTTTATTTGCAGATGCGATTAAAATATCATCTATAAAAGCATAAACACCCTCTAAACCACGAGTAACTTGATCAATAAATCTTTGAAATGTACTGCTGGCGTTGCACAAACCAAATTGCATCCGAGTACTTTCGAAGAGACCGAAAGGTGTACAAATTGCTGTTTTATGCACATCTTCGGAAGCAATCGAAATTTGGTGGTAAGCCTTAACCAAATCTATGTGTGAAAAAATTGTTGTTCCGTGAAGTTCACTGGTGAAGTCAAGAATTGAAGGAATTGGATATTTATCTTTTTTTGTCTGCGCATTTAAAGCACGATAATCACCAACCGGTCGCCAGTCTTGACTTCCCTTTTTTGGAACCATGTGCAATGGAGAAGCATAGTTAGAAGTAGATGGCCGCATATGACCTAAATCTAACATATGTTGAAATTCCATTTTAGCAATTTTGAGCCGGTCCGGAGCCAACCGACGTGGTTTAGCAAAAACTGGAGGACCGAAAGTATCGATATGATGAATAACATCATGCTTAACAACTTGGTTTGCACAAGGCTGTGTTACAATATCAGGAAAATCATATAAAAGTTTATGAAAGTCATTTTCAATATTTACAGTTTTTACAGAAAATATATCAGTAGCATTAATGTGAGCATGCGATTTTATTTTAGTACACATATCAAATAACGTCCGATTTCTTAAATCGGGTTTTAAATTGAAATGATGTAAAAAATCAGCACCAATAATTGCAGTAGAAATATTGCAAATAAAAAATGGAAATACAAACTTTTTCCTTAAACCTAAATCAAGTGAAAGGAGTTTCTGACCAAATACCTGAATTGGTGTCCCATTTGCAGCTGTAAAAATTTGAATTGGCTTTAAACTACGTTCATTTTTTGTAGCAGGGAGAAGGGAACAGTCACTCCCAGTATCTATTAAAAATTGTATATTTTGTTCTCTATCGCGAACAAACAGGCGACGAGAATTGCGAGGCATGGTGTACGTCGCCGCTACGCCAGCCGGTTCGTGTTTTCCGTGTAAGAGCACGGCTGCTTACATTTTGTCGCTTTGTCTTTAAAGGTACGATGATACCAACAAATGTCCTGTGCGCCAGCAGGTGGATTGGAATTTCGTGACCGCGAGTTATACCTACTGCGAGATGAACTGCGGTATCTTTTAAGAGCGGCAACTTCTTTTCTGAGATGTTTAATTTCAGCAAGCAATGTCGAAGATAGTTCCGATGATTCAGCGGGAGCCGATCTGGTTGTAGCGTTGACTTGCAGTGGTGTAATGTCCATGATTTTGTCAGCTACTTCGGCAGCCTTTTCCGGAGTCAATGGGTCGATAGACGCTAGGATGGTCTGAATATTGCTAGGTAATTGCTGCAGAAAAAGTTCCAACAATAAGGAGTCACTTACTTTGTGTGAAGTGGCCCGCCGTTGCATCAAACGTAACAGTTCGGACGGCTTTCTATCACCGAGCTGTTCGCCAGCCAATAAACGCCGAATTTCTTGGGTCGACGATTCGCCGCATCTGGCTATCACTGCTTCCTTCAGTTTCAAGTAAGGGTCGATAGAATCAGGAGTTAAAATAATATCCCGAACTAGAAGAGCAATATCCGGCGGTAAACTTGCAACGCAGTGATTATATTTGGTTTTACTCTCTGTAATCGGTTTAGGTGAAGCCAGTTCGAATGTAGATTCGACCATTGAAAACCAGAGTTGCGGATCAGTAGAAATAAAGTTCGGAATTTTTACCGCTGACACAGCGTCCGCCATTTCTAGAATCAAAACTAATTGGTCTAACAAAAGAAGAGGATATTTCACAGAAGGATTTAGATCACGTCCGGGTCACCATTATGGTGTTGGAGTTGCAGATACTGAATTTATCAGTTATGAGAGAGCACTGGAGTCATCAATTACCAAAATAAACTTTATTATCACATAACAGAAAATCAAAACAATGGAGCGGAACAGATGCATGTGCATAGCTCGCTGACAGACTCGGAACTGTTTGCATAATGGCTACGTCACTGATGACGAAACCGAAAGCTGATGGCAGTGCCACCTAAGGGGCTAGAACGGTTCACTACAAACCGTTTTTTTAGTGTTGCCAATTCGAAACTTTTTTGCGGTATTACAAACTAAAAAAAGCCCACATTAATCAATGCACGATTACGAAAGAAAGACAATAAAAACAGTATGAGCATAAATGTTAATCTTTTCTGAAAAATATGAAAACGCATAAAGAGATCTTTTTTAATTCTTTAAATTGATAGCAAAAAATAAATAAATCAAATTATAAACTTACACTAAATTGCAATATTGTTTTCCCATTTTTCCAAGCAGATTTTTAAGTTCATATAAATATTAAATCGCCAAAAATGTTTTAAGTTACACGGTTTTATTTGAATTCAAAACATCGATGCATTATCCAAACAAAACTATTGTTGCCAAATGACAAATGATAATTCTAATAATTTCCTCAGAGCCAAAATTATTAATTTTTTTCCTAATTAACGTTATAATAAATTATAAAATGAATGGATTATTGTATTTTCATCGAAGATAAGCTTATCTGCAAAGTTTGAAATTAATTTATGCAGTACTAGTGGTCGAAAACCACCTAACAAAATTCCGTGACAAGTCAAGTTAAATAAAACCATGTAAACAGCAATTAATTATCCGCTTTTTAAGTTATTGGTAAGTTTTAAGAGAGAATTTTTGAAAGGATCTAATCCGTTTCTATTACGACAAGTCTTCTTTAGGATTATAGAAGGTAAACATCAGTTCAATTTTGCAAACTCTTCCCCGTAAATTATATAAACAAGTCTACTGCAGCAAAAACTCCAAGCACCCAGAAATAAACGAAGAAAACTCTCTGTGCTTTTCAAATTGCTTTACAGCGCTCCACCGAATTAGGTTAGTATTTAGAAGTTTTCTTCCATCAAAGCCACCGACACGCAAAAGTTTTGGAAAGAAATCAACTGATAAGATAAATAAGCATAATGTGTCCTGAAAGTAAAAGTCCTTTAAAAGCACTCACGATTAGAATTTTGAGTAGGTGAAAAATTGAATCGAAATGCTGAATAACAAAGAAAACGTGTGTAGAATGAATCAGGTGGTTAAATTTCTAAAATAAGGAATCATTTATTTCCATCCTAAAAAATCCACACTGATTGCTTTGTTTGCATTTTGAAATGATAATTTGAACTTTTGTTAATATGCTTCATTTTGGCTGTTATTAAAAAAGTTATAGACTGAAGTTTGTGAGAAATATTGGCTGATTTTTCTTTCCGCTGGAAGTATTAAAATTAAAACTAAAGTCTGTAAAAAAAATGTTTTTCTTTATAAACCTTAAGTGAACACAATCCTCAGCAGTGGTTTTAAACAACCAAGCCATAATACAGTTTTCCTTTTTGTTGCAATTTATACAATTACATAGTTACGAACTTTAATGTTTTATATTATTCAAACACTAGCTGCGACGCCCGGCGTTGCACGATCTATCTTAAATTATATTTTGCAAATACAGCGATGCCTCATCAAAATGCTAGAAACGTTGACTAATCTTTTTTTTTTATTTGTTTAACAATGGCAACTACATTAATTTGTTCACACGGCAACTGTAACATTTGTTGAAACGATGCAACAATGCAAATAAAATAAAACGGTCATCATCTGGGTCAAATAAAATTAAAGTTAATTACCGTGAAAAAATAATTTCAAAATAAGGAGAAAAACGCTTAAATTTCTTTTCTAGTTAATTTAGAGGCTTCCAATTTTAGCACGAAGGACAAAACTCTTTCTAGGATAGTTTTTTACGGGCCTTTCAATGATATCAAGCTCGAAAGGATGCAATAATTTTTTCCGATAGAAAATGACTATTTTACGCAGTTTTCGGAACTCCGCTCCAATTGGTCTTAGGGTGATGATATATAGCCTATAGCCTTCCTCAATAAAAGGGCTATCTAACACTAAAATAATTTTTCAAATCGGACCAGTAGTTCTTGAGAGTAGCGCGTTCAAGCAAACAAACTCTACAGCTTTATTAACCGACTTCACAAAGAAAGGAGGTTATACATTCATATTGTATGTATGTCGTTTTTTTTTTTTTTTTTTTTTTTTTTTTTTTTTTTGTTTGTCCACTCATTTCTCACCGGATGATTCGATTTTCATGATTTTTTTTTAATCGATCGAAAGTGGTTTCCCATAGGTCTCGTACCTTTGTTTGACAATATTCGATAGTTAAAAAAAAATTATGGGCAGAAATAGGGTCATTTTTTTAGTTTTTCATCCATAACTTTCGGCTAAATGAACCGATTTTGATGACTTTTTCTTTAATAGATAGAGGGCAGTCTAACTCAAATATCGCACATCCATTTGACTACATTTGCTTTATAGAAAAAACGTTACGGGTGAAAAATAAGTATTTTTTATTTTAATTGGAAAGGTTTGACTAGATTTTCCTTTGTTGAAAAAACTATTAATAAACATAAAACTCATTGTTGAAAAAGTTTTTGTTGTCATTGTGCTATATTAATAAATGTAATTACAACAAGATTTTGACTGAAGGCTTCTCTGAGGCAAAAATTAAATCCAATCAGTTTGTTTGCTAAAATCGACTTCAAAACGGAATTTGTCATACAAATGATTAGTTTTTAAGCGACTTCACAAAGGAAGGAGGTTATACATTCGTATTGTATGTATGTCGTTTTTTTTTTGTTTTTTTTTGTTTGTCCACTCATAACTTCGCACCGGATGAACCGATTTTCATGATTTTTTTCCAATCGATCAGGGGTGGTTTCCCATAGGTCCCGTACTTTCGTTTGACCATATTCGATAATTAGAAGAAAAGTAATGGGCAAAAATGTAGTATTTTTTTTGTCTTTTCATCCATAACTTTTGACTAAATGAACCGATTTTGATGATTTTTTCTTTAATCGATAGAGGGTCGTCTAACTCAAATATCGCGATTGACTACATTTGTTGTTTTAGAAAAAACGTTACGAGTGAAAAATAAGTATTTTTTATTTTAATTGGAAAGGCTTGGCTTGATTTTTCTTTGTTGGGAAATCTATTAATAAATATAAAAGCATTGTTAAAAACATGTTTGTTGTCATGGGCTATAATATTAAAATAAATTACAGCAAGAGTTTGACTAAAGGCTTCTCTGTGGCAAAAATTAATCCAATCAGTATGTTTGCTAAAATAGACTTCAAAAGGGAATTTATCACGCAAATGATTAGTTTTTAGTGCCAATAATTTAAAGAAGTTTTGCCCTTTGATGTGGATTTTTTAAAAAATAGAGTATTTATATACAAAATGTATTTACACTAAAAAGAATAAAATAAAATAATTTTTATAAAAAAAATTGAACCGACTTCAAATTAAAAATTGCGCTAAAAAGTAAAAAATAAATTCATTCTTTAAACAACATCGATGTGACTTTTAAACATAGTTTTAGAAGTCGGTGCAAAATTATGGGTCTAATTACCATTATACCATTTGCTACTTCATATTGGAACTGTTGCTAATTCTGCGGAAATATATATATTTGTAATTGATTCATGATTACAAAATATTTTATCTATCCTAATTTTGCACCGACTTCTAAAACTATGTTTAAATGTCACATCGATGTTGTTTAAAGAATGAATTTATTTTTTACTTTTTAGCGCAATTTTTAATTTGAAGTCGGTTCTGTTTTTTTTAATAAAAATTATTTTATTAGTGTCATTCATTCAAAGGAGGTTTGTCCTTTGATATGGATTTTTTAAAAATAGAGTATTTATATAAAAAATGTATTTACACTAAAAAGAATAAAATAAAATAATTTTTGGAAAAAAATAGCACCGACTTCAAATTATAAATTGCGCTGAAAAGTGAAAAATAAATTCGTTCTTTAAACAACATCGATGTGACTTTTAAACATAGTTTTAGGAGTCGGTGGAAATTATGAGCCTAATTACCATTACATCATGTGCTACGTCATATTGGAACTGTTGCTAATTCTGAGCCATTTGTAAAAGATTCATGCTTACAAAAGATTTTATCTATCTTAATTTTGCACCGACTTCTAAAACTATGTTTAAAAGTCACATCGATGTTGTTTAAAGAATTAATTTATTTTTCACTTTTCAGCGCAATTTATAATTTGAAGTCGGTTCTATTTTGTTCCACAAATTATTTTATAATATTAGTATAGATTTAATTTATTTCCAAAAAATTGTTATTTGTATTATTTATTTATTTCCATATATTTATTATTTTGTTATTTATTTTTAGAAAATTAATATTTTGCATTATATGTGAACAAATAAATTAAAAAAAAAAAATAAGCATTTAAATCCTGTTAGTACGTTTAGGCACAATGGATGATGACTTATTGTGACCCATTTCCAAGCAAACAAATAATAATACAGAATTTATATATGAACTATAAGTCTGCAAATAGCCGGCATGATGGCGTCGTGGTAAGGCGCGGAGCGAGTACGCCCCAGGTCTGAGAATCGAGCTTTGGAGTGTCGGTGGATTTTCTAAATGCAGAAAACCGTCTGCATCCATATCGTATGATTTTGCGGCATATAAAAGATCCCCTGAGTCGACATTTGGCTTGGATGCTCTCGGCTAAATTAAATTCCTAGTTCAATTTCGCTGCAACAGAGTCCAGGTGCTCGCCCTTTCAGATGGATAAACAGTACGTCAAAATTCTCATGCGGCGATGGTACCACACTTATTGTGGTGCCGCTGAAAGAGATGGTACCAATCTGGCGAACGCACTAGGTCTGCAATTGGCAGCAGCCAACAGCAGCCCATTAGGAATAAAAGAAAATCTGCAAATATGTTATAGGAACTGAGACACAGCAATATTTTACCTTTCCAGAAAAATTATTTAATAGTTATAGACATCTGTTTAGTCTTGATAAAATAAAAAGAAAAGTTCAAGTGGAAAGATATTGTTTGAGTAGCTCAAAGCAAAAAATGGCACAAGTCGGTTAACTTATTATTTCCCATATTATACATAGTACTGTAACCAGCCAGTAGCATGCTTCTATGAAATGGATGGCAAACCTTTTTCGATTAGAACGCCACTTAAATTACTGCTCATTATTTTCAAGTGTCCAGTGTGCTACTTATTACATCTCTTTTCAAAAATCAACTTTAAACCACTGCTTTGATTTCTAAGTATCGGATTATATTTCGGAGTTTTATTTGCAGGATAGTTATTAGCTTGCGTGAACTGTAACGTCATTAAACAATATTTAAAAAGTATTTCAGTTTAATATTAAGATATGGTAAAGTGTTCAAGGGAAGACATTCTTTATTATGAGTGAAAAAGCAAAATAAAAGTAATTTAAACTGTTAGATGATTTTAACATGTATTGTGTGAAACCAAGTGTTAGTGCTATAGTGTGTGTTAGATGCATCAATAAAATTCAAAATACATTACAAAATGGAGGCAATTCAAGCAACGTCATTGGCCACGTGACACCGATGAAAGCTATGTAAACAAAGGAAGCCGTAGCATCGCTTTACTTAGAGTTCAACAAATCTATTTAAAAACTAGGACTAAATAAAGTTCTTCTACATTACATAAAATTAGCACTAAATAAAACACTATAACTACTGTAATAATTAATAAATTTCTTTTATAATGGTTAAATTAAATGAAAAGTACTGGGTTACAATCAGAAAATGCTGTGAAAAAAGTCTAATTAATTTTAAGAGAACTAATTTTGCCGAGTGAACTCCATGTAGAACTAAAATTGAAAATCTTAGTAAACAAAGGGTGGATATCACGTGACAACGGTTATCGTTCATGAGTCCCCCTAGCGGTGAATTGCCTCCATTGCTTTTAAAATTTTTTATCAAAAAAAATTTGTGTCTTTTTTAAGACACTTCACTAATTAAAACTTTTTACTTTTCAAGATGCAGTCTTGTCATAGGTTCGCCATCTCTGGTCTCTGAAATGTCATATATAGTAAAAGAGTTGAACAAACTTTTGAAGTCCATTGTGGCCCCAACTTCTGCAGCATCTTTTTGAAAAGTCTGGTAAGGAGACAGTTTGATAACGTTAAAGGATTAATATATAATCTGATTTTTATGTAGAGTAACTATATCCTATAGATTTGGCAGTACGCCACTTAAAACTTGCTGACTAGTGGTTTTTTAAGAATACTACTTTAAATTAGTTTGACCGTCATCAAATAAATGAAGGCTTTTAAATAATTCAGTTATTTATTTGACTTTTATTGAAACTATCTTGGTTTTCTGCCAAAATTACAGCTGAATCAGGAAATTGGAACTTTTCTTGATGAGATTTCAATCCACAAAAACTGTTCAGGCAGCAAAGAAAAGAGAAATAGAATGAATAACTGATACATTTTACGTCGATTGAATAGAGCTATGCTTTGGAGGACTCTGAAATCTATTCGTAAACTCTGAAATCTCTTCGTTATTAATTGATGAAGCTCTTCAAATACTTAAAAAGAACATTTGTTCCCAAATGTAAGCTTAAATGCTTTTGGTTTAATAACACAATTGAATGAAATAGGATTTCCCATCAATCGCATACACGAAATACAAAATAATAATAATACTAATATTAAAGATACTACTAATACTACTGCTACTACTACTACTACTACAAACTAATAATAATAATAATAACAATAACAATAATAATAATAATAAAAAAAAAAAACAATAACAAAAAAATAATAAAAAAAAAATAATAATAAAAAAACAAATAATGGCGTGCGAGTTAATGTCAATATGTGGTTTAAACATTTTTTGAATAGTTAATAGCAATCTATCCAACACCATGGAATTTTTTAAAAGCAGTTTTTTAATTGCCTCATTTTATATTTAATATTGGGCCACTTGTACATTTAATAGGGAAAAAATTATTCCGTTAACAGTACAACAACAATGAATTTTTGAACAAGGCGACATAAACAGATCACAAATTTAGCCAATATGCTACCCTTCACAGAAAATTTTTTTTAAAAACCCAAAAAGTAAATTTGAAAACGTTAATTGAAATTACTTTAATTATTTTAATTAAATTTTCTTTACTTTTGATAATTAACTTAATTAATAACTTAACTAATTAAGCTAAAAGTTACTTACCAGCTTCACTTATTCAATAAATTAATCTGACGAATAGGATATATTAAGCTTAAGCTTTCTTTTAAAAGGTATTGCTCTCATCCTATGGGAGAAAAATACTTCAGGGGCCCATTATGGTTATGAGTAGTAAAAATTAACCCCTTCCGCCCTTCTCTCTCGTTCCCGTGAAAGTCACGGGGTAAGGCTTTGTATTCTATTTCTTGTAGATGCGATATTTCCGGGCTGCATTTGTTCAAAAGTTGCGTACGAAAAAGTTGAAAATAATTTATGCTTTGTATTTGGAACACATTTCGTTTCCTCATTTTACATACCAAATGCCGAACTTTAACCGATCATATACTTATTCGTTGACTTTGTTATGCAGTCGGGATCTAAAATAAAACATCATATCAAAAAAGGCATTTTACATTTGATTTACGTAATATTCCCGTTTTGAATTTTTCCATCATGTGCTTTATAAATATATATATATATTTGCTTCTTCTCATGCGATAACGTATTTTCATAAAGATTCGTGTTCCGCATTGTGAAAGATTCGAGATATCAAGCTATAAATTCCTAAAAGTGTTTTTGTCGTGAGAACTTTTTACTCGGTTGAAATTTCATTTCATCGGATAAGAATCGCTTAAATAATATTTCTTGATTTGTACCATACACGTCAAACGTCTATTTCACTTAAGATGAATTTCTTGTTCACTCACATTTAAAATGTGTTCTGTTATATGTTGGAAATTTCTTCTATATGTACTTTAGAGTTAAACTTTTGATAGCTCCAACAACTTGGCATGTTATAATATTCGTTTTTGAAAAAAAAAAAGGGGTATTGGATATTGTGCGACTCATTAAAATATAACGATGTATAATCATTATGAATACAGTACTCAGCTATCTACGGATTTTTTAAATATACATCACACATCACTTTGCAACATAAATACATTTTTGGCAACTTTCTACAAATCTGAATCGCATCACTTTGATAACACTGTGCAACAAATTTGAACTTTTTTTTTTGTCCTTTAGATGAAACTATGTGATTTTATATAAACAAAAGGTGCTTGCTTCAAATATCCAAACCAAAATACTCCATCACGTACCGTTTTTTCTGGAGACCCACTTCGCATATTTATACAATTTGGTTTTAGAAGAACGGTAAATGAGGCTTACTTATTGAAAATACAAACACTAAAGTGATTTTTTTTGACCATTTTCATCTGGGGGGTCACCTATTGGGGTACCCTTATAAAAGATTAGCAATATTCAATTCGAATATTTCCATTCCATCAACCGCTGAAATGCTTTTCAGACATAGAGATATCCTGATGAAACCTTTCCCCATGCTCATCATTAATTGCGCCAAGGTTTTGATAAACAGAAGTCCATATGGGGGACCAAAAAGTGTAGTTTTAAGGACATATGGCAACCTATAATACAAAAGCATTTTATCATGTCACCAACAAGATCTTCGTAGTTTTCAGTTTTCTCATTTTCAAGGAAACATAAGCACACCGATTTAAAGGCCAGCCAGACTGATGTTTCTGCTTCTGACTGTTTGTTTTTATACTCTTCATCATGAAAGGACTTCCTAAAATTGTAGGTCAATGAAATCCCTTTCTTTTTCTTTTGCATCACTTAATTTTTTGAATTTGTTGCCGAGATGCAAGAAAGTAACTCCTTCTCTGTCCGGAGCTTTTACAAATGTTTCAATAAACCAAGTTTAATGTGCAATTGTTTAAAAGAGGCACATTGTAGATTTACAAGTGGCTCATTTGATATGTTTTTGCCACTCATAATTCTGAAATTTTCTTTGTGTTTTCAGAATATGCTACAGGAACAAATAGGAAAAAATACTTAGATGGAGGAGCACTGATAAACAAACGTCACTCTGCTGAATTGTGCTCACGCACAAATTATTGAAATAGTATATTCACATCACAGAAGCATACTATTTCTTCTTTCTCCGCAAAAAAGTCTACAAAATTTCTTTGACGTCTTGTAAATGACTCGAAATTTCGCGAAAGCAGATAAAGCTTCTGTTGCCAAAAATGTCGCTAAAGTAACAAAGTTCGTTAAAAAGGTCTCTAGAATGGCAACGATCTCAATGTCAATGAGGAAGATATAATTTATAATAAATTAAGTCGATAAATCACAAAAATATGCACATTTACCCCAAATACGTAAAAGCCTAAATTGGGGAATTTTCGGAAAATGGTACTTGGTAGGCAAAAAATAATTGCAGATTCGTAATTTTCTGCCAAAAATACATAAGAAACAGACATTTTCATCTAAAGGACATTTTTCGTGTTGCACAGTGTAATTTAAGCTTAAATTTTAACACTGTGTATTATACATTTGGTAATTTCTTAAATATGCCTTTTATTATGATAGTTTAAAAACTAGCTCTAAATGTGTTTAAGGTTACTCCTTTTTAGAGTATGAGTTTCATTTTTTTTCTTTGTCTCATATTGATAAAACTCATCTTTTTCTGCAACATTGATCAATTGCTTTATGCATTTTGTAATAAAAATAGTAGTCACTGCGTTACGGTATTTTAGAACATGAGACGCTACAAACAATAAGACACCTTTATTTTTAAGCTATTTTTATGACAAATTTCATCTTGAATTTTAGAAATAATTTCGCGCTATAGGTCCTAAACAACTGTAATTTTTAATGAATTATTTTTAAAATATTCTCGTGCTGATTTACACCTATAATTTTCGTGTTAGTTAATTTCTAATTAGTCTGATAATCACCAATGAAATGAAGAATGATCTGAATCTTTTTACAAACACATTTACGATTGCAAATTAAAAACTGATATGCAAGAGCTCTTCCGAAGGTCGAGAGAATATGATTTATCGTGTGACTTAACCAGGAACGCGCATTATCAGTTCTAATATCATTTACACTGCTTATAAATGCTCAACAATTTATCATCCGATTCATCCGGGACATGGTTGAAAATTCATGCAAAGAGCTCTAATCAAGGCGTCTTTTTAAACTGTTAAAGCTCAATAACTTAAAAGATTTATTCGTGTATGAAACGCGCTAGAGAGATGAAATTATATTCATTTCACTAAAACGAACTTTTCATTATTCAGAACGTGTGTAAAGCTCCAGTTTAACTTATGGGAGAAAAATACCCGCACATATCAATTTAACATTTGCATTTATTAAAAAGGAACGAAATTGTTTCAGAATTTTAAATTTTAGTATTATATTTTATACATTTTGAGATTTGTCTTATATAAAGAAAATCCAATAAGAGTCTGCAAACATTGTTACAAGATGTGTTTTAAAAAATGCTGAAACGTTAAGTAAACGTTTAATTAACATTGCGCATAAAATCTCCAAAATCTTATCAAGATATTTTTTTCTCGTAATTACATTACGTTATTTTAATGAATATTTTTTTTTTTTGGGAGGAAATTTTCGTCACAGAACTCACTTTTTTGGCCATCTTTACCGAGCTCTACCACAAATTATATCTTCTTTTATACGTTTACCTTCAAATCTTTTACTTCATTGATTAATTTTAAACTATTTTCTTTTTAAGCTTTGATTTTTGAAATATAGTTATGATGCCGATAACATTTATTAAAAGTGAATATATTTTGAATCTTGCTTTAAACATTATTAGATATTTTTTCCTGTTTTGTTCATGAATCAATATTGCTGTTTTTAAAATTAGTCTCCAATAATAAGGAATTATAAAGCATAAACAATGGTTTTAACTAATGGTACTAAACAATTGCGCTTAAATAAAAGGCAAAATAGATTGCAAAAATCTTACTCTGAATTTCAGAATTAGTTTCGTTTAACTTGCAAAGAAAGTAATCCTACCAATTGGAAAATAAATTAATCCAGGAGAGACAATGGCCATATACGTCGACAGGGTGGTGTAGTGGTAAGGCGCAGGCCTCGTACGCTCAAGATCGCAGGTTCAAACCTGGCCCAAGTCGGTGGATTTTCAAGATGCAGAAAATCGTCTGGGGCCAGTCGTATGATTATGTGGCATGTAAAAGTTCCCTTGAGTATCCGTTTAGCATGGGTACTCTCGGCTAAATTAAATTTCTAGTGCCGTTTTCATCAACGAGAGCTCAGGTGCCACCATCTAGGGGGAAACTTAGCGTCGAAAAAATTGCGGCTGGAAGAGTTGGTACCAATAGCTGGGGACGCACTAGGTCTGCAATGGTTGAGGACCAATACTGCAGCCCCATTAGAAGAAACAAAAATGTCCATATACCATTTTATTAAGAAACATTACTTAACATGCTTGTAACGTATCATACGACTTAATTCCTTAAGAATTTTTCCCTTCTTTTTCGTTTCCTTTTGCTCTTTATGCATCGATATTTAAAAAGAAGCGATAAATGGACAGTTCATATAATATGTGAAAAGGTTATTACGCTTAACCATAAGTCATACAAATTAACTGAAATAAAAAAAGAATGAGAAAAAAAAATCCGTTAAATATTTTTTTCGTAAATGATAACGTGAATTATTTTTAAGCTGCATAAAAGAAGCAACACTATTTATTTCGCAATATTTAAAAAGAAGCAATGAATGGACAGTTCATATAATATATGAAGAAGTTATTACGCTTAACCAAAAGTCATACAAAGTAACTAAAAAAAATAATGAGAAAAAAAAATCCGACAAATATTTTCCCGTAACTGATAACGTGAATTATTTTTAAGCTGCATAAAAGTCGAAGTATAATTTGATATATTCCTAAACTTTGCTGCTTCATAGTTACTTTCACATTTATAGCAATTAGTTGCACAAGTAATTTAGGTTGAAACAAAAAGTTAAACATTATACACAAATTTTTATATTCTCTAATTACTCACTCGCTGCAGAAAAAACATATTAATACGATATTTCAATCAGGGTAAGAAAAAAAGTTATGTTAATTTTTGCTATTACTTTTCTTTGTTTATGATAATCTACCAATTTTTCTCCAGAGTTTCACCGAAATTCTGCCAGGAAAATAAAGTATTTCATTATGTAACTTTTTGGGGAATTTTTAAAGGAAAAGTCTAAGAATTTAAAATGAAGCACTTTTTCCAACAGCAAGAATTACAACTTCCAATTTTTCTTAAAACTTTTAAATACTTATTATTTGTTCAAGCAAAGCTTTTAAATTATTTTAGTCAACTTATTTTTTAAAGATTTTACAACAAAGTGACTTTACTAATGGAAAAATCGTGATTTTCTCTAGCCATAACGGATCTTTGCTCAAATTTTCTAGTAACATATTAAGTGCTTAATTAAAGAAATTCCCAGAAAAAGAACTAAAGAAATAAAACCTTCGACAAGCTTCTAAGCAATAAAAAAAAAAATTTTTTTTAAATTGAAACAGCTACCTAATGATACTGAAAGGAGGCTATTTAATCATAATGTAAAAAGCGCTTCCTGAATTCATTTATGACTTTCATTGAGTTGGTGAAAGTGTCTTTCGCAACTGAATTCCATCCAGATTGACACATTCATTTTGCCATTAAGAAATTAAATTAGGTAATGAATAGGGCAAGGTACTCAAAAAAGATCTTAATGCATGCAACGGAAGTCAAGAAACATTTTTTAGTCATTATTTTTGTTATACATTTTAAATTAAAACTTAATGAGATGTTTCTTTAAAGATATATAGGGAAAAAAGAAACTTCTTTAAAGCTTTTCAATTAAACTTTTTTTACACTGGTCAAGGCTTTAAAGATTGATACGAACTTAACTTAATGTGAAATAAACTAGTTCATAGCACAAAACTTTGCGATGTTTTAATTACTTTTTCTTAGGGTTGTACTTCAAATATATACATTTACAGCATTTGCAAGTGCTGTGAGCGAGAAGATACGTGTATTAAAGGAAATGATTTTGGTGATACATTTATTTTTTTTCTGGAATGCGCTTTAAAAAAATCATTACGCAGTGAAATTGAAGTTGATTCGCTATTTATCTGCTGTTTTAATTATAGAGTTAGAATATAATAAAAAGCGTAATAAAATTTAGCAATAAAACTTAATGTATGATTAACTGCCTTTTTTGGACTGTATATAAGATGATCTCGATTTCACAACTATTATACCTTCACTATTGTCATTTCTAAAAATATCACCAGATATTATAAATATTAGAAAAAGTATTTTAACTTATTTTAGGATCATTGCCTTTACTTTTAGGATAATTATATACTTTTTTTTTTACTGTAAGATTTTTAAAATAAAAAATGAAGAAAAGTGAAAAAAAGAAAAATAATAAGTTTAATATTAAATATATAATCAAATAAGTAAACTTCAAATTTATACTTCGAAGTAAAATAACTTTTTTTGCTACCATGTCACAGGTTCGGTGTTCTATTCCCGGGATGGGTAGGGTCGACTCAGCTCTTTACGTCTTAAGTGGGTGATAAAATGAGGACCAAGCATGATTGGGAAAACATCTGCTTCTGCACCTCATTGATCTTGGTCTCAAAAGCTGAGATTGGTACGGCCTTGGCTCCCATGGGCTTCTCGCGGCTGAGTTTAGTTTTTTAAAAAAGAAGGCGTGGAAAATAATGATGCTGGGTTTCATATAAGAAGCATTGAAACTGCTTCGAAACGGAGAAATGAAATGACTTTAAATCTCTTAGTGAAAAAAAAAGAAGTGAAGGTTCCTAAAATATGAGAAACTAAGGTATTTTTAATATTTTCTTCCTACATATATATATACATTGCAGTTCTTTCCAAATTTATACTATATAAACTATATTTAAATATTCCAATGAATATTTTACCAACTTTCATGAAACAATTTTTAGTTCCTCTCTATTTCATAAAACCAAGCTTTAATGAAATTTTATAAATTGCGCGGCTGCATTTGGTGCATTATTTTTTTCCGAGAAATCGGTCAATTGTTCATATTTTTGAGGCAAAAAGGTGAATAAAAATATAAAAGTGTAACTGCATCGATTACTAATCCTTAATTACTTAAATTTGTTTTATTGATACATATTAATGCACAAAAATGGTTATTCTTTTAAAAATTGTTGTTGTTAAAAGTGTTTCTGTGCTACTGACAAAAAAAAAATATCGATATATCCGAGATTACTCTCTCTCTCTCTCTTTCCCTCCCCCCCCTCTCTCTCTATCTATCTATATATATATATATATATATATATATATATATATATATAAGAGAGAGAGAGAGAGAGAGAGAGAGATAGAGAGAAAGAGAGAGAGGTAAATAAACATTTAATATTATTTATTAGTTGATTAAATGCAAGAACATGATACGGATTGTGACCAGGTGTGCTAACCATACATCTAAGAGTATCCCGGACATTGGAATCATTCATAAATGATGTCACGCTTCGAGGGGGGAGGGGAGTTCGTTAAATTGTGACAAAGTGTGACAAGGGGAGGGGAGGGGGTAACACGAAGTGTGACATCATGCATTATGCAACATAGCGTGACGCGTGACAAAGGGGGGGAGGGGGGGCGCTGAAGTGTGACATATTGTGACGAAGGGGGGGAGGGGGTCAAATATATAGGAAAAAAGCGTGACATCATTTATGAACGGCCCCATTGCAGGATTTCTAATACAGTTCTAAGTAATGTCAAAGGCTTCAGAAACATTCGGGCCATTGAGAATGTCTTACCCAATAAGATTTTGTTCTTAAACTTTAGACTTGCATGTCAATTATCGTTTGTAAACATCTCTCATAGCTATGCGCTTCTACTGGAACCTAGGTTAAACAAGCGCTGGATCAGAAATCGGAATTCAATCACATTCATTAAATTATTTCAGTGAAAAGACTTATGTCTAGTGGAAAGTACATATGAGCTTCAAAATGACTCTTTGAGTTTCCTATTTTTATTATTAAAATTTTGAGTCATTTAAGGGATTTCCGTTTTTGTTTTCATACCGTTAGGGAAGATATTGTGAGCCTTAAAACGTTTGTTTAATCGTTGATTGCGAATTTGTCTTGGGGGGTTTCACTCAAAAAAACATGGTAAATCTATGACTAGGTAACATCAAACCTGCAACATAACCTGACGGCTTACGATTAATTTCACCTCTAACAATTACAGACATAGCATGCAAAATAATGTTCCTCTGACTACGTTAATACAACTTTATCGTCCGAAAAGCACGACTAGACGAAAAACACACTATTCTTTAATAGACAAACGATTTACAGCAATATATCCAATTTCTTCTAATATATTCTTTGGAACGAAGTTAAGAAATAATCTGATTGGATTAGAAAGCAATTACGTTAGTTACAAACAATACATTTTAGAAATGAAACGAATTAGATAAAGGTTTATTTACGAAGCGAGAGTACGTTTATCAGCATTATTCTACAAGAAAGCAACAATAATTTTTTTTAATGTTCCCTTTTTCAGTTTTTTATTCCATTTTAATGAATTTATCAGCTAGGATAAGTAATATTTCGCCAATTACAAAGTATCCCTAACACAAACTCGTTCTAAACAATTAATAAAACAAGTCGTTGGTCGGCTTCTTTAGGAGTTAGAAAATAATACTGATAATTTTTTTATAAAAAAAAGCTGTTTTTTGAAAAAAAAAAAAAAAAAACAAAAACAGTTTTCTTAGGCAATTTAAATACTGCTATTAATACTTTAGCTCAAAGTAGTTTTTTGTGAGTGTGTGTGTTCATAAAAATTACATTTTCAATTACAACTTTAAAGCTAAGAAAAATATATCCATTCTTTTTATTTTTTAGGAAAATATGTGTCTGTTACTTTTTATGCATTGGGAACTTTACATGAAAAAAAAAAAAAAAAAGCTTAACCTGGAGATCTTGCCTTTCTTTCCAATAAATGTAAAAGAAAGATAAATAAAGCACAAAAATTAAATGCAAGAAATAAATAGCGAAAAAAAAAAAAAAAAAAATAGTAAGTTAGCCTAATTTTTCCGCAAAAGCTATATTACAAATAAAACGACAGTAATAATTATATAAAAATATAAAAAGCATTCAAATTTTTTGAAAATAAGTAATCAATTAAAAACATCTTTAAATAAATTTTAAAAAATGAAAGTAGCTTTCCACACTGGTGAAAATGACTCGGTTGATTTAAGTAATTTCGGAGAGAAATATCTGTCTTTTTTTTACTAAGCAAATTAAAACTTGCCTTTTGGCTTATATTTAAAGCAACATATCATTCATTTTAAAATTTATAAACTTAATGAAATATTTCCCCCCTTTTTTATAGTTGTATTAATGAAGCTGTGAGCATGAGTGGAAAATAACAGATACTAATGCATAACCTTTGGGGGGGGGGGGGCGATTTTAAACTCGTAATAAAAAAAGCTGCTTTTAAACTGCAAAACGTAAAGGAAAAAATAATAAAATGTGGGAACTTGCATGACTATTTATTTTTCCGCTGAAAGTTTTGCACTTATTTTTAAGCTTTATAAAATCCTTCTCACTCCTACTTTTTCGAAATGTTATTTTTCTTTGTTACAATAGTGTATGGAATAAGAAAAAAAAATTACACTTGAAAATTGTGAAGTTTAACACTAGATTTACCAGACCAGTCATTTTGACTGCTTCGAAGCTTCCATTTTGCATTATTTGTTACTAATTATAGTGCAACTTTCAATTGCATTGGCTTTTCTTAATACACGGTAAGTAGGACAAGTTAATGTGACTGAACGTTTTATTATAATTAGTAGCAACTTGGTGTAAAATGAAAGTTTAGAAATAGTTAAAAACGGCCTGGTAAATGTAGTGTTAAATACATAAATTCAACATCTTGCAAGCTGTGTAGGAAAAATCGGAAAATTCTCATAAAGGCTTATAAAAGCATACAATTATTCATTTTAATTTTCTACAAAAGTTTAATGAAAAAAGCGTCATATAACAGTAGATCCCAAACTGGGTACCACGTAAAGGTCGAGACTAGCGGTCGCCACTCGACATTGGCGACTATAAATTTATATTCGCGACCGCAAAATGTTATGTCGGTCGCCAAACTAAGCGACTAGAAAAGGTTTGTACATTATTATTTCTTTGAAAATAGAGCTTTGTGTAATTTTGTGACAAAAAGGCAGTTTGAGGTATTCAATGCTAACCACGGCCATACTGACTGAACCTTTTCGGTTATCTCAGACTACCCCCCCCCCCCCCAGTATGAGGGGGTGCGACCGTGGCGCTGTCCTCCTTCGCACTTCCCACAAACTCTCTGACAAACTGACAACCAGCACCAGCCATAAGGGGCTGGGCTGGCAGCGCTTTGCCGACCTGCTTTACCGACCCGGGGCCACAGTCATGCTACAAAGCAAGCCTTACGTCACCCATATCGGATAGTGCTATTGTATCGCCTCTTACGGCACGCATAACTACGCTGGGGCTATTCTACGCCCGCCACTGCAGGGCAAGGCAGTTTGAGGTATATGTATGCACAGGTTTGTATGCAAAATGAAGCCGCGATTGGGAGGGGGGGAGGGATCACTTTGAAACATGGTTGAAAGTGGCGACTAACCTTTTTGGGTTTACCGGCCACTGGCCACCAACGTTTTTTTTGTATCAAGCGTTAGGCCACGGCACCCTAAGGTGCCACACCGTGGTATGAGGGAGCCACGAGGAACCTGATATATGAAATATCACATGTTGTTGAGCAAACGAAAATTTGTAACTGTTATAATATTAACACTTTCATAAAAAATGAATAAAATCTCAGTCAGACCCGGACTGGCTCGCTCTGGGGCCCTCGGGCAGGTACTGAAACGGGGCCCCTTAGAGGAAAATTTTTGATGTTTATGTGTCTGGAAACCATCTTTTGCTCTTTTTAGGGTCTTATACAGTATTTAAACTGAAGCGATTTTTATATCAAATAAGAAAAAAAACCAAAACAGTGTTTTAAAGTTTTGCTTGTCTAACTGTTTAGTACACCGAAATTTCATACTATTTTTATTATATCTCACTCACTTATTATATCTAAGCCAAGAGCACTGACTAAATAATAAACTACTATTTATTAAATTAACGAATTTTAAAGGATTTTTCACTTGGGTGCCACTGATAAACCCTTAAAATTTTCAAAACTGTTTCCATAGCCAGGCCCTTTCAGCTGAACATTAGGGGGATTAGAGCCATATGGAGGGTACCCCTTAACTGGAAATATGAAATTCTACAAGTTGAAGGGGGTCCGGGATTCTCTCCCGGGAAAATTTTGAAAACTATATGCACACTATAAAAATCCGGTCCTCCCCCCCCCCCCTTCTTACTAACGCTCATACCGAAGAGACATGTCTTGTCAAACGACACTTGCAAGCTAACCTCCTCCCCGCTTTTCCCGAAAGGATGCTTTGAAAATTTGTAAAAGAAAAGTTATTACACTGTTTGAGCATAGCATTATTTATATCTCACTAATTACAAAGCCTCACTATTACAAGCCCTGCAAATAACCTCGACTTTTTTAAATATTTGAATTTTTAAATTTTGGCATGCAAAATTTGCCGCCCTCTTGAAACTGCCTTCCCAGGACCCCTTGCCTGCCACAGGAGCCTGCCGACTCATCAACGACGCAGACGCAACATTATGCAGTATAACTCAGTTTTAAAGCTTCCTATACTTTCTACAAATAAATGCTTCTATTAATCAGTTTTAATCGTTAGCAAAATAGCCGATCAATGATCCAATCGGAGCGCCGAACCAGGATTTTAATTCTCTTTCCAAAAGTTGCAGTTTCAAAAATAAATATCTTTTTTTATTGTATTTTCTTTCCTCTTCGTTTTTTTTTTTTTTTTTTTTTTGTGCATCACAGTTGAATATGCCTCCCCTCAGAGGTGCCGCCGCCATGGGCCGACACCACAGTTCCGGGCGTGTCGCATGGGCCCCGGCTTGCTGCCTCCCCCCCCCCCTAGATCCGGCACTGCTATCGAGCTTGGAAAATTACTTTCTCCCGGTTCCTTAGTCAACTTGTGGTATAATCTGTCCTGTTCATGATATTGTCTATCTATTCATACATAAATACCGTGCTTTACAAAGTATAAGAAATAAGATTTACCTTTTATTTTTTAGCAATTTTTAAGAAAAACGTAATTTTTAACACTTATTCTGATATATTGCAAAAGGCAAAAATTAAAGAATTTTTTACTACTGTATAAAACCAAACTGCCCTTTAAAATACCAGAAAATCGTCACCTGACAATTATTGAAAATTTGAGCTTAAAGTATTGATTTTAATGTTCTTTATTTGAAATTGATTATGAGTAAAACGCGATTTCGGGACTCTTTGAGGCAATTTCCCACAGAAAGAAGCGAGTCTAATATTCCGAAAAATACGGAATGTATATGTAAATGTATATTGTATCTGTCTGATTTTGAATAAAAACAATCACAGAAGTAAAGTAGGAACGCAAGGCCGTAGCCAGGATTTTCTTTTCGGGAAGAGGGGGGGGGGGGGTTAGCACCGAACATCAGGGCCGTATTGTATGATTTTGAAGAAAAACAATCACTGAAGTAAGGTAGGAACGCAAGGTCGTAGCCAGGATTTTCTTTTCGGGAAGGGGGGGGGGGGGCACCGAGCATCAGGGCCAAATGCGATGTCAACAAAATGGGGGAGGGGAGGGTTAAAAATTTGAAAGTATATGTATATAGTATACATATAGATAATATTATCTATAAATGTATGGGGTGTAACTCATTTCCCTACACTAACGTCCTAAGTCGAAAATTTACGATGCTCGAATTCATAACTGCTGTAGAGAACACACGAGCTAAAAAGAACTGATAATTATCGGTTTTCTCCCAGGGAATTTAAATGAAAGTCAGGCATTTTGAAAATTACCATTTTCAGTACCTTCCAAAAAGATTTCCTGTCCAAAAAAAAAAAGCTTTTTCGCTGATTATTTAATTTGTTTTGAAGCGCTACTTTAGCTTCAAACCTTCAAGTATTTCCTTACATGTCGTGTACTTTGTGTGTTATTGCTATGAATATATTTTCAATGCTACAAAATATTTTAAATACTCTTTACAATTTAAAGTTAACAAATTTGTTACCTTTTAAAGCTTTGATAATAAAGAGAGCGATGAAAATACTCTTATCCTCCTAACCCTGGGATTGCGTGTGATATGGGTAATCTATTAATGAATTACTTTTGAAGCACCTTTGAAGTTCAAACGGAATAAAAGAAAGAAAAAAGATAAAAGAGGTTCTCAGCATGTGTGAAGGGGCCTGGCGTATTATTGTTTTGAAAATATTGAAAAAATTTTCATACCTTTTCTGCTTTATCTCTATAAGGTTTCTTCCCAGCTATAATCTAACTCGGGATTTGTGCGCAAATTTCTTACTGCAGTGTTCGAATAAACGTCTTGTGCTATACAAGAGCCCATTGAAATTCCCTCTGCCAATGTCCGGCAACCTGTTTTATTGCAACTTTTGCGAAAAAGAATATGATTCGTGCAGAGGCAAGCCCCCCCCCCCCCCCCCGTCCTCATCGGAAGCGTATGTTGATTCCATTTTGTCAGTTTCTAGGTTTCTAGGCGTCGTGTCGCCTACTCCTACAATATGGGTACTTAGTTGATGAATGTCACTTCCAAGAATGCAACCTTCGGCAAAAGAGATCACAAAGAATGAGCGGACCGACAAAGCCCCTTTATTTAAAAAACTTGTATGTTTGTTGTTCTTGTGTGGTCGAGCGATTAGAAACCCTACCATGTGTCACATGTGTAACCTTAGGCTAGAAATCAATCATTATCTGCTGATGACTCGGAGATCCTAATGCCTGGTTGAATCGAGATAGAGACGCTTTGAGGGAACTGATCTTTTTCCGGTTTATTTTCAAATGTCCCCTTTTCCAATATGTTTTTGAAAACCGTTTTTGAAGCGTCGTCTTGTCGTTAGACACCCCACCCCCTCCTGTCCTCTCTCCACAAACGGGTTGGTTATCGGGAAAAGGACGTTCTTTTTTTTCCTCTTTTCTGGTGGCTTTCAATAGCTTTTATGTTGTCAACAAATATTTTCATGCATATAAAAAGTTCCTGTGCAATATCGCAATTTAGAGCAGTGAAATACAATACCAAACCGTCAAAAAAAAAAAAAAATAATAATTAATTAAATTAAAAAATAAAGGAAATAAATTGTAGACTAAGCTAAAAATGACAAAATATTTCACCCCCATTCTTTTCCTACGGTATAATATTATAACTCGTATTTGAAGTTTACGGAAGTCTTCAATTGTAATCAACACACATTTTTGCTTGCATCGGGAACAGAAAAAAAATGTTACCCTGATGGGTCATGCAATGAGTTAATTAGTAGAAACAAAATTTTCGTGTAGAGCGCAATGAGAAGTTTGAGGACCCCTGGCGGTAAAATAAATACGGGGCCCCCCCTTAAAATATTCTACCTGTATCATCTATGTGGTCTACAGTATGGGGAGAGGAAATTTGAAATAGTGAAGGCGCCTTTTCAATTCGGGGCCCTATTGGTTGGCACCGCCATGTCCACCCACTGATCTTTGTTTCTCTTTTTGACATTGGCTTCTAAGCCGTTATTAAATCCGTTAATGTTAGCAGCTCCGACAAATGAGCAAGCAATAATATTTCATATTGAAGTGCCTCATTTAGGTAGTTTTGATTTTACAGGCAAAAGCAAAAATACAATTTACCCAATTGGACAAAGCAAGTCCAATTGGGCCGTCGACCACTGTTATGTTAAAGTTTTTAAAGTCTTAAAACTTTTGTAAGATTGCGATAGTGAAGCATCCTGGGAAAAAGTGTAATGAAGCAGATGCAAATAGTTACAAAAAAAAAAAAAAAAGAAAAATCTGTAAAAAAAAAATTCAGATAGAAAATTATTTTTTCCCCTCCTCGTTTGGGGGCCCCCTAGTCCGGGAGCCCTCGGCGATCGCCGACCAGCCGACCTGGCCAGTCCGGGCCTGATCTCAGTTATAATCATTGTTTGTATGTTTTTCCACTTACTTCTTTCATTTTTCTCTAAAATCTTTAAAACATGCAATTATCATATATACCACGAATAAATATTACATGACTAGTATGCCATGACAATATTCTAATTCTTACCAGAGTGCCGCGATTTGTAAAAGTTTGGGAGCCCCTGTCATATAGCATACAAGTACGTTTGAATATTTGTGTAATAAAAATGTAGTATTTTATTACGCAAAAAAGGTGCATTTGTTTTTTATTTATTCAAAATTGTCTTATAAATCATTTTCAGTCTGCGGTTTTTGAGCAATTTTTGACGTACGAAAAGCAATTCTGGTGTTTTAAGGAACCCAGCCCTCATGTTTCACCTCACGTAAGTGCATCGAGTGAACTATCAATCAGATCCGATGTCAAACTTATGTTTTTAACAATTACATAGTACGTCCGTGGGAAGAAAAATAATTCTGTTGTGACTTAAAAAATCATTTATCATTTGCGTCATGCCTTTATATATTAAAGTAACTGAGATTTCCCGAAAAAATGTTCTGCTATTCGTTGATCAATAATACCATTTTTTTTAAATCGTAAATACAGTTTACTTAGAACTTCTTTTTGGACTACTTTCCTTTAAAGTTAAAAAAAATAGGATGAAAGATAGCTTAATATGTAGTAAAAATATCGTTAAAAATAAAGAAGAGTAAAAAGTAAGTGTTAAGCAATTAAATAAAGATTGAAAAATAAAAAATTTCAAAGTAAGGTTTTGAGACGGGGAAAATATGTCTGTCGGTCTGTCTGCTTCCCTCCCCTAACCTCCCCCAATGATTTTTGAGGGAATTGCCCTATTCTTTTTTTTTTTTTTTTTGTATTCGAAAGATCTTAGCGAGGTCATCTAATTATGTATGTTAGAACATCTATTTTTCGATTTGAACGATCTTTCGTTCACGTTTGAACAGTTCAAAATATCTTAACATATAGAGCTATTGAGGAAATGTAAAGCAAATTATATAAACCCTGTATATAAGACCCAAACTCCCTTGAATAACTGTATTCGAAGAAGCTCTCGACGTGAAATATTTATTGATTTGAAAATTTTTTGTTCGATTTTGAACAGTTCAAAAAATAAAAATAAAAATAGTATTAGTGCCTACGGTGAAATTTCTATCCTATATAAACTGACCTATTAGACAGATTCGCTTAGAACAAACTTTATTGGAAAAATCTTATGACGGAGAACCTGTACAGACTTGAAGTTCATCCAGAACTAAACCAGCCCATTTTCTTATGAAATATTTTCAATTGGATTTTTAAGGATATTTCTGACTGAATAAATGAATGAATGATTGAAAAAATGAATGAATAAATGAGTGACTGAATACATGAATAAGTGAAGGAATGAATGATATATGAATGAGGGAACGAATATGTATTAATCGTTGAAAAATATATTTGAACCAATTAAGAACTAAATCTAAATGAGAAGAGAGGGAGAGACAAAGAAAGATAGCCAGATTAACTAATTTGTTGTTTGTGGATACGGAAAAGTAGGCTCGTTACAGACGGAACTTCTTGTTATTAATATGGATTAAGCAACCTGAACGAATGTAAGTATGAACTCTGAAATGACTTAACACTCTCACTCATGTAAGCATGAGGTACATAAATTTTTGCTTCAAAATGTTATGCAGATTCGCTTTTGTGCTGCAATTTCCATGTAGTCCTCATCTGCAGACGGCAAACAGTTCTTGGAATAGACCATTCATGAAAGTTAAAAGAATACGATCTCTTTGGAAGTCCACGGAGGATTCAAGAAAGAAGAGAAACTCGCATTTAAAATCAAATTTTGCTAATATGTTTCGGAGGGTATATTACATTACTGGGGATTTTGGTATTATTTTATATCTTGTTGTACTTCCCAAATGGAGTTTGAATGTTCAGTTTTTCCATGTTTAATATAATAGTGATTAAATATGCCAGATAAGCATAAAATGTTCTCATACCAGGACACCAACGTTTGACTATACAGGACAAACATTTCCAAAAATCAATTATTGCAACACAATCCTGACATAATAAATGGGTTCGTAGCATATCGAAATATTTTTCATAACTCAAACGCATGTATGAGAGGTTTTATTACTTGAGAACTTTTAGCCCTATTGAATTGTGTCCAATTAAAAAATGCTTTTAAATTTTAATACCTATTTTACATTAAAAGTTGCAAGATTATTCCGCTGTATTCGCTCCGACAGATAAAAAGAGATAAGGAAACGGAAACTAGTTTTCTTTTGTAATACAGCAATACTTCCAGTAGTTTTAAAAAGTGCCCAAATAGAAAAACGTTATAATTTCAATAAATATTCAATGAATTA
Source organism: Octonoba sinensis (assembly GCA_038502835.1). Lineage (NCBI taxonomy): Eukaryota > Metazoa > Arthropoda > Arachnida > Araneae > Uloboridae > Octonoba > Octonoba sinensis. Next base: position 51,827,588 of record CM076600.1, read on the forward strand.
CTCAAGCCGAAAAAAATCTCAGAATGATAGCCGGGTACGCGAAACAAAAGCATTAAATTTAGAATGAAATATGCATTAAAAATTTTCACATTTCATTTTTCACTGAATAAAAGGCATTTTACGAAAAAGACATATATCTCTCTATTGCTCTATAAATACCATTATGCATTATTTATCGTTATTTTTCCTTTCTTCGTTGGAATTTAGTCATATCTGTTCCAACAAAATCATCATTTGTTATTCGCCATCTTGAAAATCAACAGCGAAACAAGATTTTGTAAGATTTCATTCTATTTGTAAAGTTTCTTTGCTGATGCCTCTAAGTTGTGAGATTGTGTATGCTGAATAGAAAGCATTTCATTTTCTTCTAGTACCATTTTCCAAACCATTTGGTCTTTACAGCTGGTAGTCTTTAGTTTTGGTGCTTACATCCTCCGTAATTAGGAGAAAGTGTTTCTCGGAAGCGCGAACCGTGATTTTACATTAAATCTTCTTCAATAGGTTTCGCCTTTCGCTTTTAATCTCTGCTTTTAAGCTTCTTTCCTTTACTGTCGAGAAAAAAAAAAAAAGAAACGTCTCGAGTTAAGTTAGTAGGATTTTGTGGCAGGAGAAAATAACTGATTATTTTGACGACCGAAATTGTTTGGTAAACAAAAGGCTTAAGGATTTCTTTTCTGAAGTAAAATTTGGACATCATACCATTTTTGACTAATTCTTATTAAAATCCTAAAATGTTATATTAGAAGTGAGAAAACGTTTCGAATACTTTCAATAACAGTTAATTTTTGGACAACGAAGAGTATAAATGTTGTATAGATATAGCACCGTCGCATGCCCCTCCCCTTCCCCCCTTTCTTATAAGCATCTATAGTATTTGAGTACATATTTTACATTTACTGAGCGAAAGGTGAACTCGAAAACATAAAACAACAAGAAGTTCCGTATAGAATCATACAAGCCTACTTTCTCGTATAGACCCAACTTCAAATTTATAATCTATCTCTCTTTGTCTTTCTCATTTAGGTTTATTGCTTAGTTACCTCAAATATGCTTTTTTTCAACCGTTAATACATGTTCATTCACTCATTCATTCATTTTACTCATTCATTTTTTATTTTTTTTTCACTGAATTATTTTTTTTCAATTATTCACTCATTTATTTACTCATTCCTTTATTCATTCTTTCTCATTCATATATTTGTTGCTTTATTCAGAAATATCCTTAAAAATCCTGATCAAAATATTTCATAGGAAAATAGCCTCGTTTAGCTCTGGTTGAACTTCGTATCTGTACATGTTCTATGTCATAACATCTTTTCGATAAAGTTTGTTCCAATCAAACCCGTCTATTAGATTAGGATTTTTATAGAATTCAAACTTCTCCGTAGGCGCTATATTGTTATTGTTACTTTTGACCTGGTTAAAAAGGAACAAAAATTGTTCAAATCAAAAAATATTTCACGCTGAAAGCTTCTTCCAATAAGCTTGATCATAGGAACTTGGATCTTATGTCCAGAATTTACATAATTTGCTTCATTTTTTGCCCATAGGCGCTAATATTAAGATTCTTTGAGCTGTTCAAAATTGAACAAAACATTGTTTAAATCAAAAACTAAAAGATGAAATGAGATGTCCTTGCCGAGATCTTTCGGATGCAAAAAAGAAACTTTTGAATCAGATAATTCCCTCGAAAGTTATATTAGGGGGGATCTGACAGACCGACTGGCGCACATTTTCCCCTTCTCAAAACCCCACTTTCCAATTTTTTGTTCTTCAATTTAATTTTTTCACGTATTTTTGACTTTTCTTTATTTTTAACGATATTTTACGATACATTAAGTCTTTTTTCATGCATCATTATTATTATTCTTTTTTACTTTTACGAGAAAGTAAGCTAAAAATGACAAAGATTTAAAAAAAAAAACAACTTAGTTGGAAACTTTTAGTTAAATGATTAATCTGTGGAGGTCGTGAGAAATGTGTCGCTATACCACGAGAGCAGTATCTTCAGAGAACATCTGCTTACGGACCTACACTCTCAGAAAAATTCGTCTGCAGACACTACAGTATTCCTCATTTTTCTACAAATAATTTCCGTACCCCTTGAGAACGACCTTTTTCCGTTTACTCTAAGCACGCATGCGTATTCAACAATCTCAGCCGGAGTCGGCGAACTGGCTTCCCGAGTTGTGATGTTGGGAAGTCGACAAGACAATCTGTTTAGCCTTTCATTCTGCCAAACAAGAAAGACAACAAGAGAACATAAATGCAAGTATGGGTACGTACTAATTTCAGTAATTTATTGAAAATATTTGTCAACTTCAACGATGTGTCAAATTTCTAACAGTGCAGGGACACTTAGGGCCGTGGTAGCCTAGTGGTAAGCACGTCGGACTTCCACCTGGAAGGTCGCGCGTTCGATGCCCACTGAAGACCCCCATGTATACTTGGGGATATGTGCATGTAAAATCCGTAGACCCCACTACCTCTCCCCGTGCGTAAGCAATCCTAAGGCGTCGGCTAACAGGTAGGAGTCTGGTGGAGAAAAGTGTAGGGACACTTTGTGCACAGACAGATAAGCCTGAAAGGTACATAAGAGATCGGCCGCTTGACTAAAAACTATTCTGTAAGGAGTCGGAAGAAAGAAAAAAAAATTGGTAATAATTTTGCTTCTGTGTTATTTTAGCATTGTGCCAGTCCCAAGAAATATTTTAAATTAAAAATGGACATCTGCGATTATTTCTAAGCACCATGCATTGGGTAAAAGTAGTTCTTGAGGAAAGTTAGAAATCGCTTGCATAATGCAATAAGGTGATTGCTACCACTATCTTAACAAATTGTAAATGTGGAATCTGAGTAATTCTGTTAATTATTTGCACCGATCTTAAGGCAATTAACCAACTCCAAAATATGTTAGCTACACCACAACATAAAAAAGGCAGAACTGTTATGTAGTGACACACACATCGCATTAAAAAAAGCACTTAACAGGAATTTAGTAAATTAATGTAAGTTGACTAAGAGGAGTCTTTCAAAGGGGAATCGATATCATCAGCTCTTAACAATATTTTCTCCGAGCGAGTTTAGTTTAAAAGTTTGATAGGAGATTCTTAAAATTGAGATTTATTAGCTCGGAGCTATTCCAAGTTGGGAAAATGCCCAAATTTTAAGTACTCATTTTGAATATTGTTCATGTTTTAAAAATACTATTCTCAAAATTGAATGTACTATTTGAACATTCTAACACTCGATTGAATCAAAAACAAATGTTATTCACCATATTAATTAAATAGGATTTGAAAGGTAACGATTGCAACAACACTATACAGTATTTTAAGTCACTGTTGTCGCATGGAAACCTGGAATGAAGTTTCTGACACATTATAAATGCTTTACGACGCGACAGATTAAATCGAGGTACACGTGGATGAATAGTGCATATCTCTGCATGTCTCGCCGGTGTATTGTTGCAGAATATCATTATTCTCGTAGCTTGGCGCATGCTAACGTATTAAGGGGAATTCCAAATATTATAGCAAATGTTATGAATTGATGACAGTAGACGTGATGGCCATAACCGGTGGGAATATTGCGTTGATTTGCAATTGATATAATATTTATTGGAAACATAAACTTAGCCCAAACGCAACGCTCCGATTGTCCTGCACTCATTACCTTGAGTTACTTGGTGCAATGAATGTAGCGTTATGTGTCATAAAATGAACTATATACTTAAAACATGAGCAGTAAATTGTGGTACAATGAAAAAGCAAATGCCTAACAATTCAGATAGAAATTTCTCACATCCGTAGAGATCTTTTCAAAAGCAAAAGTGAAAACAAAAGTTTTTTTCATCAAAAATGTTAAGTAATAAAATCATGACCTGGAGACACACACAAAAAGCGTTAAAGCTCTAACAGTAGTGTAGTAATATACTATTCTGTTTTTTTAAAAAATAAAACTCTTAACTGCTGTTGAAATATTTTTTTCGCAGTCGAAAAGAAAAGTATAATTGGTATAATTATATATATATATATATACATACAATTTTGATAATATAAATACGTCAATTATAAAACTAAAACCGTAAACAAATACACGAGAAATATGAAAACTTTTTTGCCACAAATAACAATTAGTGCTTTCAAAACAGCTTATGCTAAACGTTGGCTGCCCAACTGTCCAGTTTCGAATTACATTATTTGCGCTTCCAATGTTACATTTTTCTTAAACAAAGCACATAAAACAAAATTTCTGCAGATAAAAAAATAAATAAATAAAGAAGTAAAATAAATAAAAAATAAAATCAGTTATGAAGCACACCCGTTTTTTTTTTTTTCTAAAACATTTGAGAGGGAATTTTCGTGTAGCAGATATATTGTCGAATCATAGCTGAAGTTAAGTGCAGTTGCCTTTAACGTTCAAATATATTACTAGTTCTCGAGCTTTTGCTTTTTCCTTTTATTAATTCCGTTTAAAGGGCCTAAGATAAGTGGTAGAAAACCACGAACGGAGAAAAGTGAACCATTAATTAGCCCCCAGCCTAGAAGTGCACCGTAATGAACTCCTGCAGAAAGCAACCGGCGATAATGAAGCTAAAGAAAGAATCGAACAAACAAAGTAAAGAAAAACAGTGCATTCTAGAAAAAGCCACAGCAGATCAAAACAGCAAATTACGATTTAGGAGAAAAACAAATAATAGTTCGACCAAACGGAGAGTTATTTATAATTAACAAAACGAAAACGAATTGGGCGAACATTGCTGAAACGCATAAAGAAAATTACGTGTCGTGGTATTTTCTTCCAAGTACGATAATGCACGGTATAGTAGTACTATAGTTAGCCAGAGGTTTTCGCAACAACTTTTACAGGCTATTTCCGTTTTCCCACAGTAAAATCGTATTGATGCGTCAAGAAATAAATTTTTGAAGCAACGAATGTGAAAGAAAGAAGAAAGGAATGTACAGTGCAACGCCGTTTATCCGGTCTTCGTTGATCCGGATGAAATTTGTAGACTTTTTTTCAATTTAGTGTTTAAGTTGTTGAAGACAATTAGACTGTGATTTTTCAAATTAAAATGTAAAGTTGCTTTTGTTTAATCATATTTTAAGAACAGTAAAATTTACTGTGACAAAAAAAAAAAAAAATGCACTACAGGTTCAACATACAAACGACTAAAAATAACCCGCATAATAAATCAATTCTTTGTTAAGAAATTATGTGAAACATTATTTTTATTCATTAAATTTAATTTTGTTTACATTTAATTAACGCGTAGTTAAAAACTCCATTGTATTGTTAAAAACGAAAAAAAATAAAAAAAACTAGTTCCTTTTTAATTTAAGAGTTGTAATTCCTTAAAAGATTAAGGAACAAAATGACATTTAAAAAAAGCAACGTAAAAAACGACATTTTATTATTGTTGTTATACAGCTACTATTCTGCTTCTTGGAGAAGGTGGTTTTTTGCAACTCTAAAACACATGCACGAATTTTTCTCTGCAAATGTGTACTCATTAAGTTCAAATCCTTCTACTTACACACCACTAGAGCTCACTATCGACGAATTAATCTTAATTTAGTACAAATTCACTCCTCAGCTTTTGTTTTCGGCAAGCATGAATATTTTGGAATTCAAACAATGCTTTCTTCTAATAAACGTTTTGTTAACAAAATCGATGACTTTTGTCAAATAAACACTTAGAATAGATTTGATTTCAGTTATTTTCCAACTGCAAGTGTGCTTCGTTTCTTGTGCCACTGAAATAATTGATACAAAAGCTTTAAAGATTATCACCTTTCATCGTATTAGTCTCATTCGTATATACATAAGTTAGCGCAGCTATTGTTGCATGATTTACCTATGTTGCCTAATGCCATTGTTTGCCAATTAAGAACTATTAAACTCTATCCATAGAAGATTTATTTGTTAAGCATTAAAATTTCTGGAGCATAAGTAACAATATTTTAATAATCCAGACTCGATGGTTGACAAATGGTGTAGCAGCTGCGTCGCTGTTAAACGGGATTTAAGAGGCTAACACGTGAACGTATCATTTTCCTCATTAACTGAGCTAAGTGCTTTCTTGAATAAAGCTGACGTGAAATTGGAACTTCTATCCTTAGCACACGGCAGTCGGTAATAAAATATTGAGAGAGTTACCAAAATATATTTTGGTCAGGATTAAGTATAACTGAGACTCGTTTAAACATAATGCGCTTGAGAATCACTTATTAATTTTGAAAGGAAAATAATTAATTACTTAAATCAATAAATTTTGTTCAAAATAGCAGACTCCCTATTTTGAAATTTAAGGGTCAGAGTACAATTTTCAGGTAACATTTAAAAGTTTTATATATAAGGTAATTCGGGGGAAGATGCAAGTTGGGGGAAGACCCCTCCTTTATTAATAGTATTTTTATTTTTTGATAGATTGCAAAACTGAGCCCCTTGTGTGAAGAGTCTGGTGCGACATGAGGATTGGCTTGTGAAATTTGTATCAATTAACTGTCTTTAATCAGCGTTACTTTCGAATCTCGTGAGCATTTAATGTAGTGATAACCCTTTTATAAAAATTCGTTCCTCATATTTAAAGTTTATAAGCGTACTCGTTATTTTAAATACGATATTAGCAATATAAGTGAGTTACGCATTATGTTACACATACGATGAATGTAGAAGCGGCCATAACACTAGCAATAAAGAAATAAGCGTGTGTGGCATCTTCCCCCTATACTTGGGGGAAGGTGCCACATGATTCAGAAATAAATGAAATGAACTTTAAAATATGTTTTTTATTTCTTTACTTTACAATTCAGCAAATGACGTAATTCTTTTCTGTCTTCCAGGCCGCACCACACAGTATTTACAGCTACTTGATCGCTCGTTTTTCAAATCATTGAAAAACATATTGGCGAATTGGCTGAACTCTTGGATACACAAGAAGCCAGATCGTAAATTGTCAAAACTTCAGTTTGGATCTCTTCTGAGTTTGGAGCAAGGCGGCAACAGTAGGAAATAGTACTAATGGGTTTGCAGCTACTGGGTTTTACCCCTATAACCCACAAGCAATCCAACAGAATGCGTTTGCTATTTCTGATGGTTCCAGAAGTGATACAGCTGTGGCTTTCACAAGTGCAGCATGTGACATGCCTACACCAGCAGTTGCTTCCACCAGCGGAGCTAGTGGTCGTGGACTATCACCATCGGTTGCCTCCACCAGCACAGAACACGGGATTTCCTGTCTAGAAGCAAGTAGCGCTATTCTTCATATCAGAAAACGTAAATCATCCGAGTGTAAAAAACAAAAATCAGAAGTCTCAACTGAATCAAAGAGGAGAGCAAACTATGCGGGAAAAGGCCTGTTGAAACTTAGAAAAGGCAGGTAAGGGCAAAACCAATAATAAGAAACCTTCGAAAAAATAGAAGGAAAAGAGACATGTGAGCTGTCATCCTCAAGAAAGAAATTCCTCTAGATACCAGTGATGACAGTTTTGATGAGGATAAATATGACGATTATTGTGCTGTATGTAAAGGGTACTTTTATGCTAAAAAAGGCCCCAAGTGTGACTGGAATAATTGCATTGAATGCAACAAATGGTTGCACGAAGATTGCAATGATGATCATTTGCACGGAGTGAAATGTTGTGTATCATTCGACCTGCGCAGTTACTATTTTCAGCAAACTAAGTATGAAAGAATTTAATTTGTTTTGTTTTTCTATAGTCATTGTTAATGCACATATATAATTGTAATGCTTGTCTTATTTTTTTATTTATGGCGGTGTTGCATCTCACCCAAAAACTGGTGGCATCTTCTCCATATATATATGGGAGGAAATGCCACAATTGAGTGACATTTTTTAACATTAAATTTTTCATTTATTTTCAGACTAAGAAGAGAATTAACTTGTGCACGTAACAAATTAAACATTGAAAAATAAAGGGAGTTTTTTTCATGATCTTGTTATTTCAATTTTCGACGTACTAATCGAAAAACCCTTAAGTGTAGCATTTCCCCCTTATGTATATATATATAACATCACTGTGTAGCAACTTTGTAATAGCACAGCTTCTCCTGCCTTATATAATTTTTTGAGCTCTCCGTCACGTGATACCGTACGATTTTTCTGATTGGCTGGCCCTGGGCGGTCAGGTACCGCAAAGTTATGAAAGTTTCTGTTCGCTCCATGAAGAAAGGGGAAAGGAAAGGGGAAATATATTAAAAAATCACGCATTTATATTCAGAGGTATAAACGTAAATTTTCTGAAAAAACATGACTTGTGCATTTTTCAAACTTATTTTTTCTTTGTTTTAAGTATACTTCAAATATCTATCCAACGTAGTAAATTCAATTTTTTAAAAACTTATATACATATACATGCAATACATTTCTGATAAATAAATTCTTGATAAGAAAATACAGAGGTGTTCTAAGGCATCCCGTTCTACTTATTTCAAGTTAAACTAAATCAATCATTTTGAATATGCAGTGGCGCTGAACTATCTCTTAAGAACGGTTTATTTGCGCAACATCTAACGCACAAATCCTTTTTTTATATATTAAATAGATCATCATGGATAAATTAACAGTGTAGAAAAAAATAAATTTTAAAGAGCATCGAAACTTTCTTAAAATTGCTACTTCTAACGTGCCTTATACTTCATTTATTTTTCACCTTCGAGCTTTTTCTCATCAAGAACGTTGCACATTATTATTGAATAACAATCCACTCTTGAAGAAAATCGATGAATTTAATCTTTTCTTGCTATTGTGAAAACTAAATTGAGGAACGTAGTAATTTGTAAGCAAGAATTTGGTAAATATTTTATCCATTCTTTCATATTGACAGATACATTTTAGGCTAACTGAAATTAAAGTCTCGATTTCTTTTCTGAATTTTCTGTATGTGCAATAATCATAAGTCAATAAAACGTAATTACATTTTACAATTGTGCAGTTTTTGAATTAAAGTGCAATTGAGTTATTTAAGTAGTATATGTTAATTCTTGCATTTTTTTTCTCGACTTTTTAAATTCTACTTATTCCCAGAAATGCATGTCTTTACAGCAAGTTAAAAAATACATCAGTACAATGCACGAAAAATCGAAAGCGGAAACTTTTTTAAAAAAAGAAATCATGGAGATTGTTTTTATTTATTCATTACTTTTTCACAGAGAGTGATATTCTTTTGATTTTCCAGAATGAAGAGAGGAGACATAAGTGAATAATGGAGAGGAGAAATCGAGATGGAAAGTGTAAAGTTTTATTAAGGAATCATCTTCACATAAAAAATGAGCAACTTTAAAATTTCAAATGGTAACCATTTTACCGGATTTGCAATCAGTATTAAAATTTAATCTCTTTTCCAATTTTCTTGTAATTTGGTTAAAGAGAAATTCACCTTGTAATGTTTTAAAATTGTTTGCTATTTTTTCTTATAACATCAAAATTAGTATAGTTAGCGCATTTTTTAATATGAAACTATGAACCAACCTATCAGTAAAAATATGTTTTATGTGATTAAAACTATTAGTTCAATATTTTATATGAATTATGAAATGAGTAAACTTTTGATCTAAAACAATATCATATTTCGATGAAAAATTAAACTGGAGAAGTTTTTTTTTTTCAATTTTTATTTTATGGGTTTCCAAAATTTCGCTAAAAATAATTAACAGATATTTTTATATTGTTCCCCTTGGGTGAAAGGAATAAATCTTAACAAAGCCAGAGTATTTTTAAGGGATTACCTACAACTTACGCATTACAACGAATAATATAGTTCGTTAGTTCGTATCTCTTTAAAACACCAAAATGCCTGTTTTTATGGCTTCGTGAACTTCGACCTGTAAATTAGCATGTTGAAAATAGCTATGGGCCCTTTGTCAATATCTCCTGTTGTAACGGGAATAATGGGTACGCTAATTTGGGTACGCTAAGTTGAATTCTGTTGTCAAAAATGGGGCCTTCCGATCACGCGTTTGAAGTTAGGGTTCCTTTCAATGTGTATGCGGACGCTTATCGAAATTTTATATTAATAATTTGAAAAAAGACCAAAATAGATTGACACCTTGATTTTTAGAGCACATGAGGGCTGAGTAATTAGTTGTCTTTGATTTTTTCTGAGGACGGTATCAATAAAAGTACACCAGAAGTGCTACTGTTCAATCGAGTACGTTATTTTAAGACAATGAAAGTGTATCGATATCTTTAGCATAAAGATGCACAATAAATTCAAAAGCGCAACCATAGTGTTTAATGTCATAGAAGAGAGTCGCTCCCTTGCGGTTTTCTTGAATTTTAATTGAAAATTTATTTCAATAGCTTAAATATTAAAGACATGATTTATTGGTGAATACACCTGTAATTGGACCCTAACTATTAATGCACGCTTAAGTACTTACGAAAGCCCTGCTACATGTTTAGAGCTTCAAGGAGCGTATGGAATTCCCATTTCAACGACTACTAATTTATCGCTAACGATATATTACGCAACTCAATTATCAAGCACCCTTAGGAGCTAGTTTGGGTAACTGATTAGCAATATGAACGCATAGAAGATGCGATAATGAGAAATGAGGTCAGAGAGCGAGTGCTTATCATCTATACACGGCATTTCCATATTAAATTCCTATTATTAAAAAAAAAAGTTTCACGGCTGTTCACACTTTCATCAGTAAGAATATACATCCCTTATTGGACAGTTTCAAAAAGGTTATTTTCTACATGAGCAATAAAATGCAATGTCCTTTTATTACTTGACAGTTATAACATAAAATAATAACAAAAGATAATGCGAGAAACTTTTCCGACTTTATACACTGATAGCCAAAATCAACTCCCATAGTTAAAACAAGCGACATAAGTATAATAATAAATTTATTATGGGTAAAATTAAGAAAAAAAATCTTTCAACCAAAATTAAAACTTTTATTTCACCTTTCGCAGCGTTAAAAATAAAACACACACACACACAATGCAACACACCTTGGGAAACCTTTTTCTCAGCTAAATTAAGAATAAACTGATTTGCACTTTATTGAGATGTATCACAAGGTGGGATTATTTGTTTATGTATTGAGTAAGTCATAAAGTTCGATATTTGAATGCTTAATATATTCTAAATATCTAAATTTTAGATAATAGTATGCTGTTTTGTTTTGCCTTGCTGGAAGTTTTAAGAAGTGAAGAATATGAAAAAAAAATGGGAAATTTAAGGGCAATTAAAATGGGAAGCAGCGTGAATAGCAAACATAAAAATTGGGGCGAAATATAATACTACTAAACTAACTCTCAAACAAAATGATTATCATGAAATTTTTATTCTGAAAATTCTAAAATCATTTGTATGATGTTCTTTTCCTTTTTTGTTTTATTTCTCTAATTGATCTATTTATTAATGTTTTTGCTTAACATGTTTTGGAATGTTTAATTCATATTTAAAAAGGTATTTTAAAATATCAAACAAAATACTCTTCTGTAATAACGATATTCTCCCCCGTTGATAATTTTTTTCAAACTGAAGTTTCTCGTTCAGCTTAGACTTAAAGCGCAAAAAATCTAATTTATAGTTTACAGAATGGAAAAAGAAGGAAAAAACTTGTTTCCCACTTGTTGAACTTATTGCACTAACTGGGAAAATATTCTTAGTTAGGCAATAAAATTTACTGTGGTTTAAATTTATTCATTTTTTCAATATACATATTATATATGTTTGAATACATTCATTAAATACACGGCCAAAGGAAAAACAAAACTTAAGTACATAATACGAAACTTAAGAAACATAGTTCAGTCTTGATTTGAGAAGCGTAATAAAACAATTGAATCGGTGAGTGCAAAAACAGTACTAGTCCAAAATCGGTCATTTTTAGATACCTGCACTGTTAAAAATTTCCGTAAGAAAATAGTAAAATAACCATTTATTGGATTGTTATTTTACCATATTTAATTACAACAGTTGAATAACCATTAAAAAGATGGCACTCAAACCGCTGATTGCGAAAAAAAATCTTTTATTCTCTGTTTCTACTAAAGAACGTTTAACTAACCGTAATTTACAAGCGCTCAGGGTCCATCTTGGTTGCGAAACCTTACCGGTCGTACGTTGTTGTTAAAATGTGAATAAAGATTTATCACTTCAAATCTGCACGTGTATATAAAAAAAGAAGAAAAAAAAAGTGGTTTAAGCAGTGGTTACTAAATAGAAACACATACACACGTAAATCAAAAATTGGAGACACCGGATTCCCGAACTGTTTGCGAATGAGCGAACCAATAACTTGAGCTGCTGAAGCTTGTTTGTATTTTAATTTTTGCAGCAAATAAAATGATTTTCGTCAGTATACAGTAAATTTAGACGAAATATGGCTTTAGATCCAATAAAAAACTGAAATTTCACTTTTAATGCCGTTTATTTATCAATAAATCTTTCTTCTCCTGTTGAAAAGAAAGATTTATTGATAAATAAACGACCGCTTTGTGTGGTGCAGATGGCCGAATGGTTAGAGAGCAAGGTTGGCATGCTATACAACCGGGTTCGATTCCCGCAAGCTTCGTTTACGATTTCTACGCCTGGAAGATTCTACGCCTCGAAATGGTTCAAAAACGGTAAAAATTTTGTTTTGAATCCATTTTTAAATGGTTATAAAACCGTAAACTTTTGTATTTCCGGCTTTTTAACCAAGCTGATTGGAAATGGTTAGGTTCCGTAAAGATAGAAAAATGTTCCAAACCGTAAATTTAACGGTGAATTAGATGGACAGACTGCTGCCGGTCATTTAACCGTAATTTCATGATGAAATTTTTAACAGTGTGGCAAAAATTACACCAATATTTATTATAGAACAACACGTTGCAATGAGAAAGAATACAACTGACAAGACCTCCCACGTTATAAAACCTAGGCATGGCATTAACAAAAAACAAATTTGAAAACGAAAGATGTTTTTGCAAATACCTCACAACATTTTCTGGACTAGTACTGTTTTTCCACTGTTCGATTCAATTATTGAACGATGTGTTATCAAATTAAGTAAACACATTTAATATTACGTAGATTTTTGTGGATTTTTCAAATGGCAAAACCTTTCTTTTTTGACCTAAGAGTGAAGGGGAGGGAAATTATCCACCCTCCGGACTTCAGGGTCCCCGGATACTACATTTATGTATCCTCAAGTGTACATGGTTGGTCTTCATTTAGTCGGGTGCCGAACACCCAATCTTCGAGTTGAAAGCTTGACATCCTAACCACTAGGATATCACGGCCCCTACCTTTATATATTCATAACAGAAGCTTTCAAGCATATATATGAATACGAAATAAGTAACGCGAAAGTTTTGTTTATTCCTCTTAAAATTTACCGTAATTAATGAATTGACAAAAAAAAAAAAAAAAAACCGCTTAGCTTTAGTTTTCTTGTTCTTTAAATAAGGTAATGAACACCAAATGCTCTTTTTCTGAAAACACTACATTTCCTTCGCCGTTTATTGAGAAAAGTGCCACGTGCGAATGAACAATAATTCATTTAATATGAAATATATAAATTGTTTTTCATTGAGAATATAATTGAAGTTTATTATCTTGCAGTGAAGACTGCTTTGCTAATTGGCTAATCATAATAACCAATTAGTTCTTTAATGGATCACGAACTGTGCGTTTTGTTAGAGCTCTTCTCTTCCCCACACTAAAGCATGATAATATTCCGTTTTTGAATAAAATCTCACAAACCGGATTAATTAAGTTAGTAAACACACATAAAAAGAACGCATGGTTTCCTTCAACATGGTTAGATCCAATGGTCTGAAGGGAGAACAGAAAGATTAGGAAAGTAAAAGTAATGTAATATAATCATAAGATTTAAAAGTTGAACTTGTACGATTTCTTTTGTCATTAATTGCACATTTTGGATAAAATATTTACTTTTTATTTCAGCCATAAAGGTTTGTTTCCAAATTAGCTAGCTTAATTTATTCTAATGGGGAATTACTGAATGGTAGCTCTTAAAGGCTAGGACGAAAGAATTCTTGAATATCTATTGTAAGTGACAAATTCATTAAACTAATTGAAGAAATAATTCAAAGAAATTAAGCTTTTTACTTCGCAGTGTCAAAGGAGTTAAATGTATGTTAATTATACCATATTTTTAGGAATTTGTTTTTCAATTTGACCTGCTAAGAATATTTTTTCTTTAAGCGAATTCGTTTTTCTCGCGTAAAGCTAAAAATTTAAAAAAAAAGCTTAAAATAAAAAGTGTTTCGAAATGTTTTTCCAATTAATAAGAATCTCTTGCATAATTTAAAAACAATACTTAATTAGGTTTAGTCCTTCATTTTACTTTATCTAAATATATTAAATTTTCCGACCGATATATTTGTTGCAATAAGTTCAATTTGATACTTAAATCTATAAAGACGTCGAAAGGACTAAGAGAGTTAAAAGGACTTAGGTGTCAAAACACAATTGATAGAATTTACCTTTGAACAATTGCAAATTTCTGAAAAACCACGCTGAAAACTACAAATATCCAGCTAATAAAGTTCATTAAGTAAAATTAAGCTCTCATAGTCTGTACTGCTTAAACTGGATTTAAGAAGTATGAAGTTTTTTTTTTATGCAGTGACATCCTAAGAAAATAAGAAAGAAAAAGGAAAAAAGGCCAATAAATGCGTGTATTTGTTAAAATTCTATTTTTTTCCCTTTTTTCAGAATATTTAACTGTTTTTTCATTTGACACTTTTATTTAGAACTTATAGTGAATATACAGAAGGACACTTTTAAGTTGAAGAAAATGTAATGTTTTTGTTGGCTTGGTGAAATATGAATTCGCAAAGCGCAAAAGAAGGTGTTGCCTTATAATGTGGGGAAGAACGAGTTAAACACTTAAATTATCTAATTTTTGAGAACTGATACAGGAAAGAGTTCAAATATAGACGATAGAAAACTCGTCAATAGTTGAACATGGGCTCTAAAGGAAACTTGACCAATACTACTAAACTAACACGAAATTAGTTTTGGCACTTTTCATTTTACCTATTTATGACGTCACTCTCAATTACATTCCGTTCCAGTACTTCTATCTTATGTTAAAATATTACTTTCATCGCTCAAAAAAAGTATAAATAGAAAAAAAAAAGACAAGGCCTGATAAACATCAACATTGATTTAGTACGAACGCAAATATTTGATCTTGCAAAAATTAAAGTACGACAGAAAAAATAACTCAAGTAACTATCGTAACTATGTAAAAAAACCGCATTGTCTACTTACTATTAACTAAATAACTTAGTTTATTGTTACGGAAAAAAATTTTTATGAGGAATTTTTCTCATTCGGACAAAAATACGTTCTTCCTTGACAAGTTCGGAGTGCTCCTATTTACTTAATTTTAGTGCTCCTATTTACTTAATACACGTCATTCCGCGGTTCATTTTCTACTTTACACTTCCGTGAATATACTATTCATTGTAAATAACATACAGTCATTTGAGACAATATTTATTGAACGTGATAGCCTGCTATTAACTTTCAAAGAAAGGAAAAACAATTAAGAATAATTCAGAAAAAAAGTTTGTTTCGGAGATTTACAAAATGCATAGACACTTAAGATTATTCTTCATGAGTACGTGAGATGATCATCGATTTTGCGTGACAAAAACGTTCGAAACAAATGTGTCTTTGATGATGTAAAAACACAGTCATTAAGATAGAGATGGCGGAGTTTATATTCAACTTGCATAGAAGTGAAAGGAAGTGGTAGTGCAATACAGCGTTTGCGCAGTCAATATTGCAGACATCGGAAGGGAGCACCAGATGTTTGACGTTTGTACAATATAATTGCAATCTTATGCTTGTGTGTGCACATGTGTACTACATTAAATAGCTGCTTTGAACATTTCTCAATATGTGTTTTTTTTTGGTTTAATTAACTGTTGATGAACCAATTCAATGGTAATTTTTTGTGTTTGCTGTTAAAATTTAAAATTGAAATGACTTATTTGAGTTTGTGTTTCTTAGTTATTCAAAAAATCTGTTAGGGTTTTTGGAAACACCCCTTATTATTTAAAGTGGAAGAAAACTAATTTTGAAGTATTGCTATTGCACCCTGTTTATTATATCAGCTAAAAAACTCGTTTAAATAGCAGAACTGCATAAGATAAATCAGCGATTTGAAATTTTTTTCTCATTTTTTTAAAAACCTATTTTGTAAATACTTCAGAGTTGATTGCGAACAAAAAAAGGTTCTGTTTGGGTCCAGAATAGCTTTCATTATAAAAATTACCTTCAATGTCTGCAGTTATTGATGTCGTTGTGATCCAAAACCTTTCCTTTTCACTCTTATTAGAGTTCTTTCAAATACACCGAACTGCTATTGCTTTACAAAATCATTACTTATAAAGCACAATTATAACTAGTGAGAGCGTTCGTCCTTTTCTTGCCCTAAAATAGTTATCTTTATGCCAAAAATTATATTAAATGTAGTAGTGACGAAGAACATGTATGAACTAATTAAAATAAGAAACAATTGTTTATTTATGTGAAATATGTTGGTTATGCCTCATAAAACCTTTTCGTCATAGATTTAACATGCACATTTAGAAGAAAAGAAGAAAAAATGCCAATGACTTTAGGTACTATTTCATTTCTGAATATTAAAAAAAAAAATGCATATTCATTGATACATCTTTAAATGCACCTTGAATCATGCATTTTGAAGAAGGAGACAATATTATCGTAATTTAGGAACAACATTGCTAATCTTTTAAATTTATTATGAAGCAGTCGCATCGAACTCTTAGTTGAATAATGAGATTACTATTTCTTTCACGGTTTTTAGAGTTCTTATTCCATTAAATGCAAAATAAGACAGGGGCATGCACAGTTTATATGCTCTCGTTAATTAAACTTACATTGAAATAAATATATGCTCAGATATTATTTTGAACGGTTTTAATTAAGGTTGATGATGATGATACGGTATGATAAATCAAGATGACTTCATGATGCGAAGAGAAATAGGAAAAGAATAATTAACATGTTTGAAAAATCGGTACTTATTGGTTATACCCTGGCAATTGTTGTCGCCACCATGAATTTAACGGTTACGAATACTTAGTGCTGTTGAAAAAAAACCTTTCGCTTTGTTAACATTTCATTTGGCGATGTTTGGCGAGCAAATGAGGGCGTATTACCGATAAGTACCAATAATTTTACTGACATAGTTTAAGGTGATACTCAACCAGTTTTTGCTTATTATAGAACACTAGCTGATTAGCCGCAGAACATCTGCGGGCTATTAGCCATTTTAAAAAACACTTTAAAATTTAAAGGCGAAAAAAAATCGCTAGATATAAACAAACTAAGATGTTGCCCTTCCAAATAATCGGAAATTAAAAGTTGAGTTATGAATGAAAATACTTTTTAACAAATAGAAACAAATGTGTTAAAGTTCGTAAGTTAAGACAATAAAAACAAATATGTTATTTTTCTATGCTAATCATTAAACAACTTTTTGAATATCATATCAAATTTACCATAGTTTGTTTTTTACATGACGTCGCTATCCTATCGCACCGCAAAATTTAATCGTAACTGGTCCACGTTAAGAGATATATATATATATATAGATTTTGATTCACATTAAAAGAGTCATTGGAATAAAAAAATGTTACGTAATTTTTTTTCTACTTGAAGGTGCGGTAGACTATTGAATTTTACTCTATTTGAAATCGAAAACAAAAAGTAATTTATATGCTTAAATAATTGCTCATGTACTCCACTTTAGGAAGTAGAAATCCGAATCCTTAAAATAACAGCATTTATATAATGGGCTACACAGTGTTATGGAAACCAGCAAAACATCCCGGAGAATTTATAACAAAAACGAAAAAAGAGCTATTACTTAACCCTGACCATTTTTTTCTTCTTTTTAATAGTTGAGAAAATTCTGCTATAATCAAATGCTACGTCATGTCTATAAATCTCAACACAAATATATGCCTTTGATTTATGCACTTGTTCTTCAAATAGAAGTAAATGATCAAAAGTAAAAGTTAGCTGGATAGCTTTTATTATTCACTGCATGATTTATTAAATCATGTACAGAGTAGGATATTTGTAAAGAAAGATAAACTATTGATTCCACATATATAAAAAATATGTAAGTAGATTGCTTTCAAATATATTTTTGTTCTCTCAAATAAAGTTGATCAGTTAAGTATTATTATTGCAGCAATACAGCTTCATTTTAACTTTTATCATATATAATGAGTTATTTCGACACACTGTGTACGCAACTGTTTTAGAAGAAGCATTTTATAAATCTATCATCTAACAAGCAGGTTAAAACTATTCACATTTCAGATTTAAAATTGAAACAGTTGCAAAATAGAAAAATATGAATGGTATTACTGTTAAAAATGGTTCTTATATATTAACGCCTGAGAGTAAACAAACGTATGTAGCTAGTTATGTATCTGTCTTTTGTCGCACTATCTCTTCGGGAACCGCTGGGAGTTAAGAGTCGAGTGTGGAATCAAAGAATTTGCAATTCCCCAAGGAAGCCATTTTGCCTATTGTCCTCGCTGTGAGACTTTAATTAGCGGATATATTAATTATAAATGCAATATTGTTTAAAACACTGTTTTATTGCATCTGTACTGTTGCAATTGTAAAAAATCAATAGAGTTGCCAATTTAGCAAATCAAATTATAATCTACGTTTCTTGCATTTTGAGGCTTCGCTGTAATGGCTCCTCATTAAATTAATATGCGTGAATAAATACGGGGGGGGGGGGAGAGAATCATATTTACCGATCGTTGAGGTAAGGGTGATATAAATTACCATTTCTGATAAATTTGAAGCGCAGAGGTTTTCGAATCAAGTTCAGGAATTAAGAAACTCAGCTAGCAACAAATATGTACTACCCGCTAGCAGAGAACATGCTATGGTATTTATAGGACATTTACTTTTGGCAATAACATTTCTGGAATGACTTTTTTGAAACACTTGTTTTAGAAAAACTAGATTTAAACGTTATTCGCACTTTTTTTTAAAAACAATTATGCGACATATAAGGTTATTTTTGTATTTCCTTCGCATTGTATGTGTTATGCAAATTTTCGCATTGAATTGTCATGAACGAACATATTCCAGCTCTTAAGAAGGTATTGTAACAGCATTTGAAGCTGAAACGACACCTGCAGGTTATATGGGAAGAATATTTATGCATTTTCTTACAGATTACAAATCCCAAAGTTTACGATAGAAAAACCTCTCAAATCTTGCTAAAAGCCATGCATGCAAGTCTAACAAAGTGCTGGAAAAGTCACTGATCAGTTGAAGTAGAGAAATTAGAAAAATAGTCAAAAATTGTGTGCAGCTTTTCATTAAACTGTTTATTGGTTCCCAAAGTGGTCTATGTGGAGCGCCAATGCGTCCACATGGGGACCTACAAGGGGTGCATGTCAACGAAAGAAAAAAAATGTGGGTGCATTAGATATAACTAGAAGTCTATAAGACTGGATCTCAATTAAGTAAGTTACCACATTTTAGCCATAATGGACCTAAGACAAATTTTTGTAATAATCATATAAATTAACTAATTATATATTTATTAAATATATCTTGCAAGTTGTGTAAGTAGGTACCACTTCTCTTTGCGTTTGTAACTAGTAAAACCTTACATTTTTGATATGTTGCCATATAAGCATGGACATTTTACGTGATAGAAAAAACAAATAATTCGAACAAAATAATTTTTTTTTGAAATTATATCTCACAATTTTTTATGTGACATTTCCATGCATTTTGCTCTCTGTTTTTGAGCGGCCTATGAGGAACTTTACATTTAGACTCACTCTGTTTTGGAACTTTCAAACATAAATATGGCATTAATTGACTCCTTTTAGAATGACCTCCATGAAGGGGACGTATGGAACACAGAAAGAAATGGCAAGGGTGTACGCTGTACAGGATAGAAAAGTTTGGAAACTAGTGTTCGGCAACTACTCGTCAAAAAGTAGTTAACTACCAACTACTATCTACTCTAAACATAACTAGTTGCAACTAGTAGTTAACTACTTTTATCTGAAACTAGTTGTAACTAGTAGTTAACTGTTCTCCAAAAGTAGTTAACTACTAGTTAACTACTTTTAAGTATAATTCATTTGAATTTCTATTTTTAAGTTTGTTCTTAAATATTTAATCCTAATAATTCAACTCAATATTATTTTTAATCATGGTAGCCTTTCGTGCTACCATGCCACAGGTACGGGATTCGATTCCTGGGCTGGGCAGGGTTGAGTCAGCCTTTCATCCCTGCAGTGGGGTCGATAGAATGAGGACCAAGCATGCTTGGGAACTAAACACTGGGGTTCCGCGTCAAGCCGACTACTTGACCGGAACTTCTTCTTCTGCACCCCAAGACCGCCGGTCTCGAAAACTGGGATGGCCACAGTAGGCCATGGCCCCCAAAAGGTCTGGAGCGGTACTGATTTTTAGTTTAGTATTATTTTCAATCATTAAAACAATTTTAAAGAAATTCCTGTAAAACATTCAAAGATTGAATATTTCCAAATAACACTGCATAATTAATATATAAAGAGAATATGAATAAAGACAAAACATTTTTCTCTAAATTTAAACTTTTAATTTAATATGTATTTGTTTAATAAAGTTAATAATTTGTTTTTAAGAAATAACAATTTTTCAGCAATGGTTGTAAAATGAAGGGTTTACCCTTAATATCAATTTAAAATTATCCCTCTGTCCAAACCCCATTCATTAACAAAATATCTTTGTAGCGCGCATGCTTTAGAATTTAGGTTGAGAATTGTGTTGGTGATTTTTTAAAATTGAATTGAAGATTTTTTGGATTTTTTTTAAAGCAAAATATGTATGCGCACACAAATACAGTAACAAATTCAGTTAATAATTTATGACTTTAAAGAATTTTAAGGTATTTCAGTTGAAATAATTATTTATTACTAGTTCAAAATTAATTATTAATTAATTGTATTACATAGAAATTGTATGTTTAATAAACAGAGAACAACAAGAAGCAGAGGAGAAAGCTTATATTTCTAGACTGAATTGGTTATAATTTCTTGAATGGTATACAAATAAGTTGACTGGACTATTATCATTTTTTGAGTGCATACAAATTTCTTGAATATATAAACAGAGATGGCAAATATCACATGAAATGTTTATTACAGCTTAATCATTTTTACCATTTAGATGTTTCATCAAGAATACCAGTTTTGATGCCTTATCTACCCCCAATCGGTTTCTTAATTTTGACTGCACTATTCCAAATGTAGAAAAAATCCTTCCCAAAAGTGCTGTTGATGCTTTTGCTGTAGTCAGCATGTCCAAAAACTCAATGTTTCCTGACAAAATGTCATTCTTTGACACCTAAACGAAGCTATTCCACCTTTCCTTAGAGGACCAGATGCAGTAAGGCTACCATATAGGGAGTTAAAATTCTAATGAATTGCTTGAACCCAGAATATATTAAAATTTATGTTGAAAAAATATCTATATTTTAATAATTTAGAAGAAACTGATATAAATAGTTTTTCTTTTAATCATTAAAATCAATATTTTGTCTAAAAAATCATAAAAATCAGTATTTTTTCTAAAAAGAAAATCCTAAAAATCAGGATTTTCTAAAAAAAAAATCCTAAAAATCAGATTTTCTTCTTAAAAAAAATCCTAAAAATCAGTATTTTTTTTTTCTTTTTGTGTTTTATGGTATCCGAAGCGCGGGCATGATACTGTAGTAGGGGTAAAGACTACCCATAATGAAGCCTTTGTCTTAAAATGAAACTTCATTGTCCATGTGCTGGGGCGGGCGCTATTTATTGATTATAGTAGAAAGCTTTTTTTTAATTTACGTAAATACTGCAATAAGTATTATGATTTTTCTAATGAGTACTTTTTCATTATATAACATAATATAAAAAATACATTTGTGTGAATAATACTCATAAGATAGAAAATTTAAATAATTTAATGTTTAAAAAATAGTTATTTTTTTTCAAAAAATAGATTTAAAAAAAAAATTTGCCAAAAGTAGCTGGAATTTTGAAAGTAGTTGTAACTAGTAGTTGCGAAAAAAGTAGTTTAACTAGTAGTTAACTACTTCAAAACAAAAGTAGTTACAACTAGCAGTTAACTACTAGTTAACTAGTAGTTGCCACGAGTAGTTAACTACTTCTAGTTAACTACTGCCGAACACTACTGGAAACCTATGATAGAAAACACATTAGACTGACCCCATCAATAATGAAAATGGAATATTTTAAACTCATTTGAAAGATGCTTAATTGTCACATATTACTAGTCCCAAAAGACACGGACACGAAAAACATGCATTTCATGCTTGCCTTAACAGAATAGAATTTCAGATATGTTGACCTCTCAGTTGACTGATATAAGCATTTCAATTCGGTCTAATAATGATGTCTGATCCTTCTGTGGCAACTTCAAATGTTTTAGATTTTCTCAAAAATTGATTAAACAAGAAGAAACCGTGTTAAATCATTTTTAATATTATATATACACAGTGTGTCAAAGACGTTTTAAGACTATGTTCATAAAATAAAATAAAAGCTAGTAATTATATTTTTAAAAGTATTTATTCAAAATAAGCTCCTTCAGCTTCAATACATTTGTTACAGCTGTTTAACAACGATTCGAATGCCTATTCCAGCTGACATTGCGGAACTGCACCCAAAGCTCGCGTCGAAGCTGTTTGTACTAGCGTGCCTCTAGTAATACGAGTGATGACAACGGATTTTACTAGCTTTAACTTTTTACCAACGCGCCTGCGCATCGCCGCTTTTCCAGTGTCTCTTGGCGATGCGCAGGCGCTGTGGTAAAAATATAGCGGTGGGGAGGCAGTTGCCGTTGTCATCACTCTTACTACTTGAGGCAAGCTAGTTTGTACACAGTGTCAAAGAATTTTAAAAACTATAGCTGGAACTAAGCTTACAGTGACGTTAACTGTGTTATAGAGCATTCGTGAAACTCCTTAACTATCAGCTGATTTCCATAATTATCAGTTCATTTGCTTACTATTTTTTTTTTTACTTTGATGACATTGGAACTATGCAAAGAGCTTCGACGCTAGCTTTGGAGGAAGTCCAGCAATGTGAGCTGGAACAGGCCTTCAAATCGTTGTTAAACTGCTGTAAGAAATGTATTGAAGCCGGAGGAGCTTATTTTGAATAAAAATATTAAAAAATACATTATTACAAGTTTTTATTTTATTTTATATAACTAGTCTTTAAAATTCTTTGACACACTGTATATATGTACATATATAGATATAAGGTCATAAAAGTTTTATAATGCTTTTTGTAGGCACCTGTTCAGAAAAAAATAACAATTCTCTCTGAAAGTTTTTTCCCTTAAGGTCTGTCACCGACAATAACTAAGACGTCTAACACTCACTAACATGATTTCTTTATTTCGTATTACGAATTGCGAGACCTGAACCAACGGCGGCGTGAAAGTTTTCCATTTCTCCGACATCTCTGATCGGACATGCTTTGGGTGTCACGGAAATAACATACCTACAAGCCAATTTAAAATCAGGAGATCCATTGGCAAAGTAGCGTGTTCTTCCCGTAGGAAGTAACACATACATGCTGTTCAATATTTCATGACAGAATTCCCGCCGCTTTTTTGACCCATTTTTCAGGGCGAAAGAAAGACGAAAAATGTTTGGGGCGAAAATCAATTCTTTCGAAGAGGGTGATCTAATGAAACAGTGTTCTTGAAACTATGCCATATTTGATCATTGGAATGCAATTTCTTCTGAAGGTATTGTCACGTGTGAAATGGGAAAACATTATTCATAAAGGCAAATTGCTCTCAAAACAAAGTTCTAACATGTCATATCGTGATCTATATGAATAAAAATTAACTCATATACTGGCACTATAGGACTTCGGCATGTATAGAAAAATATTTCGGGGAGCTAATGATCTAATGCTAGCAGTGCAAGGTGAGAGCTTCGTATGTTAATACCCTATTTTTAGAATACAGATTTTACTCGGATAGAAATCGTAGGCCATTAACAGCAATTACAGTTGTAAGATTGAAACTAGAAGTTCCGTCTAGAACTATACGTGCCTACTTTCCCGTATACACTCAACTTCAAATTTATAATCTAGCTATTTTGCTCTCTCTCTCTTCATCATTTAGCTTCAGTTCTTAATTACTTCAAATATATTTTTTTCAACACTTAATGCATACTCATTCCCTCTTTCATTCATTAATTAGTTCATTTATTCAGTCATTCAATTATTCATTCATTCACTCATTCATGTATTTATTCACTCATTTATTTATTTTTTCATTCATTCGCTCATTTATTCACTCATTTGTTAATTCATTCTTTTACTTATTCATTTGATCATTCATTCATTCAAAAATATTCTTAAAAATTCCAATCAAAATATTTCGTAGGAAAATAGGCTCGTTTATTTCTTACTTCTTATAACTTCCTATCTGTACATGTTCTACGTCATAAGAGCTTTCCGATAAAGTTGATTCCAAGCCAATCGGTCTGTTAGACCAGGATTTATATAGGATTCATATTTATAACCTTACCTTAACCTCATTTCGGCCATCATATGCAACCGTATAACCACAACTTAAAGAAATATATAAAGCTTTTTCTAATACAGCATGGTTATTTCCTTTCCTGTGGCTGTTAGTTCGATACGATGGAATATCGCCCAGGAGAGAGGAAACATTTTCCGTAATTGAACATTAATATTAATTCAAAGAAATATCTATAAATACATTATGTAAATTTAAGTTACGTATGTAGAACAATTGATTAAGGATCTTCAAAATACAGTATACAATTTCTGTAAAAATAGAGGAAAGAAACTCAAGACTTTGGAAAATGTAAGTACGAACTTGTTTAAAATCAAACTTCTTGATAACAGTTTTTCAATAAAATTCCTGTTTTTCCGCACTCTACAACAACAGGGGAAAAAGCAAACTTATCTCTTAAGTTACGTATATCTGTTAAATATCTGTTAAAAGCCAAGAATCAAGTTTCTCGGCAACAGCTCCATGGGAAAAAGCTTCTTTAAAATACTTTCTAAAAACATACAGAGGGAAAATGTCTAAGGTGTGGCGCACGTTCATCGTATTTGAATCAGACTTAAAACCCCAATTTCACAGCCATCTTGGCCAAACGGTCTAAGGCATGGACACGGGATAGATTGGGATTGGGTTCTGAACCCATCAAACAAAAATCACTTATTACTTCGATATTTCACTTTGTATTCCAGAAATAGTAATTCAGCGAATAAACAGATGGCGCCCCTCCGGCTAACCTTTTTTCATTTTCTGTAATTTTGCTATAGACTCCAGATAAATAATTACTAGCAAATTCTGATGTATTTACAGACATAAACCCAGTCTATGCTGCAGCATAGCAGACATGCTGCAGTATAGCAGCATAGCATATGCTGCAGCATATTCATTCACCTTTGAAAAATCAATATTTTTTCAATGCTATTGCAATTTTTTGCACACCTTCTTCATTATGTACATTAGTGTCTTCGTGAATATTTAATCATGCGAGTTCAGTGAGACATCCTTGAGAGGTTCTTTAAATATGTATTTATCTTCCGAAAAGTAGAAAAATTGCTTTCAACGCTTGCTGCTGGATCGGGGTGTTCTACTGCCAGAAAAGTAAGCAGCTTATTTATGTTTCGAAAGAAAAATAAATGCATTATAATCCTCAAACACACTTCTTTCTGCCGATGAAAGTGTCCCACTACAAAAACATCCATTTCATCATAGTATTTTTTAAAAAATTCCTTCAATATTTGGATTGTTCAATTCAACTTCATAAAAGAACACTGCTGGTTCAAGGTTTCTATTGCCCTCAAGGGAGATTAAATTTTAAGAAACTGAAAAATTTTTGTTCTTTCACAGAATATATATTTTATTTTATGGAGCATGAACAATAACAAGACTTACAGTCTACAATAACTGTATGAGCCTACATTCTTTCATACACCAACATCATATTTATAATCTAGCTATTTTTCTCTTTTTCTCATTTAGCTTTAGTTCTTAATTACTTTAAATATACCTTTTCAACGGTTCATTCAAACTCATTCATTCATTCACTCATTCATTTATTCATTCAGAAATATCCTTAAAATTCCAGATCAAAAAATTTCATAAGGCTCCTTTAGTTCTGTATGAAACTCGTATCTGTACATGTTCTTCGTCACAAGAAGGTCCTTCCCATAAAGCTTGTTCCAAGCAAATCCGTCTGTTAGATCATTATTTGTATAGGATTGAAATTTACTCGCAGGAGATACCGCTAATTTTTTTGAATGTTCAAATCAAAAAATATTTTATGTCGAGAGCTCCTTCTCATAAGCTTGTTCAAAGGAACTTGTATCTTATGTTCAGAGTTTATATAATTTGTTGCATACTTTCCCATCAACGGTGGTAAAATTTCGTGAGTTGTTCAAAATTTGAACGAAAAACTGTCAAATTAAAAAATTAAAAAATAAAATATGAAAAGAGATGTACTCACCGATAACTTTCGAAAGCAAAAAAAAAAATCAAATTGGGCAATTTTCTCAAAAGTCATTGGGGGGGGGGGGGGGGCAACACACATTTTCCCCATCTCATAACCTTACTTTCACTTTTTTATTTTTTAATCTTCTGTAAATTTCTTTACTTATTTTTGACTTCTTTATTTTTAGTAATTTAGCAAGAGTTACACGATACACTAAGCCTTCTTTCATCCTTTCTAAACGGGAGAATAAAAAACTTTTACGGGAGAATAAAAAAACTTTTACGGAGGGTAAAAAAGCAAAGAATAACGCTTCGATAAATTTTAAACTGCGGAATTTCGGCACATCAGTAAGATTAGGAAGTTATCTGACACATTTTAGTTATGCATTGCCTATTAATAACATTGAAAAAGTTAACTTACAACAGTCATTCTTCCTAAAATCATTTTTGTGTTGAAATATTTCAAACACTTTCCGAATAAATACAAAAATCGATGATATTTTTTCTTCTACACAAATTTCTTCTGATATTTCTGCCACGGTGTTGTGTTACTTTGGAGGAACAAGGTATTTGAAGGAGTTCGGAAATCGACATATGGTATTTAAACAGCGGCGATTCTCTTCATGTGTCTATTGATTGGTTCAGAGCATTAAAATTTAGCTAAGAAGTTTAAAATTTCTGACTAAACTTTCTCTCAAGGCATGAATTTTGTAATAACTTGTAATCAAAATTACTTTTTTCATATCATTAAAAATGGAATGAACGATGGAAATATTTATCAGAACGTGAACCAGCAACTTAAAGTACAAGCAAAGCATCGCTACTTTAGAAACGTAGCTGATGTTCAAGTGTCGAATTCGCGCTAAGTTTTCATTCACTCCCCAAAATGAATAGCTGTTAATTAGCACAGTTGCAAAACAGGCGCTATACTTTAAGTTCAACCACTTTTTATAGAAAAGGTTCTTGAAAAATATTAAAGATTTTTGATTGAAATTAAAATATTCCATTGGCTACATTTTTTGCAGCAATATCAAACGTACTTTTCCGAAATTGGTCCTCGAATTATGAAGATTAATAACGTTTAGAGGTTAAGTAGCTTGAACTAGTGCAATATCGCTGATGCATAACGAAATATGATGCAAAATAGTAAAATAAATTTAACTACAACGTCTATGACAAGGGTCCCCAACCCTATGCCCGCGGGCACCATGACGTTCGTCGGTCGGTCTTGGTGCGCCCGCTGCTTGTGCCCAACGATAAAATATTTCAGTTTTCCGTTTTAAACTAGAAAACATTTAGAATCTAGAGTACATGAATAAAGGGTCATATAACTATGAATAAAGGAAGAACTATGAATTCTGAAATATAGCTGACAAAACTTAATTTCCATTCTTAAAAAGAGCAGCGTATAAAATAAAATCGTTTTTTGGTTCCACATACTTGTGTGAATTATTGTTTTCGACAATGAATATCATAAAATCAAAATATAGACCGCTACTTGCAGATGAGCATTATATATAGTGTGTATTATTAACTATGTCCATACGCACGAACTATAAATTTATCTTGAAAAAATAAATGGTGCCCGCCATTCACCGATATTCTAGTATTTGCTCTTAGGTACAAAAAGGTTGGGGAACCCTGGACTATGATGTACATGTACCCCTCTCCCCTCCACATCTCCAAAAAGGAAACGATTCAATTTTTTAAAGATTTTTCAACAATCTTGCGGTCTAATCAAAATGTGATTTTATTTTTTTCGGAAGTATATTGCCCCTGTGCGCATTTTTTTCATAACTCCTTGAGTGCAATCGCTTCACCCTAATATAGATAGATGAACGACATTGCTTCTCTCTCAATACGTTTCTTTTCATTTTCTTTTCTTTTCATCTTAGTTAATCGTGCATAAATAGTTCAACCGATATTTTTAAAAATCAGATTCATTTACGCTTTAAAATCCGAAAAGGAATAATTTACAGAGTTTGAGTTCCTTATTTGAATTTCAATTTTTTCTGCCATTTTCTTGTGTATAATTTATTTTCGTTCCGCCATAAGGAGCACTAAATGAATACTAAAAACAAAAAAAAAAATAAAGTAAAAACCCCGTACATTTTCTTTAAATTAAGCACTCACTGCTGAAATCAAAGGTGTATTACTCAAATAATCTAGGTTGATTTACAGAGTGAATTTGGCAATTGCAAGAGGAAAACTGTTATTGAGGTAACAAAAATAAAGTAAGAGAAGTTTTCTTCTTAAGCTTTTTCAACAAAATTCTTGCGAAAAGTAAGACCGAAAACTCGCCGATTAATTTTTAAGAACAGTTGAATTAGATTTTGTAACTCTCGATGCGATAATTTCAATTATTTATTCAATATTTTTTTTACTCTCTTTTATTTTTAGATATACTTTTACGCGTTATCAAGCTCTCTTCATTGCTTTTTTTTTGGTAACATATTTCCCTTTTAATATCCTTTCTTTGTTTTTTTACATTTACGGAAACGTAGGATAGCAAATAGGAAATGAAAAAAGGAACGCAAAACATCAGTTGTTATTAAACAGAAACTCAATTCCTGGTGGTTTGTCTTTCAATACATAATTCGTAATTGATGATGATGTACGTTACATACTGACATGAACTTTCTAAACATTTTAAAATAAAATATTGTTGATAATTACCTTACATCGTGTTTAACTCTTATACAAAATTTAGAAATCAATAAAAAGTTAAGATACAATAATAATATATGTATATGGCTACTAGACTTTCACTCAGAAGTTCCACTTCAAGCAACATTTTTTGAATGGATAAAAAAAAAATCAGAACTGGAGCTAACGTCGACAATTTTTTAGTTGTTTGCACCACAGGCAAGGCAGAGCATTTAAGAAAAATTTTATACAATTTAAAATTTATAATCACACAGGCCAAAGTGCGACACTAGCGATGAAAAATGTTTTGTACAATCAATATTAATAAAAGTATGAATAGTGCATTCTTCTCCTATATATCTATATACAATTTCTTACATGCCAAGAAGTTAAAGAGTTAAGTCTGAAACTAGAATTTCTTGAGATAATGTTAAATTTGCTCACTAGTATTAATATTCAGGAAGAGAAATAAATAGAGAATCAACATATATAATTGTTCACACTGTTGCACATTCATTGTATATACATAAATAAATAAGTATAAAATAAAAGTACTTACCGCTTCCATTATGTAGAGAATTTACAAAACAGAACTGCACGAACACGAAGAGTAATCCAACGCTGAAAAACATTTTAAAATATTGTAAATAACTTTGCAAAGTAGTAACTTTTAAGTTTCGATTAAACTCATCATCAGAACTACATTTTCACGTCGACAATCATTCAATCAATCAGCCCACCAAATCATTACTCGCATCAGCATTGCACAAACGGAAAATCTTCATTAATTTGCGCCACATTCAAGAGTCTCTCAACATATTCCCGATCATAAATGATCACAGGCGTTTCTTTGAAGTTGCCGCAAGTGATGGGAGCGCCACTGTCACCAGAAGAACGAAGAATGAGCCGGCGGGCTCCGAGCAGCCGATTCATATCCCAGCCATGACGAAACCACGAAGTGTGGCTGCAACGACTGCGCACGGGAAGTTCAGGAGAAAGATGATAGGGGAAGAATAATATGGAACGGAACTATAAGTTCCATACTGCATGGATGGTTATTCATCAATGCTATTCAGTTAGCGTTGTATTAGAAAATCCGACCAAACAGCAGAAAAATTAAGTTTTTCAAATAAATTAGAATAAATATCCGGTTCAGTGCGGAAATAACAAGGACTTTAAATTGGTATGGTTCAGGATTACAAAAGTCTAAATTGACGAGTCTATAATCTAATCTAAATTGAAGCTAAAATTAATGAATTACTTTTTTTTCTATGCTATATTTTTCCGGTATTTTCTTTCTATGTTCTTTCAATTTACTATTTTTCCTAGGGGGCGGAGGGTATCTGAATTTGCTTTTGAACTATTTAATTGTTCCATTCCATTTTTTCCCTTTTCGTAATTGGTTTTTGTACTTAACTTCTTTGTTAATTTCCTTGTTTGCCTTTTCAATTTTGGTGGGAAATAGTCGTGGGTAATAGTCGTGTTTCTAGTTTCTTTTTACTACCATTTTAACGTTCTTTTTCTGCTTGTAATTTGATTTTAGAATATTTTGGGCTGGCCTATTTTGACAACTGTAAATGGATTTGCGTGATTCTTTCTTGTAGTTTTAGATCATATGTTTCGATTTTGCAGTGGTATAATTCAATAACCTTCCTTTCCTGTCACTGGTTATTGGCTAACCTTGTGTTCCGACTATTCGGCGGTTTTGTCGGTATATATATTTCATTCATAGAAGTTCACAAAATTTTGCAAGGTCACAAAAAAAGGGGTTCATTGTGACCTCGAAACACTGGTATGTGATTTTATATTGCCATTTTGCCTTTTCTATGTTGGTTTTGGTTTATCTAGTAATTTGTTCAATGCTATAACATCTACAGAGAGACAACATCTAATTGTAAGTTAAATCTGAAGTTATACGCTATGGAGATGTATAATTTTTGTAGACCATATTTAAATTGATGAGTTGATGATTAAAATTAACTGTGGTAAGATATACAGCCAAATTTTTTGTTCGAAGTTTTAAAAAGAGGCATCACAGAATAACACTTTTCACATTTGGGTTAAATAAAAACAAACTATATAATTAGACAATTTCAGTACTTTTGGTAATTAAAAAAAAAAAAAAAAATCCTAAGAAAAGGTTAAAAAAGAGAAATTAAGGATAAAGATCTATACATTTTGAATATTTACATTAATTTAATTTCAGAAAATAATGCAAACAGGAGGTTGAAATGCTGAAAGATGTAATATTATTGAGCATTTCTTTACATCTTTCCCAATTATGGAAACGCATTTCAAATAAATAATAATAAAAGAAATGCACATCGAAAAAATTGCATCTGATTTATGAGGATATATTTACTTATAGAAGTAAAGTACTTTATCAACAAGTAATTCTTTGAAAAACTTTTGGGGATGTTCCAAATTTCATATTGATGTCGATAAACAAGGACACACTACAATATTATCTGGAACTAGTTGATCCCCTGCAGAACATCTGCAATATATCATAAGTTCAACAAAAAAAGTATCGGAAATTAACTATTTTAAAATCGTAAAAAACGCTTTAAAATTCGAAAGGCTTAAGAAAATATCGCTAGATATAAACTCGAGAATGATCGTTCGATATAAACAAACTAAAGTGTTGCCACTCCAAAGAATTGGAAATTAAAAAGTCAGTTTTGAATGGAAATACTTTTTAAGAAATAGAAATAAATGTGTAACAGTCCGTAAGCTACCATAATAAAAAAACATATTCTGTTACTTTTCCATGCTAACCATTAAAAAAAAATTTCAAATATCGTTTTACCATAGTTTGTTTTTTGCATAATGTCACTATCGTATCGAATAGCAAAATTTAATCGTAATTGGTCCACGTTAAGTGAAATATATAAATATACTACCTGATCCCCTGCAGGAACCCCGTGGGCTATAAGTTAAACATTCAAACTTAAAAATGATCGCTTGTTATAAAACAAACTAAGGTGTTGCCACTCCAAATAATCAGTAATTAAAAATTGAGTTATGAATGGATTACATTGACTTTATGACTTTACAAGAAAACGCTTTGAAATTCAAAAACTTTCGAAAAGATAGCTCGATATAAACAAACTAAAATGTTGCCACTCCAAGGAATCGGGAATTAAAAATTGAGTTATGAATGGAAATAATTTTTAAGAAATAGAAATTAAATTGTTGTTAAAAGTCCGTAAGTTACGATAATAAATACAAACATTATGTTACTTATACATGCTAATCATTAAACAAATTTTTAAATATCGTTTCGCCATAGCTTGATGTCAGTATCGTATTGTACCGCAATATTTAATCGTAACTGGTCCACGTTAAGTGAAATATATATATGGATACGAGAGATATATTTCGTTCATTCGCGCTCAGAATAGTCCAGAATTCGGCGTATGAATTGGATAGGCTCACAGAAAACAGGAGAATAATTCAGAATTATGTAAAGAATGCATGCCTGCCATTATTGAACATGTTTGGCGCTTTCTGTTTCTTCTACATGGTAGGACGAGGTGTGGAGGTCGGCTGGGAGCACATTTTGTGGAGACAATCGCGTCTAGTAAGCTCATATGCATATATTACATTTCTCTTTCATGATATTACATTTTCGTTATATCACGGAGGGCATATTTTTTCTTCTAGATGTAAAACGAAGATTTTATTTTTCCAAAATAGTATAGCTTTTAAAAACCGATATAAACTGATTCGTAAGAGAATTGCGAACGCATCAAATCTTATTGCAAATCACATGGAATCAAAAGAAAAAAAAAAAGGAATATTAAACAAAAGAAGAAAAATTAAGTGTTTTGAAATACGCATCTTTGATAGTTTTAAATTAAAATAGTTATCGCGATCATGTCATAATTCTTTTATATTAAAAATCATGAATAATAAAATAATTTTTGAAAAAAAAAAATAAAGCCGACTTCAAAATTATAAATTGCTCTAAAAATTTAAAAATGAATAAATTATTTGAACCATGCATTACTTTACATTGAAACTGTTGCAAACTCTAGGCCACTTAGATTTGTCATTGATTCACGATTACAAAATTAATCATGAATTAAAATCAATCATAATTTCGCACCGACTTCAAAAATTATGTTTAAAAGTCGTATCGATGCTGTTTAAAGAAAAAATTTATTTTTCACTTTTTACCGCAATTTATAATTTGAAGTAGGTTCTATATTTTATCTAAAAATTATTTTGTTTTATTCTTTTTAGTGTAAACACATTCTTATACAAATATTCTATTTAAAAAAACATATCAATTTATTAACAGCTATTTTATTGGAGAACGGTTTAATGGATAAGCCAGATATAATTTGGGATTGATTTAATATATGACTGCACTGATTGAAGATTGGGATAAGTTACCGTAAAGCAAATGTTTACAAATTATTATTTTTTTGTTGGTAAATACAGGTTTTTCAAAGCGAAACTCATTCTTTTACTAATTACAAAAGTACATAAATTGTTGCTAAAATATTTGGTTAATTATAAAAACCAATGCACTCTTTTACATAAAATTAAAGTTAAAAACTATGGCGTCCCCAATCTTCCCTATTATAATTGAAGATATATATTTATTCCATAATTATATTTAAAATCACGTGTTTTTTGGGAAAAACAATCTTTTCTAAAAAGTATATTTCTAGGAATTTAGCACCATCCTTTTCATTTCTTAACGATTATTTCCGGTGCTGGCCGTCTGTATTAAATTAACAAATATTTGATTAAGATCGCACTTTGAATATAAAATACACCACACATTGACATGTTTCTCATTTTTTTCTTAGCAATCGAGCAATCATCCATCAGTGCTAAAGCCAGAATATTCCTTTAGAGCTGACTGAAAACCCAATAAAATTAAAATAATAAAAGTTCTTGTGAGAGTAGTAAACGAACGATTTAGCTCTAGAATTGTGCTTCTCTTAGGAGTCATTCTGAACTTTAGTACTTTAAAAGATTCATTGATTGCTCCACAGAATGCGTTGCATTGCATCTTGATGCATTTTACACTTCTCTTGAGATCTACATATCCAAAAACAAAAAGTTCCAGAACAGTCTAATGTTATTTGATTGTCTCTTCAAATTGCACATTTGCATTCAAAATATAGACTTTCTTCAACATGGAATGTACTCCATGAAAAGACAGCCATTGATTATTGTTACGGTTTCTGCGTCTTCTTAATGTGAACTTCAATGACTAAAACTCCTTTTTACAAAACACAGTGGAGAGCAATTTATTTTACAATTTATTTACACTATATACAAATTTCTCATAAACATATCTCTCGGAGTTCACACATTACCGTAAGATCAACGGAGACCTAACCAAATACGAAAAGAACCAAGCACGAAGCTTGCAGCACAAAGGCTCAGACTATATCAGGCACTCGGCCAAAGTCTACAACGTTACTGAACTCTCCGAACTCTTCTTCTACCCGTAACAACTAACTTCTCGCCGGAGCTATTTATATACCATCGCGGATCACGTGACAGAATACTCGAGAAATGTCCATCAAAGACTGGACTTGTCTATCACGCGATCCGAGAGGGCGCCAAACTTGGCGAGACAGAACATCGGTACCCCGAAAATCGTAACATTATTTTCTAAATATTTACTTTCCCTGTAATGCAAGCTTGTATTAAGTATATTGATTATGTTGATTATTTAAATTTTAAGTTGCAAATGAAGACTTTAAGTTTTCCATTTCCTGATTAATGTCACTTGGATATTTGGTAAAAAAGACACTGTTTTTTTTAAAAGTATAAAAAAGAATGTTTTTCGTGTGTTATTCATCAAGGATATTTTCTTAGAAAAGAAATTCTTCTTGAACATAAATTAAAATAGTCAGTACTGATTTTGTGACCAGGTATGGTTTTTATCATAGGGGAACAATGGAATAAAGAAGAATTTTTCGAAATGTGTCTACTAAAGCATATTTTGTTAGGTTATTGCTGCGCAATCAGTATAGTGAATAAATCCTCGAGACCCATGTGTTCTCAAACTTTTTTTATCCCGTGGACCCCTGGTCATTACTTTCTGTT
The DNA here is from genome assembly GCA_038502835.1 of Octonoba sinensis. Classification (NCBI taxonomy): domain Eukaryota; kingdom Metazoa; phylum Arthropoda; class Arachnida; order Araneae; family Uloboridae; genus Octonoba; species Octonoba sinensis. The sequence continues at coordinate 51,862,885 of CM076600.1, forward strand.
TTTCGTGGACCCCCTTCCATCATTCTAAAATAAGTCGATTAATGCAACGTTTATGTTTAAAAATTTCCAAACAGATTAAAACTGCGGGTAAACATACAATATATTTTTACTACTTATACAATATATTTTTACTACTTATAATTCTAAGAAAGGGAAATGTCAAGAACGAAGCAGAAGGGAAAACATAATCTACTAAATGAATGTCAAAACAAAAAAATACTAATCTTAAAGTATCAGTTAATCCATTCCCTATATTATGCTATATATATGATACGTTAGTCCGATTGTTTGTCCATTAAAAAAAATCAAATAATTTAAAGCTATGCCGAATACTTCCTATAATATCAAGATAATAAGTGCAATGAGGCATTATTTTGCTTCTAATCATAGCCGCTTAGTCAATAGATCCCTATTGACAAAATTGAAAGTCGGTGTTTGCATTTATAATTCGTTCAATAATAATAGGGTGATGTGCAAATTTCTTTTTCCATTTTTTTTAAATAGGAGAAGTGCAGAAGGATAAAATGTATGTATAACATGTGTGAAAAAATGCATTAAATCAAATATCTAGCTCAGTGTTCAATCAGTCACACTGAGGAGAGATTATCTCTAATTTGATATATTTAAATATAACAAACTTGTCAAACAGAAACACTAAAATGTCGAAAAATTCTTTAAACGTTCAAGGTTGAACTTGCAAATTTTAATGACTTACGGCCGAATTTCGACCGCGGGGCAAACGCTGGTTATCTTAAGTGATTTTCTTTAAGATGTCGCTATAACGCATGATGCTGTTGTACCGAAGGGGCATTATAACACGCGTCGATTGTATTATTAATAAGTATATAATATTGATTTTAGTAAAATTTATTCGTGAGCCTAATTTTGGTCTCAGAAATGAATGCAGAGATGATGCGCATTAATTGAAATTTATTTCCTTATTTGTGACACTGAAACACTTTTTAACTTTGTAGCAAATAGATTTGATAACTCCGCTCATTATCCTCTTCGGAACAATTTTTAATCAACAAACTTTTAACAAGTTGGAAAGTTTTCGGTTGAAAGCACCGAATCTTAAATTGTGTAATTAGACTCGATAGAAAAACGCAGTGCACTTAACCGGGAAAAAATACTTATGCTTAATAATTAGCTTCTTCCCAAAAAATCTATAGTCCAACTCTAGAATCTGATATTAATTTTTGCGCAATTATCTTTCCTTTACTCTTAATTTAAAACGGAGCGTGAAGCTAACCCACTTGTTAGCTGAAGTTGAGTTCGAGTCGAAAAATATTAAAGTTTGGGTTATCGTCATTAAAGATAATTGCATCGCATGCATGCCGACGATAAAATGGGGCGCCCTCACGTTACTTCAGAATACGCAAGTAAAGAAAAGCATTTGCTTTCCCCTCTTTAACAATATTGTTCAAAAATTCTTGTTGAAAAATGGTTTTTTATCGACCGTTTTCTGCAAACAAAAACTAATTTCTAACAAGGATTTGGTAACAGGTAGGAAATAAATAATGTTTAGTTCACGCCATTGTGCAAAAAGAATTTACTCCATCGTTATTATCATAGATCAAATTTTCCAAGATTAATGCTTTGTGCCTTTGTAATGTGAGAAAGCTAAGCAGTATTTCAGAAATATCGAACATATTTACAAACCAAATAATTATAAATTTATTATTATTTTTATTATTATTGTTAACTAGCTAACCCATGCGAACCAATTGCGCTCGAATACACTTAAAGTACACAGTGTGTATTTGTAGTCAAGTACAGTGTGTACTTGGAGCATGTGCGACATCGATGCAAAAAGGTTAAGGAGTATAAAATGGATGTTTGTTTAACCCTTTATCTACTGACGGTACTTATAAGTATCTTTCTTTATAAATTCCATCCAAGCAACCATTTTTACCAATATTGTGATGGTACTTTGCCGGGACAGCTTTAATTTCCCCTTTTTCAGGATACATATCAGCAAGGTTTCTATATAAAGAGTATTTTAGCGAGGAAATGAACATAGATAGTTTTAAAACCGATGCTGTGTTTTGAACTTCCATTTTGTTCAGATTGTTCCCTTAGAGTTTCGCTCCAGAAAAGTAGTAAAATTCAAGAATCAAGTCACAGATTTTTTTAATGTGTTAGTTAAGAACTTAGAAAACTATTTGACGAAATATTTTGATTAAAAAGTGTATGTAATTATTTTTACAGGGTAAATACTCTGTGGCACTTATTAGCTGTAAAGAAATAAATACTTATCTAATTGATCATTTTATTTATGTAAATCCCTTAATTTTCAGTGTAAATACCTAGACAAACTATTTCTGTAAAAAATATTACTGCAGATCATAATGCAATAAATAAAGTGTTAACACTAGATTTACCAGACCAGTCATTTTAACTGTTTCGAAGCTTCCATTTTGCATTACTTGTTACTAATTAGAGTGCAACTTTCAATTACATTGGCTTTTCCTAATACACGCTAAGTAGGACAAGTTAATGTGACTGAACGTTTTATTATAATTAGTAGCAACTTGGTATAAAATGAAGTTTAGAAATGGTTGAAAACGGCCTGGTAAATTAGGTGTTAAAACATAGGTAATTCAAATGCGAGATAAAATAGTTAGAGGTATCAACTCGGTATTTGTTCGTCTTCGATATTTCTCGATAAGTGATCGATAGGCCGACAGTGGTAATTAAAAAATCCATTTTTTTTTAACTTTAATTTTGCGACAACAGTAAAATATGAATTGTTTGTTTGTTTGTTTGTTTTTCGCCAACAGATGGTGAAAAAAATCTTTAAAATTATACCTCACTTATCAAGTTTGGCGCAGTATTAAGAAAATTGTACGAAAAAACATCCTTTAGGAAAGTACACATGATAGGAGATTCAATTCTTCACAAAAAATCATCAAAAAAAAACCTGCCATTTATACATTTTTAGTAGTGATATTCTTCATTTTCCAAGCGCTCATAAGAAATTTTATTTATTTTACTATTATTACTAACTTTGTTTTAAAACTCCGCAGAACGTATCTTCGTCAAAATTCGTTCACAAGAAACTGATTTGGAATTAGAACGACATTTACTAAAAAGTATTTTACACACACTTTGAGCTTACGAGTTCGAAATTGCTCTCTGGTAGCGATGGCCTACAACATTAAGTAGAAAGAAGAAACACTGAGCATTTCTGATTTAGCTGTAAAAGGAGAAGCTCTTTCATCGTATTCGAAATAAAAGTTTGGAGTTTTTCATTTACAAGAGAAAAATGAAATGCTTCTTTGAACTAGAATTGGAAAATTCTCGTTTCTATGTTAAAGATTTAGAAAAATAGGCGGTCTTTTGAAGTTGTCGGAAGTTGAAAGAGGAGTTATTACTCTTCCTACCCATGTGAGAAAATTTTGAAAGAGGATGTGAAATTTCTTCGTATAGAATAACGCAGCTTCAAAATTTCACAGAAAAACTAAATACGTGCTTAGTCGAATGAGGAATGACTGTATCATATGACTTCTTCAGTAAATGTCTTTAATAAAGTATAGGAATAAACTTTGTGGTTTAAAACATTATAATGTTTCATTAATTGCAGTGAAGAAATATGCGTTTCCAGCACTATTCGAAGTACCTTGAAACAATGTGGAACCTTTAAAAATTGTAAAAATATGTCTTTTTTGTAGATGCCAACTTGAGTCAATTCGCGATGTCTCGAAGTCCGACTGCTCGAATATTACTATAACTCGAATTTTTATCAGATCGCAACTCCTTTCATTTCACTTCTATGGTAATTATTATCGAAATCTAGATGTTAACTTTAACTTGAAGTTTTTTCAACTATGACTCTCAAAATTTGACAGTTAAAAGAGCGGGAAAATCTTGTCCTATAAGTAACAAAGTGAAAAATTCTTTCACTTCTGTTGCAATTCCATTAAAATAAAACTCGAAAAGTCATATCGAAACGATTTGCATGGAAAAGAATAAGCGATCCTGAAAAACAAAAAAATATCATTTAAGATTAATGTGCTTGAAGCTATGAGATTGCTTTTCAGTGGTTAGAACAATGTCGTGTGTGAAACGACAATATGGAACTGTTCTCAAAAGTGTGACTTCTTTGAAGAAATACACCACAGCGTGTCGGTGATTAACGAAGAAGTTAATGCAGAAGCAAAATGTAAGCACTCTGAATTCACTGCTGTATTTATGCATGTGTAAAAGCTGGGGAATTTACTATCTTACAAGTCACTAAAAGGGTCTATTGAAACATAAAAATGACTAAGTATTTTGGTAAAATATGAAATATGAACACAAAAAAAGATTTATTTTGTGTTTTTTTTCACGTTTGTTGGGAAACTAATCAGTTTTCAAACTTTATCAATTATCTGCATATTTATCGAAACTAGTGATTGGTATGTTGTTGAAATTCGACCGCAATTCAATAATTTTGTTAATTATAAGGATATTGAGGGGTTTTTTTTTTGGTCCAAGGGTATAATGTCGCGTATTGTTTTTTTTTTCTTAAATTTTGTTGAATTACGTCAGTTGCGAGTGGTGTACAAATGCGTCATTATGTGTCAATTTTCGAGTTATTCAAAAAATACGGGAGATACGAAGACTGAGGTATAGCTTGGCTAAGCCATATTAACAAAGCAATAACCTGTTTGACATTTCTCGTTATTTTTTTTTTTAATTACTATATGGGCACGCCTTCGCCAAGGCCGCATAGTTAATTTTTATTTATGTTTCAAATCATATAAAATTTAAAGAAAATATTAATACTAAAAATGAAAAATGAGGTAAAGGATACGTGCTTCGAATTTTTTTTGCATAAATATTTTACTGAAACAAAAAAACCTAGTGGTTGCAAAAGTAACTATTGCCCATTGAACTTCGTCTGAAAATAATTTTGATGACTCAAAACCCCTGTGCAGACGTTTTTTTTTTGTGTGTAAAACCTGTGTTTTGTAAATTTTTTGTGACTGTTTAACTACAGACCAACGTGTGTTGGGCATTGACATATTTAAATAATCCACACTTTGTTTTTTACTTTGAAGATATTTTTTTGAATACATTATCTATATAAACTCCATCTTGCATTTAATTTCCCTGAGGGGGCGGAGGGGGGGGGGGAATTAAATCAATCGCAAATAATTCACTTTGCATTTACTAAGATAATTTTTTAATTCAATTACTTGTTTATAGATGGCAACATATTTTAGTGGTTTTCACTGCCTTTCCGCTCTACGTTAAAAACTACAATAAGTCAAGCATGAAGTGTTACCGCTATAACATTACGGAATGAACACAGGGCTGTGTCTAATGTTCGCCACATTTAAGGATTCCTTGCGGAGTAGGCGTTTCTGCTAGTATTGAAACAAACGTTTTTTTCATCATTAAGATTCAATTTAGGAATTTGTAACACATATTACATATAATACCTCTCTGCACTCCGTATCGACATGAGCTTTAACGGTGCCAAACCTCATACTCCTCCGTGGGATCAATGTGCTTAAAAACGGGTACAAAGGGTTTTCCTTCAACTATTTTTATAGAGACCGCATGCAGTGTATGAAAATAATAACGCCAGTGAATGAACGTATAAAAAAAAGGAACTTTGGGCCGTACAAAAATTAACGTATACAAAGAGGTTTACGTTGCAGAAACATATTGATTTCTGGTGGAGAGCAACGCGGTTATTCTTAAATTGAAGGGCAACTGAAACTCTATGAAATGATTACAACTAGTACAGAAGTTACTTTAAAATTAATGGAGCTAGTCTCCCTTTTTAAAATCAATTTTGAAGTTGTTCAAAAAAAAGAGTCAAAGAAAATGTTAATCTATACATATGCAAATCTATTGATGATGTCGCAGGAGTCAATGAAATCGTAAAGCGAGCGAAACGAGCCCAAACTCACAAACAGATGCGAAGGAGCTGCGTTAGAAGTTCTTGAGGTTGGCGAGCGATAGCGCCTAGTAAAGAAAAAAAAAATCTGTAAAAGGGGAAAAAACTGAATCGTGATGAAAGATAATTTTCACACGTACAGTTGAATTAAATAATAGGCGCGCAATGCAAAATACGCATTACAGCAGGGTAAGAGATTAGTTAGTTACACAAGTGCTCTCTAAAACACACACTGAGTTAACCGAGTTAAAAAAAAACCCCAAAAATTAAAGAAAAACATAGTGGTAGGTCAGAGGGTGGTGAGCTTTTAGAAAAGGTAAGTATTGTACATGGCAGAAATGACGAATGTGGAAAGAAAAGAAAAAAGAAAAAAGCAAGAGGCTGAGGATACAGGAGGGAATAAGCAAGAAGTAGAGTGAAAATGACAGGTCATCAGAACAAAAGAAAAGAAAACAAGTGGGTACAAAACTAGAAAAAATAATCGATGTATTAAAATAATCAGTTCAAATTAGGAAAAAGAATATTTTGGTGAGAAACAGGAAGTATCCTGAGCGGAAAAGGTAGCACGACAATAGTCGTACATATCTTGTGATTATCTCTAATTTGCTACTGAAGGCGAAATAAATTAATGATAATAGATTATAGTTATAGATAAAATAGCTAACTAGTTACTGAATGAGAAAAAGAGAAAGAAATCCATTTTTAATGAGCCCAGACCATGAATGAAAAACGTCTAATGGGTTTAAATCTTTTCAAGGTGCACTAATTATTCTATATATTTTAAGGTTAATTATATATATAGTTTAATAAAAAGAAAAAATAATAAACTAAAATTAAACTGGTGGGTATGTAAAATTTTTTTTAGCAATATAAAACGAATAACAATTAAATTTAAATTTAAACAAATTTAAAGTGGCTAATTACAAATTAACGAAAATTAAAATTCGAACGGTAAAACAATTAATGAACAATGACTACCTCTTCATCAATATATATATATATCTATATATATATAAATTTTTCGCTAAAGAAATAAACAAAAACTATCATTTCGTTTTAGTGTAAATTCACACTACTTACAACGTCGACAATATGAGTCTCTCCTATCGAAATGTTGTTTTGGTTGTCGAACTAACAGCGATGATTGGTGCGTTCGATGTGAGATTATAGCGAAATCAAAACATAAGGGTCATGTGGGAAAAGGTAACTTTTAATAATGAAAAATAAAAAATAGCGATGAATTAATATGGTTGCGTGGTTAAAACATTAATATAACCAAAGACGCGCACTGAAGGACTACGACATTTCGTATTTGTTGTCGCAATGCATGAAAATTCAAATATATATACTTCACCGTACAGTGACTAACACTGGTTAACTGGTTAACTATGTCTTCATTTGGATGTTTTGCATCTAGAAGCTCCCTGTCGCATTGAAAAAGGGATTCCAAGCAATCCCGAAACATATGAGCAAAAAAATGCAGCTTTTTTTGCTCATTTGTGCTTTAAATTAACGTGTAATTTTATTATTATTGTTTTCTTGCACAAAGTTAAATTATTTTTAACTGGTTCGCTTATTTGTCTATTGTTAGCATAGTTCTGGCTTACGGTGTTGACTTTTCTTAAAGCATATTTAAGGAACTGAAATTCTAATTTTTAGTACCTTATTAGATGCAAATGCGAGGTATATTAAAAGAAATAATTTCACCAAATCTGTTAAAAAAATTGCTATTACGATCATATCGTAATGGCTTTTTAACAAAAGTATTATTTTAACTTTCAAGTGCCCCTCTCCTTTAAATTGATATCTTTAGCCTCTATGACACATGAAGAATATTTATATTTGATTAAAATCGATGTACATATTCGAATACCATAAATTTAGAGTTTACCCTAATGTACAAAAATATAGACGAAATTAAGTTAGCACCTTCTCAGTAAATGGTTGGAAGCATTCTATTTCTTACAAATTATTTTGAAGCCGAAAATTTTTCCTGGGCTTTTTTCTTGAAAAAGCTCTTACTTTCCAGTTTTTTGCAGATAGAACCTCTGAGTGCAATAAATGAGAAATTTAAATAAACACTTAGTATTGTTCTTATAAATAACGTTGAATTATTTGACAATTCACATCACATAATTCGTGAATCACTTTCAAAGTTTGGCTATTTGTACATTCAAAATAGAAAACCTTTATGTTTCCGACAATTAGTCAAACCACTGCGAACACAACCGTGGATAATAAGAAATAAAACGTTCCGAGGAAAATTCTTGCATTCAAATTAGGATACAAGGCATGTCCCTGGTATAATTCTCATTTGCGGAAGTAAAAGAGAAAGGAAATTCTCTTATCGATATTTCGTTAAATTCTAGTCAGAGAAGGAAAATCAGTAGAATCATTAAGCATGGATGTGGCGGCTTGTTTACGACGTTTCTCGAAAGTTACCAAGCTAAAATAAAGAGAAATGTGATAGCTAGCGTTTCACTAGGAGATTCGATTAATTCAAGTACATATCAATCTCATCGCGCATAAGTGGCTCACGAAACGAAAAAGGATCATTTGTTGTTGATATAGAGCAATGAACTGATGATGAATCCCAGATTACCGATCTCGTACAATTATTATCAGGGATATCTTGAGTAGAAATATAACTATGCAAAACAATTACATTGATCGTCACTGTTGATGCGTCACTCAATTTTAATTCTGTGTTGCGTTGCTGAATAGCTTAACAACGCTTCAATTCAATCAACAGTTCTAAGGGACCATTCATAAATGATGTCACGCCTTTTTTTCATTTATTTGACCCCCCCCCCCTTTGTCACATGCCACGCTATGTTTCATAAGCATGATGTCACACTTCTTGTTAGCCCCTCCCCTTGTCACAATTCGTCACAATTTCACGAACCCTGTTTCCTCGAAGCGTGACATCATTTATGGATGATCCCTAATGTAAGACATATATGTTTCAAGTAAAAGTTTTTGTAAATAGGCAGATAATGTTTGTTTTGAGACAAATAAAGCAGAAAAAATTCGTCTCTGACCTGCCCAGCAGTGAACAATGCAATGAAATGACGAATTCTGATCAAGAACATGGGTATAAATTAGTGCCTAAATATAAAGGGGAAAGAAGAAGCATTAATAAAATAAAGTAAAAATAAAAATTTAACGTTAAATTCAAAGTAAAAAATAATAATAAAAATAAATAAAGTACATAAATAAATGAAAATAACCAAACACGTGAATAAAAGCTAAGCATCTTTCAAAACATTTAATCGTTTCTTTTCTTGTGCCTCGTCTTTATTTATGTACATATACTATAGTCGACATTCTGGTAAAAGTCAACAAGTATTCAAAATACTTGATTAACTACTGTAAACTAGATTTTTAATTGATTATAATGTGATAAAAACTATAAATACAATTTAGAAGTTACATCAGTAAACCTACTATAGTAATAGGCACCTTTAAAATGATTTTCACTATTTTTCGCAACAGTTTGAAAGTCTAAGTTGACAAAGCTGGAGTTTTCGACCTAGTGACTTGTACCTTAACACCGACTCATTGTCAAACTTCAATGATAACATATAGATATAGTTATCATTGAAGTTATATAGAGGCACAGGTGTGGTTTTCGTATGTTATTAAGCTGTGAATGTAATGAAGTTATGGTATTCTACAGAAGCTTACATTTATACAAGCCAAATAATAGCTGAGCTGAACTGTAAAATTTTAACTGCATGTTTCGCCAAAAAAGAGTGCAAATTACTACAAAATTCACTAAAAAATAGTGCACGGTGTTGCTAACTGCAAAAGTTGGTGCTTAATTTTTCTATATTTTGGTGCAACATAAACAAGTTCCCACCAAAATATGGTAAAATTAAGCACACATCCTTTGTAGCCACACTGTTAGAAATTTCATCATGAAATTACGGTTAAATAACCGGCAGCATTCTGTCTATCTAATTCACCGTTAAATTTACGGTTTGGAACATTTTTCTATTTTTACGGGCCCTAAACCATTTTTAAAATGCTTGGTTAAAAAGCCGTAAATACAAAAGTTTACGGTTTTATAACCATTTAAAAATGGTTTCAAAACAAAATTCTTACCATTTTTGAGCCGTTTCGAAGCTTAGAATCTTCGAGGCGTAGAAACCGTAAACGAAGCGTGCGGGAATCGAACGTGGGTGTGTGGTATACCAGCCTTGCGCTCTAGTCATTCGGCCATCTACACCACATAAAGCGGCCGTTTATTTATCAATAAATCCAGTTTTCCAACAGGCAAACTGCCTTAAAATTGAGATTTCAGTTTTTGATCGGATCCGAAGTCATTTTTATTCTAAATGTACTGTATATTGACGAAAATCATTTTATTTGTTGCAAAAATTAAAATACAAACAAGCTTCAACATCTCAAATGAAGGGTTCGCTCATTCGCAAACAGTTCAGGAATCCGATGTCTCCAATTTTTGATTTACGTGTGTATGTGTTTCTATTTAGTCACCACCGCTTAAGCCACTTTTTTTTCTTCTTTTTTATATACACATGCAGTTTTGAACTGATAGATCTTTATTCTTATTTTAACAACAACGTATGACCAGTAAGATTTCGCAACCAAGATGAGTAGGGGAATAATGGGCGTTCTGCCCCAGCAGGCGGATCACGGATCAGGGGGCGTGGCTGATCCGCCTCCCAATGCCCCCAGGCTTACCCTCAGGTGTTAGTCGAGTGGAGTTAGGTTGTATGCCCCCAGGCGTTTTTCGAGTGGAGTTGAGTTGTATGCCCTCAGTCGTTTTTCGAGTGGAGTTGAGTTGTATGCCCTCAGGCATTTTCTCGAGTAGAGTTGAGTTATTTGCCCGCAGGCGTTTTTCGAATAGAGTTGAGTTGCATGCCCTTAGGCATTTTTCGAGAAGAGTTGAATTGTTTTTAAAAAGTTTATAGTTTTGGAATGACAACACCTTTTTGTTTCAGTTTAGGGTTTTGATACGTGTTCCGTTGCGGCGCCATCTACGAGAAGAATTACTATTGAACTTAGACTTTTTTTCCAACGTCTTCTCTTAGAGTTCAAGCAGAAACTATTTAATATTAACAAAAATTAATTATAATGTATAATGAATTAAATTTATTGTAGCTATTTACATCGTATTATGTATTTATTTCTTTTTTCGACTTAGAAAGATTTTCTTTTTCAACCTTTTTAATGTTTCCACTTAGCATCCGCACAGGAACTATTTTATAAGTTAATTATTTTTACACTGTGATTAGAAAATTCTCGTCATTTTTACTTAGAAAAGAATTATATATTTTTTAGTTTTTATTTATTTATTTATTTTCAGACTACAAAATTTTTCAGTTGCAAGTGATTTTTTCTCTTCTAAGTATGTAAAACATAATAGAGTAAAATTTTTCTGATCCGTTTTGCAAACATTTCGCGAATCTTAGTTTTAACTGCACAACACATTTCCTTCTAAAGTAATTTTCTACTTTATATTATCATCACACTTACTGTTTCCTACGAAGTGTATTTTATGAAACTCTATTATTTAACACATGAACGCAAAAAACTCTGATTGAACTCGTAAATTTTAAAACGATAATGTAAAAATACTAAGTACAAAGCCTATTCATCTAGTAAAACTTATTACAGAAATGTAAAATTACTAAATACAAAAGGTTTAAACAGCATGAAAATTTAAATGTTCTAGATACAAAATGTCACAATAGCATGAACATATAAAAATACCAAGTATTAAATGTTAAAACAGCACGAAACGAGTGTTAGTACTACTAGTGCTTGTTCGAAACTTAGTTTCATCCAGCCAAATTTAGTACGAAAAGCAAAAGTACTATGCCCAAAATGTTAAAACTTTGATTCATTCCGTAAAACAGTAGAGAATGTAAGAAATTACTAAATAAAAATGTTTGAACTTGCAAAACAAAATTATTTTCCACTTGTAAAATGTTAGAATTTCGCATGAAAATGTAACGTTAGAAACTTTGAACTAAAACTTCAGCACTGTATCATAAAAAATCCGAAACAATTTAAGCTGTGGAATAAAAATTCGAGACTTAAAAAGTAACTGTAAAAACACTAAAATAGATTTGAAAATCTTAAAAGTGAAATAGAATAATAACTTCTCTAGAAACACTGAAATAGAATCGTAAAACTTGAAAAATCTGAATCTCAAAACTTAAAACTATTGCAAATTGCTTTATGTGAGACCTAAAATTGCTGAGAGCAAAATGCTAAAACTGAGGAAACTTAGAAATACGTGGAACAAATCATTTAAAACTATAAACTTTCAAAACTTAAACTCATTCAGAAAAGAAAAGAAATGCAAAATTACAAAACAAAAGTATTACGCTCTTGCAAAATATTAAAATTTAACGCAAAAAAATGTAAGAAAGTACAAAACACCAAAAGTTAAGAGTACTATAAAAAAACTGTTACTTAGATTCATCTAAAACATGAGTCGGAAAGAGTAAAAGTAATATATGCAAATTGAAAAAACTTATATTCACCTACTAAAATATAAAAATAGCAATTACAAGACGTTAAAACAGAACGAAAATGTAAAAGTATGAAACGTAAAATTACAAAACTTAAATTCATCAACTAAAAGTACTAAGTGCGCAAACTAAAAAGCACCATGAAAAGTTAAAAGTAAAAAACACAAAACATCAGAACTAAAATTCATCCAGAAAAACTTAGAACAAAAAATGTAAAAGTTCGGAAATTTTCAAAACAAAAGTATGATGCACTTGCAAAATGTTAAAACTTAGTGCAAAAACGTAAAAAGTACTATGTACAAAATGTTAAAATTTAGATTTATCTATTAAAACAGCGAATGAAGATGTAAAATTACTAAGTGTAATTTTTTAAAACAACACGAAAACGTAAAAGTACTAAGTACAAAACATTAAAAAAAATTATTTATTTACTATAACTTAGACTGAAGTCGTAAAATTACTAAGTACAAAGTGTTAAAACATCATAAAAATGTAAAAATAGCAAGTATAAAGCAGAAAACCATAGACTTGTCTACAGAAATCTTGATAAAAAAATGTGAAATGTTCAAACAACAAACTGCTAAAACTCTAAAAAATTGAAAACACGCAGTACAAACACAGCAAAACCTGTAAAAATGCTAAGTATAAGGCTGCAAAACTTAAATTTTTCCAGAAAAATTTAGAAGGAAGTTGTAAAAGTACGGAACTTTTCAAAGTAAAAGTGTTATGCACTTACAAAATGTTAAAAATTAATGTAAAAATATAAAAAATACTACGTCTAAAATGTTAAATCTCTGATTTATCTACTAAAACTTAGAATGAAAATGTAATTGAATCAAATGTACTAAGTATGAAATAGTAAAGTAACATGAAAATGTAAAAGTACTAAGTATATATCGTAGTCTTCAAGTGAAACTTTGTACAAAAATGTTAAAGTTTAAGTACGAAACTTAAAAGACTTAGATCTGTCCCCAGAAATCTTGATCAAAAAACGTAAAAATTCAAACAACAAAGTCCTAAAACTCCGAAAAAAGTAAAAACACGCAGTACAAAAACAGCAAAACATGTAAAAATGCTAAGTATAAGGCTGCAAAATTTATATTCTTCCAGAAAAACTTAGAACGAAGTTGCAAAAGTACAGAACTTTTCGAAATAAAAGTGCTATTCACTTGCTAAATGTTAAAACTTAACGCAAAAATGTAAAAAAAATACTACGTATAAAATGTTAAAACTCTGATTTATCTACTAAAACTTAGAATGAAAATGTAATTGAATCAAAAGTACTAACTATGAAATAGTAAAGTAACATGAAAATGTAAAAGTACTAAGTATATAGCGCATTCATCAAGAAAACTTTGTACAAAAATGTTAAAGTTTAAGTACGAAGCTTAAAAAACTCAGATTCGTCTACAAAATACCAAACTAAAGTCGTAAAAACTATGAGTACAAAACGTTCAAACATACTACAAATGTAAAAATACAAAGCATAAACATCCAATTTACTAAAAGCTAGAGCAAAAAATATACAAAAATATAAAACTGTCAAGTACAAAATGCTGAAACGAAGATTCATACCAATAAAACGCAGAATGACAATGTAAAATAATAAATATTGAATTTTAAAGCAACATGAAAATGCAACCTTACCAAAAATGTAAACATCAAAACTTAAATTTATCTAATAAAATTTAGGACAAGTAAAAATACCAAACTTAATAAAAGTGGTAAGTACAAAAAAAAAAAAAAAAAGAAAGAAAGAAAAGCTTATATTTATATACTAAAACATACAGAAAAACTTAGGCCGAAAATGTAACAGAAAATTTTCGAAATAAACGTGTTATGCACTCGAAAAATGTTAAAATTTAAATTAATCTACTAAAACCCAGAATAAAGATGTAAAAATACTAAGTATAATACATTGTAGCAACACAAAAATTTAAGAGTACTAAATACAAAACGTAAAAAAAAGTTAGAGTTATCTACTAAAACTTAGACTGAAGTCGTAAAATTATCAAGTACGAAATGTTTAAACATCATAAAAAGGACTAAATAACAAGTATAATGTATCAAAAACACAGATTTCTCCATTGAAATCTCAATCAAAAATGTAAAAGTTCTAAAGACAAAAATGCTAAAGAAGTGAAAAAAATGAAAAATACGCAGTGCAACACAACAAAGCATGTACTAACTGATAAAAATAATTTAACTTTGTGCAAGTAAACAATAATAATAAAATTACACGTTAATTTAAAGCACAAATGAGCAAAAAAATGCAAATTTTTTGCTCATTTGTGCTTTAAATTAACGTGTAATTTTATTATTATGTACTAACTATAAAACTTCTAATCTTGAATTCATCCAAGGAAAAAAAATGTAAAAGTAAACGAAAATTTTCAGAAATAAAACTGTTATCCACTTGAAAAGTGTTAAAACTTAATGCAAAAATTCAACTGTTGTAATTAAATATAGTAAAATAACAATCAAATAAATGGTTATTTTACTATTTTCTTACGGAAATTTTTACCGGTGCAGCAAATCTACACCGCCCTTTGGTATAACATACCGCAAAAATTTTTACAGTGTAATAAAATAGCTCAGTTGTGATCAGTCAAAAAACAGTAATTTCGTCTTTGTATTTAGCTGAAAAACAAACTTTTGTCTCCACTCCATTCAACTCCGTAAAATTTGAATAAAAATAAAAAATAAATGGAAGGGGATCCTCGGCTGCATTAAAAGAATGTCATATAATTCATTTTTGTTTGAGCATTCTGTGACTGTATTAGCCTTTACGAATATAAAGATAGTTTTTAAAAATATTTTTCACTGCTCAAAACACGATAGGACTAAAATAAAATTCAAATCTTCCTTCTTTTCATTCTTTCATTCAAAAGAATTTGCCCCATTCAGCATGCGTCGAAAGAAAAAAAAACAAGTCTGCGAGGCATTTGGGAAAAGCGACAAAGAGTTTAATTCAGAAAAAATTAAAATCGTCTGAAAAACAGTCCTTTTCATTGTCAGTACATTAAAATGAAAACTTTAAACTCGATCAATATTACTTATAAAAAAATAATCCTGAAGTGCAACTAAAAATATAATAATTTTCTCACATGTAGTCACTCCTATTGCTCCTGTAGGATTTGTTATACCTTCAAAAATTGAACGAAACATATTTCAAATAAAAAACTAAAATATGGAAATGAGATGGTCTCGCCGAGATCTTTCGAATCGTAGAATTCCTCCAAAAGTTATTGGGGACAGACAGACCGACAGACACATTTTCCACCTATTAAAATTCAACTTTCTTTTTTGTTCAATTTTTATTTACTTACTTAAGCTACTTTTGACTTTTTTAACGATATTTTCATGATGCATATTAAGCATTGTTTTGTACTTTTCTTCTTTTTAAAAAACGTTGACGGGAAAGTAGGCTAAAAACAGTAAACGCACGTACAATTGCTATCACAATAAATGTCGTTTTACACGTCGTAAGTTCTCTAACTAACTGCATAAAAACAGCCGGACAGCTTAAAAGAGATAGTGTACGAAGTACTGTTTTGGCAGGGAACATTGTTTTGTTTTAAAGACTAAGAAAAAAAGCAGGCATACTGAAGATAACATTATAGTGAATGACACCGCTTTTGACTTCGGTCCTAATGCTACACATGATGATTGTCACACATGAAGATTCTCTGTCAAATACATTAGTTCATTCAGTTCTATTTGTCGGGATAAATTCTGTGTTTGTAGGTTACAAATACAAACACAAATGTGACGACCAGCAACAGGCGAGGGGCCCAGCTAGGCTGGTCCTAGTCAGTTTAACAGTCCCCAATGAACATCAAGAGCATTCTTAAAAGTTTTTACCCCACTGCAATTAACAGTCGCTTCCGGTAAACTATTCCAACTGCCTACCCTATTGAAGTGGTAATCTTTCTGAATTTTACGATTAGCCTGAGATTTGAAAAGCTTAAAGCAGTGACTTCTGGTTCTACTTTAAGCACATAACTGTAGTCCATCAACATTTCCCATTTTAATGAATTTAAGCAAATGAATCATGTCTCCTCTAACTCTTTTTTGCTCAAGACAAAGCATATTGAGCCTTTTAAGCCTATCCTCATAATCTAAGACTGAAAGATCACTTACCGATCTAGTAGCCTTCTTTTGAACCCTTTCCAATAAGGTAATATCCTTCTTCAGATAAGGAGCCCAAAACTGAACAGCATACTCCAATGAGGTCTTACCAAACTTTTGCATAATGGCAATACAACTTCCTTAAACATGTTCGAAATAGCCTTACTGATAAACCCAAGCATCCTGTTAGCTTTGTTACAGCTGACTAAACTGAACTGCTATTAAGTATCATATATATATATATATATATATATATATATATATATACATACTAGCTGATCTTCCGCAGAACATCTGCGGGCTATAAGTTTAAAATTCAAAATGCTTAAAAAAGATCGTTAGATATAAGCAAACTAAGGTGTTGCCACTCCAAAGAATCGGAAATTAAAAATTTAGTTATTAATGGAAATACATTTTAAGAAATAAAAATAAATTTGTTATTCCGTAAGTTACGATAATCTATATAAATAAAACCGAAAGATTGCGTGTGTGTGTGTCTGTTGATCGCCTCCTGGCGAGATGGAGCGTTTTAGAAGTACGAAATTTTGGTTACAGGTACCTTGGGTCAGGTCCTCGTGCACCTCGAAGCGTTTTTCCTAAAATTCGAATTTGTTCTTTTTTTTTTCTAATTTTAAGCAAAACTGTTGATTTTGGGTTTATC
The DNA here is from genome assembly GCA_038502835.1 of Octonoba sinensis. NCBI lineage: Eukaryota > Metazoa > Arthropoda > Arachnida > Araneae > Uloboridae > Octonoba > Octonoba sinensis. The sequence goes on from CM076600.1 coordinate 51,880,076, forward strand.
TCTTTGAAGAAATGTCCCACGTTTTAGATTTTTGCAGCATATTAATGCCCGTACAAAATTGCACAAGAGGATCTCTTTCTGAAGTTCGTAGAACAAATAGAACACGAGTAATAGTCATTTAAAGCAGTTTTGAAACTTTAAAGCAAGGCTTACCTGTGAATTTATTTGCTCAAATTGCGTATTATCGCCACAATGAAGAGCACTTTTGTCGCCGAAAAGAAAATTTCTGTTAAATTAAAACTAATGAAAATACTTTAAAACATATTAAAAATTCTTCCAGTCGCAAACATATACTTTTCTCGCCAAGTAGAGATAACTTTTTTTTTTCGTGCAGTTAACTATTTTTAACTCATTATTTTACGTTTCGTAATTTTTCTGCATAAGATGCATAACTAATCTTTCTGTATAACTGCATAAGATGATGTCTTTCTGAAATTCGTAGAACAAATAGAACACGGGCAAAATTCATTTTAAGTAGTTTTCGAATTTTAAAACGAGACGTACCTCTGAATTTATTCCCTCAATTTGAGCATTTTCGCCAAAATAAAGAGTACTTTTGTCGCCAAATAGATGATTTATGTTTCGTAAAACTAACGAAAATTCTTTTTCGATCAAGTCGCTTACATTTACTAGGTAGGAAGGCTGATTTTTGATGAAATTTAAAATTTCGACAGGAGATGAAAACTTTTTTTTCCCCGTGCTGTTAATTGTTCTCAATATATTATTTTGTGCTTCGTAACTTTTCCAAACCTCGCCAATTATTAGTAATTTTGTTCTCATTACATTCCATATGGATTTTACACTGCAGGATCTTGGCGCATTTGCGTTATGCTTCCATTATTATACTGCAATTTGGCGATCTTCTACTTTATTTTAACTTTTTTACGCAGCGGTTTTGATTGATTGATTCCTTATCATTTTACTCACGTGATTTATTTTATGATATTCATTTTCTTTTGTACTGCCTATTTGGCGCCATTTGGACAGAATTTTGTTATTTCTTTATATAAACTTAAATTTCACACGTCAGCATTTGTTCAGTACTGAGCATTTGGTAGTTTAAATGTGCATGCTTTTTTGCCATTGGAAATAATGCTTTCCTTTCTTTCATTTTTATCCGAATTTTATGAAAGTACTATTTAATTGAATTTTCAGGAAATCCTTTGACGATTTTGCAAGCGGGATTTATATGAACTGTCGTTATTTTAATGGGGAATTTAAGATGGACTGTTGGTAATGTAAGGAACACTAGCTCTTGAAGGCCAGTATTCTAATGGGTATTTTTAGTCACTGACGTCTTTATTCTAATGGAGATTTTTTTGAGACTAATGTCCTTATTCTATTAGGGATGTTTAGGAATAGTTGTCTTTATTGAAATAGGAGGATTTAAGGATTTTTTTCTTTATTGTAGCAGAAATATTCAGGGACAGTTGTTCTTCATCTGATGGACATTTTAAAACAGAATTCACATCTTATTCTGATAGGAATTTTTAGATTTATTGCGGTAGATATTGTAATTACGATTTTTATGGACTCTTGATATCATTTTGGCAGAATTATCTCGCTACATGTGCGCATTTTAGTTACTGTTGCAGTTACTCTAATGGTAATTTTATAAACTGTTGTTGGCATTTTAATGTGAATTTCTATGGACTATTATTCTTGGTCTAAAAGGAATTTTTTCGAGGCTGTTTGTTTTAATGCAATCGTGTTTTTTAATGATTTTTTACTGTTTAAATAAGGTTTTTAAGGCCTGTTGACCATCTCCTACTTTTGGATTTTTTAAGAAAATTTTTCCTTACATATTTACAACAGAATTTTGGACATGCGTCACTTAAACTGCGAAAAATGCAATATTATCCTGCGCAAGGCCGGGCATGTCAGTTAGTAAATAATAAATCGTACTTTTCCAGGCTAATCATTAAACAAATTTTTATCGTTTTATTATAGTTTGTTTGTTGCGTGATGTAAGTATCGCATCGTTTCGCAAAATTTAATCCTAACTGGTCCACGTTAAATGAAATATATATATCGATGGAGCAGTTTACGTTTCATCTGAGGGTTGACTCAGTGTTTACCAGGGAACTGGAACAGCCACTTTCTTGACTTCGCTCCAATAGGTAAGTAATTGCTCCTTCTTCACTTCAATTCCGCTCCGTGTTCCTAACAATTTTAATAGGAATAATATTATTCATCACTTTTATATATTTCACTTATCAATAAGTATATTATGTGCTATAACATTTTAAAAAGGTACTTTTAGACAAGATATCTATAAATAAAATTAGACATTTCGGCACAATGGTGAGGGGGGAGGGGAATTACTAAATAAATAAAAAAGAAAAAAAGAAAAAAAAAAAACACACACACACAACAAATATTGAACCAATGTAGTGTAAGAATACCGGACATTTTGATGGGATTTCATGACGGAACGAAATTTAGCAACTCCAATGGAGATCAGTAAGCAGCATTTGAAGGAGCCGATTTGAATTCATAGGTAGCTACAATTGCACTACTGTTTTTGATACGCTGGATTTTTAAGAAAGATGCCTCGAAGATGGATGAGAATCAACTACAGAAATACAAAGGAAGGGAAAAAATAGTGAAACTTCATCACGACCATAAAATATTCAATCTATATAAATAAAAAGGTAAGCGTTCGTTTGTTCATAACCTCAAATCTCCAAAAGTACTTCACGGATTGTAATGCGATTTTCATCAATAGACATAGTGATTCAAGAGCAAGATTTATAGACCCGTTAGAAAAAAATCCGACAGGTAGCTCCAGTTTTTATTCCAATGTTACGCAAAATGTCCATATAAATTTAACAATATGAGGGTGAAAATAATCTTGCTCATATTAATATAATACATCGATCAAAAGCTCTGATTTTTCTGCACAAGATGAAATTTGTTCGAAGTTTTTCTGTCAATAAGAACGCCAGTTGTAAGCTTTTAAGTTCGAATTCGTAAGGCTCACTTTGATCCAAAAATAATAATTAGCAGTTACCTCAACTCCAGGTGAATAGTGTTCTATATAAATAAAAATGTAAGTGTTCGTTTGTTCATAACCTCAAATTTCCGAAAGTACTTCACCGATTGCTTTGAAATTTTGCGGGAACATTGCGTTCGAATACGTGCGTGTTTTAGTATATCATTTTTAATTTATTTCAATTTTTATTTATTTTTTCGTTTTTTAATGTTTTAATTGAAATATTTCGTTAATAATAAGCAAAAATAGGTTAGCTTCGAATGGCAACAGCTGGATTTAGAATGTTCTTCTGTCTATGTTTGGATTAGGCTTATTTTGAAATTTTTCATTTCGAGTAGTGTTTATTTCGTATTGGTCTTCATATTTTGGAATTAATTTCTCAAAACGCCTCGCAACACACATAAGTTAGCTTTGAATCGCAACAGCTGGACTTAGATTGGCATTTGCAAACACCATAAACAAAGCTCAGGGCCAATCATTTGAATTGTATGATTTAAATCTAGACACAAATTGTTTCTCACATGAACAATTATATGTTGCGTGTTCTAGAGTTGGAAAATCAAAATATTTCTATGTCTTCACAGACAATGGAGCCACAAAAAACATTGTGTATCCACAAGTATTTAGAATGTAAACACTTTTTTCTTTAACTTTTAAGGAGAACCAGCTGCTGCAAGGTGTGGCAGGATACAGATATTTGCATTTTGATTTAATAATTTTGCTTTTTTTCTGTTTGTATTGAAATATTTTTGCACTCGAAGATTAAGGGTAACTTTAAAACAAAGATTATTTATTTTGAATGGCAACAGTTTAATTTTGCTATTTTGATTTAATAATATTCTGCACTTAAGGATTAAGGGGAACTTTAAAATAAATTCTTTATTTTGAATGGCAATTTTTTAATTTAGAATTTTTGTGTTTCTTCGGTTTGGATAAGGCTTATGTTGGAATTTTTCCATGAGCACAACACAATATCAAAATCTTCACAGACAATGGAACGACAAAAAAATTGCCTGCAAATATTGTGAAAAAAAAAACATAGAGCTCAAGACCAATCAATCAACTTGAGCAGTTTAGATCCAAACACGGACTGCTTCTCACGTGGACAATTATATATTGTGTGTTCTAGAATGGTTAAACCAGATAATCTATTTTTTTCAGACAATGAAACAACAAGCATTGTGAAATTAAACATATTAGAAATATGTGCTTTCTCTTCTTGCTTTTCCATCGTACCAGACTGAGCCACAGCAACGCGTGGCCGGGTACAGCTACGGTGCTATAAATTTAAAAAACAAACTTGAAAAAAAAAATTCCGTAAAGCTCTTCAAAAATGTAAATAAATAAAATTAATGTGATAAATAATAAAATTTAAAAATTAATTAATTTTAAAACATAGGAGCAGTGGAGCCAACACATTTCCTTGCTCCGGCTCGGCACCACTTTCGAATAAAATCTCCCTCCTCTACTGCTTCACGCTAATCTCCAGATTCCTGATGTTTAATCACTTAACGCATTTGCTCGTGTCTGACACTGGCGAAAGTTACCGGCAAATCTGCACATGCCCGTGTTTCATCCGGGCGATCTTGTATCTCGCTATTTTATTTCTAATGCCCCTCTGAGATCCGTCTGCACTTTGTTTGTATAATAATTTTTAATTTTTTATGTAACTTTTACCCCAACCCGGCTCTCTAGTCATCTCCTACAACTAAAATTTCCAAAAACAATTTATACTTTATACCCAGGGCCTTATTTACCATTAGGCCCGTTAAGCCCGAGCCTAGGGCTCCCACTTTGAGGGGGCCCCTAATTTTGGTTGTTATTATTATTATTATTATTATTATTATTATTATTTGTAATTTAAATTTTTTTAGAAAAATATTTAAAAATAGCATCTTTCAAAAACAAACAGTAAGTATTCTGTTCTTTCATAGCAAATTTGTATTAATTAATTATTTTCAACACCAAATAATTTTCACTTTGGGGGGGCCCCCAAATTTCGGTCTGACAATTTTAAATTTAAAATACAAAATGGATTTTGCACTTTGGGGGACCCCAGATTTTATTCAAACATTTTGTAATTTCAAAACAAAATCATTTTGCACGTTGGGGGCTCCCAAATGTTAGTCTGACTCTTTGACATTTGAAAAACAAATTAGTTTTTGCGCTTTGAGGGCCCCCAAATTTTGGTATGATTCTTTGAAATTTGAAAAACAAATTCGTTTTTGCGCTTTGTTAAAAAAAATTTTGTTGCGTGAGGGGCCCCCAAACATGAGTTGTGCCTATAGTGATTCAAAATGTAAATCGGGCCCTGGCAATACCTATATACTCATTTTCTGTCAAAAAAAACTAGATCATTTTTTACCAGTTTATCTGAAAAAAAAAAAAAAAACTCGTGCTTCAAGGGGTGAATGAAGGAGTTTTTTTCCCCATAGAATATCTCTTTGTCGATGGGTTACTGAAACAACATCAGGCTTCACAAATATACCACCGAGCTCCTTAGAGATTTTTTTCTTTCATATTTCATTTACATTTGCCCTTTCAAAGAAGAAAAGAAAAAGGAAGAAAGAAAAGAAACCTATAATTGTGCTGAAACGACAGCGATACAGTGTTGCACCTTAATGTCGAATTCTTGATAGTAGCTAAAATGCAACATTCAAAATTGGGAATCAGTTGGAACTTATAAATCTGTAGTCAGATGGCAAAATGGGATATCTCACTTTGCAGCGAAATTGAGATAATTACATAGTTGGGGAAATTTTAATGAAATCTATCAAGTGGCAAAGTGTAACATTTCTACTTTCATCCGTCAAACAGAGAAAAACTCCGAAACGTAAATAAATTAACCGATTTCAAATTGTACGGAGAACTTTAAAATCGTTCTCCTGCCAAATTAGCAAAAACTGAGAGATCGATTTCTGCCCATCTGACTGCAGAAATAATCATCAAAATGCTATCACGTAAGAGGTTCTTATTTTTTCAGTCAGCAGTTATACATTGTAAAAACTTTTGATAGAAAATACATGCGAATCTTCTAAATACCTTTTATCTGGAGTCCGATGTAAAACTACATAGAACAAAAAACAGGAAACGAAAATGTTTAGAAAAGTATATTGCAGAGGATAAAAAAACAGAACAATCTGTAAATTGATTGCAATAGTTAATGTGCGGCAGTAGAGGCGCCATCTGCAAGTAAGATACATTCATATTTCTAGTATATAAAGGCGAAGGGGAGCTCAGTTTAGCTCACTCTGTTGTGATTCTTGTACCTTAGGCCACTCGGCCAAAGACGCCTCTGGGGTTAGGAGAACTGGCAGCCGAGGGATAGAAAGTGCTCTTTAGAGCTATACGAAATCCGGCATTTCTTGAAAATTTTCAAACTGGTAGTCACAGATCTCAAGTGTTCAATTATGTATCTGTTTACAATTTTTAAACTGTCAGTCATAGATCTCAACTATCCAGTTTAACGCAACGTAACAAATGTGTCTGTAGTTGCACAAAGCGCGGAAAGATAAAAATTTTACTGATAAACCCTTATCAAAAAAAAAAAAAAAAAAAAAAAAAAAAATGATTGTTTGATTTCAAACTAGATCTCCGTAAACTTAAGGAAACACTTAATTTCCTTTCTGTTTTATTTATAGACTTTGTTAGTGTTACAATCTTGTTCTTTATTAATCTTATTCTATTCTGGTACAACATATTAATATTACCTTTGCACTATTAGAATATTATTGATATTTGTTTGATTTATTCACATTTTTTCCGGAGGAATAAGCATACAAAAAACCTTATGACTTTAAGAAAAAAAATATAAATTATTTTTGAAACTTCGTGGAAAACTTAACGTTTGCTTAGTGATTTAAAAACTTTATGATTATTTGAAAACAAAATAGTATTGAAAAGTATTTTGAAAGAACAGTATTTGAAAACTGTTTTCTACAGATTCTCAGTACACTAGTTTTCATTACTAAAGCGATGTAAGCTTTAGAAGTTACCACAGTAAATTAAATGTGCTCTGACTCCATTGAAATGAACATTTATTAGTTGAAGCAAAGGTTAAGTATTGATAGAAAGGTTAAAAGCTGGTAATAACAAAAGGCTAAAACATCGTAACAGAAAAGGAAAACAAAAACTAGGAACTACTGACAACAGTCTCTCATCTTCCCATTTAAAGGTAAACAGGTAAGGAAAAACTCCCTTCACTTCATTCGCTCATTAGCATAAAGATGGTTTCTTCTTCTTGCTGGCTTGGCTGGTTTAATACAGCGCCGCAAGAAAAATTCAATTTATTTCTGTAATATTCCTTTTATTTCAACACATTTTATCTTGGTTGGAACAGGAATTTAAAAAATACTTTTCCAACAATTTCACCCTATTTCCCTCCTTTGATGCTTTGTGTTGCATCTAAGCAATCACGTGATATTTTTCTCAACTGCGCGCTTCTGATTCAAAGCAAGTCTTCGCGTTGATTCAGTGTAACAGCGGTCTGCAGCAATCTGTTTAAACTGGCTTACATCTATATCAAACTTAGGAAATATTTTCCCCCTTAAAACGTTATCAACAGTCTGCTACTTTCTGAGAAACACAAAACATTTTTCAGTTGCTAATCTCTGGCAGTTTTAAGTTTTATTAGAGTCGTACTATATAAAATATGCATCATTGATTCATATTTTTTTCTTTTTGCTCTGATGGCATAAAATATTTAAAATGAACACAGTTGAAAACAAGGAGGCAAAAGGGAAATTTAATTTATGCACCAGAAGAAAATACTTTATTGCATTTTGAAGAACACTTAATTAGAAGTCCAAAGAAATAAAGCAAATGATTCTGTTAATTTAAAAAACCCAAAATATAAGATCAACATGTTCTGCATCACTTGTGTTTTCAGAGTCACCAAGTCATTAATAATTCTGAATGACCCAGCTTTCATTTAAATAAATACAAGATTTTTTTTTTGTTTCACATCTATTATTTAATTATGAGCTGCATCGCTTAGCGTTAATAGGATAGTACGAATTAGTTTCTTGCTTTATAAGAACAATATATTTTGTTATATTATACGGCGGAAGGAAGATTCGGCAGCACTCAATTGTGTTCAAATATTGTATTTAGAAAAAAATTGCAGCATCCATTTTATTCCATCGTTATGATTATTAATCAACCAAATTTCATTCTGGAATAATAAAGAAATAAAGTTTCAATTTAATCGACTATTTTCGCTTTTCCCCCATTTGTTACAATCATTTCAAAACTTCAACAAGAATGACATTTTGATACAATTCCCTTTAATTACCTTCAAATCAATTATGTATAGGTGATGAATTGCTAAAGTGATTAATCTTTGGTATTTTACGATTCAGTAGCGATTGCGATGACAGCACCTTGTATGCGAGATGTAATCGATTGATTCCAAGCAATGAATCATCACAAAAGCTGCAGAATGCAAATAATTATGAACATCGCCATATTCAAGGAATATTCTAAGAAGCAATTCAATAAGAACTTAACAAAATTATTACGCTCAGTTCATTAGACTGTTAACTGTACCAAAAGGAAAAGACTTGAACAATCCGCAAATATTAGAACAACGATTTTAGAGCATAAGGAATTTCATTCATTGTAAACGCACAAAGACGTCGTCTACAATACAAAGATTAATGAGTACCTTGCAATTAGGGTTAAGTATAAGGTATTATTCCGATTTTGAAAACAAAACGTTGCGTCATTTAATTTATATGGGTGAGAATATGTTTGTGCTAACATTCACATGATTTAATTTCAAGATGTAATTTGTCAATAATTATCTCCTTTCAAATGATCGGGATAAATTATGTATATTAATATTCCATTCTAACCCCTTTACGGGGGGGGGGGGATTTGAACTAATTATTTCTGTTTCAGGTTTCTTTTTCAGTGACATACGTGATCTAAACAGGTTAACATTGCTTATAAACACTCTGTATAAGTGAAAAAAGCTGTCGTATAAAGCTATAACAACAAGGAGGACAACAGCATATTTTGTAGCTAAAGCTGTCGATGGGATTTAGAATGACGCCTAAATGATCTTTGTATAAAAACAAACTACTGTTTTGTCAAGCGGCACAGCCTTCTTGAGTAACTTGTATACATACGTTGTGAAAGTTTCAAATGTTATAGTAATTTTAAGGTTTCTGGATGTTGCAGTACAAAATTAACAAAGGAGAAAAGGTGATAAATTCTAAATAAAGCAATGATGTGGCCAATATGAGAAAACAAACTACGCATTACAAATTTTTTTCGGTCTAAAATAAAATAGAATTTAGTTTGCTGGTTCTTTTGTTAGAAGTAAGAAGGGATGAGGAATACAATTTTGTCCTAGTTAAGAAAAACATATTAAAAGTGTTATATTCACGAGGGAGTTTCCGGAAAAGAAGCTTCGTTAAAGTTTTAAAATCCTGTGCACAGAAATGAAAGGCTGCTTTTTTCTCTTTCTGCAAAAATAAGTGTAAAAACAGAGAACGTCGGAACTAATGACATTTTCATTTTATTATTATACTCACATGAGTTATTTATTTTCTTTGAAATTAATGTTGGAAAAATGGAGTCAATTCAAAGCGTTATTTTACATTATGAGAATAAAAATACTAAAGCAATATATTTTTTTTGTGGTTTTGTGCCTTATCTATTGATTTACCTTGGTTAAGCCACAGGTACAAAATGGAATTGATTTATCTGTTGTTTAAAAAAAGAAACATAATGTGTATTTACAGGAAAGAGATATATGAGGTAGAGATGCTTAGCACTCTAAGTTTTATTTTCATTTTTTCTAGTTTTTATTTTGAAAAATAATTATTAATGTTACTACATATTTCTGAAGTGATGCGTAAATTTTGAAAATGAGAAGTAACGTAATTCTCACGGGATGCATTAAATGTATTAGTAAATTTTTAATGCGTAATGGAAATCCTTTTAATAAACTGTTTTTCTGGATAATGCAAGTATAAGCACAAGAGCTACCTTGTGTTTTCAGAAACGGTAAGAATATAAATGTCCCCTGACAAATGAGCTCACAATGAAGAAAAAGAAAAATCGCTTATGATTTTACGGTTTGTCACGCACAAATGAACAACGTAGCCTTCTTCGCTGCAATGGAGAAAAAAGACACCAAATTTAGCTATCATCGTTAAATGCAAGATATCACAGACGGATTAGAAAATTTAGTTAAGTTATTTTAAACCAGGATTTTCCAACGCGTGGGTCGCGACCCTAAATTGGGTCCCGAGGCATTTCCTATGGGGTCGCCGCATTATTTCCATTTTAAAACTATATACTACTGTTTCACGTACAGTAGAACCTCGGTTATCCGAGCCCCGACTTACCGAGTTCCGGGTTAGCCGAGGTACATTTGCCCTTGAAAAAAAATTTCTTGACGGCCGATGGCGGCGTTACTGAATGATGTCAGTCATCCAATTATTTTCTGGTGATATTAAGACCTAGAACAACAGTCAGAGACAACTTCAACAGACCTTTTATGGCTACAACCATTTCGTAAAACGGTAGAAAAGAAGTTTTTGACCCAGCGCCCAGTTGATAGACCGTCACCTGAAATTGGCACCCCCAGAGGTATCGTTTCACTTGGAGGACATTGCAGCCACAACGTATTTAACGTGCACCAGCTCCTTTTAGCGTACACGGCACTACAAAAATCAGCAGCGAGAGGTTGTCACCCTCCCAAACACTGACCTAAGTCGATGCTGCTTCACTTTCGGTGTTTTGCGGGAACCGAGCTTCAACCGACTGGTCCACTGCGGGATCCTTTATTACAATTAATAATCAGATAACAGCTAAACTAATATTATAATTAATTTTTAAAAGAAATTAACATAATTCATTAGTTTGTTATATTCAGAAAAATCATGAGTTTGTATCACAACGCTTTTTCCGCGTCAAGATGGTCTGGAGCGTACATTTGCGAGATTCCTCCCCTTTTCCCCAAACAGGCCCCCTGGTGCGTCGGAAGCGTTGCTTTTCCGCCCATTCCTCATGACGTGATATCACGGCCCAAACCACCAGTGAGTTAATCTGGAAATATATGATCCAGGAAATAATTAAAAGGGTTCTCATAAGTTGTCTCTTTGTAGTACAGGGAAACTTGGTATTTTAAATCTAGTTTTGATTATGAAACTAAGTTTTGAGAGATCTATAACTTTTAAATACACTATTAGAAATTTCATCATGAAATTACGGTTAAATAACCGGCAGCAGTATGTCCATCGAATTCACCGTTAAATTTACGGTGTAGAACATTTTTCTTTCTTTACGGGACCAAACCATTTCCAATCAGCTTGGGGAAAAAGCCGTAAATACGAAAGTTTACGGTTTTATAACCATTTAAAAACGGTTTCAAAACAAAACTTTTACCGTTTTTGAGCCATTTCGAAGCATAGAATCTTCGAGGCGTAGAAACAGTAAACGAAGCGTGCGGGAATCGAACCCGGGTGTATGATATACCAACCTTGCGCTCTAGTCATTCGGCCATCTACACCGCGGAAAGCGGCCGTTTATTTATCAACAAATCTTCTTTTCCAACAGGCAAACTGCCTTAAAATTGAGATTTCAGTTTTTGATTGGATCCAAAGTCATGTTTGGTTTAAATTTACTGTACATTGACGAAAATCATTTTATTTTCTGCAAAAATTAAAATACAAATAAGCTTCAGCAGCTCAAATGATGGGTTCGCTTATTCGCAAACAGTTCGGGAATCCGATGTCTCAAATTTTCGATTTATGCGTGCATGTGTTTCTATTTAGTAACCACTGCTTAGGACACTTTTTTTTTTTCTTATTTTTTTTTTATATACACATGCAGATTTGAGCTGATAAATCTTTATTCATATTTTAACAACAACGAACGACCGGTAAGGTTTTGCAACCAAGATGGACGGCCGATTCTTATTGAGCGCATGAAAATGACAGTTAGCTAAACGTTCTTGAGGATAAACAGAGAATAAACGATTTTTTTCACAATCAGCGGTTTGAGTACCATCTTTTTTATGGTTATTCAACTGTTGTAATCAAATATGGTAAAATAACAATCAAATTAATGGTTATTTTACTGTTTTCTTACGAAAATTTTTAACAGTGTAGCACATGCCTAATAATCAAGTTTAAGTTACAAATAATATTAAAACTGAAAGACTCTGCACTAAAATTAATTTACATCTAATCAACCTACACGCACTATCTAGGGAAAAATTCACTTTTAAATTCTAAACAATTTTCTGATCTGCTGCAAGAAATAATTTAATAAATGTAGAACTTTCCATAAAATTTCAGCGACAATATAAGCAAATATAAAAAGAATGGTTGAGTCTGAAATCTACTTTCTGTTACGAAAATAAATAAATAAAAAAAAGTAATAGCATTTTCTTCAATTTATCAAACAACATCGCTCCATCCATTGAGAATAGTGTTTCTTTGTATCTCCCTGTAGAATTTAATCTTATTCGAATTTACACTTCATTCCGCTCGGACTTTTGTCCGTCATGTATTGTCTTTCTCACACGTATTTTATTATCTTTCCTCTATAAGAGCACCTTTTCTTTTGTTCAAAGATCCATTTTGCAATGCCAAAAACTACATTTCTTTCTGAAATATTGATATAATATGGAGAGAAAAGAGTAAAAATGCATTATACCTTTCTCGCGAAGTCACATTTAGTTGCATTTATACTTTGAAAAATTCCCTAATTTTTTTTCTTTTTCACCCCTACGCACACACACACACACACACATATATATATGCAGATGTAGATATAGGTATATATATACAAGGGCCGATCTAGCTTTTTTTTAACAAGGTCCGTTTTCTTGTGAATTTTAAACATACCCGGCAGAAAAAAAAATCGAAATGAAAACTGAACTTAAATTTCATAAATACTTCAGATGTGTTCTTTTACTGAACCTATTTTCATTGAAATAAAATATTTTTTGAAAAAAAAAAAAAAAAAAAGTAATAAAACCAAATTTAAATTAAAAATTTCGCTAAATAGTGAAAAATAGTTCATTATTTAAGCAACTTCGACACGACTTATAAACATAATTTTTGAAGTCGGCTTAAAGTTATGACAGTCTAAATGCCATGAAATTGTGTGATACTTTATATTGGAAATGTTGCAAACACAGGATCATTAATATTTGTAATTGATTCAAGATTAAAAGAGATTTTATCTATCATAATATTAATCCGATTGAGAAAAAATATATTTAAAAGTCGTACCGACGTTGTTTAAAGAATGAGTTATGTTTTTTTTTACTTTTTAGCACAATTTTTAATTTGAAGTTTGTTTTATTTTTTTTTCTCCATAAATTATTTTTTTAAATTTTTTTTAATGTAAGTACATTTTTCATTTGAATACTCTATTTAAAAAAACATATCTAAAGACACATGCACTTTATGTAAATGGCACCAAAAACTAATTATTCGTATGATAAATTTCGTTTTGAAGTTGACTTAAAAAGTCAGAAGGCAAAAGGACTGAAAGAATTCTATTCTTGTTCCTTCATTCAAACTCTTGTTATAATAATGCTTTTAGTCTAACTGATTAAGAGCCACAAAATCTTTTTAACAACGAAGTTTTATATTTACTAATAGTTTACTCAACAAAGAAATACCAAGCCAAATCTTTCCAATTGAAAAAAGAAATCACTCACAACATTCTTTCTTAAGAGTAACTGTAGTCAAATTAATGTACGAGACTGAAGTTACACGAGCTTCTATCGGTTCATTTAGTCAAAATTTAGGGATCAGAACAAAAAATTGAAGACATTTCAGACCAAATTTTTTTTTCCTAACTATCGGATATAGTCAGAAAAAAGGACGGGACCTTTGAGAAACCACTTTCGATCGATTAAAAAGAAATCATCAAGATCGTTTCATCCAGTGAGAAGTTATCGATAGACAAAAAAAAAAAACGCACACATACAATGCGGTATGCATTGACCATCCTCCTTTTGGGGAGTGATTTTTTTTTCAAGATTTGTGTTATACAGAAGCCTGATTTCTGTTAAACATAGCAAAAGTTTTCCATATATTTCATTAATAAAATTTTAGATTTATATCCTTGAACACATATGTATACATTTCATATTTCTGGAACAATGCAAAAGTTGTGCTGATTTTCAAGACTAACTTTTCCAAATTTAAGCGTCTTATGTTAAAAGAAGAACCTTAAGAAAAAGTATCACTAAAGTTTTCTAATTATGTGATATTATAGAACAAGACAAGTTATTATTTGTCAAGGGGTTTTTTTCGTTTATTTATTTATATTATTCGTAATTAATTTTGAAGATTACAGAATGCCGTTAAGAATTTAGAATGAAAAATTCAAAACTTCTAATAAGTTTCTTTAAGAACGAGGCATGTGTTTCTTTTCAGGAAACATTATTCTTTCAGCAAAATCATTTTCTTTATATGAAAAAAAAAAATACATGTTTAACTATTTCATTATATTTTTCACTCATGTGGTATACTTACAGCAGAAGCAGGTAACTCAAAAACAAATTAAACATATGAGGCAAAAAAAAAAAACTATTTTAGATCAGTTCCCCCTTTTTTTCGGTAATGTATACCCTAATGCATTCCCATAATAAAAATCACGGATAATTTCAAATATGCTGACAAAATCTGCAGGTTTTACTCAAGACTGAATTGTATACAAAATTACATTTCAATTTAACATATTAATCAAATGCTTACTGCAGGTATATTAGCAAAGTCTATTTTATTTCTTTTTTTTTTTTTTTTTTTTTGCGGCACTGCTTTTCAAGATTTTCATATAAATGAACAAGACAAGCAATAAAGCGTAGCTAAATGTCGTATGTGAGCCCATATTTTTTATTCACTTTTAGGTTTACGCACATAAAAATTAACTACTCGATAGAATATACGATGAAATGAAGTTTATTCTTTTGAAAGTGTCAGCCTCCAGACATATTACAGAATCTTACAAATATCCTTTTAACATTCTGTAACAACATTATGTTGTTGTTGTTTCTAAGGCCACTTGGGTATCCAAGCTTCCCTTCGAATAGCGACCAGGAATTAACGCAGTAAGGAGCGCATTCCGTTTACAGATGAGCACCACAACGGTGGAAGTACGACTTGGCTCATAATATATTTGGATGACACCATATAGCGCCCCCGCAAATGCGCGAACTTCCTTTTTTGACCTAAGGGTGAAGGGAAGGGAAATTCTTCACCCTCCGGGTACCCTCAGAACTGCCTCGGGACTTCAGGGTCCACGGATTTTACACGCACGTATCCCCAAGTGTACATGGTGGGTCTTCAGTGGGTCGGGTATAGAACCACTAAGCTACCACGGCCCGTAATAACATTCTAATACCAATAAATGGAATTTCGTATAATCTCTCAAAAATAGTCCCTACAAATTTAAAAGCGCCAATTAGACTACAAATATTTCCATTTACTCATCTTATCTTTGTCAGGGATAAGCCCTTTTGTCTTATTTCAGAAAACAAATACTTTTATTAATCGCCTTAGACACATTCTTCTTATTGTGGGAGGCAATTTGAAATATTTCTTTTGTAATTAACCTCAACAATTTCACTTATTTTACGCCTAGTGAATGCTTCGAATTTGATGCATTGTTAGCCAATTAATTTCTCTCTGCACCCCGATTCAACCAACATACGCTGACAAGAATGGGCTCATTGTTCAGAGGTTCATTGTGTGATGAATGGAAGGACTAGGAATACGTTGGTTTAGTATTCGTAAGGCATGCTGTGAACAGCAGTACTACTGGTAAGGTAACAGCAATATTATTTAAATCTTTGTTGATTCTCTTTCACGGAAAATTTAAAATGTCGTTATAAAGTTAGATCTGATTCTATGGAGTAGAAAAGCGTACAATATAAGTTGGAGCAATTAATTAGCGGATTTTGCGTTAAGCTATTTGTAGAATTAATATCATTGATGGAAATTAGCTTTTCAAGGTACTCCTTAAAAATATAAATAAGAAGTTCCGTCTAGAAATATACGAACCTACCTTCACGTATACACCCAAATTCAAATTTATAATCTCTCTCTCTTATTTAGCTTTAGTTCTTGATTTCTTCCAAATATATCTTTTTCAACGGTCAATACATAATATTCATTTACTCCTTCACTATTCATTCATTTATTCAGTTATTCATTCATTCATCGATTTATTCAGTCATTCATAGAGTTTTTCAGTAATTCATTGAGATATTCAGTCATTCATTGATTTATTCAGTCATTCATTCATCATTTACGTATTAATATATTCATTCTCTTATTTATTTTATTATTCACTTTTATTTTTTTCATTTATTAACTCATGTATTCCGTCATTTATTCTTCTTTATTTCACACATTCATTCATCCATTCAAAAATGTCCTCGAAAATCCCGAGAAAAATTTTCAAAGGAAAACAGGCTCCTTTAGTTCTGGTTGAACTTCGTATCTGTGCACGTTCTGCGTCATAACATCCTTCCGATAAAGTTTGTTCCAAGCAAATCCCTTCATTAAACCACGATTTATATAGGATTAAAGTTTGATCGCAGACGGTAATGTTAATTTGTTTGAACTGTTCAAAAATGAACAAAAATTGTTCAAATCAAAAAACACTTCACGCCGAGAGCTCCTTCCAATAAGCTTGTTCATAGAAACTTGGATCTTATGCCCAGAGTTTACATAATTTGCTTCATTTTGCCCATAGGAGCTAATGCTAGGCTTTTTTGAACTGTTCAAAATTGACAGAAAATTTGCTCAAATCAAAAAGTAAAATAAGGAAATGAGATCTCGTCGCCGAGAACTTTCGAATGTAAAAAAAAAAAAAAAAAAAAGGATCGGACACTTCCTTCAAAAGTTATTAGGGGGCGGAGGGGCAGACAGACCGACCGACTGACAGACAGACATAGAGCCAATAGCCAGACCGACAGGCAGACCGGCAGACGCAGATTTTCCCCCCATCTCAAAACCCTACTTTCAATTTTTTTATATTTTTCATCTTTTTTTAATTACTTCTCATATTTTTGAATTTCTTTTTTTTAGCGATTATTTTTACGATACCTTAAGCCTTCTTTCATGCTTTATTATTATTATTATTAGTATTATTATTTACTTTTACGGGAAAGTAGGCTAAAGAAAAATTTATCCTTAGCGTCAATAACTACTAAAACGCTTTCCTTCCATTCAATAACCAGATACGGGGGCTTTTTTTTTTTTTTTTTTGAGCAAAAGGTTCCAATTTCATGTTTAGTTTAGATTCATGTAAATAGCGAGGATTAAACCTATTTTGCCAAGGCTTAAATAAACAGGAAAAAATAACGATAAAAATCGAAAAATGATATTCGAGCCTCTGGGCATTCACGCTTTGATAATAATGCATACGTTATACGAGCAATATACTCGTATTTTGCTCGTTGATTGTTAACAATTTAACCTTTTTGTACAGTGTGGGTCCGAAGTATTAACCCGGTTCTGAAAGGTTATAAAAAAACCTAATACAGTATGAGACTTGAAACTTTTTATATTTTGATCTGTATGCCCATTTTTAGCATACTTTCCCGTAAAAGTAAAAAAAATAATAATAAAGCATGAAAGAAGGCTTAATGTATCTTGAAAATATCGTTAGAAATCAAGAAAAGTCAAAAATAAGTTAAGTAATTAAATAAAGATTGAAAAATAAAAAATTTGAAAGTAGGGTATTGAGATGGGGAAAAAGTGTGTCTGTCGGTCTGTCTGTCTGTCGGTCTGTCCCCCCCCCCCCCGAATAACTTTTGAACGAATTGTCCGATTCGAAAAATTCTTTTTGCATTAGAAAGATCTCGGCGAGGACATCTCATTTCCATAGTCATATACTTTTTGATTTGAACAATTTTTTGTTCAATTCTGAACAGTTCAAAAAATTTTAACATTAGCGCCTATGGGTGAAAATGAAGCAAATTATGTAAACTATGGGTACAAGATCCAAGTTCCCATGAACAAGCTCACTGGAAGAAGTTCTTGGCGTGAAATATTGATTTGAACAATTTTTGTTCATTTTTGAACAGTTCAAAAAAAAATTAACATACCGCCAACGGGGAAATTTCAATCCCATATAATTTCTGATCTAACGGACTGATTTGCTTGGAACAAACTTTATCGGAAAGCTCTTATGACGTAGAACATGTACAAATAGAAAGTTCATCCAGAACTAACGAGCCTATTTTCCTATGAAATTTTTTGATCGGGATTTGCAAGAATAGTTTTGAATTAATGAATGATTAAATAAATAAGCAAAAGAATGAATGAATAAATGAGTGAATAAATACATGAATGACTTAATAAATGAATGATTGAATGAATATGTATTAACCCTTGAAAAAGGTATATTTGAAGCAATTAAGAACTAAAGCTAAACGAGAAAGACAGAGAGAAAGATAGCTAAATTATAAATTTGAATTCGGTGTATACGGGAAAGTAGGCTCGTATAGTTCTAGACGGAACTTCTTGTTACTTCTTGAAAACAGGCAAGCTTTAATTTGGTTTTCAAACGTGTATGTTCAGTTTTTATTCCTTCACCTAACTAGAGAACTAAACAGGCATTATTTATTTTTTCATGAAAAAATCTCAGATTTAAATAAAAAAGTGATTAAAAATGTTTTGTGCTAAAATATAAGTAACAGGAAAAATCTATGTAAATGACGCACAAGTTGCCATGATGATATTTCACAATTGTTAATTTTTACTTTACACCAATCTAAGATTGATTACTTAAACTAAAATAAGAGTATAAAACAAACTGAATTTAATGACTTGTATATATCTCTTTGAACGAAGTATAGTTTCTTTGGATTATAAAATAATGAGAATAAAAACTTTTGCATCTCGATAACTTTTTATGGATTAGAAATATAACAAAGTCTTTGATTGGGTACTGAATGCCAAATTATGAGTCGACAGAATGAGAATTACAACTGCTTATTTCGTTCTTTTTTGTTGCATTGAATTTTGCTGCAGTAAAGCCAAAAAAAAAAGATAAAGTGAAATCTTTAGTCGATAAGGTACATAATTATAGTTTATTGAACTCATGGCTATAGAATCGTAGGCAGCCATGATTGAACTGAACTGCACAAATGAGATATTCACCAGTACTTTGCCACATCTGTATGTTTTGTTAAAAGAATGATTCAAGTAATTCAATAGTCATTCACTTTGCTATTGTGAAAGAAAAAGCTTTTCTACAGCAAAAAATCTTTCAAGTATTTCATGATAAGCCCTTAACTTTAATTTTACGCATTGGTGAATGCAAACCACGCAAGTTTCATTCGAAAATCAATAGTAATTTCATTTATTCAATTTTCTAATGATTGATTTCTATTCTATTTCCTTCTTTGTTCACTTGGCGGTGGGAGAGAAATATCGTATTGCGAAGATTGCTCCAATAGAAGAAAAAGATTCTATCAAATATATTTGACTTATTTTTTTTTTTACTTTGTCTTATTTTGTATTTAGTTTAGAGTGCATTTTAGAGTAACCGAGATACACTTATGCATTCAATACTATATAGCAATGCATCTAGAATTTTGCTCGCATTTATTAAGGTCAGGATCAGGGCCTTATTTACTATTAGGCCCGTGAGGCCCGGGCCTAGAGACCCCACTTTGATTGGGCCCCCTAATTTTGGTTATTATTATTATTTTTTTGTAATTAAAAATTTTTTAGGAAAATATTTAAAATTTTCATCTTTCAAAAACAAACTGTCAGTGTTCTGTTACTTCACAGAAAATTTGAAAAATTAAATTATTTTAAAACCACATGGAATTTTCACTTTGGGGGACCCAAATTTTGGTCTGACAAGTTGAAATTTGAAAAATAAAATCGATTTTGCATTTTTGGGGCCCCCATATTTTATTCAAGCATTCTGCAATTTAAAAACAAAATCATTTTGCACGTTGGGGCTCCCGAATGTTTTTCTGACTCTTTGACATTTGAAAAACCAATTAGTTTTTGCGCTTTGGGGGCCCCCAAATTTTGGTGTGACTGGCAAGTTTTTACAAACACATACTGAATGTTATGTTTTAAAAAAAATTGCGCGAGGGGCCCCCAAACATGAGTTGTGCCTATAGTGATTCAAAGTGTAAATTGGGCCCTGATTAGGATAAGGAATTCAGACACTGATTTTACCTGCTATCAGATATTCAGTGTATCATGTCCAATGGATTAGTACCGGATATTCAGCTCTAATATTTGAAAGTTGTAAATTACATACACATTTTTAAATCTCCCACAGCTTCCAATTGCAATATAAGTTAGCAATTTAGATATGTTTTCAAAGCATGGTCATTAAATAAAATTAAAAAATCAAATTTAGCCTGATGGATAACCGAATATTTCGTGCAGTGGCCTCTGTATTAAAAATCGGTAGGATAGTGGTTATTTGATACCTCCTGGGGGATCGGTCTTGTTCGTCCCCCCTTCCATCAGTGAACCCCTGCTACTAACCCTAATTAATATTTAAAACAAATGGAAAATTTTATTATAGAGCGTAACACAATATCCCAAAAATGTGTGGTAGCACAATGAAAACAGCAAGTTATAATTGGAAAATTAAAAATATTCGTTGTTCATAGTTAGAGAAACATGCATTTTATATCATACCTGAGAAAATAAAAGTTTTACCACCCATAGAACTAATTTTATTCGATTAATTCTGTCTCATCTGCTTAATAGAATGCATGAACACATTTTTAAATTTTTAAATATTTTGCTTGTTTTGTAAGAAATGTGCGTGTGGGATTGACAAGTCCAACTTAAAATTAAGCTATATTCATGTTTTTTCACATTGTTCTTACGTATATGTTAATATATATATGTATAGTACATAGATTTTAGTAAAATCATACAGACACATATTTGTATCTGTTTCGTAGTATTTATGTACAAATACAATTTGAAATTAATAACATTACTAAATTCAAATTATTTTCCTTTATGCATTCAATTAATATTAATTTGAAATCCTAATTTAACAATATCATAATCACAAATTATTTTTATCTTAAGCCACATATATAATACGAGTTTCATGTTACTTTTTTCTTTACTTTGAACATAAACATGTCTATTCCCCCGCTTATGATTCAGATCAGTATTTCCCAAACTACGGGTCGCGAGCGAATATTGAGTGGGCCCTCGCCACTTAAATTAGTTTTGAGTGGGCCCTCGCCACGGTACACATGAATTAAAAACTATAGGAAGTCTGCGAATAGAAGTAACTAAAGTTGAAGTTGATGCTAAAACTTTAATGAAGAGAAATAAGAAACAAATACATCCTTCCCATTGAAATAACTTTGTAAAAATAACCTTGCAGGTGCAGGTATTTAAGTAATAAAAAAATTATTTAATTTGTGTTTCTTATTTCAACAGTCTTTCATTCATATATTGGTAACACTAAATTATTTTTAATTTCAACTAAACAAATAGCACAGCATTAAGTAGTTCCACCACTCGCCACTAGGGAATCTGAGCATTGCCAATATGTATGCCCTCTTTTCTCTAAGACAGATAAGAGGTGGGTCCCAAGATTGGAAATTTTTGTTAGATGGGTCGGAGGCCAGTCCACTTTGGGAACCACTGATTCAGATAATGATAGCGGATTAAATATTTACACACACAACGCATTCACACAGTTATGTTTACAAATAATTCAACCGACTTAACTTAAATAATTCAACTCTTATAAATTAAATTAGTTAGTACTAGAAAGTGTATTAACAGGAATTACAAAATAAGTACAATAGCAATTCATTGACATTAAATGATTGTGAATAGTAGTGATTCTCATAATTACGAAACAAGAGAGTACATTTAAAAGAACAAAACCTTTTAAAGTTTATTCGTATTCTCACAAAACATCATTATAAAATAATCGAGCTTTTGTGCTTTCCTGAGACATTTTAATGATAAATACATTCGTGTCAAATTCAATTAATTAAAATTTAATAAATTAACGGAAATTTATTCAACCTGTAAAATGTCATTAGTATAACATTAAATGAAAGTTTATGTAATTTAATTATTTATCACAGTAGAAAATTTTCAAGATTTATTTTTTGTAACAAAAAGGCAGTGAATAAAAATATTGTACCTTTCTTGCCCTAGAGCGAGTTAAATAAGGAATAACCAATGTAAAATGTTCTTTAATATTTGCATTTATAGTCAAGCAAATCGGAATGCTTTATTTGACGTTTTGCTTTTGAATACATGGGTCATTATCCTTCTGCGTTTACCTTTTCTGTAACAATAAATAAAAAAAAGCACTAAGAATGTAATTAAAAATTGAATGTAGGTTAATTTTCCTTAAAACAGCTACGAAAAGTATAAAGAACATAAGCTTAAATAATAAGCTTAAAAATGACGTATACATTCACACGTAAAAAAGTAAGCTATTAAGATTAAAAATCATGTGTTGGTTAATTAGCCAATGTATTCCTGTTAAAGTGTCCAACATGTTATTCTGCTCTTCTCTCTTTTTTAAGAAACTTACTCATGTCAGACAAAATACTACTAGGGTGTGTGTGTGGGGGGGGGGGGGGTGGCTACTAGGTTGCTAAATGGTCTTTCAGACTTATATTATGAGGGCAGGTTTAAAAGGCTCAATATGTATAGTCTTCAGCAAACAAGAGTTAGAGGGGACATGATTCAGTTGTTTAAATTCATTAAAATGGAAACTCTTGATGGGCTTCAGTTATTTGCTGAAAGTAGAACCAGAGGTCATTGTTTTAAGCTTTTCAAACCTCAGGCTAATCTTGAAATTAGGAAACATTACTACTTCAATAGGGTTATAAGCAGTTGGAATAGTTTACCGGGGGCACCTGTTAATTGCAGTGGGGTGAAAACTTTTAAGAAAGCTCTTGATGTTCATTGGGGACTGCGAAGTTGACTAGAACCAGCCTAGCTGGGCCCTGAGCCTGTTGCTCGTCGTCACTTTTGTATTTGTGTTTGTATTAAAATGTGTTTGACTGCTTTCTTCAAATGTGTGCCTGATTAACGCCGAGTTTGACGAAGGTGACTTTTTTTTCGGATTAAAAACACACTTCACACCTCACTATATATATATATATATAAATATATAACATTAAAACTAAATAACTTTTTTAAAACCCCTTTTTAAATTCTGTTTCGTTTTTAAAACATAAATATTTTTCATTTGTCCCCCAGCCCGGGAAATTAACGCGAGAAAGATTATGTAATGTGAACTAAAAATAATTTTGCGAAATCGAACGAATAGCAAAATCGATGCATCATCACGTGACATGTACCTCGAGAGATCATAAAAGGCGATCTCGCCAGTTTTTCGCGGGAATTCACGATGTAAATATTGTAGATTGAAGAGTGTGCTGTTTTGTGTCGTCTTATATTTTGAAATATATGAAGCTACTTATTAATAAATCAAGTATTGAAGAGTTTCGGCCACGACTGAAGTACCAACGGACATTACACTAAAATAACGGTTGCTTGTAACGTGTAACGGTGATGTTACATATATATATAATATATACACACACACATTCCCATATATATATATATATATATGTATAAGCAATCGAAAGAAAAATAATTTAATGCTACATTTCATGTAACATGTAATTACGGTAACTAAGGGAGATGAATACATAAACTAACATAAAAACTAAAATGTTGAATATAGTTGTCTTGCAACTAATTCTGGAATACAAGAAAGTAAGCTTCAGTATCTCTGACTTAATTTTGTTTTTCAACTTGAAATTTAATATTTAAATATGATCTGATAGGACATTTGTTTTCTTTTTGTTTCTATCCTAACTTAATATATTAAGCAAATTTGATGATATAAAAGTCAATTTAATTTAAATGTTTAACAGAACTCAAAAAGAAAAAAAAAACCGCAAGGGATGATTGGAAACATCTGGAAATATGTTGCTTGTACTAGCTCTCTAATTTGATTTCTGCATAAAATAGGATATTCTGACTTTTTTTTTTTATAAAATCAATCGTCTTTCGTTATTTCCAAAAACGTTATTATTAAATTCATTGGCACAAATTCCCTTCGCAATGCTATCTTACAGATATTTTATCATCAATCAATTTATAGAGCATCGTATATAGGTTTGTTGCATTTGAATTTCTTTCATTTTATATACATTTAATTGATCCAAATACACTTTGATCTAACTGTACTGCAATAACACGCGTGATTGCATTTCCAAATATTCTACAGAAAATGCTTCGAGGGATGACGTAGAAGACATATCTAAATTTATGATCGATTACTTTTGATACATTTAATCACAGTTGGAAAATTTATTAAACGGGACACTTATGCCCTTTCAGCCATTCGACAATTACTATATATAGCTTCCAGAATTATTCCTTGTAATATTAATGAAATACTGCATGGTTAGTGAAGCGAATGAACTGTTTGAATAACATTAGTTTTGAAGTTGCCGTTAGGACTTTCAGCGAAAAATCGAAGAGTGGATGATAACAAACGATAAATTAAACTAAAAGGCACGGTTACTATTTTTTTAAGTATCAAATAAATTTACCATATCTTTTATAAAAAATACGTCAAAATACAAAGCAAATGTCTGTAAAAATATTTAGCTTCCTTTTTCAAAAAAAAAAAATCCTCCTCTTCACAAAACTAGAAGGACCTAAAGTAAGAGATATGTGCCAAAGATTTGTTTATGTTTAGAACAAAAAGAAAAATCCCAGAAAATTTTAAATTTCCTTTACAATGAAATCGCAACTTTCTTTCGAAAAATAAACTTCAAAACGGTATAAGCATTTAAACAATGAGAAAACTCTTCATTTTCTGTGTTTTATTTCTTTATATTATTGAAATGTAAAAATAAATATTTTGTTTCAAGTAACTCATATTTGTTTTTGAATACGCGATTCTTTCTCTGAGAAAACGTGAACTCATGCATATTTTAAGATTCTTCACATTGCTTCAAAATCCTTTGCAAATATAACTTTCAAATTCAGTTTTTTTTTTTTTTTTTTTGGTGCAAAAAAAATGAAGTTTCGGTAATAGTTTTGTAAGAGAAAAATGGCAGGCTTCATATTTATAATGGAAAGTTTTGTGATTGTTCTTGTTCTGGTAAAGTAAATATAAAAATGATTGGCACAAAGGACTAGAACGAAGCACGCTTTGGAAAAATCTTTTAAAACACATTTTTATGGATTGTAATATAAAAAATAAGTGCTCTGATAGCTAAAGGTATCGAAGAGAAATCTAAAAAACTTTTTCATCGTTGAGGAAATCTGCACATCTACAATAATGAAAAAAAAAAAAAAAGAAAAAAAAACTACTTCTGACCCCCCACAAAGTTCCTCTTACGTTATTCCCTCCCCCCGTAACTTTATATAGTTGAACAGAAAAATATGGTTATCGGTTACATGTACCAATTTACATTTTAATATGCTAAAAGGAATATTTGCCCCCTTTGGGGGGGGGGGGGGTAAAATGGATTAAGGGTGTGTAAAGACGATTCTTTCTTTATCAAGGGTGCCTAAAGATAAGGAGTTGATTTTTCTACCTTCTCGTTCTTTCGAGTACACAAAGGATTTTCTTGAAACGGAATTGAAATGAGTTTCCTCCTCTCGACGCACCTTATCATAAGCATAAGCACAGCAGTGTGGTAAGGGACCGTTCATAAATGATGTCACACTTTTTTCCTACATATTTGATCCCCTCCTCCCCTTTGTCACAAAATGTCACACTTCAACGGTCACCCCTTCTCCCTTTGTCACGCTATGTTGCATAAGCAGGGACGTCACACTTCTTGTTACCCCCTCCCCTCCCCTTGTCACACCTGTTCACAATTTCGCTAACCCCCTCCCCCCTCAAAGCGTGACATCATTTATGAATGATCCTTAAGCTCTAGAATTGAGAAGACGTAAACAAACTTAAAGTGGTTTGATCGCTCCCTGGGCAGGGAAATAACGTTTTACTCACTGCTTACAATATTTATTGAATAGAATGGCCTGTCTCTCTTGAAAGTCTACGTTTTTTTTCGGCCCCGCATGCCTATCTTCACCACTTGTGCAAAAGGATTGTTGAATCTACGCCCTGTGAAGAGACTCAGTTTTGGAACATCATGCGCAACTCCACTTTTATGGCAAGAAAAGGGAGCCAATATTATTCTAGGAAAAAATTGTTAGAAGGTCACCTTTAGCTCAGAAAGGAGGCAAAGAGGTGCAGTCATCCCTAAAAAGGGGGGGGGGGCAGGAAAGCGCATCTATCTAGGGGAAAGGTTAAGCTGGGCGAGTCTCCATTGAATAAACGTTAATACAGTGATCCCTCGTTTTTCGTGGTTAATGGGAACCAGAACCTTCCGCGAAAGATGAAAAACCGCGAAGTAGGATTTGCCCCTGGGAATTGCCGTGTATGCGGGTCCACGAATGTTTTAACAGTATTTATACTTTACATTTAAGACAAAAATTACAACAGTATACGTATTTACTTAAAAGTATCGGTGCCAATTAATAAGGCTAATTACAAAACCTTATAATACAGTAATAAACATTAATCAAAACATTACTTTCTGAGAGAGGCGAAGAGTTGTGTTGGTGAGAGCTTTCGAGAGCCCGTGGTATGTTCTTTGAGTCAACTCATCTCTTTGTTTGACATGCAGAGATCCTTCTCTCTCGTGCATCAACATGAAACAACGCTCCTTTCCGCAATGTGGCTGCCGACATGATTGGTATTTTTTCAATTTTATTTTTTGATGAATATTTTGGAAAAACCCGCGAAGCACTGAAGCCGCAAAACATGAAGCGCGAAGTGGTGAGGGAACACTATACCAGATTTACCAGGTCGCTTTCAACCATTTCTAAACTTTCATTTCACACCAAGTTGCTACTAATTATGATAAAACTTTCAGTCACATTAACTTGTCCTACTTACCGTGTTGAAAGTTGCACTGTAATTAGTAACAAATTATGCACAATGGAAGCTTCAAAACAGTCAAAATGACTGGTCTGGTAAGCCTAGTGTTAAGGAACGTCACTGATATCTCCATGCATAAAGCAAGAAACAAGTAAAACCAACAAATATATCACAACGTTGTTAAAATATGATAAGGCAAACTTCTAAAGTAAGCTTTTGGAATGGCCGAAATTTAAATCGATGTATCTTTCAGTCCGTTTGTAGATTTGTTCATATTTCTCATAAATTTTAAATAGTTATTCGGTTTAAATGAAATGGTTGGCTTTTCATTCTTCAAAGATTTTGCGCCCTACAGAAATATTGCAGATGCACACTGAACTCATGTTCGCTTAAAGATGTAAAGGGTATTAAAGATGTAAAGATTCGGCACTAAACTAAAAGTTAAAGTTGCAAGGTTATATTCAAAGATAAGACAGCCCAAGTGTCCTGAGTGGAAAGCATAAAATATAAAAGGATTCGTTTGCGTAGAACCTCCGATCGGGAATTCTATGGTATAGATAAGAAACAGTAGATAAGTAGTTACTCGTTGAGAAGGAAAATGGCGAACGTTTGCTCAAAGTTGTATGGATTTCCTCCGGAAAAAAAAATAAATTCCTTAAGAATCCAAAATGTGTGTTTGTCTTGGACAATTCCTATCATTTTTCCAGTTCATTTCTTAAATCCACGGTCGGTAAACGAACTCTATTATTACGAAAAAGTTTGTTTTGATCAATAGAAGTATTACCTGTAGTTTTCCCCATATGCTTTATTAAATTTCACTACTTCAATTTAATTTTTTAAGATATATCAAACGGCTCTGTTTACATAGATTAAAATTTATTACTAAGTCCTCAAGGGACATCCGATTTGGAAAGAAAGTGTTTTGATATATTTTTGTTGAGTACTCCTCGTGCACAAATTTTCTTTCCTCCTTTATGTTTTATTTTTATCTGAATATTTTTCGAACAAATTTTAGTAAAATAAATTGATAACTAAACTGTTTAAGAGAACAATCCGCGATAATTTCAGAACTGATGGTACATAGCTTCGAACTAATAAACTGAAAAATATTTTGACAAACAATGTATGAAAAAAGGTAACTTTGAACATATTAAATTTTCACGATTTAGTTAAAATTTAAAGTGTTCTGAATAAAACTCAATACTTATGAAATTAAAATTGACAAACAAAACATTTTGCAATTTACACCTTTATATATTATTAAACATTTTTTGTATTACGAAACATACATAAATATATCTAAGGAAAGAAAAAAAAATATGCATAAACTGAATTCATTGTATTTAAACATACCAGTATTAAAAATGTAGCATTTAGAAGTTCAGCTAATTATTTTAAACTATATTGTTCTACATTATGACTACTCATGTACATAAAAACAATTTCCAGCAGCAAAATAGATTGAAAATCTTTGTTTTTAATTTTGAAACTGCGTTTTCCAATTCTTTAGACTAAAACAGACTAATTTCCAGACTTTAAGTAAGAGTACACTATTAATATTTATACGTAAAATATAACTTAACTTGTAAGTATGTTATTCTTAACACTTGGCAACCTAACACAGAACTGAATATTTTCTTTCAATTTTTATTAAAATAGGTTTTTCGTTTAACTCGTACACAATAAGAAACGTTAGCTTAGTAAGTAATAAAGAATGAGTAATTTTTAAAATCAGTAAGCTTCTTCACTAAAGTATAACAAAGCGTTCCAAAAACATGAAATATTTAAAAGCAGTGTTAAAACAGTTTTAAGAAACTATGGATTAGCTTAAGAAGTAAAACACAAGCTTTACTTATCACATAAAGTGAAACGATTCTGCCATTCGCAAAAAATAGCGAAAGTAAAGCTCTTGAAATTCATAAATATATCAATTCTTTCTTCGAAAATTCTCCATCTAGTAGATTTTAGTATCGCACTTTTAAGAAGCACTTGTCGAAAAATTCAACGCTACAATATTCTTACTTTCCACAAAAAAAAAAGAAAAAGGAAAAAAACTCACATTTTTCAAGCATAAATGATTTTGCAGCTTGTGGAATGAATGAAAATTGGAGCAGTCGGTGAGAAATCCATTCACATGGAAATGCGTCAGATTTTACGTGTAGAATATGTAACTGCCCTCCACCCCCTATATCTTAACACTGAAAAATTGTAAGACAGGTTTAATTTCTACCTTTAACTCTGGCAAACAACACCAAAAAACACAGGAAATACGGTACCCACACGGCGTTGCCCGTACTGAATTTTAACCAGGGATTTTTGCCATACCTAAAAAACGTAAGCACTATTTCATTAGTGTGTTCCGATTTATCGCCAACGACTAATAAAAAAAGTCAAATTGTAGCGTGTCGTATTCGCCACGTTATTTGAAATCCATACGTATTCCTTTTCTGGCGGTATTTATTTAAATGTTATTGCTAAACCAAGGAGATCGTCAAATCGGGGTGAGAATACTTGGATGAAGTTCAATCTCGAATTAAAAACCTATTGCTAATTTGAGAAAACGTTAAATCAAAAGTACGCTTTATGATTGTTTTTCCGTTGATAACTAAACTGATGTCTCTCTATTTGGAAAAATAAGTTTTGCATTGAAATTAAGCTAACAGTATTCACCCGGAGTTGAGAAAACTGCTAATTAATATTTTTGGATCAAGGTAAGCCTTAAGAAATCGAACTAAAAAGCTTATAACTGGTGTTCTTATTGACTTAGAAACTTCGAACAAATTTCATCTTGTGCAGAAAAATCAACACTTTCGATCGATATATTAATATGAGCAATTTTTTTCACTCCCATATTAAAGAATTTATGTAGAAATTTGCGTTAAATTGGAATAAAAAAAGGAACTACCTGTCGGATTTTTTTCTAACGGGACTATGAATCTTCTTCTTGAATCACTCTGTCTATTGATGAAAACCGAATTAAAATCCGTTGCGTAATTTCAATGATCTAAGCGTACAGACACGAGAAGCGACTTTGTTTCACACTCTTTTAAGGTTATTTATTATTATTGTTTTTATTATTTTATTCATTATGCGTTTCCTTCTCACACTTTGTATCAAAATTTATTGTAACTCCTATTTTTGTACGGCACTTCATTTCCAACCAAAGTAATGTTTGTGGAATCCAACACATACACGTGTAATTCCTCTTTTATATTTCATATGGTGTTTATATGCTATTAAGTTATTTGTGATAAATATTGAAAAACAACCCCTCTAAACAAGAACAACTAAGGCAGGGATTCAAGTGAAACACTTTTCGATCATTTTGCCATTTTTGATCGAACGGTTCGATCAATATCATGCAATTCCGATTCAAGTGAAACGTGGCGATCATTTTTAACCACATGACCAACACGATTGCTTTCATTCGATCATTTTCACGATTCGACTGATTTTCTTACAGTAATGGCGGCCATTTTGGCGATCAGTGGTCGCAGAATGCAAAGAGTTTCATGATATTTGTAAATCCGAAGCAATCCTTTAAATTTGAGTGAACGGGAGTTTGTGCAACGATATCGCTTAGATAGAGAAACATTTATATTTTTATGCGATAACCTGGAAGGAAAACTGGCACACAAAACGTCAGGCAAAAAAAACAGAAGAAAATAAGAAAAATAATGCGAACTTGTCCTTGAAAAAACATAAAGTCATTAAATCGTCTGCAGGCGTATTTTTTTTCTTTGCCTATGTTTTAATAGCTTACATTTTTTTAAATAAAATTATTCTAAATGTGTAATAAAGTTATTTTCTAGCCTGCTGCTATTTGCCATTCGTAAAAACTGACTACTCGAAGGAAATATAAAATAGAATTGAACGCTTTTAATGAGCAAAGAAGGGTATAGATTATACTCTAGGAAGATACAATTCAGTAAGAATAAAAAACTATTTGTTACCTCAGGAATATTCACTACATATTATAATCAACAGTATGGAGGAAAATTGCCAGAGTGACAAAGGCAGTTGTCGATGTTACGATCTCCCCCTCCCCCCTCATTAGGTCTCGAGGCTTTTTTTTTTTTTTTTGATAATATCTACTAATATATTTGTTTTATTACTGATTCTGTATAAACAATCAGAACAACATAGCAAAACAAACGGATCAAACCAAAACAATAAAGAAAACATCAACAGATAATGTTACAGTTAAAATAGCTTAGCTTTCTGATTCAATTTTTTCATTGGTTCAGCTTATAGTTCTGGTCATGTGACGATACGCCGAGCGAGGAAATCATTCGATGGCAACCCTACGTGCTTTGATCGAAGTCCAGGAAACAAGATGAATGGCAATATTCGATCAGTTTGAAAATGATCGAATTCGAGTTGAAATTTTGATCAATTTGGATTTGATCGAACGCGTTTCACTTGAATCTACCCCTTAATCTAACTTTCTCCTTCAACTGTTTCTTTCCGTATATAGATCATTTAATAAAAGTACAATACAAATGATATTTAGATCAAAAAGAATACATTGGGAACAGGCTAGGGTAAAAAAGTGCAAATATTAAAGATCTCTGACACAAATATTTATGTAGGTGTTCATAACCAAAAAATATCTTTTTGAGATGCGCTTTTTTTGTTTTGGATGGCTGAATAATGGAATAATGTTCTCTACCCTACCCCCTTCTTTCTAGCCTACTTTCCCTTTAAAAGTAAAAAATAAATGAATCAAGCATGAAAGAAGGCTTAATGTATCTTGAAAATATGGTTAGAAATCAAGAAAAGTCAAAAAAAGTTAAATAATTTGATAATTGAAAAATAAAAAAATTGAAAGTAGGATTTTGAGATGGAGAAAAAGTGTGTCTGTCGATTTGTCTGTCAATCTGTCGGTGTGTGGGTCTGTCTATGAGTCGGTGTGTTTGTCTGTCGGTTTGTCAGTCTGTCCCCCATAATAACTTTTGAACAAATAGTCCGATACAAAAAAACCTTTCTACATTCGAAAGATATCGGCGGGGAAATCTTAAATCCATATTTCACTTTATGATTTTAACCGTTTTTCGTTCAATTCTGAACTGTTCAGAAAATATTGACATTAACGCCTATGGGCAAATTATGTAAACCCCAGGAGTAAGATCCAAGTTCCTATGAACAAGCTTATTGGAAGAAGCGCTCGCCTTGAAATATTTTTTGATTAGAACAATTTTTGTTCATTTTTGAACAGTTCAGAAAAATTAACATAACGCCTGCGGGGAAATTTCAGTCCTTTATAAATCCTGACCTAACGGACCGATTTGCTTGGAACAAACTTGATCAGAGGCTCTTATAACGTAGAGCATGTACAGATGAATAGTTCATCCATAACTAAACAGCCTGTTTTCCTATGAAACTTTTTGATCAGGATTTTCAAGAATATTTTTCAATTAATGAATGATTAAATGAATAAGTGAAAGAATGAATGAACAAATGAGTGAATAAATAATTAAAAGAAATAAATGAGTGAATAAATGACCGAAAAAATTTATGAATGACTGAATAAATAAAAGAATGAATTAGTGAGGATATGAATATGTACTAACAGTTGAAAAAAGTATATTTGAAGCAATTAAGAACTAAAGCGCTAAACGAGAAAGATAGAGAGAGAAATAGATTATAAATTTGAAGTTGGCTGCATAGGGGAAAGTAGGGTCGTGTAGTTCTAGACGGAACTTATTGTTTAATATTTGTTGGGAAAAGCGTGCTCGAAAAAAAACTGCTTATATTATAAGAATTTAATGTAAGGGGCCGTTCATAAATGATATCACGATATTTTCCCATATATTTGAACCCAGTCCCCCCTCTGTCCCAATATGTCACACTTCAGCGGACCCCCCTCCCCAACCCCTTTGTCTTATGTCAAGCTATGTTGCATAATGCACGATGTCATACTTCTTGTTATCCCCTCCCCTTGTCACCCTTTGTCACAATTTCACGAACCCCCCTCCCCCCTCGAAGTGTGACA
The DNA here is from genome assembly GCA_038502835.1 of Octonoba sinensis. NCBI lineage: Eukaryota > Metazoa > Arthropoda > Arachnida > Araneae > Uloboridae > Octonoba > Octonoba sinensis. The sequence goes on from CM076600.1 coordinate 51,913,006, forward strand.
TCATTTATGAATGATCCCTGACGCGATTTATTTCTATCACTCTCGTGCTAAGTGCAAAGCAATAAAAGTTCGCACTATGTTTTTTAAAATAGGGTATATTACAATCAACTCCTTTTTAATTCGGAATATTTTAAATAGCTAAACCGGTAGAACAGTCATTCTTGGCATATGAGTTTAATTATGAATAAAACCGGAACATTCAGCAGACTATAAATAGCATATTAAATTTAATTTATGGTGTAAAAGCGTCAAAATTAAAACTCTGAGTTAATTAATCTTGTATTTAATACTAAGAATTGCTCTGAGCTCTAAATTTGAGACTTTTCTGATTAATTGCTTTATTCTCAAAAACAACATAGTTCCAATAAACGCAGAGAATGTTGTACAAGAAAGAAAATTCGATCTGCATTATAAAAAAATGTTTGAGGGAAAAAATGCGTCGGATTAAAATGATAAAAGTACTAAAGTTTTAAGTATAGTGAAAAAGAAAGAATCTAAGCTTATGTAAATAAAACTGAACTGGTTATCATGTAGGTATGAATCTAACGATCGTTTGTGTGGTGGATTCCATAAAAATCTATTGTGTATTCCTCAACTTTTGCGAAAGGTAATTTTGCAAAAGAACGCACACAAAATGCGCTTTTAACATAAATCATAGGCGAACGCATACTAAAGTTCAGTAATGTACAGTATCCATTTAGTATTATATATTTTAAAATATTCAGGGTTTGGAATATTTTGAACAAAACTCAGCCTTATATAGCACGAAATATTTTGTTGAATTTTTAGGTAACCATTTTGTAAATTTTTCGACGCTAGTTTGCCTCAACCCCTGTCACATCTTTTAAGTTCCATGCAAGTACCAAAGCCATATTCATATTGTCCCTAGCGGAATTTCGTGCACATTTCATGAGAAGAATATAGGTAAATAGACGATAAGAAGAAGATATTTATATAAATCGCTTTATAGGATTTATTTATAGCCACGTGGCTACATGAATTTAAAAAAAAAGAGCTAGTTTACCTCTTAATTCGTTCTTCTCAATTTTAATTGGTATCACTGAAAAGGTAATTTTGTGTTAATAAATAAATATAGACATTGGACTACAGAAAAATTCATAATATTTTACATGACATTTTTGACGCGTCAATTTATTATTTGTATAGCGATACATGGCATTAATACGTTACGGGGATTACTTGTTTAATGGGAAAAGCTATTTCTAATTAATTTTTATCATTTATCATAATTGGACGATATTCAGAAAATTATGCGTCATAATTTAATATAACTATTTAAAACTTTATATAAAATTAATAGTGTTCACTTTCTAAAATTGACAAACCGCCATAGAAGAGATCTAAAAATAAAATAAGTTCAAATTTAAACATCTTCTGTAGATCAGGTGATTTAGTTTTAGGAACAATCTATTTCTTGTTTAAGTATCTCAAATCTATAATAGAATTACTTTTTAATGTAGGCAGTTAAATACATTTTCAAACAATGTAAGAAATTTTATTTTAGTAAATTATTCATAAAATTGAAATATGGTTCTTTCAAATAATTAAAGTATGGTTTTACACATTTTGTGATAAGGAGCCGTCATAAATGACGTCACGCTTTTTTCCCATATATTTGACCCCCCTCCCCCCCTTTTTCACAATATGTCACACTTCAGCGGACCCCCTCCCCCCTCTGTCACACGTCACGCTATGTTGTATAATGCATGATATGTCACAATTCTTGTTACCCCCTCCCCTCTCCTTGTCACACTTTGTCACAATTTCCCGAACCCCCCTCCCCCCTTCGAAGCGTGACATCATTTATGAATGATCCCTTATATGTGTGACCATAACCATATTGTTTGCACTAAACTTATGTTGAAACATCAACGTTTTCTAGGTTGATGGCTTCATGGACTGGCAGAAGCGACATCAGACTTTCATGAAGTTAAAAAGAAGCATACATTACTGGGCGACGTGCTCCAATGCTACTCGAGTAAAAAACGCTGTTAACGGCATCTGCTACAATGCTACATACATGGATTCCTCCTGCAGCAAAAAAGATATCGTGATTGCCAAGACAATTCGCATCAAATTACCAGAAGTAATAGATCTCTTCTACAATCCGAACCTTAACCTGAAGGTCATATACCTTATGCGCGACCCACGTGGTAGCTTCAACTCTAGAAACAAGTTCCCCATCACAGCGTGGTGCAAAAAGGATGTACTGTGTCACAATGCTCAACACTTCTGTACCTCTCTGGAGGACGATCTGGAAGCCGTGTGTCGGCTTCGAACAGAAAAACCAAGAGATTTTCTTGCCGTCCGTTATGAAGACTTGGCAATGAATCCCTACCAGACTACCAAAAATATTGTAAGGTTTTTAGGGTTTGAGGAAATTCCTAGAAATGTGGTTTTGTTTCTCAAAACTCATACGTCCGTCCAAGACAAACTCAAACTCCGAAGCAAAGTTATGGGTTTAGAGTTTCCGTACTCAACTTTCCGAAATTCAGCCCTGGCTGCAACTACTTGGCGGAGGGAGATGAGTTTCGTACGATTGACTGATTTATGAATGATCTCTAAGTGATGAATCAATTGGGAAATTCTAAAATATCTTGCAATGAGATGTAATAGCTAAAATGTAACTGACACGATGTTATATTTCTTATTTGTGTAATTATGAATAATATATGTCTAACAGTAAAATGGAGTCATTTGTTTTTCAAGAAGGGTTGGCAAGTTTTAATTTTATATTTCTTGATTAGCCTTTTTAATCGTTAAAGTTTTAGCAACAAATAAACAAAATGAAAATTTACAAAATCGTAAAATAATTAATGCCAAATACATTGGTGCTTTAATAAATACTTAAAAATCAAATTTTGAAAGCATGTTTATTTGATAAGAAGAATGTGTGTAGATCCATGTGTTTGACAGCCTGAAAAATATCTTGAGAAGTAATCCGATTTGCTCATAACTTGTTTTACTCGAAAAGACTTTGAGGAACATCCGAGTTCCAATCTAATTTTTTGATTTGTACATTTTTTTGTTTGTTTAATTTTGAACTTGGTATTAAGCTTTACGAGGAAAACTGAATTATTTATAAATCCTACTGTAACAAGATGATTTGCTACAGGGGAATTTTAACACAAAGAGCTTTTAACGTAAGGATTAACAAATGGAAAAATTTTGTGTTGAGGAATTTTTTATTGCGCGTATCCACTAGAAGTTCTTTTTCAATAGCTCCAGTTTTTTAGTCAACATTCACTTCATTGAGACTGCTGTTCAACTTCCGGATTCTGAAAACTGTTTTTCATTTAGAAATGTATTCCTTGTAACGAAACACATTATTTTTCATCTTGTGTTATACAAAGTTGTTTTTTATCATTAAATGTTTCCGTATAAATATAAAAATTTACATCTTATTACTAAAACATTTATGTAAAATAAAATAATTGTATTACATGCTTTTCTATACGAATCAACCAGTAAATTCCGGTTCACAAAAGCAGAAACCAATAGAAGCTCTGCATTATAATCAAATAAATAATTACGTTTCAATATTGTACATAGCCATTGTATAAAAATGTAAGCAAAACAAAATATATTTGATCAAAATAAATCGTATGTTTCAGTCGTGCATGAAAAGGAAACGTAGTTGAATGAGCAGAAACCATAAGTAATTGTAAGAACAAAAGAAAGAATTATCGAAGGAAAAGAATAAAGACTGAATATTAAGAGACCTCGAACTTTTACTACGAAAACAGAGCAACTTTGAGCATACTTAGCAAGATAATCAGAAAACTAGAAGAAAATCAGAGGTTAGTGAAGATGATAGCAGCAACGTAGGAGGCACGACTCAATAAAAAGAGTTGAGAGCAGTAGAACTACTCATCTTTCTGCAATGCCGGACAAAAAGGAATATATCAAAGACAATGCGAAGACATTAAAAATAAATTAAATTAAGAAAAAGAAAGAAGAAAAAGGTATTGATTAAGAAAGCTTTAAGAAAATCAAAGAATTATGCTGAAAGGAAAGTTAAGAACATGTTGTAATACAGACTTTGATTTTATAAAATTAAAATTATAAATACTATAAAGGAATAATAATAACCATTAAGCCTTATAAAGGCTTAACACATATTATTACTCCTATAGCCTATAACTGCAATGCTTTTATAAGACTTAACAGTTATTAATAAAAGTATAATAAAAGTTAAGCCGTTATTATGTTATTTTTACTGCTTAAAACTTATAAAGGTGCAACAATAACATTATATGGTATGATTCATAAATGATGTCACGCTTTGAAGGGGGAGGTGGTTTATGATATTGTGATAAAATGTGACAAGGGAGGGGAGGGGGTAACAAGATTTGTGACATCATGTTTATGCAACATAGCGTGACATGTGACAAAGGGGGGAGGGGATCCGTTGAGTGTGACATTTTGTGACAAAGGGGGAGGGGGATCAAATACATGGGGAAAAACGTGACATCATTTATAGACGGTCCCTAATAACTGTTCAAATTTCTGATGGCTATCTACGTGCTACCATACTCACCACGCTCCCCTTTAAATAGTCTACTTGGGAGGACACTAAATAATATTAATGTGCATAACAGATTAGAAAACATGTAAACAACATTCTGTATGTTTGTTTTTACCAACACTATCAGGGTCTGTCCGGACGTAAAGCAGTAATTTGGAAAGCATAATGTAAAAGATGCTGCCATCTGTTATACGTAAAGTATTTTCAATTTTTTTTTCTGTTTTTTTTTAACGTAGCGTAGTATTTTGTGAAAATTTGCTTTCAAAGAAAATTTATTTTTGAACTCTGAAAGAACAAAACTTCAAATAAAATACATTTAAAATAAAGCGGCAATGCATCAATCAAAGCAAAAGTAAAACCTGAAAGACTGCTGGTAAAACAAATACTGAAAATATAGCGACATCTTTAATTGATGGTCAAAGTTGACATATTGAATAAAGCGTGAATAGTCCGTTATGACAAAAATATTTCTTATTTCCTGCTTCTTTCCTTTTCCCCCTTGACTTTGAAATATTCTTTACTTTTTTGAAATATTCAACGATTGATACTTTCCAGATCCAAATAAATTGATCAAGAAAATTTCATCAAATTGATTAATTTAAATGACCACTGTTGTATTAGTACTCAGAAGTTTCATACCAAACATCTTGAATACCTATTACTTTTCAAAATTTTGCAAAATATATTCGGTTATTTATTAGGTTCCTACTTTTAATATTAGAATCTTATTTATTAAAAGTTTTATTTTAAGTTGGGCCCCATCCCCTTTTTTGAGACAAATGTATATTTATTTTAAAACCTTTTTTAAAGATTTTATCTCTTTAAAATTATAGCAACATTTTCATGCGATTTTATTGAAATTTTTTAACAATCGACCATAAAAAAAGAATCGCAATACTACTATAATTATATGGAGTTTAGTTTTTTTACGACATAACAGCCATTCTAACGACCTCCGTTATCATTTAAAATTTCTGTTTACAAAATGTAAAGCATAAAACGTAAAAGTTTTTTTTTTTTTTTTGCGTATAAAATTTTCCATACGCAAGGCCTCCCCCGCCCACAGCTTTCATGTTCTACTTTTCTTAAATTGTTAAGAGTAATATTTTGCAAATGGATTATTTAAGTGCTTTAGGATAAGTCAAATTTTACAATGACAAAAATTAACCATTTTGCAGGGTTAAGTAGGTTATTTTTCATTAGAAAATTTAAAAAAAAGCAAACAAAGAAAATTTTTTTAATGTTCAGTTTGTTAATATGATTATAACTACAGTTATTTGTATAATGTAAATATTTATTCATCTTTTAAAAAAATCGCCTTATTTGAACCCACTTATTAACGGTACTAAATGCATTTCTTTTTCAAAGTCATTCATTCATCAATAAACTTAAGTTAGAAAAACAAATCTGCAAGTATAAAAAAAAGCAAACAACCGATTTAAAGCTTTTTTTAAAATATAAATATGAGAAAGTGTAAACACATCAAAAGTAACGATTTCTTTTATTAAAAAAACTATGTCATTTGTTTTAATCTTCCTCACTTAAACTATATGATTTCCAAATATTTGGACATTTTAATATACTGTTCCGAACATCATCAGCCAGTTTTATGCAAGTTGAGTGCCTATTTAACTAATGATTATATTTTATTTTACTACCACAAGATAAGAAACAGCATAATATATTTTCCACTCCCCTTCTCCCTTCTATTACTACGAGTACGTCATATACGCGAGAGATAATTATTGCTAAAAAATGGAAGAGTTAAGGAAATTGACAATTCAGTTTTATCCGTTTTAAAAACCATATTAGTATCTTAGTATGAAAATGTTTTGCAAACTGCAAATAATAATTTATCATTCGTTTTGAAAAAGCCGAATTTTCAACGGGGATATGCATTTTTGAACTGCCTAAAGTCTATCACTTAATAACGTTTTCTATTGTTTCCCGAATCATCCCAATAAACAAATTTTAAAGAATGCATAAAGAGTCCGTATTTCTGCTTAAGCTACAAAATTTTAATTTAGGGGATGCGTCTTTTATGGGCTTCAGTTTGGTTTTCAAAGTCTAGGTTTTCTTCTTCTTTTGAGGAGAAGGAGGAAGTCAGATTTTAGATTTACTACGGGATGCTAAATTTGGTCTTCACTGAACTTCTGAAAAAGGGAAACTGTATTTAATATAAAAATGTACCAGTATATAAGAAATACTATTTTCGTCGTTGGCCTCAATAATATACCTATCTACAGATCTCGTAGGCCTTAATCTCGTAGGTAAATCATGAAATTCCCTGATATCGGAGTCAGAAAGAAATTTAAAAGATGCGTGAGGGAAAACAGGTGGATTAGCGGGGAAAAAAAAAGAAGAGCTCTGTTTAATGAGGTTTACTGATCAATACATGGCATATTCCCTTTCCGAATCCCTAACATGTTCTCAAAAGGAAAAACCTTTTACGTTCCCACAGCTTTCTAAAAATGAACTTTTGATGAGTGTATTTTTTACGAACTTAATTATTTATTTACTGGCTAACGTGCCCGGCCTTGCTCGTACTGCTTCGAATATTGCATAATTTTTTGGCGGGGAAAAAGAAGGGGAATCACGCGACACATATTCAACATTATCTTTTAAAAAATGACAACTTTAGTTAAAAATCCACATTTGAATATGCGCAGCAAAATTGGTTCTGAAAATTTCCTATTTAAGCGATGACAACAGTCCCTAAAAATTATCTGTTAAGAACAGAACTGCCCAAAACCACTCATTAAAATGAGGGGAAAAAATCACCAATAGAGAATATACTCATGTTCTGCAAAAGTCTAACGCCGTTTTGTAGGAGGGATTTGTAATAATTTCATAACTTCATCTTAAGTGAAATTGGTTCTGAATATTCCCTATTTAAGCAATGACAACAGCCCTTACAAATTATCAGTTAAGAATAGAACTGCCCATAATCCCCCATTAGGATGAGCACAAAAAAATCCCCAATAGAGAATATAGTTATTAAGTTCTGCAATGGAGAATATACTTAAATTCTGCAAAAGTCTAACGCCCTTTTTGTAGGAGGGATTTGTAATAATTTCATAATCTCATCTTAATGCAGAATAACCTTTGCAATAAATGAATCATAAGAATGTTTTAGTCAGCGTTTAGTTCGTATTGTTCCAACACGAATGCAAAAGAACTTGTTTGAGATAAGCGGAAAATGAGATTATAACCTGCTGTCTCCCTCAAAAACGATATCAAAAGCAGAAAAAGCTCTAAAAAAGTAGAACGATGGAATTCCGGAGTCTCTTACTGACAATCGAGACATTTTGTGTGGACGCAAAGTTTGGACAATTTTTTAAAAATATACATATTTTACATTTTTATGTTGTGTTATAAAACTTAGTTAAATGCATATTTCAGTAATACAGGAGTGACATAATCATAGCACACTATGACAGTAGAAAATAAATCAGGCAACAAAATTTTTATTTTGCTCTGAAATATATGTATATATTTGTGTCTCTCCCTCTATATATACAGATCAATTACATAATATTTTATGCATTACACATATATTTTATGCACAACCACACACTCATACATACCCCCCAAAAAAAACACACAATATATATATTTTTTAAAAAAAATATATATATTGCTATCAGCTTGTAATTTAGAACATATCAAGCATCTCAAATTGTACGGAAACACGACATGTTTTTAATTTCCGTAGGATAAATAAATTCTAGACATCTTGAACTTATTTTTGTAAAGCTAATAGATGTTTTATTCTCCAGAAAGATAAAAGGCTTTTCGTTTCGAATTGAAAAAATGATAATTGACAAAAAATGAATTTTCTCTCAATTATTCTATGATGATGGTAGCAATCAAAAAGTCATTTGAAGTTGCTTATGGAAATGAAAATGAGAAAAGTATTATAAAAATTTGAAAAATATTGGGAAAATGGAACTGGGGGGGAATGAGAAAAGGAATATAAAAAATTTAATAACTCGTTTCTGAAATAAATAAATGAACATAGTAATATAATTCTTTAAGGTAATTTTAACGATCACTATTTTAGTTGTTATTTTTTTTTTGTCTTCACTATTTTTTTTACTTTGGAGAATTTTCATGCAAATAGTTTTTGCATATTTGCTCCGTGAATTGGAAGAGATACATTTGTGTATAGAATTCGAAGGCTCAATTTACGATATGAGATGCATTTTTTTTCCTTAAAATAATGCAAAAAGAGGAAATGCAGGGAAATGGAAAAAAGCGAAATTAGAAAAACTACTAAAAAGGAAAAAGTCACAAATTACTCAAGCAGTCGGTTTTCAGTAAAAAGTAATTTTCTATTTAAAAAAACAGAACAAGACATAGAAACTATGAGTCTCTTCTTTAACATATACATTAGGGTAGACTGAGACATTAGGTCTTGTAGGCTTGTCTCTGAGACATACCTGCAAGAAATTTAGGTTATTGCCTACTATTGAAAATGCATCACCACGCACGAAAGCATGTAGCTCTACCATATTTGCATACGTATTTTTATTAACAGAAAGATTGAATTCAAGTCGAGATCAAAACTTATAACTGGGGTTCATAAACCTTCCGACACAATTTTCAGTTTCCCAGCGTAAACTGACCGATTCACTCCCCTCCATGTTAAATGTTTTCAAAGAAGCCCGAACGGGAAAAAAATGTAAAGGAAATAGAATTTTTACTTTATTTACTTTACATGCATTATTTTAATGAATGGCTTATGAGGTGGATACGGGCGTTCTTGTGCTAGCAATAGGAACTTTTGTATAGAAAAAAATATAAATTTTAGAAACCTGGTGATGTACGTCAAACTTAGTTCATGTTATAGGGGGAGTATTTATTTTGGAATTAAAAGAAAAATTGTGGAGCTTTGTCTCCTTTCTTGATTATCTTCTGTTCCAAAACTGTTTTAGGACGGTTGGTTAAGTGGCGGGTGATGTTAACTGTTAAGTTTTGAAAAATTCCATTAAAGAGAAAAGCGAATGGACCATTAGACTACTGCGACAATCCGAAACACAGCTCACGAACGATAGTTTGTGGAATTTTTATTTAATGACATCGAAGTTAAAAAAAAAAAAAAAGAGAGAGCTATCTCTAGAGCAGCACTCTCAGTAAGGCCACTGTCGCGAAATACGAGTACCTTTTGGTAATCCTAAAGCTCACAATGATATCGAGTTAAGGTGTGTATGAAGGAAAAATATACCTATCGGTAAGTAACATCGGTTAGAACATTATCATGGTATCATGTATTAACATATTTTGCGCACTAAATTTGAGCTCCGCTGTCTATGTCGCTACATAATTATCCCGGGAAAGTTATTTTAAAGCACTAGTAAATAAATCATGATGCACCAGTTCCTGAGCAATCGTAGTCGACACGCTATCGGTTGGTGTGTTTGTGACAAAAATGGTAGGTACCGGGCTTAATTTATTAAAAAAAAGGTGCTTGAGCTATACTGCCGTGCTAAGCATAAAAGTCGTGTCATCACTTTTTGACGAAATTGAGTTATTTTTTTAGTAATTCGGACAAGATATGGTTAGTTTGACCAGTGAATATATGCTTAATCCCAATTTCATTTTCATAATATTTTTTAATACGTAGCAATTCATACATAGCAGTAGGACGAAAAGGGTAAACTTATGTGTAACAGCTATAATGATAAAAAAAAAACTATCTTAGTAAGAAGTCTCCCATGTTTTGAAATAACAGTGGAAAAAAATCATAAAATAAAAATAAAGCATTGTATTAAAAACATATTTTAATACTAAGTACTCGTCTTATGTGCGTTTACTTAAAATCGACCATCCAATTATGCAGTGTTTAGGTTTAAAACCTAACAATTTTTTCCAATAATCAATATAGTCAAAACAAAATGCATAGCGTTTTTAAAAATTCCTCACTCTTACAAAGGCAATGAATCTCTTTCTTGAAATTTGATGATCTTAATACTGCGATCAAATTGTACATAGTTTAGATCAGGTTTTCTTAAAACTTTTTGTCGGGGGAACCCTATAATATTTACGAACATTTTGTGGGACCCAATAAGCATTACGCAGATCAAGCACACACTGCGTAGTTATGTACATTTAACGAGTACATCCGAGCGCTATAGCTGGCGTAAAATATATACTTTAATTAGCACAAATGGTTCTTAAGAACAAAGACATTTAATAGCAACCAAAATGATACTAAACCTACAGCTACTCAATATAAACAATACAAAGTCTTCCGTAATAAAGTTACAGTTAATCTTGAAACCACCACAACCACAACTCAGCATCAGACCATGGAGTATAGCATTATGACTAATGCCACATCTCCCCTTTTAAAGATTTAGTCTCTGTGGAACTTTCAAAACTCTACCACTCCGAGTAACAACAAGTTGATTTATTCTAGGATTTATGTTGTCTTCCTTTTTATTCTCTTTTAAACACTTTGGTTCTCTTTCATTGTTTCCAGAAGTATCCACTGAAAAATCTTCCTCTAAGTAATCTGATTTCTCCTCTAACTTTGTACCAGGTATCAGATGCTTCCTATTTCGCCTAAGGACATTGCATCCTTCCTTTACCAGGCATAAGCTATTACTCTCATTGTTGAATCTTCCTGTTTTTGACATAATGTGGCTCCTAGACCATAAGACGAAGCATCAGCTGTTACAGTTGACAATTTGTTTGGATCATAGATTGCAAGTACTGGTTCAGATGACAATATCTCTTTCAGCCTGCTTAATGCACTTTCTTGAGGAGTATCCCAGACAAAATTGTTCTTTGTTGACAACAATGAATTTAAAGGCGCCACAGTATCCGAAAACTTAGGAACAAATCGTGCTAAATAATTGGCCATCCCCAGCAATTGTTTGAGCTCAGTTTTGTTGCTTGGCGTTTTAAACATCTGAATGGCTTTGATTTTATCATCATCTGGATGTATTCCCGACTCATCTATTTTGTGACCAAGAAATTTGATGGACTTCACAGAAAAACTACATTTGTCTTTATTTAAGGTAATACCCGTTTCTTCCAAACGTTTTAATGTCTTTTTAAGACGCTCATCATGTTCTTCCTGAGTTTGGCCCCAGATGAGGATGTCGTCCATGTGACAGATTATACCTGAAAGACCTTCTAAGGTTTGAGACATTCGGCGTTGGAAATGCTCAGCAGCTGATGATATACCAAACAGCAAACGCAGGAACCTGAATCTACCAAAGGGTGTGATAAAAGTGGTAAGATAAGAAGATTCTTCGTCGAGAGGTATCTGCCAAAATCCCGAATTTGCATCGAGTTTCGAAAATATTTTAGCATTAGGCATGAGAGACAAATTGTATTCTGTAGTAGGAAGAGGATGCCATTCTCTCAGAATATTTCTATTTAACATTGTTAAGTCCACACAGATCCTCACGTTACCATCTTTTTTTCGTAGAACTACAGTTGGAGAACACCAATCTGTAGGTTTTTCAACTGCTTGAATAACCTTCAATTCCTGCATCCTTTTTATCTCCAACTTTGTTTTTTCTAACAATGGTATTGGAATGCGACGTGGAGCAGTGAGAGCAAAAGGTTTAACTTTATCAATGAGTTCTATATGATGGTTACCTTTCATTAATCCAAGTCCTTGAAACAGGGAAGGAAATTCTTGTAGAGAATTAAAGTTATGAATGTTGCACACATATTGAGACTGTATGTTAGGACCTAATCCCAAAATTTTCAAAGCAGGTTTTCCTAACAAACATGTTTGCAGTCCTTCAATGACATAGATTTCTTCCAGACAAGTGTGACCATTATATTCAATATTTTCAACCAATTTCCCCTTTAATTTCAGAGGTGTTTTGTCAGGACCACAGATAACTTTATCTGGACTCTTCAGTTGAGCTTTTTGCAACACAGTTTGTGCTATAGTATGCGGAATTACAGAATGATCAGCACCACTATCGATTTTAAATCTAAGCGATTTTCCTAATATTTTCACTGTTATTACCCAATCATCTGTATTCTTATCCTCTCCAACTAAACCAATAAAACCAGCTGCAGAATTAATTTCATTCACTCTTTTTAGAGATGAAAAACAAACTTGTTCCCAATGACCTTTTTTCTTGCATTTTCGGCAGTGTGAGTCTTTTGCTGGACAGTTTTGTTTCGAATGTGGCTGTTTACCACACCGCTTGCAATTTGAAACATTTCCTTGTTTGGGTTGCTCAGAATATTTATGTACTTTATTTCCAGACACCCTGGGTTTAAAAAAAATACTGCCTTTCCTTTCGTTTTGTTTTCCAGCATGCGAAACTGCTCGAATTGATGACGGATCACAAGTTAAAATTTCTTGTTGTTTCTTCACCGACTCAGATAACCGAACTTTTTCAATAGCTTTACTTAATGTAAGTTCAGAGTCTAGTTGAAGCTTTTCACTTAAATTTTTGTCCTTAATCCCAACAACAATTCTGTCGCGCAATAATTCATCGTGCAAAGTCCCATATTCACAGTTCTCAGCAAGAGAATAAAGCGCTGTAATGAAATCATTAGCAGATTCATTTTCATTTTGAACTCTTTGATTAAATTTGGCACGCTCGAAAATAGTATTTCGTTTAACGATAAAGTGATCATTAAAATGTTTTACCACAGTATCGTAAGTTTTCGATTCTTTTTGAGACAGACCGAAAGAAAGAAATATATCTTCGGCTTTATCCCCCATGAAGTAAATCAGAGCATTAACTTGTTCTTCAGAAGGCTTTTTATTCAGTCCAGAAGCAAACCGAAACCTATCAAACCGCTGTTTCCATTTAGACCACAGCATCGGTGCAGAAAATGTAAAGTTATCAGGAGGAGTAACTTGATAAGCAAGAGATAAATGTTGAATTTCCTCTTTCGACATTTTTTTTTCTACTTTTCAAACCGTATACACAGTATAATTTTCTTCCTTAACTTCGAAAGATTTTTATCTGTAGTATATACTAATATAACAGAACCATTTTTAGTTTCTTACCGCTTTAAACCGCTGCCACCATGTGTAGTTATGTACATTTAACGAGTACATCCGAGCGCTATAGCTGGCGTAAAATATATACTTTAATTAGCACAAATGGTTCTTAAGAACAACGACATTTAATAGCAACCAAAACGATACTAAAACTACAGCTACTCAATATAAACAATACAAAGTCTTCCGTAATAAAGTTACAGTTAATCTTGAAACCACCACAACCACAACTCAGCATCAGACCATGGAGTATAGCATTATGACTAATGCCACACACACGTCAGCGAAATTCTTAGTTTCTTCACTTGTACTATAATATATGTACCTGAAAGCCTTAGTATCTTAAGTACGTTTTCTGAGTTTTTCCGAGCTGAAACTTAATGGACTTTAAGAGTACCGACGACAAAGCAGCTAGCTACATGAGTGTTCTGAACTTTTAAAGCTCCCATTGTCTAGGCCAGTGGTTCCCAAAGTTGACTTGGCTCTAACACATCTAACAAAAATTTCCAATCTTTGGACCCACCTCTTACCTGTCTTATAGAAAAGATTGCATAAATATTGATAATACTCAGATCTCTTATTGGCGAGTTGTGGAACTACTTAATGCTGCCTTATTTGTTCTAATTGAAATCTAAAAAAAAAAAAAAAAACTTTTTTAGTGTTACCAACATGAATGACTGTTGAATTAAGAAACACAACTTAAATAATTTTTTTATTACTTAAATGCCTATGTTTTTTTTTTTTTTAGTTATTAAAATGGGAAGGATGTATTTGTTTCTTATTTCTCTTCATTAAAGTTTTAGCATCAACTTAAACTTCAGTTACTTTTATTCGCAGACTTCCTATTTCTTAATTCATGTGTACAGTGGTGAGGACCCACCAGTGGGTCGCGAGCGGTTGTAGTTTTTGTTTGGGAAATACTGGTCTAGGCTTATAGTACTAAAAATGTTGTTTCTTAACAAAATTGAAAAAAACTCGAAAAATGGACTTAAGATACTGGGGCTCTCAAGTACAGATATATTCTTGCTGTTTTAGTCATTTACCGTTAATTTTTTAGCTTTAAGACACAGTACCATGTGAAAATTTTAAAAAAGTGATAAACTTAAAAATAAAATACAATAATAAAAACAAATTCGAACTTAGGTCAAATCAAGCATTAACTACAGTCAGTCCATTAACTGTAGCCACGTTGAATGATACTACCAAGAAAACAAATGTCTAACAGCGCGTATGCGAGGATTAAGTACCATTGAAAGGGCTGTGACCCCCCATTCTTTTACATATAATTAAAATTATATTATTACATGATGGCAAAATAATCGACAGCGCTGGACGAATTATATTAATTACGTATTTAATATTCGTTAGATTTGATAATACAATAATAAAAACAAATTCGAACTTAGGTAAAATCAAGCATTAACTACAGTCAGTCCATTAACTGTAGCCACGTTGAATGATACTACTAAGAAAACAAATGTCTAACAGCGCGTATGCGAGGATTAAGTACCATTGAAAGGGCTGTGACCCCCCATTCTTTTACATATAATTAAAATTATATTATTACATGATGGCAAAATAATCGACAGCGCTGGACGAAGTATATTAATTACGTATTTAATATTCGTTAGATTTGATCGACTCTTTGATTTTACGGTGGTTAAAGATAAAAAACGACGTATCACACAAGTATGTCGCTGAAGAAACTAAAAGAAGATTGATGGCAGCTTCAGAGATTGTAAAAATAGGCATTTGCTACCGTTCGTCATAAATCATCTAAGAACTTCGTATTAAAATCAATTTTCAACTTCGAATCATTTGATAACACATCAAATTCCTTCATTGTCCGTATTGTCTTACCTTCGTCTATTTGCGGATACATTGCGTAAAAATGTTTGGTAATTGTGAAATTATTATAAAAAGTTTAAATAAATATCAAAATTGCTAAAATTTTGGTTACCCCTGCTGCAGGTCCTACGATCCCAGTTGGGGTTGCTACCCACATTTAAGGAAACTCTGTTGATGATTTATTCATAAGAGGGAAAAACGATGATATAATAATTCAAAATTTCATGTGTATAATTTCAAGGATATATTCTCTAAAATCTTTTAATCATTCCATATATTCCATATTCCCTAATTCATTATATTCTTAGTATCTTGAAGATGCAATCAGCAATATTCAGCAAAATGTAGATTTTTTTATAGTATTATTCGTGATAGATATAAATCAATAGATGTTAATGTTTATTCACTTATATAATAAATAGTATTTTAATAAGAATTATTATTAATATATAAATACAGCAGTTAATGTATACAATTGAAGTGTCCACTGGAAAAACGAACTACGCCACCTGCTTCTTGATGAACTTTGCTTTATGTTTTATTCACTCATTTTATAACATAAACGTTAATTTTAACTATACGAGCCTACTTTCCCGTAACACCCAAATTCAAATTTATAATCTAATTTATAGTTAAGTTAAAATTAACATTTATGTAATAAAATTAATGAATAAAACATAAAGTAAAGTTCATCAAGTAGTATGTGACTTAGGTCGTTTTTCCAGTGGACTCTTCAATTTTTCCCCCTCAAACATTCTCTATAAAAATATTTTAAAGACTTTTGTTAAATTTTATCATAGCTTAGATACGTCTTAATATTTTCAAATTTTCTATAGACTTTTCTCAATGAAACGATCTAGTTGATTAATAAAACAATAAAATAAAAAATGGAAAAGCATAAAAGAAACTGTTTTCAAATATCTACAGGCACCCTTGGGCAGTTTTAAAGAGATTCTTGAGATTTTTCTTTCTGTTCATCTTCGTAAACTTCAAAATGTGTTTACTCCTCAAATTGAATTGCCTCCAAAATATGTTATTTACGCATTTACGCGTATGCACTAATGAAAATTAACATTTTCATGCAAAATGTTTGGACTTCGTTGCACGTCTGGCATATTATTTTGCATATTTTGTTGAGATTATCTCTTTGTATAAAATCAACATTAAATTATTCATCAAGAAAGCATACTACCCCTTTAAGGCACGTAATAAGACATTTTACAGAATTCTGGATTCAAATGCCTTTTTTGTTTGTTTTCCTACAATGTAATTACGCTTTCAGCTTCCAAGGCATGCCTGAAAGCTTTGAGCATCAGTGAGTTGAACCTGGCTTACATTTATATTCTTGCGTTAATATAAACACATTAAAAATTTAATAGCATTGCTCCATTCAAGAAGGGGTATTATAAGAAATAAAATTTTTCCCCATTGTACAAAATGTCATGATCGTTATTATAACAAATAACATATTTGTTCTGCTGTACAAAATGTCAAACAACACATTATGTCTAACATGTTTTTAAAGAAAACTGACCATATTCATCTTCAAATATTTAACATTTTCGCTTTTGTCCGTTTATTTTAATCTAAGAAGTATGAATTTCTCATATTAATGGATCTTGGACAAGAGTTAAAAGGTTTAAAAATGTGCAAACAAAGCACTTACCAATGCATACTAAAAATATTTGTCTCATTCTTTCTTCCTTGCTTCGTTTTTTGTAAAATCAGCATTGCTGTAATAAGAAGCATAAATATTTGTTAGATGTTTGGTTTGGTTATTAAATATTTATACTTTCGACAAGTTTTTAAAATTAAAAACATATATATAAAAAAATTAGGTAGAATAAAATACACGTTTTTGGTTAAATTCAAATATTGTAGCTTTGGCTTTAAGAGTAAAATAATGCTGAAAACAACTAAAGAAATAAAAACTCATGTTTTATGCACGCGTTTTTAAAAATTTGAAACCAATAAAAGAAGATGTCAAAGCAAAACCGCAATATACTAGAATTTCAAAGAAATGTTTGGGAGGACTGTGTCTGTATTTTCGCAATTAAAAGCCATTCAGTTTATATCACTTGATGAACTGAAGTAATAACAATAGTCGGTAAAATTTATTTCATTAACATGGAATTATGTGTGGAACATGGAACACGTTACCACACGTAGTGTTGGTTACGTGTTTAACTATTGCTACGCTTGGCAGATATATAAGCTATATTCGTATTAAAAGAGATTTCTGCTTATTCAGAATCCGCGGGAATTAGACAAACGAATAAAGCTGGGTACCAGAAGCTGTTTTTTTTAATACCATATATCTTGTCTGTGAGTAAGCTGCGATGTAAATGGAAGAAAATCTGCTTTAATGAACCACTAGCTTAGGGATAATTCATAAATGATGTCACGCTTCGAGGGGGGTACGGGAAATTGTGACAAAGTGTGACAAGGGGAGGGTGTAACAATGTGACATCATGCATTATGGAACATAGCGTGACATGTGACAAAGGGGGGAGGAGATCCGCTGAAGTGTGACATATTGTGACAAAGGGGAGGGAGGGGGGTCAAATATACGGGAAAAAAGCATGACATTATTATGAGCGGCACCTTACCAAAATATAGATTGCATGGGCTTCGGGGTTATACATGAAGCCCTTTTCTTAATGCAGATAAAAGTTTTGAGCTTTAGATACAAAGTAGCAATCACAAAAGGAATTACAACCCCAAAGCAAGTGCATGTTTCTGGAAATTTTTGCTTTGATATATATACATTTCCCCCCATAAATACATCACTTCTTGAACATTTTCGTTTTCTGTTTACCATTTCCACACGTTATTTCTATGCGCATATATATATTTATATATATATATATCCTGAATGAGCATTAATGGGCATTTTTCCTAATCATCCTCAGTCCATTATCACACAATTTGACTTTTCTGAAATTTCTTTAAAAATTAAATAATAATAATAATAATATAAATCAATAAAACAGCTTTTGGGAATTGTTGGCTTTTTATTAATGAAGGGTGGTCATGCAAATGATATGACCTAGTCTGTGCTGAAGAATATCAGTGAAAGCGTTTTATAAACGATTAAAATATTTTTCTGTATTGTACTCTTCTAGCGGACAAACAATTTAACTGCAGAATAAATTGTCCTATGCGTTTTTTACACGACTAAGTTTAAAACTTTTTGCTTAATTATTTCTTCACAGAAACCTAAAATTTAACCCATTATTCATGGAGGGACTTTTTAAGCACTTTTATCATTATATTTTTTTAAACATATCCATCCACCAAATGTCATTCATAAAATATCTAACTGACGCACTTCAAATATTTTGTGCATTGTTTCAGTACTATTTTGTACCATGAAAAATGCTGTTGGTTTTTATTTGAAATTCATTTATTTCTGTCGTTAGCAGTTGATATAAATTGTATATTTGACATTCGCCTCAATTAGTTTCAAGAATTCTCATATTAATAAAAGAACTTTGTGCACAAGTAAAGTTAAAAAATTACACGTTATTTATAGCACAAATAAGCACTAAAATGCTGACATAAGTTTCGGGATTGCCCTTTTTCAATGCGATAGTGGAGCTACTAGATGCAAAAACGTCCAAATGAAGCAGACAAAACA
The DNA here is from genome assembly GCA_038502835.1 of Octonoba sinensis. NCBI lineage: Eukaryota > Metazoa > Arthropoda > Arachnida > Araneae > Uloboridae > Octonoba > Octonoba sinensis. The sequence continues at coordinate 51,932,035 of CM076600.1, forward strand.
ATACGGTTTATATAGCATAAGATTTACCCGCAGACCAATGAGAGTAAAGGCAGCGTGGAAGTGGAAGTAGAAGTAGTAGAAGTAACCGGGAAGGCAACAATAAGAAGTGCTATAAATAACGTGCACTTTTTCAACTACAATTCTTATATTGTTTGTTGAAAACTTATAAATTGGAATAATCTTGTAAACAGAATGAACCTCGCTATATATTTTAAACATTTTCATGATGGTACGGTTACTATTTTATAACAAATTATTAAAAACGTTCGAACACGCAAGACAAATAAAGTTTTTTTTACAGATGCTGAACAGATGAAGGGAAAAAGTGAGCAACAGAGGAATGTACCCATTCTGATGAAGATCAATTCCCCATCTCATCCTTAATCCGATGAAAAATGGTGATGCCATCTGCAGGAGATGGTTTAACTTTACTCTCGAATGATCGAATGGATCTTTTGTGCAAATAAGCCTTAGACGAGTGCAGCAGTCAGAGGAAGGACCCTGATAGGAAATGAGAAAAACAAACGGATAGACTCTTCCGTATTTATTGTTCCGTTTGTGCCTACGTACTTAATCCTGGGTTTGAGATTTTGGAACTGTAGGAGCAAATACGAAGTTGTACAAAAGATTTTTCTGGATTTATCTTTACTTTTACCGAGTCCGTTTTGACAGGTTTGTCGTGCCGTTTGTTTGCGTATCTCCCATAACTGAAGAACAGGTACGATAGATACGCACACACAATATACAGCGTATTCGCAGAAGGTTGAAATTTCGTTTGTAGGAGCTGTACAGGACCAGTTGTGCACATTAATTTTTGGTTGCAATAGGATGTTCCAAAAGGCAATATTGAAACCAACACCATAATTAAATGCATTAGCGGCAATGTGCGAGTATTACGTGAAATTTGGCGACAATGTACGGGTATTTTGCCTAAAATTCGGTGCCAAAATAGAGAAACCAAATCCAGGGTCAGTTTTGCAAAACATACGATATTTGGCGACTTTGCCGTAGAATTCCCCTGTTAAAGCATTTGGTAGAGTTAGGATCTTGTAAAACTGTATTTCCTCCCCTTCGGTTCCAACAAACTAGTGGGGTTTAAGTGTTTAAAATGCTCTTCTCCTCACCTTACGTTGCATTATTTTCATTTGCATATTCCGATCAGTTACTGTTGATTTAATTTCAGATATCTCACGCCAATAAAAACATTAAATTCCTTTAATTCTGAAAGTGCTATTCTCTATATTTACTATACTGTATGGTAAAGTTCCATTCTCTATATTTACTATACTGTATGGTAAAGTTCCATTCTCTATATTTACTATACTGTATTTTACCATACAGGGGGGGGGGGTTAGGGCTCGACCGATGGCATTTTTTGGCCGATGGGCCGATGCCGATTGTTCCGAGGTCGGCCGATTATTCTCCTCTTCCATCGGCCGATGGCCGATGGAAAAAAAGTCGCCTTAAACCATTAAAACGTGTAGAATGCTTGTCAAAAATGTCATTTAAATCATTTATTATTTATTTTAATGTTTATAAAAACATAAATGCATTATTAAAGCATCGTAAAACTGTTTGGGGTAAGTTTACATAGTAATTAAAACTGAAAGAATCACTCGCGATTCTAGTAAAGTAATACAACTATTTATAGGTTAAAAAAATTAAAAAATGCTATATCAGAGGATTTTTAATTCTTTTTTCTTATCTTTGCAAAAGAAAAATACTCAACATCTATTGGATCGGCTCGGGTCTACTTCCCTTTCCTTCAACATTTTCTCTTTATCACACCTGCACTGCAAATGCCAAGTGCAGCTGCCTTTATTTTCTTATTTTTTTCCATGGAGAGGAATGCTGATGTTATGACACAGACTAACAAATAATGTATGTTTGTATTTTTAACGAAACTGTCAAACCCCTCCTCTCATATTTTTTTCATGATACCCCCCCCCCCCCCTCCCGTTTTTAAAAGAAAAGCGGGAACGATTACATGTTTATTTTTCATTTAAAAAGTTATTTTAAGCTCTTTTTCTGAAATAAAAATAAAATATTAAAAAATTTCGCTCGCAGTATTACCCCTTGTTTATAACCAAGAAATGCTGAATATTGCTTTAAAAACATAGACTTGAGATTTTTTTGTCATTACAAATGAATGCTGGGTCTTAAGAACTACTCTTATTAGATTTTTTTTTCTTGTGAGTTGAAAATTACTCTGAAATACTTGACATGTTCTTTATATTTTCATGAGCACAATATGTAAGGTCACCGAAATAAACCAATATTTTGAGCACCAGCAGTTTTCTGTTGACAAATAATCTTCTGAAAACACGTGATCGTTTATAAAAATTAAGATGTATTTTGAAAAAAAAAATATATATATATATATATATATATATTTTTATATACGTTGACAATTTTGGAAATTAATGAAATTGTAGCATTTTTATTAAGGTATTGTTCCACCCTGTATCCCAAACTCGTTTTTAAAGAAGTAAAATTTTGAAAATTGCAAGTCGAACTTGGACACATAAAATTTCGATCAATAAACATTTATACTGAAAAATTGATTCATATTTTTATCAATATTTTCTATGTCGTACAAGAAATATTCTAAACTGAAAGCAGAGGGAACGAGATTGTTGTACAATAGCAGAAAAACTGCCAACTGTCTAACACGTGGCATCAAAGAAGCTAAAAAAACGAAGTATAAACGGGGAAAATTAAAATTATTATCGCATAAAAAATGTTAAGATGTATTTTGAAAAAAAAATATGCTTTGATCAATCTTTAAAAATAAAGTAATTTTAGCATTTTTATTAAGATGTTATTAATGTTATTAAGGTTGTCACGCGAACTCGCATTTTGAGAATTCAACTCGAACTTGGACACATGAAATTTCGATCAATAAATATTTATACTTTAAATTTTTTTCTTATTTTTGACCAATCTTTTCTATAATAGAAACTAAAAATGAAGTAATGAGAACAACCGCACACCAAAAGCAGATGAAACAAGATTGCTCCACAATTGTAGAAAAACTAACACGTGGGAGCGAAGAAGCAAAAAAAAAAAAAAAAAAAAAACGCAAAGAGAAAAAAGTTTACGCTGGTAAAAATTAAAATTATTATCGTACTTTGATTGAATTGACTTTTTATTGTTTACAATTTCGGAATAATAAGAAACATGACAAACTAAAAGCAGATGGTATAATATTATTGCACAATGACATCTAATGCACTAAGTCATTATTAAAAGGAAAACGGACAAAAATGAGGCAACTAACCTAGTGCGAAAAACAAATAGCACTCATAAGACGCTTCTATGACTTTTACTTTAACATATTCTATTTCGCGAGCATTCTGCTCAAAGAGAACTATTTTAATAATGAAGGTTTTCGGGCAGCGATCGCTTAAACTAGTTTTCCGATTTTTTTTATCAAATACTTTATAGAATAACATTATTTCTGTGTTTTTTCTTTTTAACTTATGTGCTGCCTGTTATTGTATGGAAATAGAAATTGAGCTATGGAGAAAAAATAAAGTGAAAGACAGAATGTTTTCTGGAAAGTTGTCCCTGCGAAAAACATCGGCCTTGCATCGGCTTTTAGATGTTTCTTAAGGCCGATGGGCCGATGTTTTTCTAAAGTTAACATCTGCCGCCGATGCCGATGGCCGATGGCAACTTTGTTGAACAATCGGCGCCGATGCATCGGTCGAGCCTTAGTAAAGTTCCATTCTCTATATTTACTATACTGTATGGTAAAGTTCCATTATCTATACTTACTATACTGTATGGTAAAGTTCCATTCTGTATATTACTGTACCGTAGAAAAGTGAAAGCGAACTAAAAATAAATTTAAAAACATGAAACTAAGAAATACAACTTAACGTACGTATACGATACACGAACCCATTTTTGGTTCTTAAAACGGTATGTTATATAATTAGTGTATTACACGGAAGTCATGTTGTACACACATCAGATTTTTTTACTTAGCTAAACATGGTGCTTTCAGATTGAGGAGGAGTGATCCTCAATTTCAACTAAGACTTTTTCCTCAGTAAAATCCTAACCTTAGTTATCATATGAATTCAAAACTTAACATTTTAATAATAAGCCATAGTTTATTTTTTGCTTAATACTCAGTGGATAGGGAAGGGCACCAATCTCAGATTTGATGGTACTGCTACGGAATGACATATTCTTTTGTGATCTCGAGTTCTTTAGCTTTCTGAAGCACTTGAATATATAATTTGTTAACTTTTAAATTTTTCGTATTTTTCTTAAAGTTTCATTTTTTGCTTGATGTTTATGCCTTTCTATAGCTTCTCCATCAAAACAGGTAGTAGCAGGTGTATTACGGACTACATTATACCGCTCGCGGACAGACTTCATATTCCACAGATTTGAGGATTTCTCGAATTTTGTTGTGCATCTAGGGTATGACTGTTGAGTGGGAAGAATTACAAACATAATATTCTTAATAATCTATGATACTTAGGGACCGTTCCTAAATGTCACGCTTTTTTCTCATATATTTGAAACCCCCTCCCCCCTTTGTCATAATATGTCACACTTAAGCGGACCCCCTCCACCCCCTTTATCACATGTTACGCTATGTTGCATAATGCACGATGTCACACTTCTTGTTACCCCCCTCCCCTCCACTTGTCACACTTTGTCACAACTTCACGAACCCCCCTCCCCCCCTCGAAGCGTGACATTATTCATGAATGATCCCGTACTCCAGATTTTCATGCTGTGTTCCAGGGAAAATACAACTAAGATATGCTCAAAATGATTATTGTAGTCATCCCCACCCCTTTATTTATGCTCAAAAAAAAAAAAAGACTCTTTATAAATAAAGTATTTTAACCTGTAAAACTGTGGAATGAATGTCCCTAAGTACCTTTCTTGAAGAAAAATAAAAAATAGTAAAAACAGTTCACTGAGCATTCATTATATTTTTCTTCGGCATTAACACCGTGGCGCCGAAGGTGTTATCTCTTTTCCCGACGAAAAAGAAAAAAGCATAACAATAGAAAATTAAGGCAAACATGTTCTTATAAAAGCAATGCCATCTTAAGCAGTTTTTTTTGCTTGAATTTTTTTACTCAAGCAAAGACAACAAAAATAATGAATTTTTTTTTTTTTTATCGTTTCTTCGAAGCAATCTATAATAATACTGAGAACAAAAAACTTTTTAAGGCATGAAACTAATAAGCTGCTCAAAGTGCAATAGATAAAATCAATGTCAGCGAGAAGTTCGGATATTGGGCAAAAAAACTGCAAATGAAGGATTTTTTCGTATTGTTAATAAAGCTATGTAGCACAAAGACTAAATTCACTGAGTGTGTAACTTATTAATAAGAATTGTTATTAAAACAATTCAAATGAAAGATTTTTTTAGATTTTAAGTTAAAACAAGCAAATGATTTCAATTGGAGTACGATTGAAAATTCTATCGCACTTTATTTTTTTTATGTGTATATTGTTTATTAACGTCAATCAAAAGCATACTATGCATTGCATGAATCAGAAAATAAAACGGATAATTTTTGCTTTTTGTCTTTTGACAGATTTTAAGAAGATAACTGAAAACTTTGTAATCAGAAATAGTTTGGAGTGAAAAATAAATAAATAATAAAATTTGATTAAAAACTTTTTCCTGTAACCAAAATAATAAATAAATATTGATAATATTAACTAGTCGACCCGTGCGGAATTTTGCAGTAATTTGAGAGAAAGGACATTATGAAGAAGAAAAGAAAAAAGTATAAGGGGTTGGTACAAAGATGGCATGTAATTGAATAACACATCAGCACAAATAGTTGTTACAATTTTTTTTCCACTATTATTCAGATATATAAAACTAGTACTCCCGGCAGTCAAACGAAATGACCGCTGTTCTAGATATTATAAATTGTAATTAAAATGATTTGTGCAAAGGTGCCTGCTCATTTAAACTGAATTACGGGATCATTCATAAATGATGTCACGCTTCGAGGGGGGAGGGATGTTCGTGAAATTGTGACAAAGTTTGACAAGGGGAGGGGAGGGGGTAACAAGAAGTGTGACATCATGCATTATGCAACATAGCGTGACGCGTGACAAAGGGGGGGGGAGGGGGGTCCGCTGAAGTGTGACATATTGTGACAAAAGGGGGGAGGGGGGGTCAAAAATCTGGGAAAAAAGCGGGACGTCATTTATGAACGGCCCCTACCCAGGTCAGGCGGCGAGGACGCCCCTTTGCTTATTGCCCCACACTACTATACATTTTTTTACTATATAATCAAATTGTTTGTGAAAGATACATATTTATCATCGAAAGAACTTATTGAAAATTTTATTATGTTTTTCAAAACAACAGTTTTAACGAAACTGGGAAAAAAGAGCGCTGCCACTCTAAAAAGAAAAATATGAAAAGGGTAGACGATAAAGAAATAAATAAAAAAGATTAAATTAAATTCGCGTATACATTAATTTTTAACGGAGATTGAAATACAGCGAAGCCTCACTCAATATGACGTTAATGGAGATAAACGTTTCTATTGTTATTAGTATATTTGTTACATTTATGACAATAGCAATGGCAACTGCATAGATTTGTTTGTTCACACGGCAACTGTAATTATGTTTGGAAATGAGGGCAACAATGCAAAAGTAAAATAAAACGGGTCAAAAAAATCATTAAAAAATTTTTAAAAATTAATTTTAAAAAAAAATTAATTGAGTCTAAACTTTCATTTTTGCGGCGATGCGTTTCTCGGGTCGTAAACATTAACTGCGCCGAATGTGGTCCCGATCGGTAAAACGGCCTAGGATCCTACAGCGGACAGACACAGACAGAATAAGCCGCTTATATATAAGATAATAAAATAATGACAATAATAATGATAATTACTTTTATTACTAGTATAAATTGCAGTAAAATGCAATAACGAAACAGTTCCATTACTTAAAATATAGTTACTCTGGGTTGGTTGGGATCTACACATTCATAATATAAATGAATGTGTAGAGCCTAACGATTGAATAAGTTTAACACACAGACGCAGTTAAAACTGTCCAAATTTCTACACAATAAAAGCATAAGAGTTTCCTGTTTGTTTACTTGACAACAGATGGCGCTAGCATACATAACACCAATTTGGCATCCATTAAAGGACCTCTTCTTAGATGATTTTAAATCTCAAATTTAAGAGGAGCGGTACATTTTTAGAACCTGGGTCTATTTTTCGTCATTAGCCGGCACGATACGCTTTAAAATGAGGGGTAAATCATGGAATTTGATAAAAGAATAAATAAGATATCACGGAGTGACAGAAAAACAGGCAGGAGAAATAATATATATAGATAAAAATCAAATCAAACGCCAGCTTTTACATATAAATTTTCTTACTACTCGCAATTCCCTTTATATGTTCACTCTGGTATTGATTTTGGAACACTAAAGGATTTGAATGGAACAAATATCTCTCTTTTAATTTGTCCTCTTCGAAACACAAATATATAAATAAATAAATGCTATTGAGTAGTTATTCCTTCTATATTACACTGAGGCCAAAGTACTGTCTGATTTTCTTCGCCGAGACTTTCCTCGCAGTTGCGCATGCGTCAGGTCTGCTTCTATCTCATCGAAATAGGAGTGAGAGGATGAATAAAGATTAAAAAATGTTTAGTTTTTATGAAGAATAATAAACTCTCTGCGTTTTTTTCTTTTTTCTTTCGTGTTAAAGATTCAAATTGGAAATAGAATATATCATCATCGGAGGAAAAGCGAAAAATGACAACGTAAAATATAATTTCGAAAAGGGTCCATCTCTGCGTATCACCCATTTTGCCGAATAGAATCTTCCCGGCGGATAGTCTCGGCTTTCGTAAACGAACAGTACTCTGGATTTGACAGAAAATATATTGAAGAATAATTTAGCGGCTTTAATTGTTTTTCAACGTGTGCATCCTGATAAATTATTTGCTTATATCATATTATGCCAAAAATAATACTGTAGAAAAAATGAATCAAAAATGGTTTACATTAGATACATATAATATTGAAAAACAAAAGAAAAAAACTAAAGAAATTATTTTTGACTTCAAGTTGAAGCACATAATTATATGCAGAAGCTTTTGATTTATAAAAATTGCCTCGACGAGAGATGGCAATTGTCTCAATCTTGTTGGCGTCGTTGAAATCGATGCAATGCACTCGGGATCAATAAAAAGCTTCTCTTAGAATAAAGGAAATTGAGTGAGTTTAAACTTCAAGAAATTGAAAACCCTATTAGATTTTCAGACTGCACTTTCTGCTTCTGGTAAAATGATGTTAGCAAAAACTTATTGTGTCTAGTGCTGTTTGATTTGCATTAGGATGCGTTTAAGATCGTTCTATCAGTGTTTTGTCCTATTATTCAAAAAACTAAAGGGTCATTCTTACTTTTCGCAAGTTAAAAGAAAAAAAAAAAACTAGTGTACCATCTTCACGTAGCAGTTTGAGGAGTCAAGCTGATTACTTGATAAAAATGTTTTGCTACAAAAACAACGTTAAAAATATCTGGTATGGAAAATGTTGCTCATGAAACTAATTAATGTTTAAAACGCTTTGAGTACGTTATTGCTCTAAAACAGATTTAAAATGTACAAGATCTTTATTAAGAATAACTTTTGATTGGCTGCCAAAAACTTGAAAAAAATTAAAAAATACGTGAAAAGTAATAGCTAGAAGGAAAGAACGATGGAGTGCGTGGAACAACAATTCCAAACATGAATTTGATTCAACTGAGGAAGTAATTGAGAAACTAATAACGAAAAGTGGAAATATCCAGACAATAAAGATAGTTTTTTAGAAGCAAAAGGATGCGAATTTTGTTTAAACTTTAGTATGAGGGGGGGGGGGAGGGATTTTAAAATTATAATAAAGAAAAAAAGAACAAAAAAAAAAAATCAACAGAATAAACGAAGATTTTCTATGAAAATTATTAAGGGGTAAAGGTTTTCTCCCATGCATACGAGTAAACTTACTTTGTACTGTGTATTCTGCAACTAAACACAGATTTTACTGCCAAATTTACTGTAACTTTAGACACTTGTTTCCCCACAAGCACTTTTAACATGCTTTGAAAATAAAGATTACTTGTAATAAAAGTATTTGTGCTCTTTAAAACTTGGTGATTTAATATAAATATCTAATTTTAAAGCAATAACGACGTAAGATAAGAAAGAGAATTATATACAGAAATCATTCAGAAATAAATAATCAAGAGAAATGCATTTTTAATAAAAACATCCAAAGGTGATGGGTATCCAGTTAAACCTGTGTTACTGTTTTTGTAATTTTTAAAGCTATATTTCTTTTGGAGATCATTCATAAGTGATGTTGCGCTTCGAGGGGAGGAGGGGGGTTCGCGTAATTGTGACAAAGTGTGACAAGGAGAGGGGATAACAAGAAGTGTGACATCATGCATTATGCAGCATAGCGTGACATGTGACAAAGGGGGGGAGGGGGTCCGATGAAGTGTGACATATTGTGACAAAGGGGGAAGGGGTCAAATATATGGAAAAAAGCGCGACATCATTTTTGTACGGCCCCTTGGCAATAAAAGTTAATTTTTAAGGATCGTTTGGAGTGACGTCATAAATTGGAGCTGTCGGAATTTCTTTTTACTTCGTCTAGCAAAAAAAAAAAAAAAAAAATTGCATCCCACATTTAGATCTTTTGGTTAATATTACACGCCACATCCATTTTTATTTCTCCAGAAAGAATCTTTCCCCAGCAATTTACCTTTTGTTTCAGGAACTTTCCGTGAGCATTAAAACTTGGGTTTTGTTGCACGCTTTACAAAATTTAAAAGATCATAGTGTATGTTACCGTTTGACACTAATAAAATTTGTGTTTTATTGGTAGGAATAAATTACCAGTGCATACGAAATCATAATAATAACTATAATGATACAAATAACTAAATTGGCTTATTTAATATTATCATTATGTTCTATCCTATAAAAATCCTGCCTAAAAACTGATTTCATGGTGTCGTATGTTGCGTATACAACTTCCGCCGCTGGATGTTCAAATTACGCTCCCAGCTCAACAAACTCGAAAGAAAAAAATAACTTAAGAAATACATCTTCTAACAGGCGTACATGACAACATGCATCACTAACTCATTCATTTTTATTTGTGCCTATACTTACACTTTGCTCTTCCGTTCACACTGTTTACAAGTTTTTTTACTATATTTTTAAAAACACATTATAAAAGAATTGAATTGAGAAATATGTTTTATGAATTATAACCATACGTCATTTCTTTTTGCTTCGACATGATTCTTTTAAATGTAAGCGAGTTCTTTCTTTTTTTTAACGAGATTTAAGTAATTCAGAAAACAATGCACATATAAAGATTTGAAAAGAAAAGAATTCTTTCTTAGTTTCTCTCCTGAAACGATTATAATTTATCGTACTACAAAACGGATACAATAATCATTTTATTGAAAAAAGGGTTTCCATCGTCTTTCTGAGTAGTGGCATTCCGCTTTCTTTTATCGAATAAAAGCGAAAGGACAAAATAGGATTTGAATCAAACCTCGATCGGAATTCGTTCAAATTTTCATTTGAATGACTTTTGATTTATTATTGAAATTTTGCTGACAGACTTCAAACTTCACGACAGAGAAAATGTGATTAAGGAGAATTTTATTGCGATCCGTTCTACTTGTTGGGATGTGCGGAACTTCAAATAAATCGCGAATTTTCACTACGAGGAAAAAGAAATAATGTTCTAAAACTAACTTGTGGATATCGCTCAGTTACTTTAAATTTGGACTTTTAAACTAAATAAATGCAGTGAAAAATGATGGAGAATTAAGTAATGAATTCTAAAAAAAAAACAATGTATACACAAAGAACAATGACGAATTGTGGAAACATGATTGATTAATTACACTGTTAGAAATTTCATCATGAAATTACGGTTAAATGACCAGCAGCAGTCTGTATATCTAATTCACCGTTAAATTCTCGGTTTGGAACATTTTTCTATCTTTACGGGACCTAACCATTTCCAATTAACTTGGTTAAAAAGCCGTAAATACAAAAATTTACAGTTTTATAACCATTTAAAAATTATTTCAAAAAAATTTTCACCGTTTTTGAACCATTTCGAGGCGTAGAATCTTTGAGGCGTAGAAACCATAAACGAAGCTTGCAGGACTCGAACCCCGAATGCGTGGTGTACTGTAGTCGTGCTCTCTATCCACTCTACCACCGTCATCACGTAAAGCAGACGTTTTTTTTATCAATAAATCTTCTTTTCCAACAGGCAAACAACCTTAAAATTTAGATTTCAGTTTTTGATTGGATCTAAATTTATTTTTGGTCTAAATTTACTGTATATTGACAAAAATCATGTTATTTGCTGCAAAAATTAAAATACAAACAAGCTTCAGCAGCTCAAATTATGGGTTCGCTCATTCGCAAACAGTTTGGGAATCCGATGTTTCCAATTTTTGATTTACGTGTGTATGTGTTTCTATTTAGTATCCACTGCTTAAGCCACTTTTTTCTTCTTCTTTTTTTATATACACATGCAGATTTTAACTGATAAATCCGTATTCCTATTTTAAAACAATGTACGACCGGTAAGGTTTCGCAACCAAGATGGCCGCCCGATTCTTATTGAGCGCTTGAAAATGACGGTTACTTAAACGTTCTTTAAGATAAAGAGAATAAACGATTTTTTAGCAATCAGCGGTTTGAGTACCATCTTTTTAATGGTTATTCAACTGTTGTAATTAAATATGGTAAAATAACAATCAAATAAATGGTTATTTTACTATTTTCCTACGGAAATTTTTAACAGTGTATAACCGTTCTTTAAGGGAGGGACAATCTAGGGGCGATGACTCGATAAAAATAATTGAATTTATTAAAATTGGGAAAAACGATTTAAAAATATGATATTTAAACTAAGCTTGGCCCTTAGTTTGAACCTTCTTATCTAATTAGGAATACAGTCATTTAAACTACATGGATTCTAAAATAAAAGGGCAAGAAAAAGAAATCTGCTCCGCATCAAAGAAAATAATCCTTTCTAGCAAGGAAAATGTATTATTTCGAATGTATAAAATATTGTTCAGGTATTACTGTCTTCAATATTAAATACATTTTACTTGGAATTTAACTGAAAACTGTTAAGCGTGACAGAAGAAAAATGTATTTTATACTTATATACTGAAAAGGCGTAATTAAGAGCAGTTATGCTTCATGTAAGGCAGCAAGAAACTCATTAAATTAAATGAAAGAAATCTTCCGTTCAAAATACTTGCCTTAAAACATAAATAAATAAAAAAGCCTAAGCAACGCATTGTTATAGCACTGTGTATGTTCAAAAGTGTGCTGAGAATATCCCAAACCAGTGGTTCCCAAAGTCGACTGCGCTCCGACCCATCCAACAAAAATGTCCAATCTTGCGACCCACCTCTTAGCTGTCTTAGAGAAAAGAGGGCATAAATATCGGTAATGCTCAGATTCCGTATTGGCGAGTTGTGGAACTATTTCATGCTGTCTTATTCGTTCTAATTGAAATTTAAAAAAAAGTAGGGCTACCAATATGAATGAAGGACTGTTGAAATAAGAAACACAACTGAAATAGTGTTTTTTATTACTTAAATACCGACATCTGCAAGGTGTTTTTTACAAAGTTATTTCAATGGGAAGGATGTATTTGTCTCTTATTTCTCTTCATTCAAGTTTTAGCACCTTAACTTTAACTTTAATTACTTTTATTCGCAGACGTTCTATTTTTTAAATTCATGTGTACAGTGGCGAGGGCCCACTCAATATACGCTCGCTACCCACCAGTGAGTCGCGCCCCATAGTTTGGGAAATACTGTCCCAAACCTTTCCATCAACAAACTTGCGTTTCCGTCATTTAATGAAAATACCGCCAACTTTGTTTTAAAAAAATGTCCTGGTCTTTATAAGGGCATGAGAGATTTAGTAAATACAAATATGGTGAACATAGTGATCATGGAGACGAAGGAAGATATTTTTCTCTAACAGTATAATGGTTTATTTATTTATTTTTTTATGTGTTAAGGATTCAAATTTTTAATAGACTACATTGCCCTAGACTCATTTTTTTCGGTACAGAGCAAGAAAGGTATGAGCTTTCCTTAAAAGCAATAAAATTTAGCTTATTTATGAATTAGCATTACTTAACTTGTAATAATCAGTATCGTAATGAGTAAATTTATTGCTTCAATTTAATACTTAAATTTTCTAACATTGCTTTAACAAACAATTTTAAGGCAACTTAAATTATGCATTTGATTTTTCAACATGCGTAAAAGGATTTATGATCATAAAGTCAATGGACCAAAGCAATGTCTTGTGGTGCCAAAAATGCATTTTTTGGGGTTAATGGTTTTCAGGATTTATTTCTATGAAATAATAAAAGTTTTATACAGTGCTTATATACAGACCTATCTAGCAGTAAACAACGCGTAGCAACATTACTTGCCCTTAATTTACCGTGCTCTTTAAATTTTAAATGTTTTCTGAACTAATGACGTAGTCATCCTTTTCAGAGAAAGGGTCATTAAAAACAAATGCTAAATTGTTATACGTTGGTTTACTATTTAGTATGTTAAATTACGCCGAAAGTATGTGATAATTTCCGAGAAATACAAACAGAATTTAAAATAACGGCTGTAGAAATGACTATGAAGACAAGCGGGGTAATAACATATAATGAGAATATAAAAAAAAATTGAAAAATGAGTATTGTTTGATATATAACTATGAGATAGGGTATTCCGCATCATTATAAAAACAAAATTAAATTCAAAAGAAAGAAAAAAGGAAAGCACATGTATTTTTTATTCGCAAGTCATCTAGTACTCTTAAAAAAGAAGACCGTTTAGTCACATCTTCGTACTCTATTGATAGTTTAGAAAATAAAAAAAAAGGAAATATTAACATAAAATGGTACGGAGTAAATATAAAAGTCTCATAAATAATTCCTCTTGTCCAAAAAAAAATGGACAATGAATTGCATTTGCGTATTTTAACTTAAATCGTTCGTCATTAATAATTTAATGAATGATAATCTACTTCACAAGTATGAAATGTATTTATTTATACGTACATAAAAGAACATAAAATTCGAGGGGCTTTATTTATTTAAAGGACCTTTAAATTCATCAATATTTTAAATTTATGTAAGAAAAGAGTTTGAAAGATGTTCGTTTGAATCGGACTATTCCTTGAAAAGTTATTTGAGAGGAAGACAGACCGACCAATAAGCAAGCATTACTCCTATCTAATAATACTGCTGAAATCCTATTCCTATCATTTTTGTTATTAGATGTTTTTTTATAAGATATTAAAAGAACTGAGAAAATAACTGTTTATCAGAAATACGGTAAATTGATTCACAGTTAAGAAAAAAAGTTACTAAAAAAAGACAAAAAAAAAAAAAAAAATCAACATTTAGCTGAATAGTGATTAAACAGTTTAAGTTAGTCGTGGAAACTTCCTACTTAGCGGAAATAGTTGTTAGTCTTATTGCTTTCAACAGCGAAGAAAACACTCATCCTTTTTTCCACACTATCATTGCATTTTTTAAAAGAAAAGACGCTTTGTGAAAAAAAAAATCCTTTTCAAGAAATGCATCTTTTAATTTTTTTTCCGCGTGCATTATTGACGAATCGACTAATTTCGTAGTTGCTTCGAAGTATCTGATCCGTTTTTTCTCTCTAATGACAAACAGATATAAACTTCAATGCACTAGAAAAATAAAGTGCGAATAACTTTTTAGCGAGGAGCAAGAGTGGCAAATGTGATATGCTGCAATTATAAAATATTTTTTTTTATATGTTCATACAAAACTTGAAAACAAAACATGTTTATGTATCTTAAAAGAAAAGAAGAACTCATGTACATTGAGTTTTTCATAGATATTTAAAAAGAATTTTTCTAACAAAACTCCTACTAATAAATCCCATCTAAATATTTTAATGTCTTTTAACAAGAAAAAGTTGTTAAAGCTGTTTAATAAAACGTATTCTTCATGGAGCCTGAGGAGTGATAATAACCTTCTTACATTTTTATGAAAGTAATTTATCTGGTTTGGGTTTAACGACGGGAACTGCGAAGATAATTTTATAGTCAAAATAAATAAAATTACTCGAATACATTCATCTTACGGCCAAAGCTCAATATGACAGAATGAAATATAGGGTAGTGTGTCATGGAAACAAAAGGAAGGAAAATAGTTTGACCCCTGTTAAGGTCTCTAACTACAAATGAATACAATAAAAGATAAAATATAATAATAGTAACTAGAGGTTCGCCCAACAGTCGAAATTCTACCGTAATAATTAAATTTAGCATTAAAAACAATATGCTATTTGTAAAATGATATAAGCATTATTCATCAAATTTGGTGATTAAAACGTCTGAGTTTATTTTGATCATCCTCATTTAAAGCAAACTTATTCCAAATCATGGACGCCACAGGGACGCCACATTTTACTGTTTTAAAGAAGTCTTCGTGGGCGGTGGTGGCCTAATGGTTAGGATATCGAGCTTCGGATCGGAGAATCTCGGGTTCGATACCCGAGCCGCAGAGGACCCATCATGTACACTTGCGGATACGTGCGTGTAAAATCCGTGGACCCTGAAGTCATGAGGCAGTTCCGAGGGTAGCGGTGGAGGGATATTTTCCCTTCCCTTCACCCATAGGTCTAAAAAGGAAGGTGGCGTATTTGTGGTGACGCCATCTGGTGTCATTCACGAACATAATGAGCCAAGTCGTACTTCCACCGTTGGTGCCCATATTGAAACGGAAGGCGCACCTTTCTGCCTTTATGCCAGGTCGCTCAGCGGCGGGAGCTTGGATATCCAAGTGGCGACAACAAATTAGTCTTCACTCAAACTCTCATTATAATTGCATTTAGTATTACTGCTTAATGGCAACAATCTCTTTTAAACATTCAGTCCTATATTTATTACGGAATAATTTACTGGACCAAGACATGTTGCCATCTGCTATCTATAAACATCACAATCACAATTAAGGCTTGTCTGACAAAAGGAAATGAGAAATAATTAACTAATAATAAACTGCTTCCAAAATTTTTAATTGACATCACTGAAATTCGTCAATAGCTACTAAACAAAAAAAAGTATCGGCTGAAAAATTATCTTAACTGTGTTTTTGCCCATTTATACATAAATGAAACCTGTGCTTAAATGCATGAAATTCTGTATTACTAATGAGATAATTATAATACAAAAGTGAAGAAATTAAGCACAACTGAGGCTTGTCTGAAAAAAGAAAATGGGAAATAATAAACTGTTTTCAAAATTTTTCAATTGACATCACTAAAACTCGTCCATAGCTACTAAACAAAAAAAAGTAAGAAAGTCGGTGCAAAAACAGAGCAGAAAATGGTTCTTAACTGTGTTGTCTTTGCCCATTTATATATATATATATATATATATATATAATAAAATATGCGCTTAAGTACATGCAATTCTGTATTACTAATGCGATAGCTATAATACAAATGTGAAGAAATTAAGCACATTAAGACAAAAATATTATCTGATTTCACAAAATATATTCAATTAATAACATAACCCCTTGGCTTGCTGCGAGTATAATAAAAATGATAATTAAGTTAGATCTTTATTAGACGCGGTTGTGAATTATTATCTCATCATAGTACGATCTGCGGTGTTAATAGCAGCTGCTTGAAAACAAATGTAATTCAGAACTTTTGTCCGCTTCATTAATTATGCAATGAAATGATAATGTAACGAGCAGGCATCTCCAAACCCCTTCTACGATTCTCCTATTTTATTAGAAAGGGAACAGATTTCGTGGTTGCCCACATGTGAATAATTGTATCGCACTCGATCAATAATATAGTAAGACTCGGATGATGTTGGGAAGGAGCCATTTGGTTAGTTAAATTTGTAATTTGAGATTTTAAAAGTCTTAGGAAATCAGTTTTCGTGAAGTGCGGAGCAGCAGCTCATTTAAAAGTTCTCTGTGAAAGAGCTTTAAGCTCAACATTTACGTTAATAATCGCATTAATGACTTTACAATTAAGTGAATACATCTGGATCAATTATCATTCAACCGAAAAAATAAACTCACAATTACGTTTTGTATTACTTTGTGTTGCTTTATCTTTATTTGTTGCATATCTCAACGTCATTGCAAATCAGGCAAAATATTTTTAAAAGACAATGGCAGTAATATTTAAAATCTAAGTATGTTTTATTGAGCTTACGTCGTGTACTAATGACATGTCTTTATTGGCATAAATTTTTGAGCTAATAATGACAATTCAAATTTGAGCTGCAACTGAATTGTGAGGCAACTTCATAATTATTTCACTAAATGGCACTGAAATTTAACAATCCAAAACGCATAATAATATCAATCCAAAACGCATAATAATTTTTAATATAAATTATCTTTAGATAAATGTATATTAAACATAATACGGGATATTATGATGATGGTTAACCCTGTAAAGCCCAATTATTTTTAATCGTCGTCCGCCTGAGGGGGGTTGGGAATTAGAGGGTTAAAATTGTCAAATGCCGCTCCTGAGTCGTTTAAGTGGAAGTAGTCGATTTTAAATTGTGTACAGGTGCAATATGTTTCGCACAAATGCATCTCTGTGATTGCTTATTGACTCCGATCGTCTTGCATGTTATTAAAATTTTCAAATGATACTTAATATCTCAATAAATCTATAAAAATAACAGCTTTGTGATACAACAATTATATTTGCTAAAATAACAAATTTTATGAATCTTCGTTCGTGGAAAAGGGAGTATTTTTAACAAGTTATTATACGAAGCAACTTAATTTTTAAATTTTTCTTGAATTGAATAAATAACAGAAAATAATTAAATAGAGTGCTTTACAACATATAGAAAATAGCTGTAATTAGGTAAAATTTGCATTATGTAACATTTAATGTGCATTTATTACTTTCTCTATCTTAACAATTTTCCAGAAAAAGTAAAAATAGCAAAGCGAGGAAAAGTAAGTAAATAAAAGCATGAACAATCAGTCAATAATTAAAAAACATTTTGAAGACAAAAAAAAAAAAAATAATAATAATTTAATTTAATAAAATAAGAAAAAAAAGAAAACTCTAGAATAAACTTTTTTTAGAGAATCGGTTACTCTGTTCGTCTGTCCGCCCTCATAATTTTTAATATCACAATCCGATATTGAAACAAAAATGATTATTTTCGAAAAATCTCCGAAAAAAAAAAGCTTTACCTTGTGCTTTTATTCGGAGTATCTAATTAAATTGATAAAATTAATGTTAACCAAAACATAAATTGCAATGCTTATTCATTACAAAAATAATGAAATTTTAATAAATTTAATAAGAACGAACTATTCTTATGATTTTGTAGAAGATCTTTTTCCAAATCTGCAATCTTTTTAATATCAGGGAGGTATATTGTTGATTACAAACTAATTTGAGTCTCAGCAAATCTAATTTATAGCAATTAATTTCCATATAGCATCATTTCGTGAATCATGATGTTACATTATTTATTTATTTATTAAATTGTTATTTAAAATAAGTTTAAGGTCCGAAAAGATTGTCTGACAAGCAATGTATGGCAACCGAGCCATGCATTTAGTTATGGATGGACTTCGCATCAAAATGTATAGTTTCGTAATAAGAAAAAAAAAATATTTACAATGGGGGCAATTCACTGTTAGAGGGACTCATGAGCGAACATCGGTGTCACGTGATATCCGCTCTTTGTTTACGAAGATTTTCAATTGAGTTCTACGTGGAGTTCACTAGGCAAAATTAGTTATCTTAAAATTAATTAGACTATTTTCACAGCTTTCTCTGACTATAACCCGGTATTTACAATTTGATTTAATCATTATAAAAGAAATTTATTAATTATTACAATAGTTATAGTGTTGTATTTAGTGTTAATTTTATGTAATGTAGAAGAACTTTATTTAGGCCTAGTTTTTAACTAGATTTGTCGAACTTGAAGTAAAGCGATGCTACAGCTTCCTCTGTTTACATTGCTTTAATCGCAGCCATGTGACTAATGACAATGCTTGAATTGCCTCCATGGGATCCAAAATATTGCGTGTATATGCTTAATCCAGAACTAGACATTATCGCACATATTTGTACTAGCTACTAAATAGACTTCAAATAAGACTTTCAAAACACAATGGTTAGTTTAGTGGACAAGTTGGCTAATGAGAGTTAGTTATCGACGGAAATTTGTAAATAATTCGTGTCATTCTGTCTTGCTCGTTCGATAAGGTGGGCAGTGAAATATACTGCTGAATGGTCATTCACAATTAACGATGTAATTATAATCGATACTGGGTTTATAATCTTATCTAGATTAAAAGGTTTGAAATTCTATACTCTCTAATTCCAGTGCTACTCATTGTTTAATACAGTCCACGATCATCGCAAATTATGCAATACGAAAATGGCGAGTATGTGGCGTTTTTCTAATTCGTAAATATATCAATTAGAGACATGAAATAACATCAAATTTACATAAGTAATGCATTTGTTGTAATTCATAATTTTTGTTACTGTTTTCTTTTGTGTGTTTTTATTAATGTATTATATTATTTTGTTGTATTTACTTTTTTTTAATATTTCTGATTTATATTCGTTTTTGACTACTTGTCTAGGTACTCTTCAACTCAAGCCTTTTTTTATCGTTTCGTTTCGCTATTTTTGTTTGATTTTTTTTGTTTGCATAATATGTGTACACTGAAACGTTTAGCAATGAAAATTCAATAAATATATTAAAAGATATTTATATTTATTAAAATGTTTAATTTCCATTATGGAGTTTTACTTAAAAATAAGTTCTTCACGTCAATTTATCACAGACGTACAAAAAATTTAAGAATGTATTTTATTTTTTTAAAAGTAATTCGTGGTTAATTCATTAACGCACTAGCTTGCTTTTCAGATGCAAAAAAAAAAAAAAAAAAAAGCGGGATCAAAACTAACAAGTTTTCAAAAAAGAAAAATAATTTTAAAAAATAAATAAAAACAAAAACCATTAATTTGGCATCTTTGTACGGTGTTTCAAGAACTATTTAGGCAACTTAGATAGCAAAAAAAAAAGTTTAGACAATTTGAACTGCTCCTCTTTTTCTTTTCCACAGTAGGCATAAGAGCAGACTAAAATTGAAAAAGTAATCTGCTGTGTAAAAAATAGAGAGGGGGCTCACAATGCCCATACTTAAAACCCCATTATCAACAACTGTTAAAACAAATTAGAGATATGGGAAAATAATGTAGAAACGGGATCAGAGAAAAAATGAAAGAATTTTTTCATCTGTTTTTCAAAAAAAAAAAAAAAGTATTTTAAGCTACAAAAGTTATTTCTAGCATTACATCTTGCATTTCTTTTCAGTACTAATAAATAGTTAACTTCAGCCATCGCAGAGTTTGATTTTCTCCTACATCTCTGCCTTTTTTTTCATATTCCAAAACGTATTTATTTTTTACCAAGTTGGAAGAAAACAAATGTGTTCAACATTTTCATAACTATACATAAGAAATGAAAATTTCTTAGTTGTGTGGCATTAATATCCTTATTTTCTTAATACATTTTTTTACTTCTACTACAAAAGAGAAATATTAGTTTTTAAAATACAAATTTTTAAACTGAGTTTGAAACATGGTCAATTATTTATTTACACTTAATACAATGCGTGTTGAAATTTAGATGTCTTAGGTTAGAAAATTTTGAGTGGTACCAATTTAAGACACCTAAGTTAGAGTGCATTATTATCTTACATTGATTAAAGAGTTGTTAGCTTTATCTATAGCGCCAGGGGAAAAGGCTCTTACCTGACATATTTGATCAATAAAAAACTACGCACCACTTTTCCCGCCCTAAAATGCTATCGCTTTTTTGGAGAAAATGTTTTTTAAAAAAAGGGGACGAACAAAAGAGATTTTCACACTTTTGTGGAATCTCTTTGGCGGAAATCATTTATGCCTGATAAAAGTTTTAAATTTGTCATATAAAGACGTTTAATATTACCTTTTTATACATAACAGATTTGGATTTGGAATTTTTAATGCAGTTCAACAAAGCTAATTAAATGGGACAAATATACTATTTTACGATCATTGCAAAAAATTAATAAATCGTCCATCACAAACAAATTTCATTTAATTTAATCGAATTTTTGCAGTAGAATTTTCTTTTAATACTTATTTGCAGTCAAAAGTCAAGAGAGCATTTAAATTAAAATGCTAATTTCTTTGGAAAGTGAGCTTTTACATTGAACAAATAGAGTATCCATTTTTAACGAATGGAGTATTTAAATTTAAAAAAAAAAATAGTTTTACTTTCACGTACTAATTGAGCACTTTAAACTCCGAGTGCTATTTTTATTATTACATGATAGAGTGTGGAATTACTGTATCTTTGCTTCAAAATCTACGCACAAAAATACATCCTTAAAATGACCAAAAAAAAAAATTATCCTACAGTTGACTTTCTTTTGGGGGCAGTTAATTGAAAGTAATAATTAAGATATGAGTTTCTAAAATTTTAATCAAGTAAAATCTTAGAAAAAAAAATTTAAAAAGTACATTTAACTCGAAAATTAGTTCGGTTTTCTTTTTCTTCACTGTTAGAAATTTCATCATGACATTACGGTTAAATGACCGGCAGCAGTCTGTCCATCTAATTCACCGTTAAATTTACGGTTTGGAACATTTTTCTATCTTTACGGAACCTAACCATTTCCAATTAACTTGGTTAAATAGCCGTAAATACAAAAGTTTTACGGTTTTATAACCATTTAAAAACGGTTTCAAAACAAAATTTTCACCGTTTTTGAACCATTTCGAGGCGTAGAATCTTTGAGGCGAAGAAACCAACGAAAGCTTGCAGGACTCGAACCCCCAATGCGTGGTGTACTAGTCTAGCTCTCTATCCACTCGGCCACCGTCATCACGTAAAGCGGACGTTTATTTATCAATAAATCTTCTTTTCCAACAGGCAAACAGCCTTAAAATTGAGATTTCAGTTTTTGATTGGATCCAAATTTATTTTTGGTGTAAATTTACTGTATATTGACGAAAATCATTTTATTTGCTGCAAAAATTAAAATACAAACAAACTTCAAACAAGCTTCAGCAGCTCAAATTATGGGTTCGCTCATTCGCAAACAGTTTGGGAATCCGATGTTTCCAATTTTTGATTTACGTGTGTATGTGTTTCTATTTAGTATCCACTGCTTAAACCACTTTTTTTTTCTTCTTTTTTTATATACACATGCAGATTTTAACTGATAAATCCGTATTCCTATTTTAAAACAACGTACGACCGGCAAGGTTTCGCAACCAAGATGGACGCCCGGTTACGGTTAGTTAAACCTTCTTTAGGATAAACAGAGAATAAACGATTTTTTTCACAATCAGAGGTTTGAGTACCATCATTTTAATGGTTATTCAATTGTTGTAATTAAATATGGTAAAATAACAATCAAATAAATGGCTATTTTACTATTTTCCTACGGAAATTTTTAACAGTGTTGCATGATTTTTTTTCGAAAGTTTTTGGATACGGTTGTAAACGTTTGATTTTTGTAGCGAAAATCATCTATTATTATTTTTTTACAAAGAGAATTTTCGGCAATGGGAATTTTTACTTTTAAAAGTACGTTATAAATATTCTTCTATCTGCTATATAAATTAAGCAGAGAGTTTATTGATCAGTCTGGTGTGTGTTTGTGGGTGACGGTCGCTTCCTGGCAAAATGAAAGGGTCCATCAGTATGCAATTTTGGTTATAGGTACCCTGGGTCAGGTTCTAATACACCTCGAAGTGTTTTTCCCGAATTCGAATTCGTTCTTTTTTTATTTCACTTTTAGGCACAAGCATAAATTTTCTTATTTTAAGGCGAAGAAATGCTTGAACAAATACATGATTTATGTCATTCGAAAGAGCGGAATTTTTGCATTTTATGAATTTTGTTCTATATACTTCTAAGTTCGTAGGGTAGAAGTTATAACTGATTTAGAATAGAACAATTGAAAAAATGTTATTTTATCTTTATTCACAAAGTTTTATTAACCAAGCAAATTCTAAAATTTCATTTCATTTTGAGAGTTTATAACTGGCAGCAGACGATTTTGAATCACTTTACCTTGCTCTTGATTCCTTTTTATTGATCATAAATATTTATTTCTTTCATAAACTTGTTTTAATTTTTAGGGATTTTATGTTCTATTGGCGAGTTTAATGGATAAAGAGTGTTATCTCTAATTTAATTTTGAGTTTTAGAAGTAAATGTTACATCATTCTAATGTGAACTTTTTCGGACTCTTGACCTCATCTCCTCATCCTAATGAAAAAGTATTGTGCAGTTCTGTTCTTAAAAGTTTATTTTTAGGTACTGTTGTCATTGTTAAAATAGGGAATTTACAATTTTGTTGTCCATATTCAAACGGAGAGTTTTAACTAAAGATTTTTTAAAAAGGGAATGTTGAAAGTGAGTTATGTGATTCTCACTCTTTTCCCCACCGTAGCAGGTTATAATTGGTTGCAATTTTCTTGTCTCGACATCCAGGTGAAAGTGTGCGAAAATCTGAAAGCGTATCTTTGACCTAATACGCCATATATATCTTTGGCCAGGGAATGATAAAGCCAAGGAATATTTTAACTTACTTTTAAGCGTAATGGAAAAAATGATCTGATAAATAAACCGAGAAGTATATTCAACATCGACGAGTCAGTCCCTTAGTTGAATAGCCGATCGGGAGCTATTGTAGCTGAAAAGTGGTCAAAAACAGTTCCCGTGATTACTTCGTCAGAAGAGTAGAAATTATTACAGTGCTTGCATGCTGAAAAGCTAAAGGGATTTTTCTTTCTCCTTTTCTTATGTAGTTATTAAGGGAGTTAAAAAAAAAAAAAAAAAATAGGTGCGGGAGAACAACATGACACGGGGAAATAAAGTTGTCATGTCAAAGAAATATGACTACGTGAGTGGTGAGATTTATTTTGGATGGGTAGTGATCATTTTTTTGCCCCGCAACCTCTTGCAACAGTTATGCTAATTTTTTATGGCCTTACTTCCCACTGTAGCGTGGTACAAATGTTGGAGTTTGCTGAGATAAATATTATCATTTTAATGTGTCTCTCCAGCCATACTACCCATTATCTGCAACCGCTGGACCGATATATATATATCTTCAAATATTTGAAACAGCAAACAAATCACAGAGATCGGAAGCTAGGAAGATTACAATTTGGAGAGCTGCTATAAAATTGCTGGGGAAAAGCAGAAACCCTCAGGGAGCGCCTTCTCCGGGTTCAAAGCAACGGGAATCTACCCTTTTAATCTGATGCAATTCCAGATTACACTTTTAGAAGGATATAGATAGACTTAGGTCTCAAGGAAATCAATACATCAACGTATCTGGCCAAACTCTCTACAAAAGAGCTACGTCACCCTTGCCGCAAACCACTACTAGATCCACCGACTCTACTTCAGGAGAAAAAGTGTGACCAAAAACCTCCTGAAAAGAGCTACGTCATCTTTACCAGAACTTTCTACAAGACCATACAATATTTTGCGTGTGATTTTAAATGAAACCAACCAAGTCACCCCTACCAAAATTCTAAACAATATTTCACCTTTGCAAGCTTAACCCGAAACTCAAGCAAGTAAAAAAAAAAAAACAACAAACTTGACGTCAAGTTGCATTGTACGCAGGGAAAGACTACTCAAAAACAGATAAAACATGGATTGGATTCAGCATGTCTAGAGTAAGCGTTGGTTACACGTATCCTGCATATCATAAGTTGATGAGGGCTATCGATGTGTTAATGCAATTTTTAAAATATAAATCCATCCTAATAAAGTACACATTCTTTTTTATAAATTTAGCTTGGTTCTAAGTTTAACTGACTAAATAATTGAGATAGTTTATCAATATTTTCTATAATATAAAAACAGTATATTCCAGCGAATTAATATGACCAAGTATCCCTTATATGTCTAGCCGTCTGAACCTGATATTCAGGTAAGATGGCCAAGTGTTACATATTTTTAAATTTTTCTTTAGCTAGTATCAACTTTGGTATATATTTGTAAAAGAAGTCGACTTTTGTTTTTTAGGCACGAAAAAAACAGTTTATAGAAAGTTGTACATTAAGTTTTCAAACTGCGTTTTGAAAAACTCGTGGCCATCTATCCCGGACTTACTTTATATTTAATTCTCTTTTTTATAAATACATTGCTTCATTTATATTAATAATTAAAGAAATACACCAGAAAAAGAATGAAATACACTCATATTCATTGCATTAGTGATCATAAACAAACCGTAGCAACAAAAACTAACAGAGATATAAGGCTTTTTTTTGCAGTACACAAAACAAAATATGCATTTAAATTCCCTTTTTAATGAAATTTTGCCTCGCCTGAGATATTAATTCAATATTGAGAGAATTTCCCAGAATCTCTCGCGTGCTATAAAGTATAGAATGATTCATTTAGAGTGATAATGATATTTCCTTTTTGTGTAAAAATAACTTTCTTTCATTAGTTCTTTTAAACCTGATATTAGTATTTTTTATCTGTATGGAATTTTTATTATTTATGCAAAACATTATTACCATATACATCACATGAACAATAGCTATTAAATTTATGCTTTTAAAACTTCAGAGTTAAAGAAAAAGGTTTAGAAAGTCATTAAAATGAAAAGTTATCGTAAGTCAACTAAACGAAGTATTTTTTAATGTAAGTAAAGTACCATCAATTTGAGCTCTAGAAGTCATCATATATCTAGATAATTATTATATATCTAGGAATCTATTATGTATGCATATAATTGTTATTTTTAATTTCAGTTTTCCTCGTTAATCATGAGGACATTAACAGTTATGCTACTCAGTTTTGTGCTTCATAATTTTTGTCAAATATATCATTTATAAAATGCAAAGAGAAAAACTTAAGACATAAAAACATCTGAATGAATGCTCTTTAGACAGACTCCGCTGAATTATTTAGAAATTACTTTGCTGATTTGCATTTCAAAGATATTTTCAAGCACATCTCCATTAAGCTTTGTTTACCCCTGAGTTGGTTGCCAAGAACGAATAAATCTTGCTCCCTACTTCATAAATCTGAACTTCATTTACAATAATAAAATAACAGGAAACACAATTCAAATTCTTAATTTAAAAAAAATTGACTTTCCGCCAGAATTAAATATTTTCACCCAAAGTTCAAGTAGAAGTGATTAGCATTTCTTTCTGTTTTTAATGTACATTTCTTAGGTTTCGCGCTATTTTTCTAATGTTATGTCTTTTTGTTGTCATTACGTACGAGGTGTGGCAATTAAATTCTGAGAATTTTTGAATAAAACACAGGAAAATCAAGTTAGCAACAAACTTCACGCAATAGTCTCCTCCTAACTCTGAATAATATTTCCGACGTTTCTCTCAGGATTGGAAGCTGCCTTGTTAGTCATCTAAAGTTAGGCCTATCAAGACGACGGTCGTAGTCCTTGACGGCCTCTACGGTGCCATGGTGGGTTCCCTTGGCTTGACTCTTCGTTATAGGGAACAAGAAGAAGTTACAAGGGACCAAGTCGGGGTTGTAGCCGGAGGCGGTAACGTTGGAATACTTTTTTTCGCCAAACATTCCCTCACAATCAAGAAGAAATGAGCCGGCCGATTATCGTGGTGCAAGAGCCAGCCGTTTGCGGTAAATTCGGGTCGTTTACGGAAAACGCGCTGTCACCGCCGCTCCAAGGCTTCAACATAAAACTTTCCAGTTACTATATGCTCTCGAGAATACCAGTGTGTGTAGAAATCGGCGCTTTTGATGGCGGAAAGGCATCCAAGAATTCACGACCAGTTTTGAACCGTTTTGCCCAATCAAACACGCGTGATTGTGACAGGCACTCATCTCCAGACAACTGCTGCAGTTTTCGTAGGACTTCTTCAGGTTTTTCACCAGCTATGACCAATAATTGGATTACAGCGCTTTGCTTAAAAAACTGAGTCAGACACTTCTGCGACCGAGTTAAAAAACTTGTCGCAGAACAACCATAAAACATGAACAAGACCCCGAGTACGATGAAATCTTCACTGCGTCCGAGAGAAAGGGCCTATTTAACCAGGCGCATAGGCTCCAGTGATACAGTGTTGAGGTTCGCACGCCACACCCGAATTCTCGGAATTTGATTGACAAACCTCGTACGTCAAAGGTTTCATAAATACTCTGAAAAAGCATTAAATAAAACAATATAGATCCGCTACTCCGTTCAACTACAGTACAACGCATTCACTAAAAGTTATAAGTGAATAGCTAATGATTTATCGAATTGTATTTATTTATATAATTCAGTTGTATTATTATAGCAGTAAATTATCAAGCATGTTGTTTGACATGCATTTAGTAAAGCAGATATGTGGTTAGGATTTTAGAAGCATAAGTGTGGTAAGTAGCAAAATGAGACGCATTTCCTATTCTACATCCACTGTTAGAAATTTCATCATGAAATTACGGTTAAATGATCGGCAGCAGTCTGTCCATCGAATTCACTGTTAAATTTACGGTTTGGAACATTTTTCTATCTTTACGGGACCTAACATTTCCAATTAACTTGGTTAAAAAGCCGTAAATACAAAAGTTTACGGTTTTATGACCATTTAAAAATCGTTTCAAAACAAAATTTTCACCGTTTTTGAACCATTTCGAGGCGTAGAATCTTTGAGGCGTAGAAACCATAAACTAAGCTTGCAGCACTCGAACCCCCAATGCGTGGTTTGCTAGTCTAGCTCTCTATCCACTCGACCACCGTCATCATGTAAAGCGGACCTTTTTATTATCAATAAATCTTCTTTTCCAACAGGCAAACAGCCTTAAAATTGAGATTTCAGTTTTTGATTATATCCAAATTTATTTTTAGTCTAAATTTACTGTATATTGACGAGAATCAATTTATTTGCTGAAAAAAATAAAATACAAACAAGCTTCAAAAAAGCTTCGGCAGCTCAAATTATGGGTTTGGTCATTCTCAAACAGTTTGGGAATCTGATGTTTCCAATTTTTGATTTACCTGTATATGTGTTTCTATTTAGTATCCACTGCTCAAGTCACTTTTTTTTTCTTCTTTTTTTATATACACATGCAGATGTTAACTGATAAATCCGTATTCCTATTTTAAAACAACGTACGACCGGTAAGGTTTCGCAACCAAGATGGACGCCCGATTTATATTGAGCGCTTGAAAATTACGGTTAGTTAAACGTTCTTTAGGATAAACAGAGAATAAACGGCTTTTTTTCGCAATCAGCGGTTTGAGTACCATCTTTTTAATGGTTATTCAACTGTTGTAATTAAATATGGTAAAATAACAATCAAATAAGTGGTTATTTTACTATTTTCCTACGGAAATTTTTAACAGTGTGTTTCAGATTTCAGTCCACTGAAACCTTTTCAACAATATTAATTATTTTACTTAATGTAACTAGAATGTTAAGAATTCACGATTCCTACCATGGTGGTGCATGTGGTAAATATTTAAAAGATCTCTACTTCGAGTTCTCTACTTCTTCCCTCTGCCCTGTTAGCACGAGGCCCTTTGGGCTGCCCTCCCCCGGGCACAGGTAAGTGGAGTCCGACGCGCATGGTTCAGATAGAAGTATCGGTTTTGTTGTCATAAAAAATTCAAAGTTGAAAATATGAAAAAGCGAGAAGAGTTCTAATATAATACAACCCGATTGTGTTTTGGGATCAAAATGGAGGCCATTAATCAGTTTGTGTTTTAAAGCCTCTCTATCTGTACATCGTTACACGACATGCCTGACTTTTATAGTAGAGAAGGTTTGTTTACTATAAGTTTATTGTATTAGTAAAATACAATATCAATACTATTAAAACTATCAGCCAACTCTCAAAACCATTCTATTAATACTAAGCCTATTGGCCGATTTTTATATTTTTCGCATTAAAAAGAAAATTGCTTACTTGAAGACCATATCTCCTATAATACTTAAATATCCATGAGCACATTTATGATACGAATACAATACTTCATATGCTTACAGCACTACAATAAAAAAATAAATGAAAGAAACTTACAAAAGTTCTCACATTCATTTTTGAAAACTTCTTTAATTGCAAAGATTTATTATTACGCTTCTTTCTTAGCAGTGCTGCTATTTACCCATAAATAAAGAAAATTAAACCAAATGAAATTATAAGCTATGCTTGTCAAATTTCGTGAGTCATTGGTATTAAAAGGATTAATCTATTTCGCGAAAAGTGGATTTTATGTATTTTATTACACTGAAATGTGTTTTGTAAAGTTACTTTCTTACACTGAAATGTATTTTCTGAGGGAATTGTTTTTTCCCTTAAATTTTCTTCTAAAATACATTTCAGAAAAGATGTTTTTGCATAAAAGTATTCGTCAATAGCACATTGAGAAATCTGTTATTTTGTTTTTACTTTGGAATTATAGTCTCATAGGATTAACTTATTTTGAATTTTATATATGTAGAAATGTATATAACTTTTAAGAAATAAAACAAGAAGTAACATTTTAAAAGCATATATCAAAGACTGAACTGTTTTCTTTAGAATAATTGTCCTGAGAATTCTGAACTAACAACCTAAAACTCTTACAGAATATTTCAATTTACTCTATTCATAAAACACAGATTTATTTTCCTCATCTTTGAAAATAAATTGCATTTTATTTTGATGCATTATTTCTGTTCAAACAAACAGTATTAAGAATTAAAATCTCAGTAGAATTTATATCATCATAGGGTATGGTACTGTTTTTTTGAATAGACACTTGTCTATTAGAGGTATTATTTTGATAAATACATTATTATTTAGTAATTACAATAAGGAATAAGAAATTGTTTTGCACAAACTGTAAGGAAGAAACACTCAGTTTTTTATTACGAGATGAGCAAAAACTAATCAATCCAATCCTTCTCTTAATTTAAGGATAAATCGAAAAACGGAAACAAATTTCTTCATTTAGTCCAAAGCTTTGTCAAAATTTGCATAAAATCATGTTTTGCTCGAAAAGCACTTCCGATCATTATGCAAATCAACATGTCTTTAAAATTCTAGTAACCAATTATATTAATGGCCCAGTTTAGATTCGTGCTTACCCTTGATTCCATTTTTGTGCTAAAGAAAGGACTTCTGGAGACCCTAAAAGAAATTCCGTTGAGGTTACCCTATAACATAATTTTCTAAAGCGCATTATCTTGTGCAGATTTTTACTGGCATTAATATGATGCAAAACCCTAAAACATGGGACATTTCTTCGATAAGAATAATACCAAAAACAACAGTCTTGCTTAAAATTCGAATTAAAAAAAGAACAATTTCGAGTTTGTGGAGAAACGCTTCGAGGTACACGAGGACCTGACTCAAGGTACTTGTAACCAAAATTTCGTACTTCTGGACCCTGCCATCTCGCCAGGAGACGACTGACACACACACACACAAATTGATAAACAAACCCTGCTTTATTTATACAGATTTTGTCTCACCATTTGTTTTCGGCTGTAGTCTCTATCAGCCTTTGTTTAAAAAGATAAGGAATGTTTTCTTTTTATTGGCGTTGTAATAATTTATTAGTATTCGAAAAGGAGCTACATGATTGCCTCTCTCAACTCTCACAAATAAAGTTACTATTTTAGAATGTAAATCAAATTGTGCTGATGTTCTAGTCATTCTAAGTTCTAGTAATTCCAAGTTCTAGTTATGCTATGTTCTAGTTAAAGTATACTTCTAGTGTCATCACAAATGAAGTTAGGCTTATTCGAGAAACAGAAAACATGATAACATGTATAGAGTAAAACGACTTTTATCTAACGAAAATTTAAAACTAAGAAATTCTTTATTCTTATTGAAGGCCAACGTGATGCTGATTTATTTGAATATTTTTCTTATCTTGTGTTTAATTAATTAATTATCAAATAATGATAACTTTAAAACTAATATCAAAGATAATATTAAAAATAAGAACAGTCTTGTGAAAATCTTTTACAAAGAAGGAGCTAAAAACGTTAATTGGGAGGGGGTATAGCTATTAGGGATGTAACGAATAGTGATTTGGCCGAATAGCCGAATACCGAATATTCGGCCATTTCCTCCAGGCCGAAGCCGAATATTCGGTCCTTTCTTCTAGGCCGAATATTCGGCGGCCGAATATTAAAATTTCTAGAAAATCGTTGTAATAGAAAGTATTTGTCAAATTTAAAATTATTCACAAAGTCAAACAGCAATTACACACAATCTATGATGTATGATTTAATTCTGTTTGTTAAGAATTTAGAACTATTTAAAATTAATCTATTTTCACTATTGTTTTGAATGTAATAATACTAAGAATTTCACCCACAAGCAAAATATAAATGACAGGTTTTACGGTAGTAAGCATTAGCATTATTTTACTAATTATTTAATTGCAATGAAAGAAATACTAGTGCTTAGTGAACTTTTACCTAGCTCAAAACTGTTTTATAAAGACATTTTAAAAGTTATAAAAGTTAATATTTTTATTTTATGGGGTTTTTACATACCTATTTTTAAAAGATCTATTAAAACTTAATGCACTTAACTGGGATATGTTTTTATTTTCAAAAACCCCAATAACTTATGCTATCTAAACATTCATGATATATTCTGGGCTTTTCATATTTCTCTCTAACCCAATATTCACAATAAATCAGTCTACCGAAACAAAGTCTGGCTTCCACTTTGTTAATAATAACAAAATGAATTCATCATATTCTCCATTATAATTAACTATTGGCAGCTTTTGGGAGCAAATGCTAAATATAAAATACATTATTACAACTTTAAAATGTGTTTTTGCTCAGTAAAGCCTAAAACAAGATTTTTAAAAAAGTAGTTTATTCTAAATTATTTTTATTTATTAAAATTCTAGTGCACTATTGTATTCTTTTACAATAACTATAACACAATTTTAAATGTTTAAAATCTACTAATTTCCTTATTTTTTTACCTTTTTACTGCAGCAAACTATTCGGCCGAATAGTCCATCAATATTCGGCCAGGCCGAATTTTACCTTACCCAGTATTCGGCTAATCCGAATATTCGGCTGGGTGATGAAATGACTATTCGGCCAGCCCGAATATTCGGCCAAAGGGCCGAATACCGAATAGTGGCCGAATATTCGTTACATCCCTAATAGCTATACATGTTAGTAGAAATTTACAATTAATATTTAAATTAAAATTTAATATTTGTTACATTGCATAAGAAATGAAGGACATAAAATCGTAACTTATCCGAAGCTTATACAGTAGAGACTCGATTATCCGAGGTAATGTGGACCGAGGGTGCCTCGGATAATCGAAAACTCGGATAGCATGGACTTTGTCCAAATCGGGAGGGAAACATGGGTTGAAATGAATGAAAATGTCGTCAAAGATGTAAAAAAAAGACGTTTACCGTACATATTATGAAATGAAAAATTACGTTACATACATACAAATATCTAATTTTACATGTACACATCAGTACAGTACATGTTCCAGTTAAAGTTGTTTCCAGTTGAAGTTTATACATATATATTGTTTTTTGTTTAACGGAACTCGCTCGATTCTTTGCTGCCGTTTTACGCAGTTGTTGTAGCCTGGTGACGCCGCCATCACCCCCCTCCCCCAATTTTTTTTTCAAGGGCAAATGTACCTTGGTTAACCCGGAACTCGGTTAGTCAGGACTCGGATAACGAATCCTTTTTTCCTTTATACTTTTCCTTTTATACTGCAAGCAGTTTCTTCATTTCCTTATGGCATGTAATATACTAAATAATTTAAATCTTTTATTCCCGCAAAAAAATATCAAGCTTAGACTTGCGTGAAAAAAAAAAGTTAATTGCATCTTTTCTCGGATGTTTTTTTTTTTTTCCTTTTCTTTTAAATCTTACTCTTAAACATATTTACACAAAATGAAAAACACATAAACAAAATAGTTAAATGAGATGAAGAAAAAAAAAACTTTTTAAAAGCTAAAAGAAATGCTTTTGTTGATCATGCTTTTGTAGATTTTAAAACTTCGCATGATAGCAGGTATCACCTGCAGCTCATTTCATGATTATCAGTTTTCACTCAGGCTGCAGGCGGAGGCATATCTCAGGCGGCATATAACGACACCTGCCGTGAAATGTCATTTAGATGAGATCGCATTAGAATCAATCGAACGCTGGGCGCTTTCGGATTTGATCGCTATTCCAAAGTATCTTCGCTTCTCAAAGTACTGCTTCTGCCATAATCATTAAAGAGCAAGATTAATGTATTTCTAATAACTTTTACCATGACGAGGAAGAAAGACATATTTAGCTAATGGTAAAAGCTTTTGTATTCGAAATGATTACACTAAAAAATCAGGTACGTTATTCAGATTCAAGAGTGAAATATACGTCTTTTTAGCTTACTTTCCCGTAAAAGTCAAAAGAAAAAAAAATTTAAAGAAAGCTTAATGTATCGTAAAAATATCGTTAAAATCAAGAAAACGTCAAAAATTAGTAATTAAAAAAATATTGAAAATCAAAAAAATTGAAAGTAGGGTTTGAGATGGGGAGAATGTGTGGAGAATCTGCTGGCCTGTCACTCTGTCCCCCCCCCCCCCCTAGTAATAACTTTTGAAGGAATTGTCCGATTCGTAAGATATTTTTGATCTCGGCGAGGAGATCTCATGTTTATATTTTACTTTTTTATTTGAATAATTTTTCGTTTAATTTTGAACAGTTCAAAAGATCTTAACATTAGCGCCTATGAGCAAATTATGTAAACTCTGGGAACAAGATTCAAGTTCCTATGATCAACACTGTGAGAAATTTCATCGTGAAATTACGGTTAAATAACCGGCAGCAGTCTGTCCATCTAATTCACCGTTACATTTATGGTTTGGAACATTTTTCTATCTTTACGGGACCTAAACCATATCCAATCAGCTTGGTTAAAAAGCCGTAAATACAAAAGTTTACGGTTTTATAACCATTTAAAAATGGTTTCAAAACTAAATTTCTACCGTGTTTGAATCATTTCAGACGTCGAATCTTCGAGGCGTAGAAACCGTAAACGAAGTGCTTAAGACTTGAACCCCGAATGCGTGGTGTACAAGACTTGCCTTCTATCCACTCGGCCATCTTCATCACTTAAAGCGGCCGTTTATTTATCAATAAATTTTCTTTTCCAACAGGCAAACTGCCTTAAAAGTGAGATTTCAGTTTTTGATTGGATCCAAATTTATTTTTGGTCTAAATTTACTATATATTGACGAAAATCATTTCATTTGCTGCAAAAATTAAAATACAAACAAGCTTCAGCAGCTCAAATGATGGGTTTGCTCATTCGCAAACAGTTCGAGAATCCGATGTCTCCATTTTTTGATTTACGGGTGTATGTGTTTCTTTTTAGTAACCACTGCTTAAGCCACTTTTTTTCCCTTCTTTTTTATATACACATGCATATTTGAACTGATAAATCTTTATTCATTTTAACAACAATGTACGACCGGCAAGGTTTCGCAACCAAGATGGACGCCCGATTCTTATTGAGCGCTTGAAAATTACGGTTAGTTTGACGTTCTTTAGGATAAACAGAGAATAAACGATTTTTTTCACAATCAGCGGTTTGAGTACGATCTTTTTGAAGGTTATTCAACTGTTGTAATTAAATATAATAAAATAACAATCAAATAAATGGTTATTTTACTATTTTCTTACGGAAATTTTTAACAGTGAAGCTTATTTGAAGGACCTCTAGACGTGAAATATTTTTGATTTTAACAAATTTTGTTCATTTTTGAACAGTTAAAAAAACTTAACATTAGTGCATACGGGGAGATTTCAATAATTCCTTATCTAACAGATTAATTTGCTTGGAACAAACTGTATCGAAAAGATGCTATGACGTAGAACAGGTACAAATATTAAGTTTATGTAGAACTAAACGAGCCTATTTTCTCACGAAACTTTTTGATGTGGATTTTTAAGGAGATTTATGAATGAACAAATGAATAAGTATGTTTGAGTCCATTACAATTAACGGTATGGGTTTATAACGGTCCACGTGACTCAAATTATTGTTTTTTTTTTCAGATATGACACTGCTCATTCCTATAAGCGATGTATAAACCCTTGAAAAGGGAATATATAAAGCAGTTAAGAAGTAAAGCTAAGTAAGAAAGAGAGAGAGAGAGAGAGATAGCTATATTATCAATTTTATATTGGTGTATATGGGAAAGTAGGCTCGTATAGTTTTAGACAAAACTATTTGGCTTTTTAGATGAGCTTGATATTTGTTTTCGTTATTCCGACGAATCAATCGAAAATATTTCCGGCGTTCCTCTAACAGTTCAAATTTTCCGTTTCAAGATGCAGTCAAAGACGATTTGAATCGAAATAAACAATTTGTACTGATTTATTTACAGACCTTTAATAGTTACAGTAGGTTTTTAGATAATTGAACGACTCATGCAAGGAATAGATAATTACTGGTTTGTGCTAGGGAAAAAATCGAAGCTGTAATTATGGGCAATATAAAGTTAAAAGCACCCTCAGAAACGCGTGCTCAAATCTCACGAAACTTTGTCGTATTTCACGAGCTTCGTAAAAATTGCTCCGAGTAAACCTTTTGTCAAATCTATGAAGCTATTGAATATGATAGCATTGAATCTTGATGTAACTAACGGAGTCACGTGATCGCGCGAGGAAAGAATCGTAGTAAGTGACGATATTTGTCTTGACGATTGAAGAATCCTCGAAAGTGAAAGTTCTATTTCTGAGAGTGAGGCTTGTTTGTGACCTTAATGAGACTTTTAATTTTAACTTATCACGTGTTCATCGGCGGTGTGGTAAAAGCCACAAAGTCAAACTTTAATAGGTTTAAGTTGAGACAATTACGGAAATCAGCATCGGAAGGATTACAACAAAATGCTGAGTGGACTTGCTATCTTTTACCTGTAGGATACATATGCTTACAGGATTAGGGAAACCTGGACATTTCTGATTTACGGGAAACTTTTAAGACAATAAATCTATTAGACTATTAAGCTCAATTTTAGATGAGGTAGCAGCATTTGTCTCAAAATCGGAATTTTTTCACTCTTACAAGAACGCCGACTATATGTTTGCGCTCAGCGTATGCAGAATTTTATATTATAATTTTTAACGTTCATTGCCAAAATTGATTTCACAATAAATATAATTGGTTTTATGCATAATTAACACTTCATGTTTCAGGCATAATATCTATAAATATGAAAATAAAAAGACAAAAATCAATTATGTGTTGTGAAATATATTCGAAAATTTCGTCATGACTTAAAAAAAAAAAAAACAACGTTTTCTAATCTTTCAAGGATGAAGAGTTTTCAATTTATTACGAGTGAGAAACTGCATCAAAAGTAACTTTAATATGCAATTTATTCTGCTTTATGTAATCCATTCAAGCATTTCATAGTTCATAAAAATCAAGATGCTTAAGTTGTTGCTCCCGTAATTGAGCAAGATCAAACGAAAAACTATAAAAAAGAATTTTAATCAAGCAAAAAAAAAAAAAAAAAAGCTAATATTCGCTAGTCTACAAGGAGTAACAAAGCTGAAGAATAAGTTGTTTTCGATATCTACTCATGCAAGGAGACCTCTTTTACCTTTTTTTACTCTCAATTTTTCAACTGGTAAATTAAAAAATTTCTTTCGAAAACAGTTTTTATTAATTTAATGTGACTATTTCCGCTTTAGAGTTTGGCTGAAAAGAAAGTTAAGTTATCAATTTCGTACCAATGATCATATAGCACATAAATAAAAAAAATAGCATGTGTTATGTGTTTCATTTTAAAATAGCTTTAAGGAAGTTCTTTATTCTTTTGATGTTTATATAGAATGACAAAAATATAAATTTATGAAATTAGTGCACCGTAGTTTTCTTTTTTTTGTATGTGTGTGTATGTGTTCTTGAACCATTATTATTTGTAGTAGAAGATATTATTACTTTTAATGTATTTTTACTATTATTCTTTTTATGCATGTTTTGTTAAATTTATTATATATTTTTTATTATTTCTTCGCAGTATATTCGCTACATAAGAAACAAGTTATTCTGTTCAAAGTATCCTTTGTCATAAACATTCCACCATTGTTAACAATGTATGGCACATAAGACGTTAACCTAATACTACTCCTTAAAATTTGTTACCATCCGCTACTTTTAATCATTTTAGAAATAACTTTTCATTCAAATACAAAGAAATATATTGCAAAAAATTCAGATTCTGCATTTAATAATCTTGATGATGCCTTCTTCTTTTCCTTTTATTTTTTAAGAACTCTTCTCTAACTAATAACTTAATTACATAATGAAGCAGATTATAAGTTACCACAGGAAAAAATCAGATATGATTTAGTTCAAACCACTTTTATGCGAAAAAACCCCTCCAACGCATTTTTGGTGACTTTATTTGATATATATATATATGAGGTAAAACGAGAATAGATTGTGCGGTCGGAAAGAGTGCGCACCTGCGAGTTCGGGGGGGAGGGAAGAGGTAGGTTGCACGCGTACTAACGCCATGCATTTGTACAGCGGCAATAGTGGAATGTCTACTTGAAAGTGCAAGTTGATTGATTTGAACGTCTGTGATTAAACATCGATATTCTGTATTGTTTTCACAAGGTAAGTGCTTGTATTTTCATAATGCGTTCTTTGTATTTCTATAGCGTAGCAGTAGTACAAAATATTTTAAACTTGAGCAAATTTTCGTAAACTACTTCGCTAGACTAATAGTGGGAAGGCCAGCATTTCTTTCTAGAAGCCGCCGTATTTAAGTAAAAGTCTGCGCAATCTGTCCTACCGAAATTGGATAGTTTGCGCGTCTTGTACTTAGGAGTGATCGTGCGTTTCTCCCGTCAGTTTTTCATGCTAGGAGAGATTGCGCATTATATTATTACACATAGCTTGTTGGTAATGCAACATAAATTATAAATTACATGTGGAACATATGAGTCGAAAAAATTCACTGCAGGGTCATTCCATGGCAACGGGCGTTACATTTATACAGAATTTTTCAACTTCAACGAGCTTTCTAACAAACTTCTTGTGTATTTTTTAGGTTTTTTAATTTTGGCTAGTAAAAGTACATGTGTTCTAAGTATACAAAAAATTTTTTGAAGATATATATGTATTTG
The DNA here is from genome assembly GCA_038502835.1 of Octonoba sinensis. NCBI lineage: Eukaryota > Metazoa > Arthropoda > Arachnida > Araneae > Uloboridae > Octonoba > Octonoba sinensis. The sequence goes on from CM076600.1 coordinate 51,970,317, forward strand.
CTGTCTGTTTAAAAAAATGCTGAAATTTCGTTACGTGTGTTACTCTTCGGGTAACACACGTAACGAAATTTCAAAAAAATTTTTTACATACAGCAAATACATATATATCTTCAAATTTTTTTTGCATACTTAGAACACATGTACTTTTACTAGCCAAAATTAAAAAACCTAAAAAATACCCAACAAGTTTGTTAGAATGCTCGTTGAAGTTGAAAAATGCTGTGTAAATGTAACGTCCGTTGCCGTGGAATGACCCTGCATTAACGGATTAAAAGGAGCGTTCTGAATTTTTACTAAAACGTAAAATGTAAAATACTTTTGCCCTCTCAACACATTTTTAAGACTTGAATATTTTAAAACTTTAAATTGATTTTTGAAGTTGTTTCTTTATATAAATAATTTACCGGGTGTCTCTTTAACAGGCATTAATCAAATATTTTGACTATAGCTCCATATCGAGAGGATAAAAAGTTGCCGTGACTTCATAATTTGTGTTTTCAAGGGACTGTAGTTTTTTATACCGTAGAAATCGTTGAAAACAAGTTCGTGCTATTTAATTTCTGTTGTAGATTTAAGTTATGAAATATACGTTTTAGAACTAAATGGGCTAATAAAGTAATTTGTGAACAAATTAATTTTCTTAATCGAAAATTTTGCTAATAAATTAATAATGTGCTAGTTTCATACAAATATTCTTATTAATAAACTATTTTTCCAAACAGTTTAATGCCGTCAAAATTAAAAAGAAAACAAAGTGCAACAAATGTTACTGAGCCACACATATATTCGAGAGAAAAATTAAGAAAGAAGCGAACGTCTGAAGATAAGATGCTTCCAGAAAAAAAGGATCCAAAAAACTTGCAGGAAAGAAAACAAAAAAAATGTTGAATTTTGAAACATCTTCGTCATCAGCCACCCCAGAAGAAAATAATGTTTAAATACTGAATCTTTGGGACCAGGTCAGACAGGACAACGAGGATGAGTGCACTGAATGTCTAGAACTGTACCAGGAGAACTTCGACCAGTAACATTAATGTCACTGATCGAATTTAATTCCTAACCGGAATACATTAAAACAATTTTTTGTTAAAATGTTTATTTTTGGGTACTTCAGACGTGCTTTTCAGACTGTCCCTAAAAAGGGACGGTAGGCATTGTTCTAAATTCACCACATAACTGTATCCCATCAACATTTCCCATTTGTGGCAGATTGTTGCACTACTTACAACAATAAGTATACCGATTGTGGACGACGACAACTTCGGTTATGTCTTGTATGAGAATTTACAGCTCAAATTTTTAAAAAAAGTAAAATTTTACTGATTTTAAAGCTTATCGTGCCGGCTAATGACGAAAATGGACCCACGGTCTAAAGATGCACCGCTTCTCTTAAATTTGAAATTTAAAATCATCTAAGAAGAGGTCCTTTTATGGACACTTCGAATTCTCGATAGATATCGAATCGGATATCCACTTGAAACATCAGCGATTACATATTTCTTTTTTAAATTGCACTTCCGCCGTATGACTTTCTTAAATAGCACTTCTAAAATTCCGATCATGCACAGTGCGGAATTCCGTACTGGTCGACTAGTAATTTTCTGTTTCTTGAGTATTTGATTCAAAGGAAAAATACGGATTGTCCTCATCCCTTTCCCCTATTTAGCAAAATAATTTAACTACTTCAAATTTCGGTTTTTGTAGCAAACCATCAAACAATCAAACATAGTTTCAACTTTTTGAAACAACGCAATTCTTAAACAATCTATTTGAAAATTAATAATTAGACACCAATGCTTGTTAAAGTGGCAAAAATACAAAGAAAGAGACTCGAATATCGATGAAATTTAGCACAAAATACTAAGCAGGCTGGGTAATAAAGATGACCAGTGTTATAGAGTAGACACACAGATGTGAGTTGAGTAGCTCCCTATAACATTCGCTGTATCTAAAAGTTTAAAAAGTTCTTTTAAATGTCAACCATCAACTGGTTGATGTAAGTTTTGGACCCCGATCAATATCTAATTGCTTACTTACTTCAAAGAGAATGTTGACTTCCCCATATTTAAGATTTTTTTAACCATAGTCTTCGCGCTAGAATTCTTCTCCATAATAAATTTCTTGACTAGACGAGTGCCCAATGTTTATGACTACAATTAGTTCAGCAACACAGCCAACGTTGCCACCCTTTGACAAACAATCTAGCCTCCCCAGTGAGTTACGCTACAATAAGGACTATAATAATGGGCATATATCCGTCACACGCTACAGAGCTGAGCTCGGACTTCTCTTGGGATTGTAATTTAAAGTTACAATAGAGAAAATAAGAAAATTAGGTGCTAAAACTTCAAGGTCTGTTGAATAGTTTGGATAATTCTAAAAACTCTAGATTAATGTAATTATCCATAGCAATAGCTGAATTGGGGAAGTTACGAGCCACCCCCTAAGTCCTACTCATTCTAAAATTATTTCTGAAACCTTTTTTTTACGGCGGGATCCGGTTCTATGCTAAAAGAAAACACAAGCAAAAACATGTACATAGCTAACGACATGACTGTAAATGGTAAAACAGTGTCAATTCTCACCTTTTTTATTTGCTTCAATCTATTTCATTTGAAGAAAGTATAAAGTACCAGTTGAGATGCCAGTCAATTCAGATCTACTGAAATTAAAAGAAAAGAGTTTAGTCTTTCTGGAAAACAGCCATTTGCATATACATTACATAAACAATGAATACTTTCATGTATTTATATAATTAGGACTTCGATTTGCATAAATTCGATAGTTTGATATTATCTCATATTATAAATTAATAGTAATACGTACAAAAGTAGTTGCATAGTTGCCATTTGAATCATAAATTAAAGGCATCTCGAATGGTCCATCCTCAAAACAATCCGTGTCTTAGAGTATAATTCGATCTTTAAACGTACTCTACCGTCAAAAATTGTGTTAACATTCATCGTAAAGAATGCGGACTCATGATAAAAAGCACTATCGACCTACTACGATGCAAAACGAACATGTTCAACTGCTAGTAATTTGCTCACAAAAATATCTACTTATTAATAGACGTGACGTAAGAGACAAGATTGGCATGTGATGTTTATTCGTTTTAATAATAATAATGTTTTGTTCTTTCAATTGCATTGTAATACTCTAATGATTTACTTTATTTGTTTATTTATTTACTTGTTCTATATTTATAAATTATTAATTACCTGCTCTAATTTACAGTATTATATTAGAACAAATATTCTCCACTTATATAGCTGTACCTGATAGCCATATTATCTTAAGTCCATTTTCAAGTTTTTGCAATAAGGTTAAAAAAAACATTTTAGTACTATCAGACTAATCTTTGCCTTGCAAACCTTAGAATAAGTATGTATAATGGAAGCTTTAAAAGTTTGGAACCATCATGTAGCTGGTGGTTTTGTAGTCGGCACTCTGTATGTCGATTAAATATAAACTCAAAAATGGACTAGAGTATTTCTCTCAGGTACGGATATATACTTTAGGGGCCGTTCATAAATGATGTCACGCTTTTTTCCATATATTTGACCCCCTCCCCCTTTGTCACAATATGTCACACTTCAGCGGACCCCCCTCCCCCTTTTGTCACAATGTTTCTGTAGTTGCTAACAGGGACAAAGTACATGTAATCTTGGCTCAGGAGCCATACCTGATGCACGGTCAGGTCTCTTGTATTCCTTCTGGCTGGGGCCGTTTTCTGTCGGGCAGTGGTCGTGCAGCTCTGTTTTTTCCCTCTGGTGTGATTTGTCCTTATTCAACGTACCAGGCACATGACTTCGTCGCAGCAAAAATCATGGTCAAGGACGGCCCTCTCGTATTAATTTCGGCATACGCTTCCCCCCTTGAGCCCCTGGAACCTCTTTTGTCGGAACTGAACACTTTCCTTCTGGCTCTTTCCTCTGCGCCTGTGATCCTCGCTAGCTACTTTAATGCTCATTCCCGCAGTTGGGGATACAGGAAAAATGAGGAAAGGGGAGAGAGTCTTCTTGATTTTATTGCTTTACATAACCTAATGGTTTTAAATTCACAAAATTTTCCCCCGACTTTCGAGACCCCCCAAATGCTAAGGGCTGGCCCGACTTGACCCTGGCGAGATTTTTGCCTGTGCCGGTGTTTTGGTCGGTCTCTGAAGAGATGTCACTCAGTGATCACAAGTTCATTAAAATTGTTTTAGACGCTCCGTTTTCACATTCGCGTTTCTTAAGATATAAGACAAATTATAATGCATATAAATTTAAAAAGTTAATATCAAATAAGATTTATCCTTTTGTTGCATTGTTAAGTTCTGTTAAAACTGGGGAAAGGGCCCTTGGACAGGCTGTACACCGGCCTCACTGAAAATTTACAGGGCTGCGCGGATCAAACTTTTAAGAAAAAATTTTTCGCACCACATTCCCCGTCCACCTGGTGGAATGGCTCTCTAACTGTTCATAAGAAGAGGGTCTACGCTGCTCGTAAAATATTTCAACGATGCGCGGACCCTCTACTTAAGCCAGCCTACAAAACGGCGTACAGCAATGCCCTGGCCATCTTCAAGAAACTAGTGAGATCAACAAAGAGAGCGGCCTGGCAACGTTTCTGCACAAACTGCTCGGAGTCCTTTGGCAAACCGTATCGCGTATCTTTTGGTAAAGTCTTTACCCCCTGCAGCAATCAGGGAGCGTTTTCCTTCCTCAACCCCAAAAACTTTTTGTAAATCTGTTCTAAATCATTTTTATCCTGCTCCTACTGTTACCCCTAAGTCACTTCAACCAGAAATCAGCACAGCGAGGGTATCCGCACCTTTTACGCAGCCCGAGGTTGACAGGGCGGTCCGCCTCCTCCCACGCAACAAGGCCCCGAGTCGTGACGGCTTGGACGGAGTTATTTGGTCAACTTTCCATTCGACTTTCCCTGATTTCCTTTGTACCTTATTCAATTTACGTTTACAGCTTGCCTATTTCCCTCCAGCATTTAAGGAAGGTGTTCTCATTTTATTTTTAAAGAATAGGGAAGGACCCTTCGAGCTTTGCCTCCTACAGGCCTATAGTCCTTCTCCCCACAATCTCAAAGATTCTTGAAAAACTAATGCTTTTTCGTCTTCAGAGCCACTTATCCCTTAATAACCTACATCATCCACTGCAGTTTGGCTTCGTACCTCGGCGCTCGACGGAGCACGCCCTTCTTCACTTCTACAATAACCTATTGAAAGGTATCAGCTCTGAATCCCTAATGGCGGCAGTGTCGGTTGACATTGTGTCGGCTTTCGACAATCTGCCTTGGGAAAAAATTCTACAGTATATGTCTTCGTGTAATTTCGACCCGGCTGTCTTGAACCCTTTTTGCCAGTTTCTTATCCGAACGCACAGTTTATGCTCAAACCTCCTCCGGCTGCGTTTGGACATCACAGTGGAAGGGTTGCCCGCAGGGTTCCTGTAGCGGTCCGGAGCTATGGAACTTTGGCAGCATCGCTCCTTTCCATTGACTGGCCCGGTCACACTAAAATACAGGCCTTCGCGGACGACTTTCTTCTGCTAATTCATGGCCGCACGAACCAACTGCTGGAGGCTAATGGTCGCTTTTCTCTTTCTTTACTGGATGCTTGGTTGAGGGAGCACGACCTCGAGGCCTCGGGCAGCAAGTCAAGGGTATTGGTTTTCAAGGTACCGCGGGACCTGGTGCGACCACCATACTTACGCATCGGTGATTTATCAATTAAACGAAGCCCTACTTTAAAATATTTGGGCGTGGTATTTAACCAATTTTTGACTTGGGATGCACACATTGATTACATAAGGAATAAAGCAATTTTCATTCAAAGTGGTCTCCAGAGTCTCGCGGGGGGTAACTGGGGCTTGAAAATTCGCCAACGGGTCCTCATCTTTTAAACAGGTCTTTGAGACGTCTCTCCTTTATGCGTCGGGACTGTGGGGACGCACTCTAACAGTCCGCCAGACTAAAAAGGTTCTCACTCTCCAACGCAGAGCACTGCTCTCAGTAACCGGGGCGTACGCAACGTGCCCCCACTCAGCACTATACATTCTGGCGGGAGTGCCCCCTATAGACCTGACGATAAGGGAGAAGATCTGGCTCACCCAGTTCTATGTAGAGAGGAGGACCATCGTTTTAGATGGGGTAACATTCGATCCCTCTTTGTATGAACACGCGGCACCAAAATGGTTTCAGCGTTCGTGGGTGCAAATTTCTGACTATCCTTGCAGTGTTGACCGTGACCCCCCATCTTTATCATTTAATCGTTTTTATACCGACGGATCCAAAAAGCCCGTCGGCGTGGCTTCGGCGGTGGTTCAGTACAAGGGACACCGTGCAGTGGGGGAGTGTGCAATGAGGCATGCTGTTGGTAATTCAATTTTTCAGGCGGAACGTTTTGCTATTAAGTCAGCGGCGAACCTGTCGCTCACAATTCCATCCTCTAACGTTCAAATTTTTTCAGACAGTCAGACTGCTATCCTTTCTATCAAAGACCCACTTCAGCGCAGTCCTCTAGTAAATTCAGTACAAAGCATGCTAATTTCGAATCCTAGAATTTCAATTCACTGGGTCAAGGGTCATTCAGGGAATGTGGGAAATGACAAAGCTGACCAATTAGCTCGTACGGCAGCTGAGGATCCCGCATTTTTACCCTACACGGCCCTTACCCTTCCTAAATCCAATTTCATACAACAAATTAGAGCCAAAACTAGAGAGGATTGGCAGTACCACTGGAACGAGGCGGATACTGGTCGCCGGGTTTTGGAATTCTTTCCAATCGTTCGTTTTTCTCCAAGGGTCAGCCAACGTTTTGAAACAATCCTGGTTTCTGGCCATGGCCCTTTCCCGAGCTATCTTCATCGCTTTGCTCTTTCTGATTCTCCTTATTGCTCCTTTGAAGCGATGGGTACGCCTGACCACTATGTTTTTCATTGCCCTTTAACCAGTAAGTATCATATTCGGGCTAGCAGCCAAATTTCACCCATTCAAGCTGTTCGTAACGCGTTCCAGCATCCCCATGCACGCTCCCTCCTTGCTTCTTTGTTTTTGCATTTATCAAGCGAGGGGTATCTATTTCAGGGAACTTAATGTTTGTCTAAGTTTTGGCTATTATCTTCCTTTGTTTTTGTGTATATTTTTGAGTGTACCATTTCACATTGTTTTGATATTGTATGATTGATTTTGGTACTTTTTTTATAGAGTTGCACGGTTTCTCATTGTTGTCTCATGTCATATAGCGCTTAATGCATACTCTTAAAGTTTTGCATTCTACTGTGATTTAGTGTTTTACAATAACCTGTATTTTTTATTTATTTATTTATTTATTTTAATGGTTTTCATAAATTTGCGGTTGGTCGAGCTCTCCCGGAACCCCATTTGCTCCCGAGGGTTTGCACTCGGAGGCATCTAAAAATACGATAGGCCAGAAAATGGCAGGTGCGGGGGTTTCTGAGCGCACTGTCGCGCTATGTTGCATAATGCATGATGTCACACTTCTTATTACCCCTCCTCCCGTGTCACACTTTGTCACAATTTCGAGAACCCCCTCCCCTCCCCGAAGCGTGACATCATTTATGACTGATCCCTTATATTTGTGCGAAACAAAATCGTTTGCATATATTTTTCAATGTACTGTTGAACATAACTGGCAACTATAGTTAGACACAATTGTTTTTTATGTCTAAAACCGTATTCCACTAACACGTTTAAAAAATAACTAATAACGGTAGTTCTAGTTTTGGCCCGGTATTGACGTCATTAGTTGGAATTCATAGTCATGTTTTAACAACACATTTTCGCTATAAATATTTTACTTCATTGTGTTTTGGTTTTCAAGGCACATCATTTATAATTGAATACTTATCCTCAGGAAAATATTATGATAGTATTGAATTAAAATGTTTCCCCATAACTCCTACGCTCGAAAACTTTTGTTATGAATTACAACTTGTCTTTTGTTTGATAAAATTAAGCTCATTATTTAAGTGCTCATTCGGAGAAAAAACAAGCGTAAGAAAGAATTCTTATCTTATTCCTCAGAGTGTTATGTATTATCACTTTTTTTTTTTGGAGATAAAACATTAGAGATAAATATGTTAACTGCTTAAGTTGAATAAATAAATCATAAAGATTTCTCTGTGTCCAAGAATAGCCAATTTGGGTTATAATAAACAGAGGAATCTCTCGCATAAAATTCATTAGATTAAATTACATTGTTTACTACGAGTCGCTAGATTTTGTTATTTTTACATTTGTCAAAGCACCGCGAATTCATCATTTCGTAATTGCACAAAATATGAGACAATATTTACCTTACAAAATGAAAATAAATCTTTTTGGTAAACAAACACAAACATAAATTACTAAAAAATATTCTATTCTGCAAGTGTATTTTTAAAAATCAATTTTATTACATTAAAGGACGTACGTAATGAAGTGAAGAAGCATGCCTAAAGGAATACTATAATTATCTCATTTCTGATGGGAATTGATATTATTCTGTGAAACGTTTATTTAGGAAATATTGTTCCTAAAATTCAGTTTTAGATACATGTTCAAACTAGAATGATCGTTATATTTATTTACTTATTTATTTGTGACTTTATTTTATTTATTTTTTGTGCATGAAATCAAAAATGTTGAAATATTTAGCTCATATTGCAACAAAATGTAGAGCTTCATACATTCATATTATTTCGCATTTGTATTTGTCTTGGTGTTTGTAGCATCCACTTTTTATTTTAACTTTTCTCTTTCGCTCAAAATACACAACTCAAGTTTTTGATGCTTTTCTAGTTTTGAAACGCATTTGAATACATTATAAGCATCATTTCAATTAACAAATAATAAATAACACTATCCAAACTGTTTTTTCTGAACAGGTCGAAGTCTTTTCAAAAGTTTGGCAACACTTATAAGTAACAATTATCCGTCGTTTACTTTCACATGCTGAAGTGATTTATGTTAGCGCTGAACATTTAGAAATGTGAGCATGAATTAACAATATTCTTTAGGTAGGTCTTTTCTTCTTTTACAATTCAAGTCAACCATTTTGTTTTTCTTTTTAATGTCATTTGAGAATGATTATGTCTCATTATTTCAAAATAATAAATACTAGGTCATAAATGGCATGCTTTAGAAATTTTTGGCATTTACATAACATCTCGTCGACCAGGCTTGGCGGTTTTAAAAGTTATCTCAAAAATATTCACTAATGAAAATTTAATTATTGTTTGAAGACATTTTATGAAACTTCTTCAAAAATGACTAAATTTTTAAAATGTTTTACACAATGATTGACTTGTAACCTTTTTTTTTTTTTTTGGCGTTTTAAATTTATCTTACTTTTAGTGGAAACTAAGAAAGCAGGATTGTTTCGATGCATAAAAGGTATTGTTTAAAAATGCTTTACATTTATGTTATGTTTTCTTATGGCGTATTATATAGTGTTTAGATATTGGCTGCCAATTCATAACTTCATTTCACGGCTCGTCATCACCGTAACAGGCTATTCATTAAAATATCAACTAGGAGATTTCGTTTCATCTGACCAAAGAAAATAAAAAGTAATAAATGAAAATACATTAGTTTACAGTTTTTCTTTCCTTATAACCGATATGTGTTCCTTTAGCTGCAAATTTTCATGAGAATATAAGAAAAAATTTCATGGTTTACAGGCTAAATTTGCGACGGTATCCCAAATTTGGAAATCTGTTGAGACATATCCAGTGTTGGTACGTTTGTCATAAATTCATCAAAAAGAAACAAATGGATCTGTAATACAGAATAAAAATTAATACTTATAAAATCTTTTTGACATCTGGCTACAATAGTTCCGATTATTACAAAATTTTTCGATTGTTTTTCTTTTGAGTAATTTAAGCTTTAAGGTCAATAAGGCAAGCTATGACAAACCTTTATGGATACCAAGTTTTTTTACCTTCAATCTCATTTCAAGAATGATGCACAGATGCAGAATAATGAAACGTTTGATTTCAGGCACAAAACTCAAACTTTTCCTTCTCATCAAAATATTTTCCGTAGGGGAACTTCCCATTCGAAGGCATATCAACCTTCCAAAACATTTCCTAAATGCGTCGAAAGCCTAAATAAGGTAATGGTAATTTCCATTTCGCACTAAGTCAAAAAAAGGAATTCTTAAATTTGAACGTTAAAATATTTAAGTTATGTACTATTGTTCGTTATTTAAAAAATCCGAGACAGAAAGGACCTAAATGTCATGATGATACTGATAGATTTTTTACCGCTGTTACAAATTTAATCGTTTCGGAAAGAAAACTTAATTTATCTTCAAAATAATAAGAACATTTAATCCTTTTTTTTTCTTAAATGTCAATGTGCCTTAAATGAGACAAATTTATGGAAAATTTAGTCCTATTTAGGCACATTTACTTTAATGATCTTTAATAGTGCCCAAAAAGCGTTTTAATATTTTTTTTCAATTATTTTCTATTCAGCTTAAACTAGTGTAAGGTTTTCCATTCAGTTACGTTCTGGGGATTACTTGCTTAAGTAATGCAGGATTTTAAAAATACTCGTAACATTTTGTGCTGTATATGTATATTTTTTTCTCAAGTATTTTGTATTTATTTATTTATTTATTATTTTTTGATGAATCTTCCGAATTTAATTTTCAGTTTTTCCGCAATTCTAATCAAAGAGGAAAGCTTTTCTAATTAAGGTAGGGTTCTTTAGCATTCAAAAGGAGTATGTCAAGTTCGATAAATATTCATCAACGGGTTTTGTCTGCTCATTTTAGACAGCTGCAGCGCCAACCATTGTTGCATTACTTCTTTTAATAATGCATCATGGCGGAATACAAATTGGATTATTGAAACACGTTTTGTTAAACGCACTATTTTAAGAAACTTTGGTCTACCACATTAAAATACGGGTGCGAATTTATACAAGCTTTTCCAAACTAAAGTTACTTGATGCTTCACAGAAATGTAGATTACGATAGTAATAGAATTAGGAAACATTTTTTTTAATAATCAGAAGAGAAAGAACAAACTACAAGAAATAGTAAAGATCATGTGCACTGGTTATTGGTCAGGGAACAGGTAGTTTAAAAGAAAATTTTGATTGAAAAATAGCTTAGGTTTTTTTCTTTTCTTTTTAAAAATCATTTAAAAGAATTATTGTTGCTTGTAAAGTTATAATTTTAGAAATAAATTATTGCATGAAAATAATCCCAAATGCTATACGAACATACTGTTCGAAAAGAAATGTTCCAAACATCCTACCCCAATTTCCTGCTAATGAAATTATACTGAGATACGAAATATTCCAAACATATTTTTATACTTAATTGGCTTTTTAGTAAATTTCCTCGTCAATAGTTACTAAAATTGGTATTTCATGTGAATTTTTTTTAAACATTATCATTTCAATAAACGTGACAGTTTAATGCACTAAGTCACAAGTCAAGTACACTAGAGTTAGGAGTTTTTACACAAAAAATTGAATTCAATATTAAAAAAAGAAACACTTTTGGAATGTGGAAAATTTGAAAACCATCTGATTTCATATTTCTAGTTCATTTCCAAAAAGCTTTGATTGCTATAAAATAAAAATGAATTTCCATCTACACGACTTCTGAAATGCTCAAAAAATATGAACTTTTTACTCCGGATTCTTTGGAGAAATTTCAGTTTTTGGAAAGAAAAAATGCTGTTATGAATTTTTTTGTTTGATGTACGCTTTTTCATTTAAAATATTTTCAAATTTTCTTCTATTAAACGAGACAAAACGTGCCGAAAATACATTTCAATACAACAATTTTGAGCTATTTATCAAATGCAGGACTTCCTTTTAAAAGATTATTCGATTAATTTTTTGGATAAATAGCCATTCGATATTTTTCTTAAACTAGTGTTGGAAACAATGATTGAACGTTTCTAAATTCCAAAATAACATCAAAATTTGCATAGAGCCTTAAATTAGTGAATTTTTGCCACTAGCAAAAATTAAATCTAAAATATGTTTTTCATGACCTATTCCATTTCAACGAAAATTAATTTTACCACGATTTTCACTTAGCAGCTATTTGACTAATTAAAATCACTCGCTTTCTGTAATTTAAAAATTATCACTCGTTCACAATTTTAATCATTGCAACAAAGCTGATCAAAAAGTTAGAGTTTTTTTTCCTAAATGAGGCAAGTGTACATCTCATACGAAAGTGCAACTGTGAAAAACAAGTTATCAAACTGGATATAGTTAGCCGCATGTTTCCAGAGTAATGATTTTTGTCTCATTGTTTTCTAATTTCACTCTCGTGAATGATAGTAGGCTTGCAAATTATGGTTAAGGCTTTTTGGAGAAGGTTAAGGAATAAGGTGACACGTTTCTCTGGATTCAATTTCAAGAAAAAAAATCTCGAAAAAAACAGTTATTTAATAACTTTTAATGATTATACAAATAGGTAAAAATGTTTAGAGACTTTCATTTTCATCGCACAAATGATTTTCGCAAACTTGAAAAGTTACTCTCAAAAACTCAGAAATCTTCGAAAGAACTTTATGAGGTTAATTAAGGTGTTAGAGTTGTCCTTCGAAGAAGCAATTTTGTAGAAGCAATAAATGTATCCCAAATGAATTAAAAATCCCATTAAATATTCTTCTGGTAATTAGATCTGGTTCTTCTAAATATTTATTTCATCGTTTTTTAATTGCAGAAGCTTCGTGTTGTTGATTTTCTCAGTTTTCTATTCAACAAGAACTTTTAGAATTAAAATAATTTATCATAATTATTAAACCCACTAGAATTATTTATTTTATTCATGCTTCACCAATCACCACCTCAACTAGAACGGAAAAGGTCATGCTTTATTTTGCATGCTCCTAACATTCATCAACACAATGCTCTTCAGAGATTTAATCAAACATTACTGAAAAGCAGTTTTGCGAAAGTTTTCACAAAAATTTGCATGTTATTCCATATGCATGAGTTATGCATTTATCATTAACTTTTCAAGTTAAGCAGGCGTGGATACATGATTTTTCTGAGGAGGGAGATTTTTTTTTTTTGTGATTGTGCCTTTCGTCTTTGAAACTTGTTTCAAAACGTTACAAATATTAAATTTCAATTCGTTATTTATAAAACTTTTGATAATGCTCGGCTCTCAGGTAGGGAAAATTGCCTCGCTCCTTATCCATGCCTGAAATGAAGAAACTATGCACCAAAACTAATAAGAAAATAATATACGTTGAGTTTGGTCATAGTGATCTCTATTATAGTATCAACTCTTTGATACTGTCAAGAAACTCTGGTCCCTTCACTGGCAATTGCGCTTTAAGCCCTTGAAGCACGAGTTTTTTCAGAAAAAATTGCAAAAAATGATCGAGTTTTTTTTTTTTTGACAAAAAATGAATGTGTTGGTATAGTATAAATTGTTTTTGGAAATTCAGTTGTAAGGGGGGGGGGGAACTAGACAGCGGGGGTGGGGTAAAAGTTTTCTGCATTATTATACAAAGTTCAAACAGATCTCAGAGGGGCATTAGAAATAAAATAACGCGAGATACAAGATCGGCCGTGTGAGACGCTGACATGTTTACCGGCAAATTTGCCGGTAACATTCGCCCGTGTTAGCACGGGCAAATGCGTTAAATAGTTAATATGTATTGCCTATAGCGTCACTTGGATTTTATTATTATTATTGCTGCTGTTATTTATGCTGTGTGTTTTTTTTTATTTAACTTACGTTTTGTATTTTATTTTTCCAGAATTTGAATACGTAACATCACGTGCTCTGCGACACCCAGCAGACGCTTAGTCGCTTGGGGGTTCTTTCTTTTTAATTTTTTTCTGTTATTTTCCTCTCAATCACCACGTTCGGTTAAACTCTCGCCAGGATAGGTACGGTGGTAATTGATGAGGTATAAATAAATAAATAAAGGCACTTGGTTATAGTGTCAAAAATACGAGGGGGTCATTTCTTTTTTAGTAAGAACCGTTTTGTAATGGAGTAAAAGAAACTTTATTTAATAACACAAATTATATCAAAAACTAAAATATGAACATTTTTTTCACTTTTCAACATGGTCGCCATCAACATTCAAGCATTTGTCATGCCGTGGCACCAGTTTTGGATCCCTTCAGCAAAAAAACTCTGCCGCCTGACCATTAAACTAGTTCGTAAATGTTTCTTTAAGCATGTCATTATTTTCCAAACGCTTCCCACTGAGAAATGCCTTAAGTTTGGGAAAGAGATGAAAGTCTGATAGTACCAAGTCTGGGCTGTAAGGCGGATGATTCAGTACTTCTCAGTAAAAATTGTCCAGTTACGTTTTTGTTCTTGAATTTCAGCAGGACGAACGTTTTTTGAATTTAGAAACCGAATAACGGCACGCACTTCACAATCGCCGGGATTACTGATAAACATAGTGACAAACTAAGCATTATAACTATACAACCAGCACTGGCAGAGAGGTGAAACGTAATGGCGGTGTAGTGGGGGACCGGCCAATAGTTGTTGAACTTGAACTGACGTCACCTGACTGAATGCGCAGACACGATGCGCAATCGGTTCTTACTTAAAAAATGACCCTCGTATTTCAGTCCCTTGAATGACGTTACAACAGAGTTCCGCTTACTTTTAGTTATTTTATATCAATATGGGAGACAAATATGTCCTTATAGCCCATTGAGAAATAGAAATTATTGAGTTTGTAACTGAAATGCATACTCTTCGGTTGTTCACCTTGTCTGCCACCTGTTACCTTTGTAAAAGAGCAGATAATTAGGCAAAAAAATTCCTAAACAAATAACTTCTAAAAGTTGATGGATGGAAAACATCAGACTTTCAAGCTCAAATCTTTTTGCATTGAAAAAGAGGTTTCTTCTAACTCCGAAATACGGGTATGAAATTTTGAACTTCAATTGTGTTTTTAGCTTTGTTTTTAAATATTTCTCCCAAAATTTTAAATTAACATATTATTTTTATCTGAATGTTGTTTTAAACACCCGCAATCATGAATTCGGCATTTGTAAGGGAAAATATTGATTTCGTGTTGCTTGTTGAAGGATTTTCCATTTCCATTTCCTGGATTAAAATATGCAACTGGCGTTTTTAACTAAAGTATATTTCGGTATTTTTAAAAAACAAAAAGGGGGAAAAAATGGCCCTGAGTTATAGCCTTGAATTTAGAAAGCACTTTAGTATCTTTTGAGATTTTAATATGTTTTTCAGGAAATGTATGTCCTTATTGAGGGGATATTTTCCTCTCAATGAAAAGCAGAACTTTCTCGAAGTAAGATATGAAAATATCGTAAAGCATTACAGTTGCGTCGTGTTTGCTCTCTAATACGTTTCATTCGAAATAAAAATTCAAAATGCAATTTGACAGCATATGTAGCTGTACCCAAAGAGAAATAATTTCATTTTGACAACTGTTTCTGTCAAGTTTAAAACAAATCGAAAATTATTCATCGTTTTCTCAAAGAGAGTGTATCTCACGGAATTTCTAAAACCTTAGATTTGTTTTTAACTTTTCTGTTTTGAAAAATTTAAAAAAAAATGCCCCGACGAACAATAAAAATACATAGAAAAAAGGGTCTTTACTTTCTTGAATTACGCAAATAGTTTTTTTGTAAATTTCAATGTTTTTTTGTTTTTTAGTTTTAAAAATTTGAACATCATCCATTTAATCAATTAATGAAAATAAGCATCAACAAGTTAATTAAAGATAAATAAGTTAGCAGCAATAATACTTTTGTCAACTCAAAAAATCAAAATAATTCCTTATTTATTATTAGACTTATTTATTTTTATGTGCAGTGAAGCCTGTGTAAGTTGACCACTTGCGGTGCAGTACTTTAGTAGTCAACTTAGAAAGGGTGAGGTAGAGGGTGAAGGGATAATTCGGTTCTTGGCAAAAGTGGTCAACTTAGAAAGGGTGAGGTAGAGGGGGGAAGGGATAATTCGGTTTTTTGTAAAAAAGTTTTTTTTTGGTTTTTTAACCTTTTAAAATTAATGAAATAAAATCTACTGAAAAGATAAAAAATTTGGTTCTTTTTTAACCAAAAAGATCAAAACCCTTTTTAAAGGTTTTTTTTGGTACAGGGGTAAGTTGACCACTTCGGTGCTGGCACTTTAGTGGTCAACTTAGAAAAGGGGGAGGTAGAGGGGGAAGGGATAATTCGGTTCTTAACAAAAGTTGTCAACTTAATTACAAAAGGGGGTCAACTTTTTCAGGTTTTACTCTGTATTTGACATACCCTTTAAAAAAATCCCAAAAAATCGTGAATTATTTTCTTGAAAATACTTCATGCATTTATGTATACAGCAAAAGTGCGAATTCCTCGTTTTAAAATTAAATCGAAGATTAGATACACCTGCACAAATAAGATTGAGATTGACTAACTGTAGCACAACGCCATTTATTCAAATTTTTTTTTTTCATCGTAGATAATATTGCTATCTTTAAATATTAAAATATAATACCATTTCCTATCTTTAAACGTTTTATTCTTCTTCTTAATTTTATTCATTTACTTTTTAAAATGAATAAATAAATAGGTAAAATAATGAATAAATTTCAAAAACCTAAAGTTTCATTACGTTTTTTTCCCCGGGTAAAATACGTTTATCAAGTCTTAACCCAGTGAAAGTGCAAATACAGTAAAACCTGTAAAGTTGACCACTTTGTAAGTTGACCGATTGTCTAAGTTGACAACTTTTGCCAAGAACCGAATTAGCCATTCACCCTCAACCTCACCCTTTATAAGTTGACCACTAAAGTGCGGCACCGCAAGAGGTCAACTTACACACGTTTCACTGTGTATCCCTTTCTCATTTAACATGTAAGTGTGTGCTTTAACTCCCTTAGAAATTAAAGGAAAATTTTTAACCTAATAAATATATTTTTTATCTATAACATGAGTTGTAAGATAAAAATAATAACCCTAGGAATTGTTCTGTATGAATTATTCTGAAAAAAAAAAACCTACGCAATGGAATAAACTAATACGCAGGCTAGCTCTATTTCGCAATTTAAACTTTTATTCTATCAATTAATTTTTACTTTCATCTCTAATTGAACAGTAAATTAAGCGTAAATTCTAAGTACTAAGAACAAATGATACGAGGTAGGAATACCGTTACATTAAAGTTACGTAAAATGCATTTATTCCAAGTAAATGTTTAACCAATTAATCATTCCAATTTTTTCTTTATTTAATATACTTTTGCTACAGCTATCTTTCGAGAAAATATAAAATATCTGTAAATAAAAGTAAATTATAATACCTGATATTTAATGTGCTTTTTTAATTGATAAAATTACATAAATTATTCAAGAAAGAGTATTTCCTAAGAAAAATGCTGAAAACGTTATAGAAAACATGTTTCTGGAAATGTTTGCTCTTTTTATTAATAAAAACGGGAAACGTTTAACGTTCAAAATAGATATAATTAATTATCCAAACCATAGCAGCTACCGATTGCTTCTTCTTTGAGCTTTGCTAATGAAATTCATTGGATTACTTCCCAGAGCATAAAAAGCTTGCAATTTTTGGAACTCTCAGAAATAAATATTAAATGAACAATTAATCATCACAAAAGATGAGAATCATTAATTTTCATTAATATATAAATCATTCTTATGTTACAAAGAATTGCGGATCAAAAATTTAACATTGTAAAAATATTTAAGATTTTCTTTTCTTCTTTTTTTTAATTAAGGAATACTACGACACAAAACAAATAAGTTAACATATATTAACGCTATTTTAAATAGATTATAATCTTGTCAGATCTTCAATTGCAAAAATTGTCCTCTTTTTTTTTTCGGGCATACGTTTTGGACAGAACTCTTATGTTGTATTTATCGGATGCATTTGAATTTGAGTTTCAACAATCATTTTTGCTTTTTTTAAATAGTTAAAAGGCATTTTTCAATGATAACGGCAATTTTTTTTTATAGTAAAGTGTTTTACATTACTTGAATTTCAGACAAAACTAAAATAACACAAATAGTGCTAGTCTTTTTAGTCACGCATTTACTGTATTTTAAATATATTAGATTGAACTTTTTAATTTCGATATCTAAGTGATGTTGCAAAAATCAGAATTAAATTTCTTTTTACGTGCCTTCTGGAATAAAAATTTGTTTATTGCACTGTTCTCATTTAGAAACACCAAAATTCCTAGCTAGATAATATTTTCAGCGGAATTTCTCCACTTGCGCAATTAAATGCAAAGTAAAAAAGTTTTTTTTTTTTTTTTTAACTAAAACGATTTTTTTTTTTTTTACTTTTCCACCGAAATCTTACATATAAAAAGTCCAAAAACTCCCGTTCACGAGATAGTTAAATATAAAATTCTTGCAACATTTCGACAAGTTGATTTAAATAAACATATTTTCGTAAGAGATTTCTCTTTCCAAATACGCTCCACATTCGAGAAATCGAAAAAAAAAGTGCAATTTGCAAAAAATCTAATTCAAGTAATTGTTTAATTAAAAATTAAATTAAACAATGATATGCATCAGAATTTAAAGTCAAGTACCTATCACAATGAGGTTTTGGAATAAATACATGCATATTTTTTAAAACTATACATCGCCGTCATCCGTTCTGTATTTATTTCTTATTATACTTATTTATTAATAACTTAATAATGTATTTAATCGTGTTCTAAACACCTTAAAAATAAGATCCTTATTTTAAGGACAATAATTTCTCAGCTTGGTATTTATTCTTTAACATTTCAATTTATTAATTACTTATTTATTTATTTATTCCTTTTTCTAAACACCTAAGGACACAAGTTCGGTCTTTCAGGAAGAAATTTTCTTTATAATATTTTGTAAATCCAAGTCAGGATCAATCTGGTGTATTCTGAAAGTTTTCAAGACTCATTCCGTTGCATAAAAAATGCACCAAAGTCTGAGTTCTTTCGAAAATAATAAAAATAACAAACTAGTCATCATAGAAATATTCCTTCATGTTTTCGGTGTTTTATTTTATTGACATTAATAATTTAGTTCCAAATTTAATGAAGCGTTGAAGCGTTCGAACCGACATCGCGACTAAAATAGTTTCATTTTTCAATAGAATTATAATTATCTATTAATACGATGTAGAAAAGAAATGCAGTACAAAGAAAATTAAGAAATATACATAATTGAAGTTGCTCATGACAAAAAAAGCAACGAAATAAAATAAATCACAACACGTTTAATATAAAGACTAAATTTTCCTTTAAAGAAGTTTTCTTTTTTATAACAATTGTGTTCTCCAATTTTTTTTTTTTTTTTTAAATTATACATTTGTGTGCACAAAAGCCTACATAAATGTATATTATGCAATCATACAAGCAAAAGTATTTTTTAAAACGTTCTTTTAAATATGACAAATACATTAAAAAAAAATTTTTTTTTTTTAAAGGAACTAAAAATTTAATCAGTAAGTTTTTGTACAGTAAAGGAATATTTTGTCTTTAAAATTTCGGCGGGCCTTAAATGTAACAATCAATCATTGTAAATCGGCAAATCAAAAATTTTTTTTACACATACATGTAATTGCATTTCATATTTCCTCAGTACCTTATAAACATTATAAAAATTTTCAAATATTATCTCCAAAATATAGTTAATGAGTTGATTATGTTCCATTTGGATTGTAATCATCTACTTTATAAGACAGGGACGTCGACACCGGAGGTACTGAGATGCTCGAAGCACGGCCATACATTTTTTTGGAGGTGCTGTGCACCCTCATTAGAAGTAAGCAGAAGGAAAAGTATATAGGAAAAAATCTCGAGTTTCTTAAAAATTAAAAAAAAAAAAATCAGCTTTGTTTTCGATTTAAAGCATTAACTTTCGCTTTAATTTTTTAACTACCAATTCAAATCTGTAAATGTTTACTACATTTCATAGTTGCGTTTACTCATTTTTAATTTACCAATGTATCATTATTATTCGGAGAAGACACTAAATAAAAATAATTTAACTTTGTGCAAGTAAACAATAATAATAATATAATTACACGTTAATTTAAAGCACAAATGAGCAATAAAATGCAGACATATGTTTCGGGGGGCAATCCCGAAACATGTGACTGCATTTTATTTATGCAGTCACATGTATTTATGACTGCAGGTATATTATTATTAAGGCACTAAACATTTTATTTTTAAACCTTTAAATTAGGTCATTCATTTCTTCGACTCATTTTTACTTTTGATTTGGATTTTTCGCTTGAACTCTTTCCTTTATCAAAAACACCAATGTAACAATAGTTGATATTTCTCCATCAAATTCTGCTCACTATAAAAACGCACATTTCAGTGGGGGTTAAATTTTTTAATTCGTTACATTTGCCCCGGCTTCATAAGCAAGCTTAGGTTAAGCATCTAAACAAATTTTCAAAGTTCAGTGCCAGAGGAAAAAATGTCCTTTTTGAATATTTTTGAGATTTCTCATGTCAAAAAAAAAAAAAAAAAAAAAAACATTTGAAACACATGAAGACGCCCTTACACCTTCTGTTGTATTCGTATGCTAAAGTTACTTTCAAGAGAGATTGATGGATTTCGCCCGGAGAGCAATTTGTTAGAAAAACGATTCTGAGAGTGATGTGTTTTTACAATATTTTAGTTATGAAAGACTTACGAAATGTGCTAAAGGAAAATATTTATATTTATCACCAGCATTCGATATCCTTGTTGGCCCACTAATCCAAAACAAGAAAAAATAATATCAGACTGTTTCACATCTTGCACACGAGGGAAAATCCAGGGCAAATGGTTTATGAGCCCAAAAACATGTTAGGCATCTTTCGAATTAACGTGATTTAATTGTTCTATGATTGGCGAGGTATTGTGGCAAAAATAAAAATACTGCTTCCAAGACACATTACCATATTACAATATAAACTTATATTTATATTTGTTTAAATGTTCAATCACTCTCATTTATATTCGAGCCACCAAGCACATATTTGAGCTGATCCCAAGCTTCAATATTGGCAAATTTAACATTACTTCACCTCATTTATACAGTACCTTGCTACTCAAAAATGTCTTTATTATTTTGAATACCCCCCCCCCCCTTTTTTTTGGCAAAAATAGGTTTATTTCTAAACGACATTTTCCTTTTCTTCTTCTGTTATTATTGATTTACAGCAATGCTTTCAACTGCATATCTCGTAACACTTTATTTTTTGAACTTGCAAAGCAAATAGCTCACTTTTTTTTCCTTTCAGCAGTCATTTGATTTTGTGTACGCAACCTATGTTCTTTAAGCAATTGAGAATATTTACTTAAATCGCAGTTGTTGTAGTTATTTCTGGAAACAGTTTTCAGATTATTTTTGCGTTACTGAATTTACTACATATACTTTGTTTAACCAACACTTAAAGTTGAAATCATTTTCATTATCATGTAGTTGTTCGTAAAACATTTGCGAACGTAAATTGAATTTCATTAACTGATGGAAATGCTTGTGCAAAGAATACGTTTCCTTGCACAAACTGATTCTGTGCTCATTTATTCATTCGTTTTCTTTTGTATCTAATTTGACTTCAGAAAGACTGTGTTGCATCATGTCTTAATTAAATTATTAAGAAACCGGGGGGGGGGGGACTATTTTCCTTTCTGATTAAATTAATATTAATCACATTGTTCAGTTCCAACGCCTTGTATTTTAATCTTGTCCTTTCAGCTTAATTGTGAAAATAATTGTCTAATAACTTGTTTTCATGGGCGATTCTCAGCAAAAAAAGAAATTTCGAAACTTCACGCAAAGTTTTCGGAAAAGTAATCCACGACTAATTTAAAATAGAAATTGTACAATAAGATGAACCCCTCCCCCCAAACAATAAAAACATAAGCAAAAAAAAAAAAAAAACAATTATTTAAATGATATACATTGTTCATTACAACAGTATACATATACATTCACAACGTGGTGGCATTTGCCGTGTCGTCATTGCACTTTTCAAGGTCACGGGAATTGCTGGTCATTTATGAAGGTTCAACTGATAGGTGGCCAGCATTAACCGATAGTCGTATGATACCAGATAGCTCCACCACAACAACGCCACCTCCCTTTTTGGACCTGAGACTGAAAATGAGGGAAACTTTCTCTAGCCTCCGGTGCCCTTGGAACTGTCTCTGAACTTCAGGATCCACGAATTTTAGAGGCATCTTTTCCTAAGTGTACCGTGGGTCTTCAGCGGGTCATGTGTCTGAACCCCAAACTTTTCGGCTTGAAGAACGACGTCCTAACAACTAGGCTACCACGGCGTCAATTATTTAAATGAAAGATCCGAAATATCAATACTTGAAGTCAAGAAACATTATTCTAAGTTGTTTAAAGTAATAAAAATTTGGCTTGTCTCAAGGTAGAAAGAAAGACAAAGATTTCCTTCTTCAAGGAAATCTTATTATGTGCATTAATAAATTTTCAGAACACCATTTTTCTTTAGTTTTAATTTTTGGAACAGGTTCTCAAAAACTTTCGAAAAATTCGAACCAGAATTAGTCTTGCTTAGCTTTTTTTATTAAGAGTAAATGCTAATGAAAACACCAACTAGATTGCACTTAAATTCGGCTTCTTGCTACAGATTTCTTAGTTCCATGATCCATATAAAGAGTTACTTGCTCCGTTACGAATGAAGTACTTCTTAACAGGGCCTTATTTACCATTAGGCCCGTGAGCCCCGGGCCTAGGGCCCCCACTTTCAGGGGAGCCTCCTAATTCCGGTTATTTGTTTTTTTTTTTTGTAATTTCAGATTTTTTTGAAAAATATTTAAAAATAGCAACTTTTAAAAACAAACTGTTAGTGTTCTCTTGCTTCACGAAAAATTTGTATTATTAAATTATTTTAAATCCACAAGGAATTTTCACTTTGGGGGCCCCCAAATTTTGGTCTGACAATTTGAAATTTGAAAAACAAAACTGATTTTGACTTCGGGGGCTCCCAGATTTTATTAAAACATTTTATAATTTAAAAACAAAATCATTTTGCACGTTGAGACTCCCAAATGTTAGTCTGATCCTTTGACATTTGAAAAACAAATTAGTTTTTGCGCTTTGGAGGCCCCCAAATTTTGGTGTGACTGGCAAGTTTTACCAAGCACATACTGAATGTTATGTTAAAAAAATTTTTGCTGCGTGAGGGGCCCCCAAACATGAGTTGCGCCTATAGTGATTCACAATTTAAATCGGGCCCTGCTTCTTAAAACTCTCAGATATTAGTTACGGTATATATGACACATGGACCATTAAGACATTTAGAAACGTTCACAATGATGATAAATAATAATTTACCTTGGCAAAACGAGACTACCTGATAACAGAAAAAAATTTAAATAAGTTTAATACATAAGTGCAATTAGGCTGATTGGTTTCTTGGTTCCAAACGAGATAAAAAATGAGCTAAAAAATTCGCTTACGTTAGGTAATTTTCTAAGAGAACTATTTGTTACTTATGTTGCAAGACGTGACACTTTACAGTTAAATATTATTTTTATGTGCAAGGGGAATAATACAGAGTGGCTTAAAATTGCAAATACAAAAGTGACGACCAGAAACAGGCTAGGTTTGTCCTAGTAAATTTAACAGTTCCCAATGAACATCAAGAGCTTTCTTAAAAGTTTTTACCCCACTGCAATTAACATCCTCCAGTAAACTATAAATGAAGAGAAATATTATGTTTCATACAATGAAGTATAAATTTCATGGTTAATTTATACTTCATTCACAATTTCGCTCAGACTTAAACAAATTATGCTTAACAAATTATGCTTAAAAGCAATGTGGTGTTCTTTGGAGATTTTTTTTTAAAACGCAATTTAGAGTTAGATAATTAGTATTTGGTTTTCTTCGTGCATTCTGCTTCGAAGTAACTTCTTTACAAATACAAAAAAACAAAACAAAAGTGACGACCAGAAACAGACACAGGGCCCAGCTAGGCTGGGGTAAACTATTCCAACTGCCTACAAACCTATTGAAATAGTAATTTTTCCTAATTTCAAGATGAGCCTGAGATTTGAAAAGCTTAAAACAAAGATATATTTTACTTTCAGCACATAACTGTAGCCCATCAACATTTCCCAATTTAATGAATTTAAACAACTGAACCATGTCCCCTCTAACTATCCTTTGCTCTAGGCTATACATATTGAGCCTTTTATGTCTAACCTCATAATCTAAGTCTGAAAGACCACTTACCAACCTAGTAGCCCTCCTTTGAAGCCTTGCTAATAAAGTAATATCCTTCTTTAGATAAGGAGACCGAAACAACAGCTTACTCCAAATGAGGTCTTACCAAACTTTTGTAAAACTTTAATACAACTTCCTTAGACATGTAATATTACCCCGTTTAGAACAACGTATACAGCTCCTTCGAATAGACGCATGACTTTGAAACTTGGTGTGTGCGTCATATTGGTCATGGAAGTAAGAAATATGCATCAAGAAAATACTTGTTCGAATTTTCACCTCCAGGTGGGAAGACACCGCCTAAAGAGCAGAGCACAACTTAGAAAAAAAAAAAATAAACTTTTTTGCTATCACAGAATTAGTTCAATGTGCATTTAATTTGCTGCAATCCAATGTTCAAAGCGTGTTGTAGCAACTTTCAGAGCAACTTTCATTATAAACACCCTGTACTACTACTATGCCTTGTTAGTTTACAATAAAAAATACAGATTATGTAACAGGCAAGATTTGGCATCTATGTTTTACCATTAAAAAAAGTATGGTTCAAAATTTTGCTCTCGTACGTTTACGTGTACCGGAAAACTTCTCCATGCACGGAGCATTTTTTTCAACATCACATGATCAGAATTATCATGCTCTGTTAAAACCTATGCATTTTTTTTTTTAATTGGTGCGCCAGTTTGTTAACAATAGTATAAGGAATTGAAATATGCCCTACTGTTCTAAAAATTGACAATAAAAATTATGAAAAGTTTTAAATTTTACCCCAGTCCTTCCTATTGTTTCTGCTCCAGAATATTCGCTTTTTTTGACCTTCTCTTTTATTTTACATAAATGCCATGTTTTATGGTCACGTGAATAAGAAATATTTCTTTTAAAAAGTCTGCAAAAGTGGGGTTTGAATTAGTTGTACATAGGTAAAAAATGTAATCTTCAATCTTTCAAATGTAATCTGGAATCTTTAATTCTTTGAATCACAACTCTTCTTTTTTTTCTTGTGGAAAATCTTTAGAAATTAAAATAACATAATCACATTGATAAAAATATTTTTATATTTCCGAAAAAATGTATGTATCTATATTTTCTGCATATTTATACCTCCTGACGTTTTTACATTACGTTGCTGAAACTAGATTTCAGCAATTCGAGGAAATTCCTTGCTGGAAATATAATATTGTAACACGACTTTTAAAACTCTTTTCAAATTTGAAAGGTATAAAATAATAATCATAATTTATAATAATAATTTAACTTTGTGCAAGTAAACTGTAATAAAAAAATAATTTCACGTTAAGAGAGCACAAATAAGCATTAAGATGTTTATTTTAATGCTTATTTGTGCTTTCTTAACGTGAAATTATTTTTTATTACAGTATAAAGGAATAATCAGTGTTCATTCTTCTAATAATAAAAACTAATTAATTGAAATAATAAAATCAAAAGTAAAATTTTTATACAATGTGAGACTTGTTATGAAAGAAAATAACTACTTCTGCTTTGAATAACAAAATGTTAAAAGCTTTTTTAAAAAGTCCATAAGTTCGAAATAATTAAAACCTAAGAAATAAAAATCACAAGATTAAAAAGACAACATAATGACTATTTTTAAGTTGAAAAAAGAAAAAGGACATAGACATCCCCCTCCCAACGTGCACATTGTTTTCTTCAGTTAGAAAAATCATTATTTTTATTAAAAAAAAAACATTTTTATGCACTCAATTAATTTCTTTAATTTAAAACTTTTTAACGCTAGCATTAATTATGATTTTTTTACAAACAGGTAATTCGAGTAAATGTTGCAATCATCACATAAACGTGTGAAAAATTATGCACGTATTGATATCTCAGTTATCATTCATTGAAAGAACCTAAAGTTGCTGTCGAAAAAACCGATAATTTTGTAATCAAATTTATTTACTATCTTTAATGGCTGGAAATACGGGGAATGTAACAAAAAATATATGGCGCCTTATAACTTTCTCGAGTGTCTCGGAAATGGCGAGCGAATTTTGAGTTGTCCTTGTTCAGCTTTGTAAAATGTGTTATCGTAGTCTGTGTAACTTTGTGTGTGTGTGTGTTTATTGAAATGTGTTTTGTAATTGAAGTGATTGGTTATCAGTTGCAGGAAAATTTGATACAGATAAATTGTATGAAGCCGTCAGCAGTTTTACTAAAACGAAGGCGCAATTTAAGGAAAATTTCATACATTTGACGGGGTTTTTTCGGAGAATATAATACGCATTTCCCTTTTGTGACCTTTTGATACAGATTCAGGTTCCAAGTTTAAATTAACTTTTATTTTTAACTTAAATAAAAGATAAAAATCAACTTTATACATTTCATAAAAATTTGACTTTTGCAGCTATATGCTGCATGCTGACCAGACAATGTGAGTGTCGGGTGACTGATGTTCTTGCTGTTCACAGTTCGGCTTGAAGCCGGCTTTTTATGCCAGCAGGAAGAAAGGGAAAACTTTGCATAATTCCTGATGGCGGAACTGCGTGCTTTGGTGGTCGAGACACATTACTAGATTCTGAGGACTTAAATTGTTGATCAACATGAAAAGGAGTATATATGTTGCTTATTCTGAAAACTTGTTTTGGTGTTTTTAATTATGAAATCTGATTTTCTACACACATGAAAAAAAAAAAAAAAAAGGCCAGAAATACTACTAGCAAAATGATAGCAATTTTCAGGCGTGCGTCAAGACGAAGATAAACTACCGAGTTATTGTGGTTACAAGTTCATTTAGCATAAAATTTCTAATTAGATATAATCCCTTTAATATTGTTTTAAAAAAAACATAACAAAGCATTGACCCCAAATCATTTCTATCAGGAAAACAAAATAAGAGTGTGTACGTGCGGTAGAAGTTATGTTTTTTATTGTTATTATCATTTAATGATATAATTTTTCAGCGAATTTTTAGTCATCGATTCTAATAAGAATGCTTTTTCAAACAAAATTTTAAGGGTTTCATTGAGGACTGAGATCTAAAATAGCAAACGCAATATCTGGATGCGTTAATAAAAGGGGAAAAAAAGAAAAAACACAGATAATAACAAGGGATAATAAGCATCTTTTTAAATATCTGTTTATTCTAGTTTGCTGCGAACCAATGCATAAAAAACAATTTTAGAGCGATTGTCAAGAAATCTTGCCAATGGTTTAATAGGAAGCTCAATGGAAAGATCGCCAAATGCTGCCAATTTTTCCAACATAACACTGAACCTCGCACTTTATTTTTAGTAAAAAATTATGTGTCGCGAAGTCTCAATCATTTCGCGACTAATGATGTAACTTCCGCTTGGATATTACTTCCGCTTCATGCTGTAATTTTACTCTTCTATTGGGAAAAATTTCAACTTTAAAAACTGAAAATTCACCTAAACCGGCGTGGCAGTTGCTCCTTTAAAAAGTGGGATTAAAAGGATATTTTTTTCTTATGGGAAATTTCCTTATGAGGCCTTTTTTAATTATCCTATTCAATACATAAGTAAGCTCCAACTACTCTTATAAGTACTCCGGAAAATGAGTTTTCCCTCAAGGTACTCTGCAAAAAAAAGCTAAGAAAAGAAAAGGAAAGAAAGAAAGAAAAAGAAAAAATATATATCCCCATTGAGCTTCTTGCACCATTCATGACAATAGGAAAAAACCTTGATTTTATTAACGTTTTCTTAGTATATGTGTGAGGATTGTGTGTTGCAGAATCTTCCCAAAGCACTTGCATGTATTTTTTTTTCATTTGCTTTAATTATGCTGCATCATTATTTATTCGAGTGATTATTGTTTCTACTAAGTAAAAAAATGAGAACAATCAAAGTTTTTATTTTTATGTTGCAATTTTAACTAGCACAACTATTAGAATATTATGCAGTTAAAAAACAGGAAAGAAAAGCGAAAAAAAATAAAAAAAGGGGGGAAGAAATGTAAATGAATTAGATCTTTAAAAAGTTGTAATGTCCACGACTGATTATCTTCAGAAACAATAACATTATCCTTGCTTTAAGCTTCCAAAAGGCCAAAAAACTCCCCTTAGAAATGAATAAAAATCATCTTTTTAGAGATAAATGTCATTAAGCTTTGTTATATTATATGCAAAACTATACGTACAGTTTTTTTTTTTAAGACAGAAACTTTAAATTAACTAAAATCATTTATCATCGCTTTGTTTATCTTTCTATCCTCTTAATGAATTTACACACTTACATTCATCAGAAAAAAATTTACAAAAAAAAATCGAAATAACATTCTAAAATGTAAAGAAGGTTTTTTAGTTGTAGCGTTGCTAAGATTCAAAAACGGATGGAATGCAATAAAAACATCTTGGTTTCACTAATTTCAGCCAAAATGTTGTCTTTTCATTTGTGAAATTCCAACTAACTTGCTTCTTAAATTAAACGAGATGTACTATCAGAGTTGTGAGGTATTTTAAAACTTTAACATTGGAAACACGATTAGTCATCGCAAGAATGATAAATTACCGTCCAAAAAAAGAAAAATTAAATCTTCACCAAGAGACGTACGGAAATAAAGTGTTTTTCTAAGACTTATTTTTCTAAATGGATATAAAGAAAGCTTGCATTGAACTTTTTTCCCTTCCCCTATTAAATTCTCCCGAATATAGAACAAAATGTAAAGGAATAAAAAATTGTATTTTATGGGAAATCCAAATATTCCGCATTTAAATTAATTATGAACTCAGTATAATTTATTACAAATTAATTTAACTATCTTTAAATTTATAACAGTTAAGCAATACCCAATCCTATAACTTCTTTTCACTTTTCTGAAACAAATACTACTACTTCTCATAAAAGAGGTATAAACAAATCCGACCTTTAACATTTAGAACAGAACTTTATATCAAGAAAAGTTAAAAATATTATAATCTAAACGAAATGGGGTCCATATTTTGTTTGTCTTTCAGAAATAAAAACGAGATTCTGAATTAATTCTAGAGTTTAGTGTTTAAACTTTTTCAGAACTTGTATACACCACCTTCCTACTGAACTAAAGAATAGCTTTCTGATTACACAAGATTGCATTTTATAGTACGTATAACAATTTGCCTCATGAGAAAGTAAAGAGGTATGTGAATTCAATAATAATTTAGTTAATAAAATAAAATGTAAAGCTTTGTGTCATAAAGTGAAAATTAAAAATCAACGTAAAATTAGGCACAAATTTTTCAAAAATTGCTAAAACGTGTTTCCTAGAAGCTCATTCTTTTGCTTTGAATAGGGGGCTCATTTCAACTTCGAAACACGTGTCTGCAACTTTTGCAAAATATGTGCCTAATTTTAAATTGATTTTTAATTTTCACATAGTTATTGTTACAAAAACAATGTTGACTGTATAAAATATTTTATTTATTTATTATTTTTTTAAGTTTTCGCAAAGAATTGTTATTGCATTGTTTGAGAAGGTAGTGCGTAATCAATTTCACTTTTGAAAGCAGCGTAATGAAACAATCAATTATAAACTGGCGTTTCAGACACTGTATTACATAAAATGATTCCACGAACCTTCCGTAGAGTCTTAAGTAACATTTAAACGTTTAAAACTCATCCTGTCATCTGGTTAAAAGTTGAAAATTTAAGTTTTCAGTATTATCTTAACCGTAACTAAGTTTTCAGCAATATGCTTTTTACTCCTTCTCTAAAATTTTTAATGTTTGCTTACATTTTCATATTTCAATAAGGGATTGTTCATAAATGATATCACGCTTTTTTCCGATATATTTGACCCCCTCCCCCCTTTGACACAAAATGTCAAAACTTCAATGGACCCCTCCCCAATTTGTCACATGTCACGCTATGTTGCATAAGCATAATGTCACACTTCTTGTTACCCCCTTCCCTTGTCAAACTTTGTCACCAATTTCACGAACCCCCCTTTCCCCTCGAAGCATGACATCATTTATGAATGATCCCTAATTGTATTTCACAACTTTACAAATTAAAACAATTTATTTATTAGCAAAAAATGATTGCATATAAAATAAGGAGGCTCAGCAAGAACAAAACTTGTTTTTTCTTTTGATATATTTCTTTTTTTTACCTATTCAGTTTTGACATTTCGAAATCAAATATAATGCCTATACATTTTATATCGTTCTCACCTTTCATAAGAGTTTTCTTTATACATTAAAGAAATTAACTTGGTCTGGAGATAATTGTTTCTACCGCTAAAAAAAAAAGAACATTTAAAGTAAGTTTTAATGTAAGCCAAACGAGAGAGAAAAACACAGCTCATGTTACAAAAACAAAGTTAGTTGTTTGGAAAATAGGCTATTTGAGTTCTGAGAAAATGTTTAACTTAAGTTCAAGCAGAATTAACGTAGATTTTAAATATATTTTAATAAACCGAATTATGTATCAAAACTAAATGCTATTTTACAAGGAACTGAAAATCCACCAAGGATCAATTTCACATGCATTTTTTAAACAAAAAAGATCAACAGTTAGAGCAATGTATAATTGAAAATGCAAAGTTAGTCTATGAACAATTGATAACTAGTAAAATCCATGATTTTACAAAAAGCCTTAAGAAAATTTTATTTAACATGTTGGTCGTCGTTATTGTTAAATGTAAATACTTTTAAAATGAAAATTTACCATTTTATGCTGAATTTATATTTTAATTATACCTTTTGCATAATTATTTCTTACGACTGATCTTTGTAGTAATCTTTATGGAACAGAATTTCACAAAATGCTGAGAAGCTGAGAAGAATAACCTAAATAAATCGGGTCTTTTAAGATAAAGCTCATTTCTGAATTAAAACATACACACCTTAAGTATTTAATTTCTACTTCTTAATTTTTTTAACATATCTACATATTTCTTTCCGTTTTCTAGTTGCATTAAGTAAGTTCCTTATGTATAATATTATCTTTCCACTGCTCTATAAAATTTATATTTTATTAAATGACAATTCTCGCATTACATACTAATTTCAATCTAATAAATACGTATATAATAAACGAACACTTTACATTCAGCGATGAGCTATTTAAAAAGCAACTAATTTGATCTCGTTTTTTTAAGGTTCAACTAAGCGAAATCAGGTTTTGTTTCTTCAATTCAAGGCATTTTTAGTACTTTATTTAAGAAGAAAACAAGTGTATGCTACAATACAATTTATGTACTCAAGAAAAAAAAAAAATTAATTAATTTTCAATGTAAAAAAAAACATAAAAGAAAACGAAGTTTTTTCACTAATTATTTTAAAAGAAAAAGAAATGTGTTTCGAAACTTTATTTTACCGTTCCACAAAAGGGTTTTCCATTGAATTAAAAAGTTACTCTTCCTAAAACTGAAAAATTTGCCAAATTACTTTGAGAGCTTCATCATGTTTTCAGTGGTTTTTTTCCTTTCACCCGACTTTTTTTGATGAACCATTAAAGAAATATTCCTCAATGTATAAATTAAAAGCTTTATTTAATACGCCACTCATACAGAAGAAATTTTGATTAATGTGTTGAAGTTATGTAAAGTTGTGCTGCCTATTTTCTTCAATTTATTCGAGCTTTAAAAAAGAAATACTTTCTTCTGAATATTTCCCACAATTGCCAAAAATAAATAAATAAGTAAATATTAAAAATACAATAAAACAAAGCAAGGAAAAGAAAAGATAAGGTAATAGGTTAAGAGTTTTGTTTTGCTTTCAACATCATAAGGAATTACAAAAAAAAGTAGTACCTCCTTTAAGGGACACCTGCAATTAGGGGACACTTTTTCTGATCCCAGTCTCTTTGAGTAGAGACCGCAATGTATTTATCTCTGAATAAGGGAAATTATTTAAGGGTCCTTCACAGAGAAAAATTTCCCAAATTCAAGTTAGGAATCATTCACAAATGATGTCACGCTTCGAGGGGGTAGGGGACTCAAGAAATTGTGACAAAGTGTGACAAAGGGAGAGGGTAAGAAGTGTGACATCATGCTTATACAACATAGTGTGACATGTGACAAAAGGGGTAGGGGTCCGTTGAAGTGTGACAGTTTGTGACAAAGGGGGAGGGGGTTTAAATATATGGGGAGAAAAGCGTGGCATCATTTATGGACGGTCCTTTGTATATATAAGAAAAATTTACTGGAAGCTGAAGTTCTTTCTTCCTAAAAAAATGAACTTTCGAAAATTGGTTTGAGTCCTAGAAGGGGGGGGGGGGACATGAACAAAGAAACAAGTTTAAAGTGCTTGTCTAAACCTACCTCCGAGGAAGGGACACCTCCATTTAAGGGACAAATTTTCCAGTCCTCTTAGTGTCCCTTATTGAAAGGTTTTACTGTATTTACAATTGTTAAAACTGTTACAAATACGAAATTAGAATTTTATGTAAAGTAATATAGATCAGAACGTAAGCGGAAAATGTCCAATTAATGTATCGCTGATTTCATGCAACAAACGTCAAAATTCGAAAAACAATGATTTTATTATTTAGAGAGATGTTTGAAATTATCCTCTTCAACTCCAAAAACGCAATGTAACTAAAAATCCTAATTTTCGAAGTAATGACGTTGTTTCAACAAAAGAACGATACGTATTGAGATGCAACTGTAATAAAATATTTTGAAATATTCCTATATTGGTGCTCGTAGGAAAGTAGATTAAATCAGTTTTTTGTTTAAAATTTCGAACTGAGCAAAACTCGATCGCCTTTTAGCCTCCTTAGCTTTTTTAACTTTAATGTACCGGGAAAATATCGTTAAAAATGAGTCAATAATAAGTTAAGTAATTAAATAAAGATTGAAAGAAAATGACAGTAGGGTTTTGAGAAAGGATTAAATGTGTGTCTGTCGGTCTTCACCCCCCCCCCCCTTTCTTAATAACATTCAGGAAAATGGACCGATTCTAAAGATTTTCTTTTCTTTTTTTTTTTTTTTTTGCATTCGAAAGATCTAGGAAATGACATTTCATGTTCTCATTTGATTTTTTGATTTCAATATATTTTTGTTTAATTTTGAACAGTTCATTAGCTCCCATACGGGGAAATTTCAATATTGTATAAATCCCAACAAATCAGACAAATGCTAGAAACAAACGTTATCGGAAGGAGCTTAAAACATCAACATGTACAGATACGATGATGTTCATCCGGAACTGAACGAATTTTTGTTCCCGTGAAATTTTTTGATCTGGATTTTTAAAGTCTATTTCTGAATGAAAGAATAAGTGGATGAATAAATGAATCAGAGGGTGAATGAATGTGTATTAGTTGATGAAAACGGTATAGTTGAAGTAATTATGAACTAAAGCTAAATGAGAAACAGAGACAGAGGAAAAAATCGCTAGGTTATCAATTTGATGTAGGAATATATGGGAAATCAGGCTCGTATAGCTCTAGACGGAACTTTCTGCTCAGTATACTTTGCAAAATTTATAAAAATGTATCGTGTAATAAGACATAAATAAAAGCGTGAAAGTTTAATTGCATTTAAATTATTTTTAAAATGCTATTGGAAATAAAACGGTTAGATAAAACAGAAAGCATTTTTTAAGTAGTGATCTGAAAATTTGGGTGAAAGGGATATCAGTTTGCCTGCCAATCTTTTGGTTTGTTACTCCCAAATAATCTTTGATGTTACAGCTTCTTCTGACAAGACGTTTGCTTCGGAGGAGCTTTGCCTGCACACCTCAAATTTTTACAAATACAAAAGTGACAACCAGCAACATGTACAGGGCCAGTCCTGGTCAATTTAACTACCCCCAATGAACATCAAGAGCCTTCTTAAAAGTTTTTATCTCGCTGCAAGTAACAGTCATTTCCGGTAAACCGTTCCAACTGTCTACAGCCTATTGACGTACACTGTTAGAAATTTCATCGTGAAATTACGGTTAAATAACCGGCAGCAGTTTGTCCATCTAATTCACCGTTAAATTTACGGATTAGAACATTTTTCTATCTTTACGGGACCTAAACCGTTTCCAATCAGCTTGGTTAAAAAGCCGTAGATATAAAAGTTTACGGTTTTATAACTATTTAAAAATGGTTTCAAAACTAAATTTGTACCGTTTTCGAGCCATTTCGAGGCGTAGAATCTTCGAGGTGTAGAAACCGTAAACGAAGCGTGCGGGAATCGAACCCCGGGTGTATGGTATATCAACCTCGCGCTCTAGTCATTCGACCATCTACACCACTTAAAGCGGCCGTTTATTTATTAATAAATCTTCTTTTAGAACAGGTAAACTGCCTTAATATTGAGATTTCAGTTTTTGATTGGATCCAAAGTCACTTTCGGTCTAAATGTACTTTATATTGACGAAAATCATTTTATTTGCTGCAAAAATTAAAATGCAAAGAAGCTTCAGCAGCTCGAAGTAAGGGTTCGCTTATTCGCAAACAGTTCGTGAATCCGATGTATCCAATTTTTGATTTACGTGTGTATGTGTTTATATTTAGTAACCACTGCTTAAACCACTTTTTTTTCTTCTTTTTTATATACACATGCATATTTGAACTGATAAATCCTTATTCATATTTTAACAACAACGTACGACCGGTAAGGTTTCGCAACCAAGATGGACGTCCGATTCTTATTGAGCGCTTGTAAATTACGGTTAGTTAAACGTTCTTTAGGAGAAACAGAGAATAAACGATTTTTTTCACAATCAGGGGTTTAAGTATATCTTTTTAACGGTTATTGAACTGTTCTAATTCAATGTGGTAAAATAACAATCAAATAAATGGTTATTTTACTGTTTTCTTACGGAAATTTTTAACCGTGTAGTAATTTTTCCAAATTTCAAGATTAGCCTGAGATTTGAAAAGCTTAAAACAATGGCTTCTTGTTCTACCTTCTGTGCATAGATGTAGCAGTCTGACTGACTGAACAGTTTAAAATATGTTAGCTTTTGCATGAAAAAATATATTTAAATAAAACGCCAACGTATGTGGCACAAAATTCAGCTGCATTTCTTTCCCACAGGGTTGTCAACAATCACTTTTATTTTTTTCTAACTAACGAAGTTGAGGCGAGGTTTGCATTTTATATTACTAAAGGAGGTTGAGGCAGTTTTATTCGCATACATTTTGAGGTTTAACTTTGTTATTCTTAATTGCGAAGTGAAACTATTTCCAAATGTGATGAAACAACTAAGAAAAAAACTAATGTATTATTTTAGGTTCAATGATGTTAAGATGATACTATACAGTTTATTAAGTTTATATCAGCAGCTGACGAAATAACGAGTGATAGAACACATAGAAGAAATATAGATAATTAAGTAAAGATAGATAAGTATAAATAGACAGGAATAGATAGATACGTATTGAGATAGATAAATAGACATTGACAAAAAATACACAGAGATAGATTATTTTTTAAAACCTCCACTGAAATTCACTTAACCAGCCTAATTCGCAAAAAAGGCACCGAATTCAACGCTTGGCATGAAATGGGATATTGCTTAAAAAGGGGTGAATTGCGTACCACTAACTGGCAACGCTAATTAAATAAAGTACACAAAGCGATAATTCAATATTTCTTTACTCCTGATTACACAGGCGGATTTGGTTCGTTCAAGCTTTATCAAAATGAATTTTTTTAACTCTCAATATTTATGTGTTTGGCCCAGAAGTGAAGGTTGGGTGCACAGGAAAAATACGAAACGCATACATGAATTCGGAAATAAAATATGCTTATCATTTTATTTCAGGAAGTGACATTATATGGCGTCTCTTGCAGTCAAGATTTCTGACCACGAAATGTTTCTTTATTTCTATTTAAAAAATTGAAATGTAACTGATATTTTAAGCTAGTTCTCCTGATTTTTTGAAAATGAAAGACGAACAAAAAATAGGAAAACTGTAATTTTTAATTCTTTAAGAAAGTACTTTCAGTTTGTATATTCCATTTCGCTAGAAATGGACTACTCTATCGAGAAAGAATAAATTGAACAGCTTTAAGAGTAAGAGAAGATTTGAAAATATCTTGAAGCAATACAATATCGTCCGCTTGTTTTTAAACGTGTTCCAGCTAAAAAACAAACTTTACGATTGGGTTTAAAGAAAACATTGCTTTGTGGAATAGAAAATAAATGGAAAAGCATTCTACTTTTCTTCTGTATTTCCTCAAAGGAAAAATCTGTCTTTGTGTTCTAACATTATATGAAACAAGGAATTTATTCAGTTTACATTTATCTTTCAACGAAACCAATGCATTGTATAAATAACAATAACAATAAAATACGCTGTTGCATTGCACAGAATGCAACATTGCATGTGCAATTACGTTCCTTCATTTATGACACTTTATTTATTTATTTATTATTATTTTTTTTGAAATTTTTTTTCCTCTCAAAGCGATGTATACTAATTTGTACTAAGAAAATGTAAAACCTTATAATAGTTTTATTTATTTATTTATTCATTTTTTAACTCACTTTATACCTTGCGTTCATTTTAAACATTTCTCAGAAGCTTGAAGCGTCATGAAATTAACATAGAATACATTTTAACGGACAAAAATTTGTTCGAATAAAAAATAAGTTTTAAAATTCACATTGTAAAATTGTTCTGAATTACGTATTTGAAGTTAAAACCAATTATAGTGAGTCATGTATTGAAATGATTACCCTGAGAATCTTTACTAAATGCTAGTGCATTTATTTAGAAATTTTTACATGAAAAAATAAGAATAAAAATAATTATCGGAAAGAAATTTCCGACGATCGATAGTTTTGAGATATATTGAGTTTCTTTAATCCTTTATTATTATTTTTTTATACTTTTACGAGAAAGTAGGTTAAAAATGAGGAATCCATGTAAAGTATATCACTGGAAATCAGCTCATGCGTCATATCATGAGCAAGCATGCCGTCAAGTCAACGATTGATTGACTACTCAAAATCAATTAAGTACCTGATTTTTTTTACTTGTTTCTGGAAATGAAAATTCTCATTTGTAAAGATTTCGTCTATAACGTTGGAATACTTAGAACAGAACTCCCGACAGAACATAATGTGAAAATGCATCTTAGACAGTTAATAAGACAAAAATTACGTAATTTTTGTCCGATGACAAAAATAGTGCTTTAGTGGTTTTTTGACGTTTCATACTATAGATATATACTTCGCACGTATAAAGTTACCCCAACTAAAGATCAATTTATTAAGCAAACTCTGATTCATTTTTCTTTATAATTTTATATATGCAAGGTATAAATAACTGCCTTAAAATTATGACCAATATATATATATTTTTTTTAAAACTCGAAAAGTCAACTACACATAGTAACATGAAAATGCTTCGTCAATGCAACACCAAGTTATCCTACTCCCAGGTGGCGTCATTTGCAACACACGTGCTTCTGCCAAGCAAAATTCTCATTTGTAAAGATTTCGTTTATAACGTTGGAATAATTGGAACAGAATTCCCCACAGAACAGAATGTGAAAATTCATCTTAGACGGTTAATAAGACAAAACTTACGTGAAACACTGCTTGCCGATGACAAAGCCAGTGCTTTAGTGGTTTTTTGCCGTTTCATACTATGGATAAATACTTCGCACGTATAAAGTTACCCCAACCAAAGATCAATTTATTAAGCAAATTCTGATTCATTTTTCTTTATAATTTTATATATGCAAGGTATAAATAACTTCCTTAAAATTATGACCAATATAAAGTTAAATATTACAGTTAAAAATTATCTTGATTTATCGGCTTATTTTTATTGTTTATCAAATTTAAAAAAAATATTTTAGGAAATGTAAATCATTAGATAAATTTACAACATTTCAGTAACAGCATTCCTAGGAACTTTCATTATTAATTGAACAAAAACTTGAAATATTAACACTAAAATATGCATCATCGATTATCCAAATACGAGCCGTTCAGGATTTCGAAGTTAACTTTTAGAGAGTTTCGCTAATGAAATTCGTTGAATTGTTTATGGCCCAAAAAAGTAATCCCCATTTGCAAGCTCTCAAAGCTAAGCATTGAATAAGAAATTAATCATCACGAAATATGAGAAGCAATAATTTTCAAGAATAAAGAAATGCGTTTCAGATTAAAAACTCTTTTCTTATAGAAATGTTTGAGGATTCATTAATTTTACTCTGGGAAAATTAAAATATGTTTTAATTTAACGAAACAATGAAACTTGTTACCGCTTTTACCACTATTGTAAATATTTGTATTTTTGTATAATTGTTTTTCGCGAACTATTTTTATTTTGGTTTACGACAATTCTATGCACAGTTCAAGTTTGATTATTTAATTTTTACCGCGCAAAGCGTTACATTTTATGCACCCCTTTTCATTGGCTATACGCTCATCCAGCGCTATATTTACATTAACTGATGGCAGTCGCGAGAATTTAAACTACGCCGCGTTAAAAAATTTTAAATGATTTTCACCTCCTTTTTAATTGAGCTTTAGAGAAATAGTTTTTTAATTATCGCAATTATATAAGTTATTTATACCTTGCATATATAAAATCATAAAGAAAAATGAATCAGAATATGCTTAATAAATTGATCTTTGGTTGGGGTAACTGTATACGTGCGAAGTATTTATCCATAGTATGAAACGGCAAAAAACCACTAAAGCACTGGCTTTGTCATCGGCAAGCAGTGTTTCACGTAAGTTTTGTCTTATTAACCGTCTAAGATGAATTTTCACATTCTGTTCTGTGGGGAATTCTGTTCCAATTATTCCAACGTTATAAACGAAATCTTTACAAATGAGAATTTTGCTTGGCAGAAGCACGTGTGTTGCAAATGACGCCACCTGGGAGTAGGATAACTTGGTGTTACATTGACGAATCATTTTCATGTTACTATGTGTAGTTGACTTTTCGAGTTTAAAAAAAAAACAAATAAATAAAAATTTTATCGCAGAAAATCGTACAGGGGCGTACCCTTTCCCTGTCTTTTAACACGTTGAATGCCAACCTACGAGATAACTCGTCGTAAGTGAACTTCCTGAAAGACCAAACTGCAAGTTGTCTCGTTGTTGCCGACTTTTTTTTCATTCTTCAATACATTTATAGAAATTTTGTAATGTTTTGCTTAATTAGATGTTTTGAACAATATGATGTGATTAAATTGAACTATCGTTAAGAGGTCCGTAAACTGCGAACAGCGCTGACAGTCAGCGTGTCGGCAGTCAACGTGTTAAAATGAAGTTGCAGAACAACTTAAATCAATTCACTTAATTCACTGGTTTGAACTCCTTGGTTTAAAATTAACTTGTCGAAAGAAATTAATCTAATATATTGTGTAATTTAAAATTATAACCAAATATTTTTTTCGTGATCTACTGATATCTTTATTTAAATATTTATTCAAGAAAATGGTAGGAAAGCACAATTGTCCATTGTAGATTTCATTCACTATAATGAATAATTGAGTTACTTTATAATTTATTATGAAGTGCCGTATTTTTAAATTTTTGGGTGTTTTCAAAGTTAACTTTATTTTAATCCCACGAAAAAACTTTAGAATGAGAAATATGCTAAAAAATTTTGCAGGAAGATTCTTTTTATTTAATTAGTTTTCTTTCTTTTTCGTGTTTTGGCCAGCAGTGTGGCATAGAGGTAAGACACTGGCCTCGTACGCCCAAGTTTGCAGGCTCAAATCTGTCCCAAGACGGTGGATTTTCAAGATGAAGAAAATCGTCAAAGCCCATGTCGTATAATCATATGGCATGTCAAAGATCCCGTGAGTATCTCTTTGGCTTGGATACTCTCGGCTAAATTAAACTCCCAGGGTAGTTTCGCGTCATTTAGAGCTCAGGTGCCACCACCATCTAGGGGAAACTGAGCGTCAAAATTCTCAAGTGGTAATGGCATCCGCCGATAGTGGTGCTACTTGAAAGAATGATGCTAGTTTCCGGGGAATGCACTAGGTCTGCATAGGTTAGTGACCACACGCAGCCCCATTAAAAGAAAAAGAAAATATTTTTCGTTTCCTTTTATTCCTTGTAAACTTATATATATTAATATACATGTATTTATTTGTTATTGATATACAGCGTAATGTATTACTAATTCTGAAATTTTTTACAGCACGAAAAAAAAATCCCTAATCATAATTTAATAAACTCTTTGAAGAATTTTTGTATAAACGCATTTGTACCGAATTTTTTTGAGTAAAAAGGAGTCCCATTGCGTAGTAAAACAAATATTCCTTTCAAGACCTCCGTTTCTTTGAAAGCACAAAAAACTAAGTTCCCATTAAGGTTTTTTCATCTTATTCGAATAAAATAGATTCTGCAAAAGAAAATTATAGGGACAGAAACGGAAAACTCCCAAATACTTCCGGCACTGTTTTTGTTTGTGAAGAATTCTCATTATATGATATTTTTAAAAAATGCATAACAAGCTTTTATTTTACAGAAGAAACTATGTTTTGCTTTAGAATGATTACAGTGAAAAAAAATAAAAAGCAGGAAAAAATGGAATAAATAGACTATTCAAAATAAAGAACAAATATCTTTGTAAGAGAAAATTATTTCGTATCAGGACCTTCGCGGGGGTCTTTGGAGAGCCCAATACATATTTCCTACTCTTTCAGTTTCATGAGGTAATAAATCTAGAAAGTTCTTCTAAAATGTATGGCGTTAATTATTGCTGGCTGTTTTTAAATTGATGTAATAAAAATCATTATTGCCTAAATCTTAAAATATTAATATTTTCGTGAAACATGTGCAAATGGAAGAGACGAAATTGCCTTAGTTAATGAAAAAAAATAGTTTTTAAACTAAATATTTTGATTTATGACTCAAAAAAAAAATCAATTTCTAGCCGGTGACCAAATACTAAGTTATAATTACAAAATGATTTCACACTCCGCAGTTAAAAAGAAAAAAAAGCATGTTGCAACAAAAAATGGGGCAAATGTGATGGATGATGCTCATTTTCACAATATTTTGGAGCTTCCATCAATGGGATAACTTGCATCAGATTATAGTAAATTAAGTATTACAGTAAATTAAGTACTCTGTAGTCCACAAATTCGCATCACTTTTTCTGGAACTTACTACTATTTATTTGCTCCTTTTTTTTATGAGTCAAAACTTTTTTTAAATTGTGAAAATTGATTTTAATTATCGAAAAAAATGAAGCAATTTTTTATGCACGTAAAGCAAAACTATTATTTTTTTTCTTTCTAGTGGGGCTGCTGTATTGGTCATCAACCATTGCAGACCTAGTGCGTCCCCAGATATTGGTACCAACTCTTTCAGCGGCACCGCAATGAGTGTGGTACTGCTGCGTTTTTTTGACGCTCAGTTTCCCCTAGATGAGGCACCTAAGCTCTCGTTGATGCAATCCGCACTAGGAATTTAATTTAGCCGACATTATCCATGCCAAACTGATACTCAAGGGATCTTTAACATGCCGCATAATCATACGACATGGACGCAGACGATTTTCTACATCTTGAAAATCCACCGACTTGGGCCAGGTTTGAACCTGCGATCTTGGGCATACGAGACCTGCGTCTTACCACTACGCCACTCTGTCGACAGCAAAAACTATTATAAACGCGACAATTTATCTAAAAATGCTTACTCGCTTGTTATTAGTTTTATACCTGTATCTTTCAAACATAGTGCTCAATACATCTGCTGTGCAATATAAATGTACTTGAATACTTGGAAGGTTCTTTTTTATTATAAATATGTCAAATACATACATTGTAAGCGTATACAGGTTTTCGAAACATTTCTTGGGCAAAAAAGGATGCGTGAAAACTTCTTTCCTTAAGGAACAAAAAAGGTGCTAAAAATGCCAGCCTTGTTTGTGTACTGTATACATGAGATAAGCTTTAGAGTTTAGAAATATAAGCTTGATTGATGAGCTACGCACTTGGATAAATTTCACCCGAAAATGATTCTGCGCTAGAATTGAAACTCCCCAATAACGTATTTTGGTGGCTTGACTATATATATAAAATATTGCGTTACAGAATGTACAATTTTAAATATAAAGTAAAATAATTATTTCCGCAAAAGCACATGAGTTCTACTTGTT